>OZ021727.1:7548458-8213458 GCA_963978545.1 Linyphia triangularis
GAGTTTCTATTTTTTTTTATTATTCCTGTGGCAAAAACAGCCCTGTAAAAATTTTTTGTTGCTGAACAATGTTATAGATTTCAAGTACAAGAGATGCCCAAATGAAAAGGTGACTACAGTTATAAGTAAATAAATTTTAACAACAATATTATAGTTACAGTTCGTGTGGAAAGTATAACTATAAATAATTGACATTGAAACACTCATCCCAGCGCGTAGCAAAGGAGTAAATCAAATTACTGTTCGGTTTTCCACAAGTTTGGTCCCATTTCGACCCCTGACATTTGTTTCATAAGATCGGAATAGCTTACTTTTTCTATGACTGACATTGTTGATATTTCAACCAAATTTCAGAATCGTGACTACATTGGAAGTGTGGTTGCTTATACACTCAACGACCTATTTTTATGCACAAAGACGACTAATTAGGCCGAGACCTACAGCTTAA
This sequence comes from Linyphia triangularis, assembly GCA_963978545.1. Classification (NCBI taxonomy): domain Eukaryota; kingdom Metazoa; phylum Arthropoda; class Arachnida; order Araneae; family Linyphiidae; genus Linyphia; species Linyphia triangularis. Next base: position 7,548,907 of record OZ021727.1, read on the forward strand.
TGTGTATTCTGAATGACAACGAACATGCATGCCTAATCCGGAATTCGAAGCCGGCACCTCTGGCATGCGTGGCCAGAGCGCTAAACACACAGCCATCAGATGGGCACATTAGAAGCGTGTTCGTAAAGTCATGGTGCACTTTTGACCGGTCGCAACAAATAAACGAAACAAGATAGAAAACGTGAAATCTGTACCAAATAAAAGGAAAACTGTCCAACTTTCTGTAGTATTAAGTGCAAGCGGGTGCACACTAGAGGTCGGCGATATATCGATACGACGATATTTTTATCGATATTTTTTTTAAATATCGATACTTAAAATATCGATACAAGTCACCGATATATCGATATTTTAAAACATTTTTAATTTTTTGACGATCATTTTGTAGTTCTATGTGTTTTTCCGATTTTCTTTATTCCCTTTTCAAAAACTTCAAAGCTAAAGTTTGGACTCTGCTGAGAGACAGTTAAAATGGCACCCTAACCAAAAAGAAAACGTAATGTAATGGAAAGATAAGTTCATTTATTAGTAGTCCTTTACATAGCGCCGTTTCAGTTGCCAACGAGCGCCTGGAATTTACGTCTAATTTTAAATATTAAAAACATCTCTATCAGCAAAATGTGCGGTAAACTATTTTCAAAATTTCTTCAAAAATAAATGTGAATTGATGCATTGACATCTAAATGTATTTTATTTATTCTGATTGATAATATAATTTATTTATAAAAACAATTTTCATAATTTATTAAAACAATTTTGGCATGAAATCATGATAACTAGAAATTTGCCCCGAAAAACTTCGTTTCTGGCAAAATTAAAAATCGAATTAAAAAAAAAATCATGTATCGGATATATCGATATTTTTTTTGTATGCAACGATATAGTATCGATATTTATTTCGATCGATATTTCCGACTTTTAGTGCACACATAGCTGATGTCGTAACACCACCGCATAAGCAACGGTCCTCCGCATAAGCAACGGATCCGCTCACACCAGTCCAGTTGCGGCCGCTCCTCCTTTATGAGACGCACGATGTGGACGGTACAGTGAAAAGTTCAGTGTGTTATGTGGCCCGCTAAATCATTAAAATCAACGTTAATCATTTAAAACAGAGAATCACAGACGTTATTTACTCTGTTACACCCCTTAACCGTGCTTGGGAAGAACTCGAATATCGTTTAAATGTGTGTAGGACAACAGATGGAACACACAATATATTCTTCGTTTTGACTCCTTTTCGACCCTTAAAATTAAATTATCGAAATCAGATTAGATCATGCTTACTGTTGTTGACGTTTGTAACAAATGTCAGAGACGTGGTTACATTGCAAGTATGCATTAAGATTTTCCACATTTGCACGCTTCTCGTTCCATTTTGTATCCCTTGAAATTCGTAAATCGAGATCGAAATAGCTAATCCTTTTTATGCTTGCCTTGTTTAACATTTGTAAAAAAAATTCAGAGTTGTAGGTACGTTAGAAATTGAGTGAGTCCATGAAGGTTGTTATGTAGAGAGATAATCTATTGCTGTATACACTAAGCAATAAAATGAACCCTTAGAAGCATAGTGTAAGCACACACAGAAACCACTTAAATTTTTAATTCTAAAGGTTTTACAGAGAAACCACATGACATATCATAAATAATTTATGTAATTTTTCGATTTTGTATAACCTGAAACAAAGTGCAATTTTTTTTATGCAGAAGAAATTTGATTAGGTATGTCATTTGTATTCACTGTTACTTGCATTCTTGCTTTGTTTCACAACGTAACCACTTACAAAAGCTCAAATTAATATTTTTTTTTTGCAAAAAGGAAGTATACTCCATTATTTTTCTACTCATAATAAAAACGGTTCGTACCAAATGTCATTAAAATCGGAAATAAAATTGAAATTCGTGCTACAGAGGGTTAAACTAGTTGAAAGCCTTTTGTATAGTTTTGATATTTGCGTTTATGTACGTGATACTTTACAAAAACGCTCCATTGACAAATGCTCATTAAGTAATTATCAAAAGAGCTTTCGGTATTTTAAATCAAAAAGCAAAATTGCGAAACTGTACAACAAAAATTTTAAGAAAAAAATACTTTGCAGCAATGTATATAAATTAATTTTTTAACTTCGCACCTTCGCTTTTGAAAAAAAAAAACACAATCTGTTAAAAGTAATTAAACACTTTCCCACATTCAGTGTTTCCTTTATTACAATTGCTTATAAACATTTTAGGAAAACCGGCTTTCTTTCAACCATATCATAACTAATTAGTCACCTTAAATAGTTGCAACACTTAAATCATGTTTATAAATTGATTACGTGCGAGGTTTCTGTCTCTATTATGTTATGCATTCCACATCAAGTTTACAGTTTGTTGCGGGAACTTCAATGTTGTTGCCACTTTAAAAAAAAATAAAAAAAAATCTAAATCTAAATTGCAACTTAATCTTCGTCACAACATCCTGCTAATTTTGACAGAACACTAAATATTAAACAACCCTTTTGGTTTTAAGCTCTTTAATGAACGCAAACAAATGACTCCATCAAGGAATTAAAATAAAAGTTGTTGAGGAACTGCAAAATCCTTGCAAATACATTCGAAAGCTTACATCATGTCCGCCGAGAAAAGAAAGTCGAAAATCTGTTCTCTGTACTCAATTTTCAGGTAATGAACCGAAAAAAACCTTTCCTCTTAGGTCGCCATTTTTTTTTCTTCGTTTCTTCCCTTCAGTTCTTCTTTCGTTTGTGTTTTTTTAATGTGTCTTCCAGCCATGCGTTGCTTCTTGCCATTGTCTTCCAAGAAGAAGAGATATTGTTCCTTTATTTCCGTTATCATTTCGAACACCTGAATCCGAAATGCAGATGCGTTCTTATTGTGTTTCAAGTATAATCCATTTTTATGAGGTGGGGCAGTAGGGAACTAGTTGCCATCCCCGTCTCAGAAATTTCTCGAAAAGTTTGACCATTTAAGAAGGATCACCTAATACAATATTAAACACATAGATCCATGATTTCTGTATGAGGAATTGTCGGTCTGTCAAATTACACATAAACCTAATGCTTCATTTTTAAGGCAGCAATATAGGCTGTCCAAGTATCTATATATTTAATAGGCAATACGTTTTTTGGGATTAGTCCGTCCGCCTAAACTGCTCAACCAATTTCAATGATCAAGGTGTCATTTTAAAGGAAATAAGCTGTAGATTTGCCAAAACGTGCCAAAATAATTTATTAACACTTTATGAATTAGTTAAATTTCAATATTTTTCATCATTAAGCTACTACAAAGCCTCAATGATTTTAAATATATGATTGGCAACATCCTTACGTATGTAAACAACAAACCGGCTGCTCGGGGGTTCAACCAACCAACCAACCAACCGTTGCTAATTTTAAAGCTATCCTTATATGTAAACAACAAACCCATTGCTAATTTTAAAGCTCTTTTTAAACTCTTCGTTTCAAAGTTGATTTTTTCTGTTTTTCTGAAGCATTTTTGTATAAGAGTAATTATTATTTTGAAGTATTTCTATCCAGAAAATGCCTCGCGTTGGACGTCGTTCTCTAACGGGGCGACTTATCAGAATAAATAAAAGATATTGGGACTTCAATGTTAGGGCATAGCTAATGAAGTTTTAAGTCAGAATGTTGGCGGATAGTATATTTAACTTTCTATTATGAAACTTGCAATTTGGGTGTTTTCTCTATTAGGCCTTACATTAAATTTATAAGAATTTGGTTACATTTTTTATGGCTGGCAAACCTATTCGAGCGCAGCAAGATGTTTTAAAACCACAAATTCGAGAGGCAAAGCCGCTCAATCCGAGCGCAGCGAGGCGTTTGGGGGTTGGCGAGCGTTAGCGAGCAGGGGGCGAAGCCCCCTAGTTGCTTTTAAATAGGCGAATAATTATACCGGGTATACAAGCAGTAATTAAAAGATCATTAACAAAATTCGAAAGGAAATTAATTGAATGCTTTTTAATTCACTTTAAAAAAGTTTTATATAAACTAGATTACGTAACATTCCACAAATAATTAATAAAAGAAACGCTTGTTATTAAAACCTTATAGATTGAGAGACGACTGCAATTTTTGGACCCCATCGAACATCCATCTGAATTTTTTATAAAAATTGGATAAAAGTGAGTAGATTACGAATCCACTGGTCTGCCGTGGCAAAAAAGGCCGAAACTGGTCAAAAATCGACTTTTAATAAGTTGAACTAAATCCAATTGCCAAATGCGCCATAACTTGCCAATTTTTTTTTTTTTTATTTGGTAACCCTCACTTTAATTTTCAATTAAGAAAGTTGCAAACGATTCGGATGTGTGGCTATGGCTTACTTGCATCTTTCACAAATGAGCCGAATTGGCAATAAACATTACGTCACGGATGACGTAACTGATGTCGCCAATTTGGCGTACTTTTAAAAGATACAAGTTTTCCAAGCCAGAGATCAGAAATCGTTTGCGCTTTTTCTCATTGAAAATCAAAATGCAGTGGGTTGCCAGACGAAAAAGTTTGGTCTGTCTTTGGCAAGTTATGACATATTTGGCAATCGGATTTTAGTTCAACTCATTCCAAGTCGATTTTTGATCAGTTTCTACCATTTTTGCCACGGCAGACCAGTGGATTCGTAATCTACTCACTTTTCTCTAATTTCTATAAAAAATTCAGAATGATGTTCGATGGGGTCCGAAAATTGCAGTCTCCTCTCGGACTATTAATATTACCTTTTGTGTGTGGGTGGGTATTTATGTTTGTGCTGCCGGACAAATTTGAGGAGGCCTAATTAAACCACTTGCCGTAATCCAATCCATCTGGAACTTGGCACATAGATTTGATGTAGATGACAATGCATTCTATCATATTTTGGGGGTTGTCACTAGTATCACTAAATGGTCGCTTTTAAGGAATACTAATAAACCAACTTGCAGTCATCCCATCACGCTGAAATTCGACAGATAGATTAACCCTTTGGGTACATTTGACGAGTGAGACTCGCCATCTGCTTACTTGGGCGAAGTTACGGTGGACGAGTCTGACTCGTCATCCGTTCATCCAAATCCGTCCCATGGGCATAAAAATCTTCAAATAATTCAGTACTCAAAGGGTTAATTATGAATAAGGTTGCATTGTATCAAGTTTTGGGTGCTATCACTATCACTAAAAGGTCCTTTTTACACATGGCTTCTACTATTGCTTCACAATACGAATCAACCAACTTGCCGTCATCCAATTAAAATGAAATTTGACTGATTCGTTGTCGATAATATTACATTCTATCAAGATTCGGGGACTGTCACTAAAAGGTCGTTTTCACATAGGCTTCAATTGGCGCTTGGGACTACTAATAAACCTACTTTTCGTCATGCAATCCAATTGAAAATTTGGCTGGTACACTTGTTGACGATGACAATGCTTTCTATCCAGTTTTGAGACTGTTGCCCAAATTCCGCTTTTACGCACGTTTCTATTGACTTACGTCATACTTAATATCTTTTACTCACATTTTATAATCAAAATTCAATTCTGCAGCCCAATTTCCGTTATACAATAGAGATGAATCTTGACCAATAGTCTCGTCTTGGATGACAATGTTTTCAATCAAGCTTTTGGGCAAAGAAGAAGCAGTTCAAAAGGTATTTTATGTGTTTTGTGGTCAAACACTATGAAAATTCGATTTGAGATCAAGAAGTTGCAATTGGCATTTAAAGAATTTTTTTTTTATTACAAACTTTGTTTTTATTTTCCCTTCCAATTTTGTTAATAATCTTTACTAATGGTTTTAAATCTAGTATAAAAAGTTTTATGTTTTAAAAACGATACTTTGGAAAGATATTGTGGCGGGAAAAAAAAGGAAGCATTATGTCTATGGAACAGGATTCCTATTAAATCTACTTTTAAAATTAAATGAGCTTTCCTAGACTGGTATTATTTCAGCTGTACAATACACTTCAAAAATACGCTGTCACTCTACATTGAGACAAGCTTACTTGAACTCATTGAATACACTACAACGATGTGTGAACCGGTTTTACTACGCATTGGAACGATGTTCGGCCGCTTCGTTAAAACTCTTACAGTATTCGTGATTAGAAAAGTAAAATAATAGTTAAAATTTAAACTTAAAAGCGCGTATTTTCTTTTTGTTATCAACATTAGAAGTCTGCGATATACCGATACGACGATATTTTTTTCGATATTTTGAGAAAATTATCGATAGTAAAAATTTTGATACAAGTCCTCGATATATCGATATTTTCAAACATTTTTAGTTTTTTGATGATCGTTTTGTAGTTCCATGTGTTTTTTTTCGATTTTCTTTATTCCCTTTTCAAAACCTTCAAAATTAAAGTTTGAACTTGGCTGAGAGACAGTTAAAATGGCAACCAAACTAAAAAGATAATGTAATGGAAAGATAAGATCATTTATCAGTAGTCATTAACACAGAGCCGTTTCTGTTGCCAACGTGTGCCTGGAATTTGCATCTAATTTTAAATATTAAAAACATCTCTATCAGCAAAATATGCTGTAAACTACTTTTCAAAATTTCTTTTTTAAGAATAAATGGAAATAAAATACATTATTCAAATGTATTTTATTTATTCTGATTGATAATATAATTTATTAAAACAATTTTTATAATTTATTTATTAAAACAATTTTTATAATTTATTTACTGAACCAATTTTTATAATTTATTTATTAAAACAATTTTGGCATGAATTCGTGAAAAGTAGAAATTTGTCCCGAAAAACTTCGTTTCTGGCAAAATTGAAAATCAAATTAAAAAAAATCATGTATCGATATGTCGATATTTTATCGATATTTTTTTTCTATGCAACGATATAGTATCGATATTTATTTTGATCGATATTTCCGACCTCTAATCAACATATATTTAAGTTATATACAAAACTATGTGAGCAGGTTATCGATATAAATATGAAAGTTGTGATTTGTCTTTACGCGGAATGATTCCTCCTACAACGTATACTCATACTTAAGGCTCAAGTAATGTTGTCTGTAGGTATAATATAATACGCTTTATTTAAAACTAGAACTAATCAATCGTGATGAAACCTGGATTGCCCTTTTCGCTACGGTGAAATGCTCCTGATCGCTTCGAGTGGATTAGATTTGTGGTTTACCGCTTTGCTTTGCAGTGATCTGACTCTTCAAACTTGCACCACCCCCTCATTATATTTCACGAGTAACTCCACGGCATTTTGGCCGTTACCTTGGCTCGCGGAAGGTCGCGTAATGCAAAAGATTAAAACACGTCTTTTGGACCCCGGAAGTGGTTTTACGGGACTGAAGGTTCTTAAAGGAAAAAAAAATTGGTAATCGATTGCTGAAGTTGCGTTTGCAGGTGGATTTTTAAAACGCTTCTTTCTTGAGAAGTTAGTTTCGAGCCAGAAAAGGGATTACCTCCTTCGCATAACACTTTTAAAATGAGTTGGTGATTTAGGTTCACAGTTAATGGTCTGGAGTTATTTCGAAATGTTATCAACAATTACAGTCTGATAAACAACCTAACCGGATACAGCAAAAAATTAACCAATTGAAAGCAAAGATTTTAATTTAAATCCTTTATATGCATTGCCAACTTTAATTTGCAATTGCAACATGTTTAAGCAATTTTAAGCTCAGATCGACGTATGACAATTATGAAGAAAAGCATTGATTTCCTACCATGGACTCTTTTTTTTACGCCCAAATTTTGATAGAATATTCATCAATCACGAGTCGTCTCTCTGCCAAGAATCAACAGAGATGATGGCAAATGAGTCAATTATCTCTACACAGATTTGCAAACAAACGCATAATATTGAAGTTCATATAAAAGACTCCCCGCGTCCCCATCTTCAACGATAAATTTTACAATTTCGTAATTTATATTAAAAATATTAACTTGTACGGAAATAATTTATACTTTCTGTCAATAATATTAAACATGGATCCGAAATTGATTGCTATTTTAATGAATATTCCATGACTTTGTTTACTTGGAAGTAAAAGGTCAAGTGAAATAATAATTCAAAAATCACATACATAACTCTTTATTTAGATTTAGATAGTGCTTCTAAATGTGCATACTTTCATGAAATTAAATTAATAAAGAAGCTCTAAAATGTTTTTTTTTTTTTTTTTTTTTTTTTTAAATATCTTGTGTTTATATGAAACAAGAATAGAAATTTAGCTTAAAAGTAAGTTCCTCCACAGTTAAAAGTTGAGCAAGTGTAACAGTATTTGTAAATAAAAGTGCTTATATATTTATACAAAGCAGTATAATACATTTTCACTAGAGGGACCAACGTTTGTTTTTACATTCGAAAACTTTTAATCACTTTTCCTCAGTGTCGCTACATTTAAAGGTTAATGCAATTTCCTTTAATAGTTTTTAGACGGATTGAGTGTTTTTGAAAGTAGGGGGATGGATTTCAGTAGTTTTAGAAGTGGGGGGACACTGGGGTATTTTCTTGAAAAGTGGGGGGAAATGCCCGTTGAGCAGAAATAAGTTGTGGAATTGCAAGCTATTTTGTCGTCATCAACTCTACCTTCTCTGGTGTTGAAGCCGTTACCAATTTGGACATCTCCAACAACATAGTAGTGCGACATATCCACATGACCCATTCATTCATTTGTTCCAGAGTTACTTCAACAAGAAGTTTTCAATAGTCTGCTTCTTCTCTCTTATCCTTGTGTGTCAGAGCTTCGATGAAGTTAGTCAACGAGAGATACGTATAGTCTGTCTTGAACGGGAAGGTTTCAGCCTAGTCTATCACACGTCTTGAGTGCCAAAAGTCCAAGGTATTTCGCAGCACCAGGAATACTTTTGGAAATTTTGTACCACCAAATGCTAAAATTGAGCACGTGCAGGAGCGTCCTGGGAGAGAAAATCGACGCGGTAATTTTAGATTTATGCCGGTCTAGATTTTCGATATAATTATTAAGCAAATTTTAATAATCATTTTTAATAATAAAATAATTCCAATATTTAACTAAATATTGATATTTAATTTTAATAATTAAATGGGTTTTTTTTTCTTCTTTTTTTTCTTTTTCTTTTTAGTTTTAATAATTCTATTGTTTAAAAGTTAATTTAATTGACTCCATTTAATATCTTCGTTTGGTCTGCAAAGATTGATCCACTTACTGCCATGTGTTTCTGTGAAAGGATGCACTAGACTCTGTAATAGGTGTCACTGAACAAATATGTTGGATAAGGTTGGCAACCTTTGGCATTTTATTTTAAGTCCTTCTCACCAGCGCAGTAACGGTATAGTGGTTAACGAGCTATCTTCTAGACCACGAAATTGCGGGTTCGAGTCCCGTGTAAGGCATGGGCGTTTGTAAATGTATGTTGGCTTGTCAAATGACGAATGTTTCGGCGCATTATAGCCCTCGTGTTGCTGACGGTGTCAGATAATCTGAAAACAACCAACTCACCAGCGCAGTTAAAGTAGACTCCGTATCGGATTTTTGCTCAGCAATCATTTGTTGTAAATCGATAATAAAGGTTGTGTTGAAGGTGGAGATATGCTCATGAGATGGATCATCGTCAAATCCAGTTATTGGATACTTTTAAGTGCCTGGTATCTCTAGTGAATTGATCTGAGAAATCAAGTTGCCTTAGTTGTCGCCGGGAACATTTATCTTCCTTCTGGTGGAACGCATATGTATGTCATATGGGGAAATCTCTTTCTATAGTAAAAATACAGGAAGCAACTCTGGTGACAAAGAAAAACTAGCTGAAATATAATTAAATTTCTGGTTGAACACCACAATGAAAGCTATGTGTAAAAATGGTGAAGAAAGTTATATGCCAAATATGTAAATCTATCGATTTGGAAAATATGTTAGATCCCAGTTCAAATAAAGTCAAATTACATAAAAATTCTTAATTCTTAATGAATGAATTCTTAATGTACAACTCATGAAAGCTTTATGTGAGAAGTTTCATGAGATCATGATTGACAGGAAAATAACCCTGATGAACCACATCGAAACCAATCGCCCTTTCAGTATAGTGGTTAGCGCATCGGACTACCGCTGGTGGGTAATCGGTTCGAATCCGGGGTAAGACATGGATGTCCTAAGTTAGGGGAAACATTGACCCTGGGTGCCCCTTCACAAGTGGCCATCTTTGCCAGTCTTGTAGTGGCCAAATGACTGCGAGCACTTGGGCCCGCCATTAGAAGAAGAAAAGAAAAAAGACAGAAACATAAGATTCAACCCAAACTGTTTGCGTCTGTTCTAATTTCACGAATGGAAAAAAAGTGTTCGAATTAGCATCGTTGGAATGTGCCATGACTCATTTCTTAATAAACACCACAAATGAAAGCTTCCTGTAAAAAAAAAATATTCGAATTATTTTGCATGAAAATTCCTCGACTTGTTGGCCATAACATAGAAAACGATTCAACCATTTACAACATCAGGTTTCAATCCGTACAAATCCCGTAAAACGAAAAAGAGTGTTCAAATCGGAAAATCACAAAAGCATATCGTACTTAATGAACCGCCACAATCAAATCCTTGCAAAAAAAAAAAGATCTTCGAATTATATTAGATATGATAAACTTGGCGACCATGCCAAAGGCTACCATTTAATGGTTGAACATCCTACAACTTTCAATTACACTTTGATACTGGTCACTGTATTTATATTTGCCATGGAGGGGTGTAAATTATCCTCTTCATTTTCATATATTCCAGTTACGATGCCAGTTTAGCGATATAAAAAAAACCACCATATTGGCTTTTTTTTTTTTTTAAGTCCTAGTAAGGATCATTCCCTATATTCGCTACGTTACAATCTTCTAGCCCAGTGCATTTAGAAACTACTTTATATAAAACTTTAAAATTTGGTGAGTAGGTATGAAAATGCTCACTTAATGACATAAATTGTTTTCATTTAATGTCTATCTATTATAAATGAATATTGAAATAGCAAAAGACAAAACCAGGTGGAGCCACTGCATATCAATTGAGGTAAGGATTTCAAACATAAAATAAAACATATTAGACGCTATTTTCGAGTTTTTAACTTATTTCATTTCATTAAGTGATCCTTTTCGTACTTACTCACAAATATCAAGGTTTTATAGAAAGTAGTTTCTAAATGCACTGAGCTAGAAGATTGTAACATTGCGAGAATAGGGAATGATCCTTACTAGGACTTTCTCTTGTTCTTTCTTCTAAGTGGAACAGACAAGAAATAGCCGTTGTCGGGTGATAGTCAAGGTTTAATTAGTTTGTACTCTGAATGACTTATTTTTATGCACAATGACGGCCAATCAACGATGGTCAAAGGAAGAGAACTCAGAGTTAGAGACATTATTTTTTCAACTTTTTACAGCTTTATCGCATTTCTACGGAAATTTCGAAGGTGGGGATGCTTGGAGCACCTTAAATTTCACTGGCACCATAGCGCTTTTGATCAAAATCGCTAGAGCCGTTTTTTTGGCAATTGCTGAAAAACAAATTTTTCAATGGCAGCTAAAACCTTATGCGGATGCAGAATTTCGACGAAAGCCTTAATGACAGTCCCAAGACCATTACTTACCCGTATGCGAAAGTTGAATATAGTATATTAATTTATTCGGAACTATTCCCACTTATTCTGACCACGGACACACATTTTTTCTGGACCATTTTTTTCCAACTCGGCACGTTCCCAAAATGCGTATAAATGCAAAAAAAAAAAGCTTTTTGACTGAACGCAATATTTTCATTACTATACATCCCTATGTTAAAATACAATATGATCCTTAAGTACAGCTCTATGTTAACATATGAGTAATTGAAAGTAAAACTTCCGTTCACTCAAATGAAAATGAGAGAGTAATTATATTTGCATATGTCCTGACGTAAGGCTGTCGTATTTCTTAAAGACGGATTTACACGTTGCGAGTTGGCGTACCAAGAGAGATTGCTGGTCTGTGACGCTATATGATGTCACCTGGTGACTGGATCCAGCAGATCAAACATTTTCTATTTACTGGCGCCAGCGGCTCCCATCACGAGCTCTCTCCCTAGCGCCCACCGACAGAAGGCGCAGCGGTCGCTTAGCTGGCGTCACAGAATCGTCGATCTCAACTGGAACCCCGACTGGTAGCGTGTAAATCCGGATTAAGGCTTATTTACGTGTTGACGTCAACGGTCATTAGATCCCGGCGACTAACACCGTATATACGCTTCATTCCAGTAATTGAAGAATCCAGTTTGTCACTGGTGCCCCCGTATCTAGTTCTAGTCAATCAGACCTTTTCTATTTGCTGGCGCGTCAAATCCCATCTACCGAGTTCTTGATCCAACAACCAACTCGCTCAATAGTTGGATTGTTCCAGTTGCTGGCACTGTCTGAACACAAACCTGGCAGTCCATTCAAAGTGCGGCAGTTACCTACCCATCAACTTACCAGCCGGTATTCAGGCCATTGGTAACTTTCAAATCGACCTTTATTGAAGCCGTATGAGCATAAAAATGTAGGGTAAAAAGGAACTTGCAGGAGAATTTCAGAATTTTGTGGCTATATATGAAGGTGCCACGGCTAAGAACGATCCGATATTTTCAAAATCGAGATCTTCCCGCCATCTGCAATGTTATATCAGATACTTTAACCAAGCGAAGTCCTCTGGCAAATAAATATAATGGTACTTGACATTTTGAGGGTTTAATATAGAGGGCTCCGAGAAAAAACAATCATGGTCCACGCGCCTCCCAGCGAAAACGATCATAGTCCAGACCAAAATTTTACTATAATCATTGGAGTACCAAAAAAATTGTTCATAATTTGCAATCTGTTAAAATAAACCATTGTTCTTCGTTTTCATAACAAATTTTTTCGTTTACCTCTATCCTGATACAAGTCCTGAGACTTGAAACTTTAAATACTAGAAGCTTTTCTAGAGCATTGAGAAAAACGGACTCTGATCGTTCTTTGTAGTATCCCTTCATATGTGGTGTGGGTGTAATGTTGTGCTCGACTCTACTCGTAAATCACAAAACCAAGATCCAGCCCTTTTACTTGTAGTCCGAGAGGCGATTGCAAGTTTAGTTACTCCATCGACTATTATTCTGAATTTTGTAGAGAATGCGGAGAAAATTTAGTAGATCACGAATCCACAGGTCTGCCGTGGCAAAAATGGCCGAAACTGGTCAAAAATCAACTTTGAATGAGTTGAAATAAATCCGATTGCCAAATGTGTCGTAATTTGCCAAATAATGAGCATTCTTTTTTATGTGGTAACCCTAAACCAAATTGGCGACATCAGTTACACCATCAGTGACGTAATAATTATTGTCAACTTGGCTCTTTTGTGAAAGATGCATGTAAGCCGTTGTCGCAAGACATCTGAATCGTCTGAGACCTTCTTAATGGAAAATTAAAGAGCGACGGTTTACCAAATGAAGAAGAATGCTCATTATTTGGCAAGTTAGGGCGTATTTGGCAATCTGATTTAGTTCCACTTATTCAAAGTCGATTTTTGACTAGCTTCGGCCATTTTTGCCACGCCAGACCAGTAGATTCGTATAATCTACTCACTTTTCTCTACTTTCAATAATAAAAAAAATTCAGAATGATGTTAGATGGTGTACCGAAACTAGAAGTCGCCTCTCAGTCTATTGCTACATCAAGTTCAAATCAATCGAAAGTGTTCTAATCGGAATAAGCCTTCGTCACATCTCATTACACCTTCCCAAACGACTCGAGCAATTAAGTGCGCCTTGATCTTTGCCGTCCCCCCCCCTCCCGAACGACCCCTTTGATCAATCATGCGGCCCACCCTCAAAAGCCACTTTTCGAGTGTCAGGATGTATCTGGGGATATTATTTTTCGTCGAAAGAAGGTGAAAGTGATAAAAAAAAAAAACTGCCTTACTTTTATGCTAATGCTTTTTCGAGTATGTAGCGAAAGAGAGTGCACGTTCCGTTGTTTTGCCGTTGATTTGAGTGAGTGATTACGTGTGGTTCCGCGTTCGGGTTATGCGATACTTCTCCGGTAATAACAACTTATTATGATCCGGTTTGCTGGTGTGTTTTTTTTTTTATCGATAATGAGAAGGTGTTATTTCGAAGGATCGGCCCGAAACAATACAAATGCGGGCAGTGGGTTATTTTCTAAATGAATCGTTTTTGATGTTAAATGGGAAGTTATTGCATTTTACCTGAAATTTATTATTTTAAATCCTTTATAATAACTTTTCGATGTTGTGCGTTCGTTTGTTGCGATACAAAAATATTCGGAGGGCTAGTTAACTTACTTTGCCGTTATCCAATCGAGCTGAAATTTGGCAGGTTGACACGTTGTCGCTATTTAAGTTCTACAACGCTGTTAAGTTTTGGGGACAAAGCAAAAGTTAATCAATTGTAAAGAATGGATGGTTGGTTGTTTTCAGATTATCTGGCACCGTCAGCAACACGAGGGTTATAATGCGCCGAAACATTCGTCATTAGACAAGCCAACATATATTTACAAACACCCATGCCTAACACGGGACTCGAACTCGCAACCTCGCGGCCTAGAAGCTAGCACGCTAACCACTATACCGTTTGATCGGCAAGGAATGGATGGTTTTCTTCTTTAGTAGTCCAAAACTGTGAAAATTCGATCTGAGCTCAAGATGGCTTAGATAAGTGGCAATTAAGCGTACGAGTTGGAGATGCATATAAAGGACTTTTGATAAAAACTTAGTTTATTTCTTTTTCTTTTTTATGACTTATTTTTTCCTCTTCTGAATAAATACTAAAGCAGAGACATCAATGGAACTTGAAATGGCTGATTTCTGTGTCCTTTATTAGGGGTGTGGTAGCCTTGTCAAGTTTCCATTTGATGGTAGTCTCTGTTAGAGAAGCTGGAAAGTTTCCCCCCCCCCCCTTCTTTTATCCGAAGTCTTCATTTTGACATCGAGCAATTCAAATGTTCAGTAGGTCAATAATTTAAATACAGTTGTAATTAGTAATGAGATGCCAACAGTCAGTCGTGGAGGACGTGATCGAATTTGTTATAAATTCTGTTGAGTAGATTCAGGAGACAACTGTGGGAATGAAAAATAAATAAATAATGGCCTTGGCCAAAAGTGTGAAGGTACCCTTGCTTCTAGCTTTATCCTCAACCTTCGATAAACAACTGGATAGACTGCTTAACGGTGGGAAAATGAAGTCGTTGCCAGATGGTTGGGTGGACGAAAAATAAGTATTGCCGTGGACCGCAACAAAAATATTGCATTGTACACAGCAGAACTGTCAACAGTGGACCTTAATTAGTAATAATGTGCACTCAAAAAAATTCTAGCACTTTCCAAGGTTTCCCGCATTTCCACCCAACTATAGAAGTGAGCCGTGATTGGATAATCGTCCACTCATCATCAACCCACCATCGCGTTTTTTCACTTGCTTATCAGTATCGATGTCTTCAACTAGCTTCAGTGCCAGATGAATTCATAGCTGGAATATCTGTGGCCAGGTATTGACTGATACAACACGGTTTAAATTAATTAAGTCAATTGCTAGTTACAAGCTTACCCCTCTCGCTTGATGGCTGTGGTGGTTAGCACTCTGGCCTTGCATGCCAAGTTCGAATCCTGAGTTTTGCGTGGATATTCGTTGTGGTTTGGAATCCACGTTAAGCTATAGGTCCAGGCCTGATTTGCAGTTATTGGGGGGAAAATAGGTCGTTGAGCGTAAAAACCAAACGAGCATACCCCTTTTCATTCCTTATTCTCGATTTCAAAACTTATGCCGCAAAATATCGTATTCCCGATAATCTGGGTTAGTCAAGATACATACTCGGTACAAATTAGTCCAGATATGAAGTTATTATCGTACTTCTTTAGGGGTTGGAAAGGGACGATGGTTGTGGTTTTTCAATGTAACCAATTATCTTTTACTTGTTTCGAAGATCCAATTATGGATAATTTCATCGAGATATTAATAAAACCGTGCATTTCAAGTTATGATCATGCAAACTTAAATAGTGGAAAAGTAGGAGAGGGCAATCTCATGGGGTAGGTTCCTCCAGGATTTAACCCTTTAACGACGTTTGGCAAAAAAAAAAACTTGCCAATCCAAATTTTAGTGCTTTTTTTTTTGCTAATAAATTGCGATTGTGGTTTCACTTAGTGGTTTTTAAAAATCATAAAAATAATTTTCCGAAAAATCTGAAAAATTCCAAAATATACCTTAGGTCATCTGAATAAACAAGGTTAAAGCT
The DNA here is from genome assembly GCA_963978545.1 of Linyphia triangularis. Lineage (NCBI taxonomy): Eukaryota > Metazoa > Arthropoda > Arachnida > Araneae > Linyphiidae > Linyphia > Linyphia triangularis. The sequence continues at coordinate 7,565,131 of OZ021727.1, forward strand.
AAAGAGAAAAGTTTTTTTTTTTCCCCCCATTTTAAAGTCGTTTTTAATGGGTTAATATTAGGTTCAATAGTGTACATATTCATCCACGGTTTAATATTAGGTTTAATAGTGTAAAGCTTATGCAACTGCTTCAACAACATTTTCTTCAAATTGAATAGATTTGAAATGCGCCAATCCATAGGTTTGGGAGCTGTGTTGAAATCACACGCAGTCGTTATCTTAAACTGGAACATTTTTCAAATATTTTCAAAATATAACATTCAACAAACCACAGAACTGCGTCCTTCCCTCGGAATAGTTGACGAGATTGAAATCTGAAAAATCAATTCTGCGTGAAAAGAAATAAATATTAATTACTTATAAAAATTTAATTTTCAGCCTTTCCGAACAGTGAAAGTGGACCGCTGTGTCCATAAACACTCCTTTGGAAAACTTATAGAATAATACGACACAGTATATTTTTCCAAACAGTTTTAAGAAAAAACACGTTCGATAAGTCCTATAATTAATTTAGAAATATTCTTTCGAAGATATATGGAACCGCGCCCAGAAATCTACTTTCCCGAAACCTTCATCTTAAGAAATCCATGTTGCCAAAAGAAAATCAAAAATTATACCTCGAAGGACATTTGGTGTGGTATGGATAAACTCTACACGCCGATGAACACCGCAATAAAAATAGGTTAACGTTAAGCAATCGCAAAAAAAAAAAAAAAAAAAAATCTGTGAAGCCGATATGGTTTTTCTTTTCGTAACGGAAACTTGTTCTTGTTCCTGTAGAATGATCTTCTAATTATGTTCTCTGACCGTGATCGAATATTAATCCGAAAAGCGATGGGATCAGAATTATCTGGAATAAATAGTTGACGTTCGATTCATCGTGATATATTATGTGCATGACGAAGAATGTTTTGGTTCAATTCGAAGAATTTTTTTGTCTGATTTTGTCAAGAGGTCATTTGTCCTATCTTATCTGTTATTTCTGGCTGGTGTTTGAGACAATCTCTTTTTATTAAATCCTTTAAATAAACTTCTGTTTTGTGTGAATGTTTGTCGATGGAGGCCTAATTAACCCACTCGCCGTTATCCAATCTGTCTGAAACTTGGCAGATAGTTTCAATGTCGATGACAATGCATTCTAATCAAATTTTGGGGCTGTCTCTAGCAATAAAAAGTCTCTTTTACATACGCTTCTATAATAGCTTCGGAATACTATACTAAACTTCAACTTAACTAGACATCACTTAGACGGTAGATCGTGACAGTGCTCATAGGTATTTAATCCATTTTGGCGGCGTGAAAGCATAATGTTCGCCAAACCACAACCCTGTAGAGAACAAAAGGCGTTTGGCGAGAATTATGTCTTCACTCCGCCAAAATGGATTAAATACCAATGAGCACTGCTACGATCTATCGTCTAAGTGATGTCTAGTTAAGTTGAAGTTTAGTATAATAAGCCCCATTTAACTGATCTCTCTCTCATGTTGCCAAATTGTTTTGATCAAAATAAATTAAAGACAATTGAACGTGAATGCATAAAATTCATTAGTGAGTGTGGTTCAGTTAATTCAAATTTGCGTTGATAAGTGAGATAATTTTTGACTGATTATTGTTGAAACTCATTCATGTTGGCAAATTTTTGTTAATCAAAATACCTAAAAGATATGTGTTTTTATTGCCTTACGTCAGACTTATCAGCTTTCGTAGATCGTTGACTTGTTGTAGATGATAATGTATTCAATCAAGTTTTGAAGGGAAAAAAGAAGTTGGTAAATCCGTGCTAGAAGTGTGGGTAGACGTGGGGTGACGTGTCATCCCACTTTTCAAGAAAATAACCTTGCTTCCCCCCCACTTTTAAAACCACTGAAATTCATCCCCCTCACTTTTAAAAATACTCAATCCGTCTGAAAACTACTAAAGAAAAATAATATGAAACTTTAAATGTAGTGACATTGAGAAAAAGTTATTTAAAATTTTCAAATGTTAAAAAAATATTAGTTATTTTTAGTAGTATGATATATATAACATATACCTTTATATAAAGTAGTATAATACATAAGTATTTTTATTTACAAACAATGTTCATTTGGTCAACTTTTAATTATGGAGAAACTTTTTTTTAAATGTTTCGGAGGAAATTTCTATTCTTGTTTCGTATAAGGACAAACTATTTTAAAAAAGAAACATTTTAGAGTTCTCTATTAATTTAATTTCATGAAAGTATGCACATTTAGAAGTACTATTTAAATAAAAAGAAACTAACTATAAAATCTAAAATAAAAGAAATATTACTTCACTTTATCTCTTACTTCCACGTAAAAAAAACCAAGTCGCAGAATATTCATTAAAATAAAAATAAATTTTGGATCCTTGTTCAATATTAGTGTTTGGAAGTATAAATTATTTCCTTACTAGTCAATATTTTTATTGTAAAATGCGAAATTATAAAATTTATGGGGGGTGGGGGGAATGCACTTGTCTGCAACTTTTGTGCATCCCCTTACTTTTCTTTTTCCACTTCTACCACTGTAGTAAATAGTTCGGAATAGATCTTTTGCTCTTAGTGGTCAAACACTACGAAAACCCGATCTGAGCTTAAGAAGTTGCGATTGTACTTGAAAATTGGCAATGCATACAGGGGTCTATACAGAAGAAAATGTGGGTCCTTTTAAGGACTCTTCACAAAATTCCGTGTCCTAGAAACGGACCCTTCACAAAATTCCATAGTCAACAAAAGGACTCTTCACAAAATTCCATGTCCAACAAACTGACCATTCACAAAATTCCAAAAAACGAAACCTTCATAACATTTCCAGTTTGAAAACGGACCAATTACAAAATTACGAAGTTTATTTTATGCCAAAAGGAGAAAACGGCTCCACTTGCCTACATGTTGGTTTTAAGGAAGTGACGTCATGGATACCAAATCATATAAAATTGGAAATTTTTCTCAAAATTAATATTTTTTCACAAAAATAGGACCCTGTAAAAAAAAACCTGGATAGACCCCTGGCATATAATGGATTTATATTAAAAACTTTGTTTTTTCATGGATTATATTTCTCGCTTTATACCAAATAAATACTAATGAATGATGTACTAATTTAAAGGTTAAAACTTCCGCTTTTAAAGATTACATAATTTGCATAAGTATTATATTTTCAATATGTTATTTGTTAAAAAAATCAAAGTTAAAAAAAAAAAAAAAACGAATAAATTTTTGGGAGGTTGGGATAATGTACAATAGATGGCAGCATTATAGAAAAGGAGAAAAAATCGCAATTTAAGCTCCGCTAATCTGGAGTCGCACTAGGATATAATACGCTGGGACAAGAACTGAAAGATTGGTTATTCCATACGTCAAAGGAAGGACGCCTTCTCGGAAGTCTTTCAAAGGGAAATTACTCCCCATTAACGTGTCAGAGGTTCGATGCCGAAACTTCTCGCATGTTATACGTCCACTTCAGCCGTGAGTCCAGAGTATTAAATCAAAATAAAGTAACCCATTAAAAAAAGTTTTTAATATATGACCTTTATATGCATCGCCAATTTTTGTATTCATTAACAAAGCGCCGTTTCTGATGTCAGCGTGTGCTTGGTGTTGGCATGTAATTTTAAATATTAAAAACATATATATCAGCAAAATATCCAGTAAGCTAAGTTTCAAAATTTATTTTAATAAAAATTGACGTGAATTTATGCATTCACATTCAAATATCTTTTATTTATTCCGATTAAAACAATTTTATTACTTATTTATTAAAACAATTTTGCCAACAGGAAATAGTTTCTTCAATGATCGGTTAAATGCTCTTTCAGCGCGATTGGATGACGGCAAGTTGGTTTAGTAGTATTCTGTAAAAAGCACCTTTTAGTGACAGCCAACAAAATTTGATAGAATGTATTGTCGTCGAATCTATCTGCTAAGTTTCAGACAGATTGGATAACGGAAAGGGGGTTAATTAGGCCTCCTCAAATTTGCCCGCCCTCGACAAACATATGCACAAAATCGAAATTCATATCGAGGATTGAAAAGTATGGAGTACGATAGAAATATACCATTTGCAGCTTTCTGCTTGGGAAACTAGAGATTTTATATCATAATTGACAAAAAATAGTTACAAAGTTCACCACCAAATGGCGCTGTTCGTTGCAAAAAACTATTAAAATCCATTTTTAACGTTTATTAAACTATTAAAAAAAAAAAAAAACGATCTGATCATGTTTCAAAAACTACAAAATGTTGTTTCAATTGCGCCGCTCCGTGTTGTTGCTGGAAAGGGTTGATATTTTGAAAATATAGTTTTGTAGTTTTTGCAACAATGACCGGACTTTTTTTTAATAACTTTTTCTATCAGCAGTGGTGAATTATTTTTGCAAACTGATAAGATAAAAGTCCGTAGTTATCCTAGTAGAATGTATCGGCTAACAGTACATTTCTATCGGGTTTCTTCAAAATGTCACAAATTTTTGGCTACCGAGTATGAAAAATTGCTTTTAAAATAACATTGCAACTTTAAAAGTATATTATAACAGATAATACCTTTAACTTGATGGGCGTTGATTAGGCGCGGTTACTCGGATGGGAGGACAAATCTCCCCCAAATTCAAATGTTCGTGCATACCATTAAATTCGTAGCCAAATACCAAAGTCAGTGGGTATTTTAATTAAAAACGCAACATTATTGAACAGAATTAAGTATAAATTAAAACATATTTTTAAAGTAACTTGAAAAGAAAGAAAAAAAAAAAACTGTAAGTAGGGCTTTTGTCATGGGTGGCCATCTAATAAGAAATTGATTTTGTGGCGAACATTTTTCAACCAACGCGACCAACCAAGGGTTAATAAAGTTCTTCGGTAAAATATCAGCAACACTAACAATTGCAACCCTCAAATATAATACAAATCCTACAAATCCCTCAGTACTACTAAAAAAAAAATCCTTCTCACTTCCTTCAACACTTCCAACCCCCTCCCCCCCCCCCCCTACATTTACATAGAGAAGAGTTCGGACATAACACACAAAAATAAAAGAATAAAAAAAATATATTATCCAGAACAATACAGAACTCCCACCCCCCTCTCCCTCCCTAAACCCCCTTTTTTTTCAACAATCATCCCGAATAATAACGATGCGGTCTTCCAACAATCAGATAACGACACGGGATCAAACCCATTGTTGGCAGGAAAGGGTCACGCGACCCCTTCCAGCACGCGCGCGCACGCGGCCGGGAGACGCGTTATAATCCATCTCGTGAAATCACGCACGTATCGAGAAGATGCGCGGCACGCCTTTTTTCCGACCTCCCGACTCGTGATATGTTCCTTGTTTTCAGGCAAAAGAAGGTAGTGTTTTTTTTTTATTTTTTTATTGTCGGGTGGAAGATTTGTGATTTTAAGAGAGAAAGGATGGTGTATTTGTGGATATGTGTGGGTGGAAAATGGAAATGGGCTTGTTTTTAATATTTTTTTTTTTTTTGTCTTTTTTTTTTTTGCAGGATTTTAATTTTTTGGGTTATGTTTATTTACTTGAAGTCGGTTATAATGTAGCACATAAAAAGGGAGGGGGGGGGGAGAGAGATTGTAACCTTATTTGCTTCTTTGTAACATGGTCTACATACATAGAGTGATAGCAGAACCTTGGAAATCAAGGGAATGTCAGGGAGTTTTCTGTTTCTGGAAAAATCCTTTTAAGTTTCACGAAAATCGACCTTTTTAAGTTTCACGAAATTTCAGGGAAATTTTCTTTGTTCTGAGGGTACGTTTCTGTTTCATGGCGCCATTTACCCGGAGAATTCTGTGGCCTTATAAGTTTAACGTTGCGGAATAATTTAAACTTTTCATTACCGCCAAAACTACTTAATTTTTAATTTTTTTTAATTGGAATATTATTTCTTTAGCATACATGTTCTATTTGATCAGAGTGTCTACAAATCTGGAAAAGAAGGCAAAATTTGAAGAAAAAAAAAGTTCGTCGTAAAATCGGGGAATTTTTTTTTTTTTAAATCTGTCAGGTAAATCAGAGAACTTCTTTTTCCTGAATTTTGTGGCCGCCCTGTATATATGTCAGTTTTAACATTTCTTTTTTTAACAAAGTGCAAAAAATTATACTTTTTTTTAAATCATTTTGAATAAAAATTCGTGGCGAAAGTAGCACTGTTTCGAGGGAAATACGGGAAAGTAACTTTTTCACACTGGTGTGAAAAAGTACTTCCTCGCACGCCTCGTGCTAAAAATATTACATGGTCTTGGCATTGAAATGACATATTTTCAGAAGAAATTTATTGACTGGAATTTTCAACATTAATAAATATAGGTATTTTTATTATAAAAAAATATTGTATGCAACACGGCCGACCAAACGGTATAGTGGTTAGCGTGCTAGCTTCTAGACCGCGAGGTTGCGGGTTCCGAGTCCCGTGTTAGGCATGGGTGTTTGTAAATGTATGTTGGCTTGTCTAATGACGAATGTTTTCGGCGCATTATAGCCCTCGTGTTGCTGACGGCGCCAGATAATCTGAAAACAACCAACCAATGTATGCAACACGAGAAAATACTTTTTTCAAACTCGGTAAACTATTTTACTCGTGTTATCGCACTCGTCAAATAGCGTTTTACCTCTTTTGAAAAAGTTATTACACTCCCACTAGTTGTTATAGATAACTATTTTAAGCACATAAAGAGTAGGAAGATTTTAAATTTTTTTTGATGGGGTAACCTTTATGGATCTTCTTTGTACCTTTATGTTTTAATAATATGGGCATATCTATGTCAGTTTTGGCAATTTTTTATGCTCATGAAGGGGTTAAGAATTTTTTATGGGGGTGAGAGGAGGGGCGTGTTTAACCTTGTGAATCTTCTTTGGTACTTCATGTTCTTCTTTGTAATATGTCAGTTTTATAATTTTTTAAGCATATAAAAAGAGGGAGACATTTTTTTTTTTTTTTTTTTTAAATAGTGGGTGACTTTGTGATGCGCTCCTTTGTAATCAGTGCCATGTAAATTGATTTAAGAAATAAATTAAATATCTTTTTCAAATTCGGAACTTTTTTGCGTACCTCAGTTTTTCGCAAAACACAAAAAGCATCGAAGACACTGAAAACCCTTCCCACAATGTAGGTCACATTCGTATCTTGAAACCTACGATTGTGTCGTTGAACTATTACCACTCGGAGTGGGGGGGGGGGCTACATAATTCTTATTTTGTGGTACGTTCGTTGATATGAGAAAATAATGCGCTGGACTTGCCGGTCTTGAGCAATAGGGAAGGGGGGAAGGAGTAGGATTGCTGACGAAAATATTATTTCTGGATATTTTTTTTTTTTTTTTATAACCTTGATTCCTTCATACAAAACTAATATGGATAAATAATTTTTACTTGTTTGGAAATAGAATTTAAAAAATTAGAAATAGTATAGTATTCGAAAGTTATGGAAAGCTGAGTAATCTTATAATCTCTCATAAATATGATACAAATCTGATGAACTTCCACGTTGAGTAACTTTTCTAAGTAATTTTGAAAGCTTAAAACTGCGCACAAGTACAATAGCTTCGGTTTTAAAGTTAATGAATGTTCATGAAGTTTTATCCTGCAACCCTTTTTAAAAGGTAAATTTCTCACTAAAAATGTGTAATTTAATTCTATGTATAAGTTTGAAATTTTTCTTCCACAACGCGGAGTTCCCGACAATTTTTTTAATTTCTAAAATGAAACCAGGTACCACATTAAATTATTTTTGTTTATCTTTAGGACATTTAATCAAATCTCATTATTCCATTACTAACTTTATTCCTTTTCATTTGTACACTGTTGGTTTAGCATCCAGAGGTGCATTATTACCAGAATCCAGTTCGCCAGAGAAAGCCGATGTAAGAAAATATATAAACACGCAAAATATTACCATGGTTTTTTTCCCCCGCCAAAATTTGTTACTAATCTCAATATACCTTAAAAAAAAAAAAAAAAAAAAACTATTACCCAAATTCTATTTCTCATCACAAGCTCTTTTTACCCTTTTTCCATCAAGATATTATTAAAAGAAAGAAAAAAACGGTTGCCATGCATAAGGTCCAGGACTATTCCACCAGAAGACTAGGAGCACAAAATACACATCTGGCACTACCTTTTTTTAATCTCCCAAAAACGCTTATCTATTCCAAAGCGCCTCTGAAAAAAAAAAAAGAAAAGCGAAGTCCATCGCTACCAATCCCCACAGAATTTCCAAAGGCGCCTGCAGGCGCGACAAATACTTTTCCAATCCTTTAAAAAAAAAAAAAGTTACCCCTCAAACTCCCACAGATTCATTCCAGAATGCCTCCCAACTAAACCCAACAAAGACAGCCCGCCCTCTGTGTGTGTGTGATGCCAAGAAACGAATGAATCCGGCCATCTAATGTCCTCCATAACGCCGCTCCAATGTCCCCCATTAGGACGGCCACTCACTCGCAAATCTTGTTCACTTCCATAGAAGGGGAATGCTTGAATGTTCGACGGAAGGTCCGGCAACGATAAGGTCCGGGCCTCCTGCCCATTGTGCCGGATTGTTTGGCCCTTTGTCCTCCAGGTTTGCCACCTTCGGGAGGGATCATCAAAGATATTTCTCTGGACTTTTAAAAGAGCTTCCTTTTTTTCTTTTCTTTTTCTTCTGCAGTTTGTTAACTGCGGATGGCATCTATTGAGATTTCGGTGTATCTCCCAAGGTGCTTTTCCAGGAATGAGTTTTTCAATCAGCTTATTCTTCGGGCTTGGTGTTTGTACGTTTAGGAAGTTTGTGTATGTTTATTTTTGTGTTTCACACTTGAAGAATTTTTTTATTTTTTTTCGTTAAGTGAAATAGTTGGAGGATCGGGTTACTTTTTGAAAAAGTTTTTCGTCGGTTGTTTGCTTCTTCTTTCTTATCGGAAAATTGAACTGAAATTTTCAAAAGTGTAGTTTCAGCAGAGTAGAAAGTAGTTGTTGAGATGTCATAGAGGGAGTTTTATTAAAATAGGGTACACTTTCATTAGTGCGAATTTTTCTTTCAAACAATTTTAAGATCTTTATCCTAAAATTATATGGGGAAACGTATATTTGTTACAGTTATACATCTTGAGAAAAAAAAATGCATCTAAAATGTGACATTATAAGAACGATATAAGGTCATAACCATATTATTATGTTTCAGAAATTTTCCACTCCGAGTGGGAAACGAAACATCAATCAAATCCTTTGACAATTCGTTTCTATTTTATATAATAAAAGTTTAAACTATTATACTTTTACGAGAATTTGAGACAATTGTTTCATAATGACACACTTTGCAAAGTTGTAACTTACATTCACCAATTTCTTTTTTAAATGCACAGTTTATTCCCATGTAAGACAGTCTGAACCTAACTTCAGACCAGAAAACAATTTAACAACTCTTACATTCTTCAATATATACATATATATATATTTTTATTTCTCTAGTAAATTAAAATTTAGGTTTTACAAGTATATGAAAATGCTGTAAGAAATTTCATTGGAGTAATTTTTTTCGAGTTTTCGAGAAAAGTTTCTTTATACGCAAAATTCTCATAGTTCAAGGAATTACGATTTATTAAATGAGGGGTTCCATACGACAAGGGCCTCCATTATTATTATTATTTTTATTTTTTTTTAATAGAAAGCCAAGTTGTTGAAGAGCTAAGGAATACAACAAGATGGTTTATTCGCCCTTTCTGTTTGAAGCTTTGGCATGTAGAACTAGGACCCATAAGTAGTGAGAAACGGCAAAACTTTTCTTTGATGGTTATTTTTCTTGAAATACAGTTTTGGCGCATTCGCCCTTATCGCATGGAACGCCTCAAATACAGCAGTAAAAAAAAAAAAAATACACCGGATCTTATTGCCAATTATTTTACCAACATGCCTTGAAAAATTTATAAATTTTCAAAGGCAGTTTATTATTTATATTTCCCGCTACAGTTGTAATTAAGAAATATATACATAAAAAGTTTGTAATTTAAGTTATCCTCCCCCCCCCCCCCCTCCCCCATGAACATTTTATTTAAATAACTATTTTATTTACACAAAATATTCGTACAATAATCTTGAGTTTAGTCTGTTAATAAAAATAATCCTCCTCCAAATCCCCAAACCATCATTTAAGGCCTCTTCTTAATGTACCATGATCTACTAACGCAGCCGCAATGCGATTAAAATTGCCTCATTTATATCAATTTTCCCGCAAAAGATGCGAAAACAGCTGAATGGAAACTCGCAATAAGGCGTGTTTTTCATCGTCCCCCTCTTAGACAATGGCGTCAACTGAAATTACAAAAGTTCCAACATGTTCGTTTAGAACGAGGACCAGAAAAAAAAAAAATGTCCTCATGCGATCTCCAACTGCGACTGAATAAAAGGGCGGAACATTTTAATAAAAGATAGCTTTGTCGGCAGTCAGAGATGGAAGTGATGCCACATCGCGAAAGAGAAATATCTTCCGAGTTGTTGTTATTATTACTGCTGTTGTTATTATTACAAACGGGGGGTCGGCATCGTGATTTTTATTGTGTGGTTACAAATAAAGACCGCCCAATGTTCTTTTTTATTTTTTTAAATAATGAAACGGGGACTGAAATCGCATCAATCTTGATTTGCATACCCCCCCCCCCTTTAGAATTAAGCCTAAAAACACTGCGAAGGAAAGGATTTTTAATCACTACTGGAAGATTAATGTCGGCTTAGGAATTTCGAATTTATCTAGAATAATAAAGCTATTATGAATTAGTGGACCTGTACGAAGCTGGAGAGGAATGACTTTTTTTACAAAGTTCACCAGAGGTGGGTATTGTATTCTATAGCAGAGAAATATAACATTCCTTAGGTTTCCTCAACTTACTTAAATTGTGATATTCTCTTTTCTATACTGCTGCTATTTGCCGCATATTTATTTGCATATAGTGCTGCTATCCGATATACATAAGAACTTGATTTGAAAAAACGACCCGGCACACTAATTGGCTGGTTTTATGATAAATCACATCCCGTACATACATCATAGAGTACCCAATTGAACTTTTTTCTTCTTTTTTTCTCGATTCATCAGAAAATAGTGAAGAGATTCATTTAAAGGTGGAGAGCTAGTTAAGACAGACGAATCTTCTGCATGTCTCCTCTCATAGAGTCCGAAATACATTCTTCATAAAGTACCCTAGCCGACCAAACGGTATAGTGGTTAGCGTGCTAGCTTCTAGACAGCGAGGTTGCGGGTTCGAGTCCAGTGTAAGGCATGGGTGTTTGTAAATGTATGTTGACTTGTCAAATGACGAATGTTTCGGCACATTATAGCCCTCGTGTTACTGACGGTGCCAGATAATCTGAGAACAACCAACCTAAAGTACCCTCTATATTGAGTCCTCTCTCATTAAGTGCCTTCTCTATAGAGTCCCATCTCATTAAGTGCCCTCGATATAGAGTCCCTCTAGTAGAGTTTCTGTAGTGGCCACAATGACCCCTTGTTGGTGTGGTGGAGGCGGAGAGAGGGGTTTACACTAGAAGATTTCGATCTCGTATTCTTGTAGATGTTCAAAATTACGAGACGTGTTCAGCACTTTATAAGTGGCAGAAATAGACAGTCGGAACTTCCAAACCAAACCAAATCGTTTGAAGGGGAAGTCTTGTTTTTTAAATTGGTATATAACTTATCAAATTTCGTTGTGTGTAAAGCGAAATAGCGGGTCCTCTCTCTCTCTCAAAGACTACCAAAATAAAAATTAATTTCGTATATGTTGTTATGATAATATAATTATATCAGCATCATGTGCATTGGAATATTTAGACAAAGGGATTTTTTATTCTTACCATTTACTGCAAAGAATTTAATATATTATTAGGACTTCCGAATTTGGTAGATTTTTTTTATCAGTAAATACAAATTTATTGATAGCATCAATATATAATCAGTATTTCAAAGAAGGGGGAAAAAAAATTGACTTTGTTGTTTTGGAATTCAACAGTTTTTAACCAAAATTATCTTTAAATAATTCTTGTAACCTATTTATAAATGAAAGGAAGTCTCCAGTTTTTCCCCAACACAATTAATTTCAATATAAATTAACGTTAAAATAAATTGCTTAATGTCACACTAAGTAAAATAAAATTTGTTAAATACGAAAAATTCTCACGATTTCCTATAATTTTAGAATATTTAAGATTAACCTGATATCCTTTTGTGTAATTATCTCATTTTCCATCACGAAGACTCTATATCCATTATGTATGCGACATCGTAAATATTAGGTGACTTGGAAAATTCATTAATCATGAAGCTATTTAAACGAAATAGCTAAACACGTAATGATAGAGCAAACGCCCTTATAGTTGCCTCATTTATGAAACATTACGCGCTTATTTCACGACAGTTGCATCTTAAATATTTTCTATTTATTTGTTACTGGCAATGTATGACCCAGCATTCTATAAAATACTTAACCATTTATTAGAATTCCGGTCGTCTTTAAGCAAAGTATAAAAAAATATTTCACAACCGGTAAAGTAATACATCTGCAAATCTATTTTTTTCTCCTTAATATCATGCAGCAAGCCATGTCATTCAAGTCTGTCCTGTTGTAACAAGTAGAATATGAAAATTTTGTTATCTTCAATAAGAAAACCATAGGTTTAGTATTGTTTAACGTTTCTTTACGTATTTTCATTAAATTTTTAATGAGCCAAAATTAGATAAATTTGAGCCTTATGTGCAAACTTAAAATACAAAGTATTGATACCTTAAAATGTAATGAAATCCTTTATATTAACTTCGATTTTCAGCGCTTGTTAGGATGGTTCGAAAAAGAAAAAAAAAATATTTTTAAAACACATTAGATGAAAAAAGTTGTTACATATCTTGGTAAGAAAACTATATAAAAAAAAATTTAAAAAAATAATAATAATAAAAAATATATATATATATCTTCCAATCGCACATTCACCTCAAAGTTTAGGAAAAATAGTTATTTTTTGTATTTTCTCCAAATTTTTTTAAATTTCTAAACGTTATATATTTGAAAGCCATAGTTTGCAATGTGTAGTGAAAGGGTGGTACAACACAGGAAAACACTATTTTTGCCTTTTTAAAACATATATTAATAATTAAAAATAGTCAAAGGTAAAATTTTTTGTTACAAATAATGATGTTTCTGTAAAATGGGTACTAATGTTATTACTTATATTTAAAAAAAAAAAAAAAAAAAAAAATGCTATTATTCTTTGGTTTACTTTTTTCCCGAGTTTTCTGTCCCAGTGAAGCACTTTGAAGGAAACTTTTGTAGAAAAGTTGGGGCATTATGTATATCTATAATAATAAAACAAGCTGTGTGTCTGTCTGTCTGTCTGTGGCTCTGTGGATCTATAGAAACCTACTTAAAATTGGAGTAGAGCTCTGAAATTTTCAGCATAAGTAGTTTTGGCCTTCTAATTTTATACATCACAAACAGAATGTTAAAATTTTAATTAGTTCTTTTTTAATTAATTTTTTTAATTAATTAATTAATAAATATGTTACAAAACGATATTTAATAGGGCTACAGCTCTGAAATTTTCAACATAAGTAGTTTTGGCCTTTTAATCGGACTTTTGAAAAACAAAATTTAAATTTTTATTTTGTTCTTTTTTAATTAATTTTTTTTAATTAATAAACATTTTACAAAACCATTATTAATAGGGCTACAGCTCTGAAATTTTCAACATAAGTAGTTTTGGCCTTTTAATTGGACTTTTTAAAAACAGAATTTCAAATTTTTATTTTGTTCTTTTTTAATTAATTTTTTTAATTAATTAATAAGCATTTTACAAAACAACTACTAATAGGGCTATATATCTGAAATTTTCAACATACGTAGTTTTGGCTTTATAATTGTATACATCACAAACAGTACGTTAAAATTTTAATTAGTTCTTTTTTAATTAATTTTTTTAATTAATTAATATGTTACAAAACGATATCTAATAGGGCTACAGATCTGAAATTTTCAACATAAGTAGTTTTGGCCTTTTAATTGGATTTTAATTTTTATTTTGTTCTTAATTAAATAACTTTTTTAATTAATTAATTTATATATTACAAAACGATTTCAAATAGGGCTGCAGCTTTGAAACTTTCAACAGAAATAGTTGTGGCCTTCCAATTGGATTTTTGAAAAACATATTTTTTTTTTTAACTAACAAATATTTTACAAAAGGATTTGTAATTGGGCTACATTTCTGAAATTTTCAACACAAGTAGTTTTGGCCTTCTAATTGGACTGACAAAAAGAATGTTAAAATTTTAAATTTGTTTTTCAATTAATTTTTTCACAAAAAGCGATTTCGAATAGGCCTAGATCTATGAAAGTTTTAACATAAGTAGTTTTAGCCTCAAATTTTGCTTTCCACAAACACGTGTTAAAATAATCTTAAAAGAGTGTTGTATTATTGTATTAACGGGGAATTTTTTTTTCTTGACAAGGAAGAGGCTTGCAACCTTAATTCTCTACGTAGCAATTAGATTTTAGTGAGTGAAGCGAGCTTATGCTTACGCAGCAATTAACCTTTCAGCGAGCGAAGCGAGCCTATGCTTGCATAGCAATGAACCTTTGAACGAGTGAAATAAGCCTGTGTTTATGTGTCCATGAACTTTTCAGAGAACGAAGCGAGCTCGATTTTGTGTAGAGATGAACCTTCCTGCGAGCGAAGCGCCAAAAACTGGGTTCTATACACGAATGACAGATTTCCGCAATGCGAGGCCTCACAGCTAGCTAAAATATTGCACACGTTAAAATTTCGTAGCGAAGCACGGGTATTTAGCTAGTTTAAAATAAAACTGTGTTGTCCTAACGTCTTTGGCGTCAGCTCCACTGTACCTCGATAATTTAGTGATTGGTGTATCCTACAAATTGATGGAAAAAAGGTATATTTTGTATTTATTCAAAACTTTGAAATGAATGCTTGAAGTAAATAAATCAATTTTAACAAAAATATATGTAAGTATTCATTTTATAGAAAAATCATTTTTTTTTTTTAACAAAAATATGTATTTTTGAATATTTTTAATTATGTGTTTTAAAAATACATAGAATGGTGCTTTCTTGTGTTATATCACCCTTTTACTACACATTGCAAACTATTGCCTTTCATATATATAACGTTTGGAAATTTTAAAAAATGTAGGAAAAATAGTTATTTTTTGTATTTTTTCCAAACTGTGAGGTGAATGAACGATCGGAAGATATTATCATTATTATTATTATTATTTTATTTTTTTTTTTCCGAAATTTGTCTTACAGTTTTTCTTATCAAGATATGTAACAACTTTTTTCAGCTAATGCATTTAAAAAAAAAAAAAAAAATTCGAACTACCCTAGTATGTGTGTGTGTCGATGGCGGACAAATATGCAGAGGCCTAATTAACCCCTTTGCCATCATCCAATCGGACTGAAACTTAGCAGATAGATTCGATGTCGATGCATTCTATCAAATTTTAGGGCTGTAACTGTCACTAAAAGGTCGCTTTTACAGAATACTAATAAATCACCTGCCATCATTCAATCACGCTAAAATAGAATTTAACTGACCAAAGAGGAAACTCTTGTTGCCAAAATTGTTTTAATAAATACATAAATAATAAAATTATTTTAATCAGAATAAATAAAAGATATTCGGATGCGAGTACATAAATTCAGGTTAATTTTTAATAAATAAATGTTGAAACGTAGTTTGCCGCACATTTTGCCGATAGAAATGTTTTTGATATTTAAAAATAGATGCAAACTCCAAGAAAACGCTGTTTACTGAATCGGTGCTGTGTAAATGAATATAAAAATTAGCTCTGCATATAAGAGGATTTCTATATAAAACTAGGAGTGTGGTACATCGCACAACTTTCAGTTACACTATAATACTAACGTAGATTTGTGTCATTTACCGTTTGTATATTTTCATCCTTCATTTAGAATAAATGGCCAGTTTGGCGATATTTTTTGCGATAGTTCCTAAATGGGTAAAAAAAACTTTGCTAAATTGGCGATATACTTTTCTATTATCCTTATATTATCCTTTATTATAAGCGAAACTGTGGGGAGAAGAAAAAACGATCATTGATGGAGTATGATCAAGGAAAGAGAACTGTGTTGAAGGCATTCATTTTTCGACTTTATACGCCATTAAAACATTTTTACGGGAATTTAGGAGGTAGGGATATTTAGAACACCATGTGAGGAATTACCGCAGCTATTTTTATTAAAATCGTTTGAGCCGTTTTTTAGCAATAATTGAAAAACATGATTTTTTCAATGGCAGCTACCTTATGCGCATGCGCGATTTTGACGAAAACCATAATGGTACGTCCCATGACCGCCACTAACCCTCATACCAAATTTGAACATCGTAGGTCAATTTGTTCGGCAGTTATGCTGACCAAGACAGACATTTTTTCTAGATTTGAAATCAAGGTGTTCCAAAACTTGGAGAAATGCAAAAAAAAAAAAAAAAAAAAAAAATTGATTTTTTTTTAATTTATTTTACCGAATGCTATACTTTCATTACCCTATGTATATATGGGTAATTGAAAGTAAAAAATTGTTTTTATAGGTTATATTACTTCTGTAATCAGTTAACTCACATGAAGTACTTTACCATTATTGGAATTTGAAAAACTTAATCCAAAATAAAAGTTGATCATTTATGTGATATTAACTTGGTTACAACTAAATTGGAACGATAGTAAATGATCTTAATGTCGGCACTCCTTAATCACAATGAGTTCTTATGCATTCGATTTTGGTAAAGATGACCCCATGCTCCAACGACTTGTTTCCCATCATTGTCCGAATCATATTGACCGATCTCGAGCAAACACCTCGCCTTCTCTCAACGAGACCCACTTTTCCAGACACAACAATCGTCTGCTGCTTTCGATTTCATCGATGATGCCATCCCGTAAACACACAAAAAAAATCAGTGATAAGAATTTATGTACGCGGGTCATTTGTATATCCATGGTGAAGATGTAGAACAATGGAAAGTTCGAAATTTGTGTTCTAAATGAAGTGCTTTGTGTTCTGGATTTGTTAAGTAAAGTTCTATTTTTGTTGAAATAAATCTCTTGTGAGTATTTTGGGAAAAGTAGAATCTTGAAAAAAAAACTTGGAATTATGTTCTCAATTGCGGCGTACGTTTGGAAATAATTGCTGTGCCGATTTCAAATATTGTACTATTTAACCTAAACGAAACTTGCGTTTTCATATTCAATGGTGTTTGATGAACTGATATAACTATATGATACTTAGATACGCATCGTCGGCAAAATTAAATGCACGTTTGTGATAGCTTGAGCATTCAAATTAATTTTTAAAGATGTATTGTGATCGGCTGAATTGATTGGAGTAGATTTGCTATTGTTCAATAGTTTTAATTACAGTAGTTAGGTTGCATAATGGGAGAAGTTTTCTCTTTTGCGATATTAAATAAGTTAAAAATAAATGTTGAATGAGGTTTTGTAACAAAAAGCTTATTTGATAGTGTAAGTTTAATGTTCGTTACTTAGCAACTATTTCTCATTTATGCGGTATTTTATTCTTTGTATGCTGTATTATTAAAGATAATTTTAAAATAATTTCTAAGATAATTTTGTACCATTATTGTTAATTTGAACCTAGAAATATTGCAGTTGGGTTTGGAGCGCATTTGAATTATGATTATACGTTATGCATTTATGCTAAGTGTAAATTGGTATTAATTTTTTTTTTTTTAATTAAATCATATTACCTTTCTTCCGCTGGAAACAAGTATTTTGGAATACAAATCACAATTTTCAAATCAAACGATTAAATATATAAAAAAGGGGCGAAAAATGGGGTAAAACAGGCATTTTTTTCATTTGTTTAATTTTGTAAATAAGGCCTCGGGTACGATACCAACGGTGGGTGGTTGAAAAGTAAGTGAACCACCGGCGAATACAGTATTTTCCATCAGTTCCTAACATGGCGTCATCCAGTGAACTAGCTTAAGATCCTCATTTTCAGTGACTATCACCAAGAAGATGAAGTACTCTAAAACCAAAATTGTTTATGTGGCGAGATTATCATAAAGCATCACATAAACATAATTTTTTTTAAAAAATAGTAAAATATTTCTAATTAAAATTCCAAAATAAAACTTTTTTTAATTAATGTAAAATCAAAAAACTGTTTTTAAAGTCATTGAATTTGTCACTGCCTTCACTAAACTTATTCTCAGATCAAAACCTCGCATTTGAGATCTTGTAATTTTCTCTTCTCTGCCATTTTTATTGACGAGAGCTTCTAAACAACTGAAAAGTTTCTGGGCGGTGAGTGAAAATTAATGTCTAAAAGGGGACGGTAAGTGATGAAGATTAGGCGGCAACATATTTGGTCCAGATGCTCAGGCTCATCATAGCCGGACCCTACTGCCAAAAACATAAATGGCGCAATTCTATCAACCTGCCTGAGGACGTGGGTGTTATTTTGATAGAGATTCCATCATGTGGCAACACTTTTGGCACGCCTGTGATTACTCGGAATGCACCTTCGAAAATAAATTCAAATTTAAACATCAATTAACCAATCGCAATGCTAATTTCATTTTCCAGATAATGTAGCACTCGATTGTGACGCCACTACACATCAACTCCATTTATGGAGGCTACTAGTGACGTCACGTCGTCACAGTCAATTCCTTGGCGCGGGAAAATGAAATACTCATTGTAATTGACCAATCGGATTTGAAAATTCGAACTCGGTTTTAAAGATGTCTTGTGATTCGGTACAAGGAATTCGATTCGGTGCAACCCCACTGCTAATAATAACGCAGCGAATAAAGTTTATACAGTATCTACAATAAATGTCAATCAATTAATCAAAAACAAAGGTTTTCAAACTATTAAGAAATTAAAAGATAAAGGTATATAATATAACATATGATATAATATGTGATATATAATATATAATATGTGATGCAGGGCCGTAGACAGGGGCGTCCTCCCCTCCCCCCCCCCCCCCCATGAAATTGTGTGAAATCTTGTTTTACCATTTCCAACCCCCCCCCCCTTTTTTTTTTTTCCTCTTCTTTTTTTTTTGCGTGTGTAACTTGTTATATGTATTTAATCAAATCTTCGACCATAACCCCCCCCCCCACTTAGTCTGGGCGCTAATGTCGAAGAAAGTGGTCCCGTGGGCCACTTCATGATGCAAACATGTGAGTGGTGTCATTCGCTTCGTATGAATGCGTAGAAAATGAAATCCGATGGTGGGTATCTGGCATTCCTGTATGAGCGGCGCTGCAGTCGCAAATTCAAAATGGCCGCCTCCTTACCACTTAACGTACGTTTTTGCCAAATAATGGGTTCCCAGCTCATTTTGTCAACTTGTTGACTATTAGAAAACTTGTAGAAAATAAAATTTCCTTTCCAGTGATATATAACACATGTATGCTAGGTTAAATTACAAAATTAAAAATGGCCGCCGCATCGC
Source organism: Linyphia triangularis (assembly GCA_963978545.1). Classification (NCBI taxonomy): domain Eukaryota; kingdom Metazoa; phylum Arthropoda; class Arachnida; order Araneae; family Linyphiidae; genus Linyphia; species Linyphia triangularis. Next base: position 7,584,623 of record OZ021727.1, read on the forward strand.
GATCTTAAGTAAGTTTTTCAGGTTGGTTGGTTGGTTTGTGCTTTCAATGACATATACTTGTGCACAATAATGGTTAATCAGGCCGAGACCTGCAACTTAACGTGGATTCTGAACCACAACGAACATCCCTGCCTAACACGAGATTTGAACCCGACACCCTTAGCATGCGAAGCCCAAGAGCTAATTACACAGCCATCAGGTCAGTTAGAAATGAAGACTGGGATTTGCACTTGGCAGCCACACGTGATTTCATAAAGTATTTATTTGCCTTTGATCTACTAAACTATGTAAGAATGATTCCACTGTACTTCATGGATATGTAAAGATTTAATAACAAGCATACAACTATATGGCAAGGAAAGTGGGTAATCAATAAAACCAAAATACCGTTTTGCGTTTAGGAGCCGATGAAGCTCTGGAGCATCAGAATAAAAGACTTAAAGTCCAAGGTGGAGTTACAGGCATCACTCTAAACGAGAATGCTCGGAGAAGATTCTTTCTGGCAGAGGGAGGTCACAATAATTGCTGCAGCAACCGAAGCAATGATTAAAAATGCCACTTCCAATGCAAAGTGTCACCATGAACATTGTTTATTGGTTCGCAAGCGTCAGGATCAAAACGATGAAACGTTGAGAGGGATTTAAATCGACAGCCAACCCTTTTAAATGCAACACAGAACATCTTATACTCTTATACACCTGGTGACTAAGCAAGTTCATCCCGATGACGTTCGAAAGGACATGTGTACAGTTGCTGACACTGGTTAGTGTCTTTCCAAATTCATTGAGGAACTCATTAAAATGATCAAGCTGCCAACAGAAGAATCAGCACCATCAAAGCCTTCAGCACCGTTTTGAGCACCAATGTAAAAGATGAAACTTAAGCCTGCAATTAAATGTTAATGTTAAAGTAACATTGAAGGAATAAAGTGTCTTTTTCAATATTTTCTATTAATTTATGTATATTTTCTTGACTGGTGATTGCAGCAAGAAGTCGGTGTGATATAGAATTGAAGACAACTTTTTGTCGTTATGAATTCTCATTATTGCCACTTGCTTTGTTTACCTTACATGAGTGTATGGTTTACTGATCATAAAAAAGCAAGCTTATGAGTATCCTGGAGGAGCTTCCTCAAAATCTATAACCTTCATCTAATGAGAAAAACGAATTCTCACACAATTCATTTCCAGCAAATAAAGCGTCTCAAACTGTTGCAGTAGTTGATGGAATGGCAGAGCTGCATTCCATAGATAAACCTAAGACTGGCAAGTCTTGTGAAGAATTTGCAGATCACTTTGTCAGACAAATGTCAAAGAAATTTGGTATGTACAATGAGGTTCACATAATATTTGATCCCTACAAACAGAATTTGCTGAAGACATTCACAAGAATGAAACGTGAATTCGGTAATAATAATAAATCGGTCCCTATCCAATACAAAGTGCACCCATCAACAAACATCCTTAAATTAACCATGCCCCAGTTACTTTTGCACGAAATGACTAAGGATGAACTGACAGAATACCTGGCATCAAAGATTATGGACTATGCAGTCAATGCTAATAAACAATTTGTTTGCAGTTGGAGAAATCATGTAAATGCAAGCCATACGGACGTGTCGTGTCTTGAAACCATGCAGGAGGAAGCAGATACTAAAATAATTTTGCACAGTATACATGTTGCTTCCAAAGGCATTAGCAAGATTCACACATACTCTCCAGACACAGATGTGTTAGTACTAGCTCTTCGGAGATATCCAATGATGCCAAAAGAATCCAGCATTACAGTGGAAACTAGCAGAAGCAAACAGTTAATTCATCTTCAGTCAATCTATGACATACTAGCGTCCAATAAGGCTTCAGCGCTACCAGGACTCCACTCTTTGTCCGGTGCTGATATCACAGGATCATTTACTGGGAAAGGAAAGATTATATCGTGGACTACTTTTTATGCTAGTGATGATATTATAGCTGCACTGGGCCTTATAGGTCATTCTGAAACAATTTCCACAGAAATGTTACAAACGTTAGAGGCATTCGTTTGTCAGGTGTATGTACCGCGAACCAAAATGACAGACATTGGGGAAGTAAATTGGTGGCTCTTCACTAAAAAACAAAGGAAGGGGGGACATCTTGCACCTACAAAAGCATCTCTCTATTCAGGTCTTTTGCGTGCACATTACCAAGCAATGATTTGGGCACAAGATACTCCGATAGCATCCTGGCATAACTCAACCTATTGATTTTGGCTGGTCGCTTGTGGATGGGGAATTTGAGCCTATTACGTGCTTTGCGTGTGCTTTGCAGGGACTTTTAGAGTTGACTAAGTGTTCCTGTCTGAAGCGTCGGTGTGCCCTTCCTTGCTGATACATTCTCAACAATCTGCTTTGCACAGAGATGTGCTAATGAGGTGGAGATGATGACTAATGTGACAGCATTGTAATTTTTGATCTGATGATGAATGATAAGGAGGAAGATGTTGATTTAACTTAATGATAGTGAAAAATCTTAATATCGTTCACACCATTTGTTACATATAACAAAAACTATTACACTGTTACACTCTTCTGTAACATTCACATTCCAAATATTAAAAAGCTTTGTCGTATCAATTTTGAACAGGAGTAGTTTATTATCAGTCTGTTGCACTTTATTTTCTTGGGAAAAGTGTCAAGGCTTTATTTATTTAAGTGTCAAGGCCAATCTGTAAGTATTAACTACCTGTGGTGCTCATTTATCTTACAATATAATGTGGAAACTATTATTAGAGTCCCAAAGAGATGCCCAATAATGGTGTCCTTTTGAATTTTAATTCTTGAACTGATAATGTAAAGGTTCTATAACGGTCAGAAAGATTTTTTTAATTCCAAAAAGTTTTCCAATAACCAACATGCTCATATAGTGCACTGGAAAGTTATTATTCTAAAAAGATATTTCAGAAATGGTGATACAGCGACCATCTTGAATTTTGACTTAAGTACATACATCATAATAAAGTTATTTTATTTTCTATAGTTTCCCAACAGCCAACAAGTGTATAAAGCGCACTGAGAAGCCATTCTTCTGAAAAACGAACTGTCTATTTGATGTGTGGTTAGCGCTCTAACTTTGCATGCTAACAGTGCCGAGTTAGGCATGGATGCTCTTTGTGGTTCGGAATCAACGTTAAGCTGCCGATATCGTCCTGATTATCCGTAATTGTGCATAAGTGCAGGTTGCTGAGTGCATAAACCAACCAACCTACCTGAAAAACGTACTTAAGATCGCGATGCGGCGGCCATTTTTAATTTTATAATTTAACCTAACATACATGTGTTATATATCATTGAAAAAGGAAATTTTATTTCCTACAAGTTTTCTGACAGTCAACAAGTTGATAAAAGGAGCCGGGAAGCCATTATTTGGCAAAAACGTACGTTAGGTGGTAAGGAGGCGGCCATTTTGGATTTGCCACTGCAGCGCAGCTCATACCGGGATGCCAGATACCCACCATCGGATTTCATTTTCTACGCATTCATACGAACCTAATGACACCACCCACATATTTGCATCATGAAGTGGCCCACGGGATTACATTTGCTCCCGGACTAACTGGAAAAAATCCTGGCTACGGGCTTGATGTGATGTAATATATGATATAAAATATATCCCTTTTAATATGTGATACATCATATATGATGTATAATATATGATATATAATATTTCATATATGATATATATCATATATTATGCATAATATTTCATATATGATATAAAAAAATCTTTATTTTTTGTCCTCTTTTGGACTTTATATCATATACCTTATAAATGAAAACAGAGTACACTAAAAGTTGAAACAATAAAATCCAATCCCAACTAAGACATTGACTAATAGCATCTATTATGGAATCATTCTCAGTGAAAACTCCCTCTTTAAAAGGTTAACCTGTTCCAAGTGGGCTCGGCCATCACCACTCCGTCTTTTTTCAAGCGGGGATAATAAACACAGGCGTCATCCTTTTTACGAAGCGATGCAGATGCGTGAAAACGGCCCGACAACACTCGCGAATTAAATCCAATCTTAAAAAAAAAGGTCATTAATCAAGACTCGTGAGAAAAAGTGAACACCTTTTTTTCCTACTTGAAGATCGAGGGGGGAAGTGGTTCAAGTCAATTGGAAGTTATTTCGAGAGAACGCAAGAAGATTTCGAAAACTCACAGAAGCACGATGAAACGGTTTATCTTTTCTGTGAATTATCTTTGGAACTGTGTCGGTCTCGAGAGTTCGACTTGAAAACCGGGCTCGGTTTACTAACTTAAAGAATAAAAGTCCTTAGAAGGTGAAGGACTACGGCAATGAAGAATCAGAGTCCATTTTTCTCAATTCTCCAGAAAAGCAGATTTCAAGTTTCGAGTCTCGGAGATTCTCAAAATCTCGCGCACCATGATATTTGTTCGCCAGAGGACTCCGTGTGGTTAAACCATCTGTTATAAACTTGCGGATAGCGGAAAAACATCGATTTCGAACAAAATTTAACTCTGGTCGTTCTTTGCAGTGGCCTTTTATATATTCTGGTATAAAACGTTTTCCGTTGAATATTCAGTGGATAAGCATGAAAGTTTAGAAGGTTTAGTTTTCAAGGTATGTTTTATTATATTATTTTTTAATACATTTGACTTCATGTCTATTTTGTTGGATGCGTAGGGGCTTGAGTGCGATTGATAAAATCTATCAATTGCACTTCAGAAACGCGTCCATTGACATTCCGACTAGGTTCAAGACCCATGACGAAAAAACTCAATCGGGATTTCATATTCAATGTTTCATATTTTGTCTCGAATATCTAGTTCTGGCTTATAATTTTTTTTTTTAATATAATTTTTAAGATTGTATTAGACATTCTGCTTTCATGTAAAAATGAGCTGAAAGCGTGTGTGCAATGGCTTTCTAACTTTTTAATTTTTAATATTTATCTATTTTGTATAATAGTTTGAACTTTTCTGCAATTGATTAATTTTGGCTATATTGTTTTTGATATCAATACTTCTACGATATTTTCTAGCATTCTTCTTCAATACTTCTGCGATATTTCTCAACATTCTTCTTCAATACTTCTACGAAATCTCTCAGCATTTCGCCTTTCAAAACTCTAATCTACGCTTCCATTTGCCGTTGAATAATGCGTTTATCAGTACATCCCTGATTCCACAGAAAGGACAAACTTTCTGGATCGTATTTTTCAACAACACTCTCAATGCAAGCGATATTTTTCAGCATTCTTCTTCAATGCTTTTACGATAATTTTCTGCATTCGTCTTCAGTGCTTCTACGGGCCGACCAAATGGTATAGTGGTTATCGTGCTAGCTTCCAGACCGCGAGGTTGCGGGTTCGAGTCCCGTGTAAGGCATGGGTGTTAGTAAATGTATGTTGGCTTGTCAAATAACGAATGTTTCGGCGCATTATAGCCCTCGTTTTGCCGACGGCGCCAGATAATCTGAAAACAACCAATCTACGATATGTTTCAGCATTCTCTAATAGTTTTACGATATCTTTCTTCATTCTTCTTCAATGCTTCTACGATATGTTCCAGCATTCTTCAATACTTCTACGATATTTTTCAGCATTCTTCTTCAGTACTTCTACCATATCTTTCATCATTCATCTTCAATGCTTCTGCGATATTTATCTGCATTCTTCTTCAATACTTCTACGAAATCTCTCAGCATTTCGCCTTTCAAAATTTTAATCTACGCACGCTCCCATTTGCCGTTGAGCAACGCTGCCTCCTATTTTTTTTTAATGCTGTAACACCACATTCTCTTCAACATGTAAACAAACAGCCGGTGTTGCCAATCCGCATATACAAAGTCGTCCTTTTTTTATGAGCATACGTAAGGGAATTACGTTTACAGACAAGCAGACTTAAACCGTTTTTCCCCGTTAGGCTTCGATTGAAGAGCTATTGGATGCATGAAGGAAGACGCGATCCCGTGAAATAGAACATTTTAGGATGAATGGATGGAAAGAGATTGAAAAGATCATCATTGTATGTTGAGTTTTGAATCAGTATGCAGATTAAAATAAAAACGTGCGATTTGATTTATTTAGTTGGATGCCGTTTATTTTTTGCCCTTTGTGATAACTTTCCTTCTTGGACATAATGGCATGTTTTTGTATAAGTAATACGCGCGTCTAATCGGCAAAAGTCAAATATCCTTTTGTGAGTTATGTTTCATTAATTTTTCGTTTACTGTGGACTTTCTTTTAAATGGATTTTATTTTTATATTCCTTTTTTCTAACCTCACGCTAGAAATTGCACCCATCATTTGGTAGTGAATCGATTTTAAGGAAACTGGTAAAAGTATATCCTGTGCGGGGAAAGTTGAAAGTGTGTGAAGTTGTGGTCAATTGGGTCCTTATGAAAATTCAAGTATAGAATGAAGTTCTGGAAGATTATAAATTGAGATTTTGCTTCTTTTTAGTAAATGTGATACAAAAAAAGAACGAAATTTTAGATTATGGATTATTGTTGAAAACAATTTGCAACTTCCAATTACACTATAATACTGAAGTGGATTTGTGTCATTTACCGTTTTTATAGTTTCATTATTCATTTAAAAGAAATTGCCAGTTTGGCGATAGTTTTGGCGATAATTTTTTTTTTTATTAATTCGGAGATTCTTGTAAAGGTCTAAAAAAAAAAAAAACTTCTCCAAAACGATGATTTAGGCGATATGCTTATCGATAATTCTTATATTATCCTTTATTATAAGCGAAACTGAGGGAAGAAGAAAAAACGATCGTTGATGAGATATGTTCAAGCAAAGAGAACTCTGCGTTGAAAGCATTCGTTTTTCAACTTTTTACGGGAATTTAGGAGGTGGGGATATTTAGAACACCATGAGAGGTATTACCACAGCAATTTTTATGAAAATCGTTAGAGCCGTTTTTTAGCAATCAGTGAAAAACATGATTTTTTCAATGACAGCTACCTTATGCGCATTCGCGATTTTTACGAAAACCTTAATGGTAGGTCCTATAGCCACCACTAACCCTCATACCAAATTTGAACATCGTAGGTCAATTTATTCTGAGTTATGCTGACCACAGACACACATACACAGAGGCAGACAATTTTTCTAGATTACTTTTTTGAAATCAGGATGTTCCAAAACGTGAAGAAATGAAAAGAAAAAAAAAAAAAAAAAATTTGACCTAATCCTATGCTTTCATTACCTTATGTATACATATGGGTAATTGAAAATAAAAAAATGTCTTTAGTGACTACTTTGAATGTCGAAAACTGTAATTTTTTTAGTCTTAGCTTCTACTATTAATGTATCTTTAGAATACGTCTATCTGTGTGAGGTTAATACTTTTGCTCCAATGCCATCAATCCTCACAAGGAGAAAGTTCAAAGTCTCTCAGGATGCTAATTTTCTTTTCATTAGAAAACAATCCATTTAGGATATTGAATTTCCATAAAGTTGCCTACTAATCGAAATGATCCAAGTCCCATATCCTTAGCTTTTGCAATTTAGGTTATGAATGGCAAAAAGGAATTGTGGTCGGAATTTCCGGTTCAGGGAAAGTTCATCTCGACGAGATCTATTATTTCATATTTAACGTAAGGTGTTTGTGGTAATTATTTGGAATGTCAACGGACAAGCGGTCTTGACCAGAAAGTCTTTTTAAGAATTTTTATAACTGAAAAATTAATTTTGGAACAATCTACTCAAGTAACGCATGTTTTTAGAGTATTTTTTTTTTTTATGCTGATTAAAAAAAAAAAAAAAAAAAAACGATGTAATCAATCTAGAAAAAGCTACAGTTCTCTTTATAAACGAAAACGCATGTAAAAAACGAGGAAAGGTAAAATACGGCATAAAAATAGTAAAAAATTGGTTCATTCATGAAACTTGACATAAGTATTTTATGATTTTTATAAACGAAACTACATGTAAAAATGAACCTTATTTAATTACTTATTCCTTTTCGCTTCTACTTTTGTTTACTCTAAACTACTGCTAAAAACTAGTCTAAAAACATGCGTCATATGCCTGGATTGCTCCAAAATTAATTTTTAAGTTATAAAACCCCCTACCCCCCCCCCCAAAAAAAAATATCATTATTTTCTAGATATTCTTATGGATTCTTTCTATTATTCACTATCATGACAAATGGATATATTTTGCCAAGTTTCACTAACGGAACATTTTTTTTCCCCTTATGGTTTTTGGTACTATTTTACCCATACTATAGTTCCGATACTTGGTTTTAATTCCTACCATCACCAAAAATCCAACTTCACAAAGCTATGAAAATGTAAAAGGGAGCAATATCTTCTAGGATTCAGTAAGAAAGAATGCATATCCCGATAATTGATTCAATGACTTTTTAAACTTGGAATAAGCCCCACAGGTCATAAATATTTGATTTCCTCACGTCTGTATTTTATTTGATAAATAGGTTATTAATAGGGAGAAGTTGTTTTTTTAAACCAGTTGCACAAATAAAAATTCCTTACTTATCTATGTTTGAATATGTATTGGATATCTGTGTATAAAGTTTCATTTATATCAACCAATTAGTTTCAGTGTTATTCATTTTTGTGTGTTTCGGACAGACAGACATGGAAAAGATTCCATAAAAAAAGTTAATTTTTCTACTCAGAAAAAAAATTGGAATGTTATACACATTTAGATGCTTTTTACATAAATGTCAATTAAATTTTTTACATAAGTGTCAATTAATTTTTTACATAAATTTAAATTAATTTTTTACATAAATGTCGAATTATATTCAGATATAATGTACATACTTGGCTTTCAATTATAAAAAGACTAGTGTCAAACGTTTGTTTTCCTTTGACGAGCACTTCTGCAAAAATCTTATATCTGAACGATTCTTATTTGTAATTACTCTTTTTCTCTCTTTATACTTAACTAAAATGGATAGATGATGTATCAATTGAAAGACAAAGATCTCCACTTCTGATAAATTGCTTATTTAAAATTTCGTATTGCGTTATTTATTTTAAAATTGAAGTTAAAAATAACAAAAATAATAATTTTAAAATAAATTAGGAATATGTAATAGCATACAGTAGATGGCAGCAATATAGAAAAGAGAAAACAGCAATTTAAATATGTTGAGTAAACATAAGGAATCTTGTATCTCTTAACAATAGAATACAATATCTAATTCAGTTGAATTTTAAAAAAAGCAATTCCTCAGTCAATCTTAAAAGCACAGGCTGCAAGTGGGTCCAATAGTAATGTCATAATATGTTTAATGTTTTACGGTGATTAAAAAAAAAAAAAAAGACATCGTCTGCTCAGAAAGAGTAGGTGCTAACTCCATATTGTCAGTTTTCAGTATAGGATAGCAAAAGAACCTGCTTAAGTATTCATTTAAACCTGAGCTTTAGCGTTTCATTCATAAACGAGTTGTAACTTTTATTGATCGATGGTTCTCTTCTTCTTCCTCCTTCTAAACAAACCAAAATGTGATTCGAGACTGAAAGTAGATAACACACTTTCAACCTACACCATACGGCAGGTAATAAAAGAGAGAAAAATTCATCAGCGGATAAAATAACGGATGATCCTGGATAAAGAGCAAAAATACCTGAAGAAATGAGTCGAGAATTCCTAAGTGGCTGCAGTTTTAGTTCAGGATCATCCATTTTTGATCCGTGGATGAACTTTCTTCTCATTTAGTAAATTTCGTAGGCCTAGAGTGAAAATGTGATATTTATTTTTAGTATCAAAAATGACTTTTGGGAGAGAGAATGTTTCGAATTTCTGTTCTAAAATAGTAGAAACCAAAAGTGCAGTAATACAATCTAGAGAGTTTAATATAAGTACTTACGTATTACCGCGTCGACCGTTAGAATTTTTTTTTGTTATCGACAAAAAGTTCGAATCGGCTGGTCTTCTCGAAGGTCCAGTTAAGCTCGAACCCCCTTTGAGACCTTCCCATGGAATGCCTTTTGTCAGTGGTGGACAAGACATCCATCTGGACTGAGATCGTTTCGACGTACTAAAGGAATCCCTGTAGGCAAACTTTTTGCCTCGCCAACTGTCGACGGGATAATACGTAAGTACCGATACACACAAAATGTACTACCATAACCAGTGAAAATTTTATTACTGACAGAACTCATTTCCTAACATACATAAAGCAGACGAAGAAATATTAGCAAGAGAATTCGGACACACTGCTCACCTGAAAGCAAAGCGATTTCTCTCCCTTCTCCCGGTCACTTCCGGCTGGCCGCTGTCCGGCAACTTTCTGTTTCCGGATGGCATTCCAGGAGGAAGTTTTCGCCGATTCCTTCTCGCCAGCAAATCATTTCCGATCCGCCATCCATCAGAAGTGGAAATGGGAGTGACTTCAGTGCAGGAAGATCCGCCCTCATCACAACATCGATCTGCCATCCGGAGGACACCATTGGACATCTTCCGGATACCGGATGCGCTGTCATTGGACAAGATCACATTAGCATCTTCAGTTCCTTTGTTCGAGATGAGACGTTTGGTCGGATGGGGATCCTTCGAAATGGTAGGCTCCTCCCATCTAATGAGGTAATGGGTTGTAAAGGGTTCTTGGAAGAATGATACTGATGAGGACTTGAATGAAATTTTTTATTTTGAGGATTTATTGATATGAAATATGTTGCATGATGGATAGATAGTACCTTGAATACAATGTATCTTACCATGAAATTTGGCAGAGGTTTTTTTTTTTTTTTTTTTTTTTTTTTTAATTTTTAGATGCGCATAAAACTTTGAAACAATATCTAAGATTTCCGACTCAAGCCATGACGACCGTTGCTAAGAAATTTTTCCAATCAACATTTTAGTTTTTCTCTTTTCTAATAAATTGCGATTGTGGTACCACTTAATGTTGTTTTTCTTTAAAATTCATAAAAATATTTTTTTAAAGAATCTGAAAAATTTAAATAATACTTTAAACTATCTAAATAAACTAGATATAGGATAAAAAGTCATTGTTTTTAACTATTTCAAAGTCGTCTTTAATGAGTTAAGAAGTTTTCTTCGAAGTAAATCAAAGTAAAAGAAGTTATAAATGTTAAAAGAAAATGAACTTCATTTCATCAAGAGAGTTATTATAACGAAGATATTTTAGAGAACGTAACTGTTTATAATTGTGAAAAATATAGTTCATGTATAGTTTCAACATTCCTCAAAATATTTAATATTGTGTGTCAAAACTATTATAAAACAGGTCCACAATTAACACAATTTCCCTGTCGAGTCATTGAGAAGATGGGATTCATAATAAAAAAAAAATAACTTATATAAATGAAGTTTTTAATATAAATATTTTATAGGCATTGCCAACTTTTGTGAGCACTTGCAACTTATTATTATTTTGATTTGCAACTTATTATATTGTTATTTTGAGGGCAGATTAACTTTTCTTACTGTTTGATCTCTATGAAGAAAACCATCAATTCCATACGAGGGATCGACTCTTTTTTGCCCCCAAAACTTGATAAAAGGCAATGTTATCAACAAGGATTCTATTCTGCCAAATTTCAGCTCAATTGGAAGACGGCATGTGGATTAATTAATCCTTCTAAGCGATAATAGTAGCGTGTGTAGAAGCAGCTTTTCATGACTGCTCCAAAACTTGCTAGAATGCACTGTGATCGAAAACAAGTTTTTCTGTCAAGTTTCAGTATAATTGTAAATGTTTAACCGTTCGCAAGATTTCCCGCCATAAACAAACACAATCGAAGTTAATATATAAAAGATTTCAAAATGAAAATTTGTTTCCAGATTTATCGAATTATTTAAATTTCATTTAGTGTACATACTCACACCAAATCGCAAATCAAACTAGGATTTCTATAGCGTACATAGTGTTAAAAATTCCAGTGGCAAATCAGACTGTTTTTGTTGTAGTTAATAACGTATAAAGAATTTGTTTACGCATTACTGAAAATAAAGGAAAATTACATCAGAAAAAAAAAGTTTTTTTTTTTTTTTGCCACCAGATGAAAATGTGGCGCTTTAAGAAATTGCACGAAGTTAATTTTACAGGCTAAACCTTATGTGGAAAGAAGTTCTAGATGCAAAAAAATACCATCTAAAAAGTTTTGAATACCGGCTTTTATGATCTCTGTGGTATTACCTCCAATAATTACCGGCAATGTTGCTTTGCTTCTGTAGGACAGTTACCGCCAAAAAAACAACTCACAGGCGCAACGCTTGGTCTGTTTTTGCGGTGTCGCACTATGAGGCGAAAAGGGTGACAATTTTGCTAAAATTTTAAACTGCCGATATTTAAGGTTACTGGCTGGAAATTTTCTGGTGAAAGAGCAACAAGAAGCCTAAATGATCCACCCGATATTTAAGAAATAAAACCTCCATAGTAAAGGGTTTCAAGGGTTTTTAAAAGTGTCAATACCTTACTTTTTTCAAAAATTGATATTCTTCCGCTTTTAAAATGGAATTATTTTTATTATCACTTCAAAACAATTCTTTTAAAAGAAATACATTCAAAGGAATTACATTTTTATAATATATTATAAATGTTTCATTTTTCTATTCACTATTGGCTTCGAACATTTCTTTTTCGCGTTTAGTTGCTTTCACACTATATTTCAGATTTCTTTTTTTAATGTTTGTCAAAAAAAAAAAAGTATTAGTTTAAAATTGCAATAAACACAATCACAAATTTTAGAAATTCTTGCCCCTAGTTTACCTCTTTTTGCCGCAAGTGAAATGATAAAAAAAAATGATTTAAAATTTTATAAATTTCTAATTAAATCGACATAATGTTGAGGCTTCTTCTATAACACAATTATTATTATTCACTTTTCCTAACCCTATAAAAAGTTTAATGATCTTTATAAACTTTTTTTTACATATGTAACAAATCACATGAAAAGTGCACTAAAAATTGAAGTTCCCTTTATTATCTATTAGTTAAGTAGTTCATCCCTCTAAAAAATAAAATTATTTAATTTTCATTTGTTATCTATTCGACGTAAAAAATTCTTTTTGTAAATAAATTTATGTTGAATACAACTTTTAAAACAAGTACTAAAATTAAAGAAATTTCTCGTTTTACCGCTATTGCAAGTGAATATTAACACGATGCTTAGTCCAACTGAGTCACAAAATATAATAATTCATCAGGATGTGTGAAACAAGATTACTTGAGGTTTAAAACACACCAAAGAGGATAAAATCAGAGAAATACCAAAGTCACCAATCCTTTTTAACCAGCTTTTTCGTGACTCTTCTCTAGTGTGCGTCATCGAACAGTATCTTCCTTATTCAAATCATTCCTATTTTTTTTTTTTTTTCAATGTTATAAGTGATACGTTTTGTGCCAATTTTTTTCGCCAAGTAGATTTCTTAAAAAAAAAAAATAATAATAATAATAATAACAACATACGTCATAACTTCCTCCACAAAGTATGTTTAATAACTGATATGGAATCCAATCCACTTAGTTAATGTAGTGTTAACTAGGTTAAATAGACTTTCTGAAGAGATAGTGTTAGGAACGAAATAATATTATGCATTTATTTTACTTTAAATCTTTATTGAATTTATTTTATTTAAGAACAGACTAATAGAGGAAGTACTTTAATTAAACGTGATTTATTAAGTGGGTTTTAGAACAAATAAACTAATGGATAACTAGAAAGATATTTTTATTTTGAGATTCTTATTTTTCAACAGTTATTTAAAGCACCAGAATTAGTTTGTATTATTATTATCCAACATTAACATAAATCATAAGGAAAACATTAACGTTATCGAAAATGTATATTGACAACTTTTTAAGTATGAAAAAGCTAAAAGTATACAGTACAACTTAAAATGCAACTTAAACTTAAACTTATATTTTACATTACTGAGGTTAATTTGTCAAAAAATATTTGTAAAATTTCAATAACGTTGTTGAATAAACACCACGAAAATAATCTATTATAGAGCCAAAATTTTTTCATTCAATTGTAGCCATTTAATGTTTATACAAAATTTAAGCAATTATATGTAAGAGCATTTAAATTCTTATTAAATTTTTTGGTTGTCCCTGTTTATTATATAAAAATTATTTTGAATCATACAGGTTTCTATATCCCTTTTCCCGATTAAAAGTTATAAAATGAATCGGAAGTTATACTTAACGATCGTTTTTTAAGTTCTTTCAGCTCAGCTAGTTCATCAAAATACTTATAAAATAAGTAAAACTAGAGGTGTGGAACACAGAACAACTTTCAATTACACTATAATACTGGTCACTGAAATTAAATTTGGCGTGGATTGGTGTAAGGTACCACATTTTCATACATTTAAAATAAATTTAAAAAATATATATAATATATTATTATTATCGATAATTCTTGCACTGGCAAAAAAACAAAAACCACGATATTGGCTGTAGGCTTTTTGATAATTCTTGCATTATCCTTTCTTGTAAATTCATTGATGGGTGATGCTTAAGAGTGGAGAAGTCGTTTTTACGCTTTTATTGGACTTCTAAAGAAATATAGAAAGTGAAGATATTTAGAACACCTTAAGAGTTATTACCACAGTTTTTTTGATCGAAATTGTTAGAGCCGGTGTTTTTTTTTTTTTTTTTTTTTTTTTTTTTTTTTTTTTTTTTTTTTTTTTTTTTTTTGGCAATAGCTGAACAATATAAAAATTTTAATGGCAGCTACCTTGTGCGCATAATCCATTTTAAATAAAACCTTAATGACAGGTCCCATGGTCACCATTAACCCGTATACAAAATTTCAACATCGTATGTCAATTCGTTAGGGAGTTATGCCGACCACAGACATACATTTTTTCCTGACTCTGTATGCTCCAAAGCGTGTAGAAATGCACAAAAATCGATTTTTTTTTTACTGAATGCAATACTTTCATTACCCTATGATAACACTGTGTAATTTGAGAGTAAAAACTAAACATAATTCACGGAACCAAATTTAGAATAAAATCTTTTAATCTGAACGTCATTAGTTTATAACGCCAACGCGAAATAATTGTAAATATAGGGTGTAAATTAATGCCATTTACTAACGATGTTCAATTTATTTCAAGTATTAATAAGCGCTTGAAACCTTGCGGACCATTTCCTTGCATTACTTTCAGCAAATCAACTTTTTATATATTTTAATACATTTTCTCTGTTGGCTATATGAAAATATTCTTATAAAAGAAATTTACAGAATTTCAGCTTTTATAAACCTTATGCAATGTGTTATTTTCCATCGGGTGGCAACACTTGAAACGATACTTTTGAACCAATCACAATACTCCTTTGAAAACAAGTTCGTACATTCACATTGCATTATCGAATCACCATACAAATTTTCTTTTCAAGCGATCACAAGAGTAGACTATAACGTGCTCATCTATAACCTTTATTCTGATATTTAATATATAAGATATTTAATATTGATATTGGTACTACGAAATACTAATGGGAGTTGACCATTTTCGAACTTTTTTGTCGACCTACTCGGAAGTTCGGTTCGACTCTGACCAGCATCGAGGCCTTCCCATGAAATGCCACAGCTGCATGGTGGACCGGGCATCTGTAAAAACCCACCGTTCGACGGACTAATTGGAGACTAACTTTTAGTGTCGCCAATGGGGGACGGGATAGTACCGAAATATCAGTCACTTACTTAGTCCAAATAAGCTTAGGTATAAAAAAAAAGTTTAAAGTAATGTTTTATATTTAAATCCTTTATGCATGAACACAGATGTGTAAGCATCTTTTGCATTCTTATCTTTCAAAAACATCATCAAATCTCAAACTAAATTGTCTGCCTAATGAGCATAGCCTTCGCTATTTTTTTTTTTTTTTTTAAAAGGATCCTAAATTTTAAAAGATCAAAGCATCCACCCTTCTATGAGATTCCTGGGCCGACTCTGCTCCTGACATTTCAACCTCCAATTAAGTGAATCGTCCCGGGAAGATCCGCTCCAGGGAGTAAAGGTTAGAAAGGGCACAGAGAAGGGGGACTCATTCTTGTTAGTCCGAGATTTATATTTAGATAGAACGGAGAGAAATGATAGCAGATTAGGTATCTACTGGTCAGCTGGGAAAAAATGGCCGAAACTGTCGACTTTGAATTTGAAGTGAATCCAATTGCCAAATATGACATGACATGCAAAATAGTGATCATTCTAATTTATATGGTAACCCACTGCTCTTTAACTTTTATTGAGGAGCGACGCAGACGTTTTCACTGTTCTGGCATCGAATACTTGCATTTTTCTTTTTTAAAGTGAGGCAATTTTCTGTGCATTTATGTAAAAACTGCCTTGTCCAATAAAAAATTGTTTAAGAATATTTCATTTTCAAAGTTCCTCTTTTTCTCCTCCAAAATTCCTCTTTTCATTTCCAAAGTTAGGAAACTAATTTCAATAGTGTAGCCATATGCAATATCGAACCGCAAACAAAAAATATTTACCTTTTCAACTTTGTAGATCGTGGGAAAATTCCGCTTTCGTTTACCCTGCGCTCTTAACTGCGTCACTCATTTTATTTTTTAATACCAACTAGGACCAACTACTCCATGATAACGAAACATCAATAAAAATAAGTTCCACAAAAGAACAAAAAGTTTGAAAAAAAAAAAACGAACTTGGAACTTAAAAGAAAACACTAACCCATAGAATCAATTGGAAATTGTTTTAGCGGTTTTGAGCTCAAATAGAGTCTTATTACTATTTAAAACCACTACAAAGAAAATTTCCATTCCGTGATTTAACTACCTTTTCTTTTAACCCCCCCCCCCCCAATTCTTTATAGAGTGTACTGTTATCGACAACGAGTCTATCTGCTAAATTTCAGATAGATTTAATGAAGGCAAGTGGGTAAATTAGTCCGCCGAAAATTTGCCCGCAACAAACAAAAACAAAGACAATATAAAGGTTTAAAAAATAAACTAAAGATTATTTTCATAAAATGTTACGAGAAGAAAACCCCTAAAATTAAAATGACGATTTACATGTTCACAAATATAGTAACTATGGTTGTGGGCAAAAAGTGCATACGTCATTAAAAAAAACTTATATTCATATTTTTTAATAATATGTGTGTAAATGAAAATGGCATTTTAATTGAATATCGCCCCTGGTTATCAACAGATACTGAATAGTTGGGGGTCGAAATTGCTACTATAAAAGAATTCCATAGCTCAAAAGCTATGATGTTCCAAATAGGGTTCAGCACAAATGTCCGGGTTTGGTTGGTTGGTTTTATTTCTGGAGCAAGGGACAAATGTCCAGGGAGTTGAGGTTGGTTGGTTGTATTCAGATTATCTGGCGCCGTCAGCAACACGAGGGCTATAATGCGCCGAAACATTCGTCATTAGACAAGCCAACATACATTTACAAACACCAATGCCTAACACGGGACTCGAACCCGCAACCTCGTGGTCTAGAAGCCAGCACGCTAACCACTATACCGTTTGCTCGGCCCAGGTAGTTGAGGAGTCGAGATTGTGATCGAAATGTTGCGGGTTCGCTCCTACTTCACCGAAAACCAGTGTGTTGGACCATGGGGATCATAGTTCGAGATAAACTTACTTGGTATTAAAATCTCATATGCTATGCACACTATCTGGACCCTTCAATTGGCTGCAAAGAATTCTCAGTCAGAGCCATTCTCAGCTTATTTTCCTCCTGGTGCTTAATACCAAGTAAGGATGTCCAGAGCTACAGTGCACATTAAAGCCACAATGTCCTCTTGCTGGTGTAGTGGGGATGGAGAAAGAGAAGTACTCACTCAGATATCTACCACGTTATTTGACTGAATTCAAAATTAAGAGGCGGTAATTGGCTGTGACAAGAACTGTGACAGAAATAGATAGTCGGAATCGGTTACGAACGAACCACAGACCGAACCATCAAGTGAAATGTTTTTAGAAGTGTACTCAGGCATCCCTCTAATCTTTCAATGTAATTTCTGAATAGTGGATGTCTGGATTTCAAGGCAAAGGAAATTTAACATTCACCACAGAGGTTTATATCAGCAACTCCCCCTAAAAGAAAAACTAGTTAGAATCTGTTTATAACCATAGGCAACCTATTACACAACACAGATTCGGTTGCTAGAGTAACGAGCTCATGATCGGAAGATGAATCCTCGGCTGCCACCCATCAAGATCAGTATGTAGTCAGTCTGGAGCACATGAAATCTATCGTGGTCCGAATGTCCTCTCGTTCGTGTGGTGGAATCGGAGAGAGAGGTTTACACTATACTAAACTTAAACTTAACTTGACATCACTAGACGGTAGATTGTCACAGTGCTCATAGGTATTTAATCCATTTTGGCGGCGTGAAAGCATAACGTTCGCCAAACCACAACCCTCTAGAGAACAAAAGGGCTATAAGGTTTGGCGAGAATTATGTCTTCACTCCGCTAAAATGGATTAATTGCCCATGAGCACGGTGAAGATCTATCGTCTAGTGATGTAAAGTTAAGTTGGAGTTTAGTATAGAGGATTTCGATCTCGTATTCTTCTAGATGCTCAAAATTACGAGAAGTACACGACTGTGTTATGCACTTTATAAGTGGCAGAAATATACAGTCGGAACTTGTTGCATTACCAAACCAAGCAACATAAATGGGAGATCAGAAGAGCATAAGCAGTGGTATCTACTACAGCTTTTGGATTGCTTATGAGTGGTTTCTGCACTGAAAGCGGACGATGTCATTTGAATACTTCCCCCAATGATGTTTTGAAATAGGTTGTCCATAGTTACAAACAAGTTTTAACTAGTTTCAGTGAAAGTTGCTAGTATAGATCTCAATCGCGGTTATTGAGATTTTTCTTAGTGCGTGCTTGGTTATCGATTTGAAGTCTATCTAGAAGTTGTAGGAGACATCATTGAGCAGAAGTCGATTAAGAGATTAAGGATTTCTCAGCTTTCTAACACTATACTATTTCTAATTCTTTAACTTCCATTTCCAAACAAACAACGCAATTCTAATTCCATTTAAGAAGAACTCCTTCATTCAGACGCATTCCCAGTACTTGCTATGTTACAATCTTCTAGCGCAGTGCTTTTGGAAACTACTCTCTCTAATCACCTTGAAATTTGGTGAGTAGGTACGAATAATACCACTTATTAAATAAAAAACATTTATAAATGAAAATTAAAAAAAGAAAAAGGATGTTGCAGATAGCGCCACTGCACAGGTGTTGACGTAAGGATTTTCAATATAGAATAAAATATATTAGACGCTCTTTTCGAGTTTTTAATTGATGCCATTTCATGAAGAGATCTTTTTCGTACCCTACTCACCAAATGTCAAGGTGGTTATACAAAGTAATTTCAAAATGAATTGGGCTAGCGGATTGTAACATAGCGGAGTACAAGGAATTATCCTTACTAGGCCTTCCTCTTAAAAGCTCTCCAGTAGTTGTAGCTAATGTACTTGCCTACGTTGAACAGGTCGGTTTTGATGAAATTTGACAAAAAAATATTATTCGTGAATATTTAAGCCCAAATCTTTAAGTTTCTAAAACTGTCTACTTTTTATCTCTGCGTTGATTTTGAACAAAAGTTATGACAATTTGAAACTGATCTAAAACTCTAAATTATAACCGGAAATGACCGGAAATAGCATATCAAAACCAAAAGTTGCCAATTAAAAAGTGATTTCCTTCTAAATATTAATATTTTCTTCTTTTTAATAAATAAAAAAATTTTAAAAGAAAGTGCATTTCAAGTGTGTAAGTAAAATGGTTTATATAGAAATTGAGTGTTTTAAAGTTAAAATGCATTTTTCTCGGAATTGATTTTCACACAAATATTACTAATTTGAAATGCCATAGCTCAAAAAATGATTCGTGAATCGTTATAATTAATTTTTTTTCTCTCTTGTTGATTGTTTTCTAGTGCCTCTGCTATATAAATTGAGATTGGATGGTTATTTTATGAAATACCACCTTTAGTTTGAATAAAAAAACAAGGTGAAATTGTTAAAAAAAAATCATGAACTTATTTTTTGACTATCCATAAAAAAAGTTTCAATGAATATATTTTTCTTAATGTAGTTATATGCCCTAGATATAAGCATATAGTTTATTTATATACAATTTATTTCCTAAAAAAACTTAATAGTTATTTATCTAATTTTAAGTTTTTGAAATATTTCATCAAAATTTCAAGCGAAATTGCAATTTTTGAAAAATAATAATAATAAAGTTGAATTTTTTTTTCACTGTATTACTAATCTATAGTAGTACTAAATATAAAAAAAGCACTTAAAATATTCGTACATAAAGTTTTTTTTTTTTTTTTTAAAGTACTCCGAACGTAAGCAAGTACCTTAAAAAATGAATGAGATGACTTCTGAAAGGGAAGTTATGAGATCCCGCTTCATCTCCCCAGCCTTGCTCTGGAGGGCCACTAATCACGTGACCACAAAGTGGCAAAGGGAAGCATCCTGGAGCATTCAAATGAGGTCTTCAAACAAAGAGAAACGCTCGCTTTGCATGAATCCGAACGAAGCCAATTTGGCAGGCAAACGTCGCGAACAGATGACCCCCCGCGGTGAGCAGAACCCGCTAAGGAGGACTTTTAAAAGGGGGGGAGACGCCCCGGGGCGGCGACATCCTTTTGATGCACTAGTAGGTCCTATTTTTTGATACGTATATATTGGTGTATTTGTGGTTGTTGAAAATGGCATCATCGCGAAAAAGTTTTGAATAACTGTGTCTTCTTTTTTTATTTATCATTGTAAGTTCTTGGATTTGTTCGTTTTGGGTGAGTTAGCTTTGGGGAATCGTCGGAATGTAATGGAAATTCTGAAATGCAATTTATTTTTTTTGTAAAATCCATCACTCAGATTTACTTGAAATTTGATCTGTATATAATCGAAGAAGAAAAAAAATGGTGTGGCATAGAGAAAAAAAAATTTAGAACTATTTTTTAATGCCATAACATATCAAATATTAAGTCATTCTGAGGACCGGTTCTTTTTTTTTTAGAGTTTTTTACTGTTGAACTTAATCACCACGGGGTAATCACTTTCAAAAAGCATGATTTAAAAAACCGTTAAAGCAAGTTTAAAAAGCATGCCATTTTTTCTTATGCCGAATAATGGCTCTGAAAAAGCAATGGTATGCCACAAGAAAAACTAGGGGTGTGGAACATCGCACAATTTTCGATTACACAATTATATTGATCATTGCATTAATATTCATGAAATTCAAGGTGTTATTTACCGTTTTCATATTTTCGCTCATTTAAATAAAAAGGACGATTGGCGATTATTTTGGCAATAATTTTTACATGGGCAAAAGAAAAAACATCAAGAGTGCAAATTTGGCGATGTTATTCGATAGACATGACATTGACCCTTCTTATGCAGGAAACAAACAAAAAATCAATCGTTGATGGGCGATGCTCAAGGGCTGTGTTAAAGGCACTCGTTTTTCAACTTTTTACGCTTTTATCACATTTCTACGGAAATATAGAAGGTAGGAACGATTAGAGCGCATTAAGATACACTATTAAATATATAGATTAGCACAGAGATTTTAATCAAAATCGTTAGAGCCGTTTTTTAACAATTGTTGAAAAACAGGATTTTTTCGTGTTTTTTCATGGTTTCGACCTTATGCGCTAGTAGTGTTTTGACGAAAACCCTAATGGTAGGTCCCATGGCCCCAACTAACCCGCACACCAAATTTGAACATTGACAGACATTGAACACGTGTACAGACAGACATTTTTTCTATACCATTTTTCCAAAACGTGAAGAAATGCAAAACAAAATCGATTTTTTTATTTTTTGACCGCATGCAATTACCCTATGTAAACATGGCTAATTGAAAGTAATAAAAGTTTAACAGTAAAAGGGTTGTTATATTTTGATATGATGCACATGAATTGAGTAAAATGAAATAGCACTTTGGGAACTATGGCGTTTCTCATCTTTAAAGCGGTCCAGGATTCAAAATACGAAAATCTTTATTTTTAGAATTATATTTCTGAAATTTTTAGTATTGTATTATGCTTTGAAACTAAAATAACTATTTTAAACTCACAAACATAGAAAATATTTTCTATTTTTTTTTTTTTTTTTTTTTTTTTAAATCACTTAATTTTTGTTCTAAATTACTTCTTATAATTCATATAAAAATTATCATGATTTTTCAATAAAATATTAAAAAAAATTTAAATATTGTGTGCAAAAACTGTACTTTGCTAAGCTCTAAAAACCTTTATAAAAAAAAATTAAATAAAAATACACACTTCCTGAAGACAAACGAAATATACATGAAAAGTAATTATGGCAAGTTTCATATATTTATAACCAGTAGCTTTTAAGTTATATCCATTTAAACTCAAAAATGGGACAAAAAGCCATTACTGAGAAAAAAAAGTTTCAAGATAACATGTCCGAGATACAGTTGTCATGTAACGAAAACTTGACTATTTGAAGTTTGTATGTCATTTTATTCAGCAATACTTTTATTATTTTTTACAATAATAATAAAAAAATAAAAAAAAAATTGAGAATTTTTAAAAATCTTTGAGTCTCAGACCCCCTATATCTTTTTGACATCATATACTGTTTATTGAAAATATTTTTTCAGTCTCATGTGCAATATTGACATCAGAGGATCTGTAGAAAAGTGAGAACATGATAGTTCTTGGTAAATTCCAATTCAAGATAACGATTTGGTGGGAAAATGTTTTAATCTTTAGGTTCAATGAGTTGAATTTGTTTAGTTTAAGCTCTCCAAGAGCACAAAAGATAATTAAATTCCACTTTTTCACTGTAATTACGTTAACTTGATCTAGGCAAGTCTAATTATGAAATAGTTTCTAAACCATGTTTATTGATAGTTATGGCACATTTTATCCCACTTTTGCCTTAGATAAACGATTAAAAAATCTGAATATCGCCCCTATAAATAAGCCAGATCACTCCTCTAATCCAAATTTAATCAAGCATGAGTGGGACAAGCATATGTGGGCTTCTACGATAGGCATTGTGTAAAGATTTAATGAATTAGGAACTTTCCATCACTTGTTCAAAAGGTGGGACGAACTATTTAGCCACTAGAATTCATCAACAAGAAACTCAAGTATGAGAATACAGTGCCAAGTAAACACTGATGACAGGAGAGATCCATATCTGACACTAAAAGTCTACTCCACGAGTTGCGTGATTTTTAATGTAAACTGCACACTAATGGTACTCCATTCTTTTGCATTTGAAGCTATCCATTCAGCCCTTTGTTAAATCCATTGGCACAATGATGGCGATCTTGCCGAATTGGATTGATGATCCACAAGTCGATGAACAATAATACTTCCTCCTGCCTTTTAGGAATTTTGTTATCCTCTTGCAAGACATAAACGGGTGTGTTAAGCATCGAGTTACAAATGTCAATTCATATCATCTCAAAATCACACTTGCAAATTCAAAAGCACTTGAGGAGCGTGTAACCATCATAACTTTTTCAACCAAACTGAATAAAATATCCCTTTTACCAATGTCTTTTATTATTAACAATGTCTGCTAAAATGTCATTGTCAGAATTTGTAAATTAAATTGTGTATAGTATTATGGAACAGTCATTCTTAGAGTTAATAGAGTCATTGTAAAAACTATCATTGAATAGTCATTGTTAGAGTTATTAGAATCATTATTAACTCAAACAATGATTCTAATAACTCCAATAATAGTTTGTGCAATTACTCTATTAAATAGTCAGTGTTAGAGTTAACAGAGTCACTGTGTAACTATTCTTAAAGAGTCATATTTAAGCTTATAGTCATCGTGCAAACTATTATTGAAGAGTCATTGTTAGGTTATTAGAATTATTAATTCTAACACTGATTCTAATAACTCTAACATAGTAATTGTGCAAAATATGATTGAAGAGTCATTGTTAGAACTAATAGTCATTGTGTTACCTATATCAAAGAGCCACTTTTGGAATTAATAGTAATTGTGCTAAAAGAATTAACTTAAATCTTGTTATTATTTGTTATTAAAAAAAAGTTAAATTCATTTTACAAATGTGCACCATGATAAAAAAAAAAGTTTTCATGTTACATATTGCACATTTGACTTGCATACATCATATCAAAGTTATACAGGAACAGTACCAACATTCTGTTAACTAAGAATACATTCAATAATGATAAATTTTTTGGTACTACTTCCCGAACTATAGGTTGATAATTGGACTACAACAGATTATGGTCATTTTAGATATATTTTCAATGAGCATGGATGAATTAAGATTTGAATTATTTTACTTGTTATTGTCTTCTCATTCCTACAGTGCACTACTTCAAATTAAACCTTTATCTCTTTCAATCTTCCACAGTAGTTGAACACTCTTTTCAAACTCAAAACAGTGGTGGCGCCTGAAACTACCTTGCTGACAGGGTTTGAGAGGAAGAAAGTTTTTTTTCCCCAGAAAGTAAGAATTCATTTTTTACAACTTTCGAACAGTTGAATTTATTGCATGCACATTTGAAATGTTGAATTAATGTACTTTGTTTTCAACCCATTAACGACGGTTGGCAAGAAAACTTGCCAATCAAAATTTTAGATTTTTTTTCTTTGCTAATAAATTGCGATTTAGTGTTTTTTAAAAATCATAAAAACAATTTCCCAAAAAATCAAAATATATCTTAAATGATCTAAATAAAGGTAAAAGTTAAAAACAATGACTGTCCATTTCAAAGTCGTCTTTAATGGATAAGCACTGTGCTAAATAAAAATTGCAAATAGACTAACTTATTGTCCATAAAAATATTGCAATACGGATATCAAAACAATCCGCACAGAAATGTTGAATTAAGAAGATATACTTGACATTCTTGATACCCTTTTACACAAAGTAAATGTTGAGGATCAACTAAATCCTAAGAAATACCATTGCTTTTTCACAACTCAACTGCCATCGCTAATCTGTACTATTGTCCTTGTCATTTGAGAAAATAGGTGGAATAGGTCATCTCTGCTTCTGTTAGATTACTATATTTACTGGGGGAAAAAAAAAGTGGATGGGTATTTGGATGTTGTTGGCACTGGAAGTATTTAAATGCCGAAGATAGGTGTTGTTGTCTGGAATGTGCAAAAAGTTACAATTATTGAACGGTATAATATTTTTATGCTAAGTTTGATGGTATATCTGTGAAATTTCCCCAAAACTAAACCATTAAAAAAAAATCAAAACGCATTCCCCGACAAGGGGGGAGGGGCTAGCCTTGCTCAAGGGAGTTAAAGGGGAAACATCCCCCCCTCCCCCATGCTATACTAGAAGACAGGATGAATTGAGCTCACTGAGTATGCTGTAGGAACCGGTTCCCCTATGGTTGTAGAGTATTGAGTTAGCTCAAATCAGGTAGTCTTCTAGTATAGATCCGCCTCTGGGATCAAAAGCCACTCTTCCCTCTTATCCAACCAAAGCCAATACTCAAATGGTTATTATACTATGGTTGTATTGAAGATAATTTTAAACTTAATGCATGCTTCACAACTTTAAAAACTCAGTCCAGTCGATTAAGTAATTTGAGACAATCCCCTCGCTCTTATTTCTCTATAATTTTACATACCTAATTCATAAGTGAGAGTATATCATATTAGTCTAAACCAACCAATTGCTAACCATGTTATAATGTATATCAAGAAACCCCATTCTCTTTCGATACCTAGCAAGTTGAAATGCTCATCTTAACAAACTCTCTATTCCAATACGTAAAATTTAGACCTTGTTGACCACCCTGTATCACCATAATGCAGAAATTATACTGTAATTTATTTTTTTATTTTTACTTACTCAAAACTATCTCAAGGTGATATGCAACAAAACTAGACAAGTGCCAGGTTTTTACTAAAATGTTAAAAAATTCTATTTACTGATTCGCAGAAAATATTTTTTTATATAACTTTTTCAATTTGACAGCTCAAGTTTTGATATAGCTCTACGGAGGGAACCAAACGATATACATGACTCAATTTTGAAAGCTTTGTTGTTATCTAGTTTCTGCATTTCGCCTTCCACTTTCCATACATCAAAAACCTACTTCATAAAACTTATAAACAAAACAACTCTCGGATATCAACAAATAATAAATATTATTTCCAAAAATTTAACACCAAATAACTCCAAACTGTTTTTACAACAAATAACCTTGCCAAATCATTTCTAAAGCATTTAGCATAAAATTCATGCAACCTAAAAGTAAAAAAATCAACATTTGATTCAATTTAGCTTAAATTATACTTTTTGAAGAAAATCCAGTTTAAGATTAAGTTCTAGTAAGGATCATTCCCTATACTGACTATGTTACAATCTTCCTAGTCCAGTACATTTAGAAACTACTTTGTATAACACTTTGAAATTTGGTGAGCAGGTACAAAAAATATCACTTAATGAAATGACATAACTTGTTTCCATTTAATATCTAATATAAATGAAAATTAAAATAGTAATAGACAAAACCAAGTGGAACCACTGCATATGCATTGACTTAACAATTACAAAAATAACATATATTAGACCTTATTTTCGATTTTTTTAATTTAAGAAGTGATCTTTTACGTACCTACTCACCATATTCCAAGGTTTTATACCAAGTAGTTTCTAAATGCACTGGGCTAAAAAATTGTAACATAACAAGTATAGGGAATTATCCTTACTAGGACTTCCTCTAGACGACAATTTTTCGAGTAACTTATTCCACCTTAAAGCTGCTCTTTGACGCCACTTTGAAGGCATTAATCCTAGCCGTCCCCTTCTGCCACCGAGCAAGTTCCTTCGTCACCAGCGGCAGTTCCCCATCATGCTGGCTCGCCACAAACTCCAAGACGCTGTCGCTCACAGCCGAATTCAATCCGGTCGCGTCCGAATTCAACAACACCGGCTCCATGTCCGAAATCAACTGTCTGGAAGTCCGCGGATTCTCGTCGTCGGAAGTGACCGATTCCCTGTCCGACTGACCGGGGTCTGTCGAGTCGGGATAGTCCGGCTTTTGGGATTGTTCTTCGGGGGTCGGATGCTTACGGTAACTGCGTGGTGGTTTCGGAAAGGGTTGGTGAGGTTCGTCCTCGGTGGGCGAGTCCGATTGGAGGTTGACGGATTGAAGAGAGTTGGTGTCTGTTTCAACAGAGAGAAAGAATAAGTTGCGAAGCTAGTGTATTTTACAGTTATAAGAAATCCAATATATTAAGTTCAAGAAACTGATTATTTTAAAAATATGGAGTGTTTAAAAAAAAAAATTATGGAGTATTCAGGTTGGTTTGTACCCTCAACGAACTATTTTTATGCACAATGATGCGAACTGCAACGAACATCCATGCCTAACCTGGGATTCGAATCTGGCCCCTTTAACATGAGAGGTCAGAGCTCTCAGGTGAGCATAGACTGTTCAAGAAGTCAGGACTCATGAAGGAGGACTTTTATCTGTAACAGGATGGAACACCTCCACATTATCATCGTAATATAAAAGCATTTCTTGATGGATGAAGAGATCCCATAGACATGAAGCCACTTTACTTGTGAGATATACTGTTCTCAGAATAATTGTGAATTATAAGCGTTTTATATTCCTAGAACAATTATGCCAATAATGATTCGCCCTTCTGAAGTTTGCGTGGCGCTCCTGGCTTCGCATGCCAAAGGTGCCATGTTTGGATCCCGGGTTAGGCATGTATGTTCGTTGTGGTTTGGAATTCACGTTAAGCTGTAGATACTAGCATAATAAGCCGGTATTGTGCATAAAAATAGGTTGTTGAGTGGGTAAACCAAACAATCAGCCGTTAATGATTTTAAGATAATTAAAGTCAATATGATCTCAATACTTCTGAGTATCACTTATGAGCTCTTAAAATGTATGAAACATAACAATTAACAAACATATGAGGGAAGGTAGTGAGAAGCAAAGGGGTTCAAGTGACTTTTCTTAACTTTTGAGAAAATACACTTTAAATTTCTTATTTATATTAAATTCAATGAAAACTAGTGATATCTTCATTCCCAGAGGTTGGTATTTGAACAACAAATAATTTTCATACAAATTTAATATAAATAAGTGGGAATTTGAACATAAGAACTCCAACTTTCCAAACTTATTTCCTCCAGCTTTACAAACACAAATTTTGCTAAGAAATACTGATAATACCAGTCAAGGAAATAAACTGTGATTTCGACAAATTTACAAATGAAAAATGGTTTTTAAATAACAATATTCCAGCAATTTTTTTTTTAAATGTGATGTTTCTTTAATATTTCAAGATACTTGATGATAAAATTTAATGAATTTCCAAATAAATCATATCTAGATCAATTTATCTGATAATTATTTAAGTGAGTCAGTAATTCAGTCAATTAGGGCTTTATCTTTTAGAGGTACAAATAGCTACTTTTTAACTTATTTAACAAACACAAGTTTTGCTAAGAAATACTGATAATACCAGTCAAGGAAATACACACTTAATTGAGAAAAGATTCGACATTCCGAAAATTTGTATTGCAAATTATCAATACTTGAAAGAAAAAAGTTATGTATAGTTGTATTCATATTCTTTGCTTTTGAATAATAATCCTTGAAATTATTCCCCCAGATATTTCATAATTAAAATTACATGAAAACCAAGCATTTATCAGGTAAGAAAATGCAGACATGGGGTAAAAAAATTCTGAATTGCGTAAAATTTTATTGTAAATTATTCAGTTTCAAGAAAAAAAATTGACAGTTATATAGCCAATAAAAAAAAATATATCCATTTCACAATACTATAATTTTCTCCATTCTGAAAATAAAAATTTCATTATAAAGTATGCTTAAAGAAGAGTGCTCAAAAATCATAAAGTTTAATATTAATATCATCATTATTATAAAAGGAAAGAATTTTATAAATTGCAAAAGAATAGGAGAAAAAGGGAAAAGCTAAAATTGTTTTAAATATAAAATAACCTATTTCCTAGTTACGGAAGAGTAATAATATACGAAAATAAACTACAGGTATTTAAAAATAATAAAAAAAGTTATCTTCTTGTTTTTAAAGAAAATCTTATGGAGAAAATTTTTAAACTTTTTGTCTAGTAAATATAGGAAAGTCATTCATTCAGGAGATATTTAAATAACTATGAAACATTTTACAACTTAATAAGTCATTCAATTTGAAAATATTTTATTTTTTAATTCAATTTTTTACACGACTTTACACTGCACAAAAGACAATTTAAATGGTATTCTGTTGTTAATTATACAAAACAATAACATTTTCAAAATCAAAAAGTTTTGACAAAACAAAATGATTTTTTAATATTATTTAATTAAAAAAAACTAATAAACTTAAAAACTAATAAGTTTTTTATTTAATTATTTAAATAAATACAATTTATAAAAGATTAAGTGATTCATTGCACATCACATTTTGGCAGATTTGCATCCTAATATTTAAGATTTCCTCTATTGAACAACTTTTAATATTTCTTCTGCATGATTAAAAGCAAGGTGCATACACTTATTTAAAAGTGAAATTCAAAGACTTTCAAGGCATTTTTCAAATACATTGCAAAATTAATGAATTTGTAACAAATTTAAAATATATAATATAGTTGCATCTTTGGTTTATATTAATAAATGTATTTATTGACATAATGCACGAGTTATCTGTTATTAACATGCAATTTGCGGTATGGTGATCAAAGAAATCCTTTAGGGTGAATTTTTCAGAGATTTGCAACCAAAGATCATTGAATGAACATTTGTCTATACTAAATGCGATTTTTTTCGTAGTGGAAAAAACAAATAACCATAAGAACAGTTTAGAATCGGTACTACAATAACTTTCTTTTTTAGATTATTAAAATTTAAAGAGATCCGGTATCGAGTTAAATGCAGAACTAATCAGAATATTGGAAACCCAATAAGTCGGAGTCCCATTTAAAGCTTGCATCATGTGATAATGATGAAACGAACGGCCACCATTAGACAAAAACAAATAATGCGAGGAACTGGTTCAACTGTGATTGACAGGCATAAAGCTAAATCAGGTAAGACAGGAATTTTGTGGTTTTAGAATTGAAAATGAAACATTTAAGGACATTGCAGACCTTTTTGTAAATAATCCGATTTTTTCAGGCTATTCAAGGCCTTAAAAAAATCAGGCCCTTAGTGAACCCTGTAAGTATCTAACACTATTATTGTAGTATACAAAAGGCCATTTTGAAATAAGAAATAATTGTAATATGTGAACTATTTACTTACAAAAATCTTGACCATCACTGTCATTTGTTTCTTGGTTATCACTCATTTCCCAGTCTTGATCAGTGTAATCCTTGCTCTTTTCCTGCAAATTAAAATGACATTTTAAAAAAATGATTTAATGTTTGTTTGTATAGAGTAAATATATTTAAACTACAGCTATTCAAACCACTTGAATTTGGTACACGTGAGATCATTAAAAAGAGGTCTCAATGATGTCTTAGAAATCTGAAAAAAAGATAATTGTCTCTCAGAAAGGAACTCCCCAACTTTGGAATGACTTAAGGGGGCCTGGGACTTATGTAGTACTGTATCTTTGAAAATATTAAAATACTTTTTTGAGTTTCAAATATAAAAAATATTTATTTTTTTAAATTAAAAACTTCAAAATTTTGACCATTCCTAAATTTGATATATCTAAAAAACTTTGTTAAAAAATCCACTTCATTTTTGCATTAAATTATTTCTTATAATTCGTATCATAAATTGCCTTCATGTTTTTTCCGTAAAATATTTAGAATAAATTAAAAAATATTTTGTGCAAAAACTATATAAAATCCATAGTATGCTAAGTTCCAAAAGCTTTTTTTAAAAAAAGTTCTACTAATCAGAAAAACAAAATTTTTATGTTAATTTATTCAGAAATATTTTTATTATTTTTTACAGCAGCAAAAAAAAAAATTGGAGAGTTTTTTTAATTTTTAGTCCTAGGCCTCCTTAACTGTGAAACAATGAAAGACAAAAAGAAGAGACAAGTGTTACATTAGATAGACAGCTATGAAATTGCAATAATTCCGGTTTCCAAACCAAGTTACAATATCAAAATGTGGTGACAAATAGTTATAACATCTGAATATAGCAGAATGAGTTTATTGTTTCTCTCATAAAAAAACTGATTCCTTTACTGGATAGTAACTTTCATAGAATGCAGTGGTTTTGGAAAACATACAGAAGGGTTTTCAGCACCCGATATTCACCAGTTTTGCTTATTGATAAATCCCTCCAAATGAAAATGAATCCCGTTGTTAAACCATTGCAGCTGCAGGGTTTCAGAAGAAGAAAATTCTCGAGTTTTTCAGAATCGCGTTCTCTATCGCGGAGTTAATTATTTTTAGTCATATAAATATAGACAAACCTCGATTACACAAATTTTTCCAGTAAATCAAAAAAAAGTATTTTTTCTTTAAGAATAACTTTCTGAAAGTCTTTGTAATCAAGTAATTTGGTAACTTCGATTAATCGAATTAGAAGAGTAGGATTTCACTATGTAGAACAGAATTCCTCATACGTGCCCGAAGAAACTATATAAAGAAGCTTTCAGCAAGGTGGTTTTCATCAAGAATAAATACAGTAATAACTTAACCGAATCTCTTTTGGACAATTGATTAAAATTGATTGCAGCCAATACTCCGAAAGACATTGACTCTATTATAAAATAAACTGAACGATTTCGACAGCCATTGTCTCACTATTGATATCGACTAAAATGGAGTAATCTGGAAGAACAGTTTTAATACTTTTATTAAAAGTTAAGTCAATTTGCATTGTCACATTGAAACAAAAGATTAATTTTTTTAGATTTTGATTTACCAATAATGAAAACTTTTTCTTTTAATAATTTGAAGAAAAAAAAAAAGAAAATCAAATATCAATTGTAATTTTATTAAGGTAAAAAAAAAAATTAATACTTTTTTTTCCAGTTTTCAAAAATGTTAAATATTATTAAATCGATAAAATTAATTATACATATTTTGGTTAATCCGGCCCATGAAAGGCGCCAACGTAAGTCTTACGGCCCCCGCCTCTAAAAGTTAGTGACGAAAGCTGGTAGCTAGCTAAATGCTGTGCAGTGTGCATACCAAGTTTTATAAAGATATGTTCATTACCTATAGGCAGGTATTAATTATAACCATACTGTAATATATGAAATTGTTAAATATTAGACTGCAAACAATACAATATTTGAAAATTGGCTAGAACTGCAACAGAAAGAAAAAGAAAAATAAATTATTTTCTTAAAAGAAATATTGTTTCAATGAATTTTTGGAAAGTTTTTCACTCTTGATTGGCAAAAAAATTAAAAATCAAATTTAATTGCACCCCTATTGGTTATCTTTTCATATTTCTTTAAAAAAATAACTTTCTGACTAACTTTTTAAAAGTTGATATATTTTTTGTTCAGTTAGCCAAGAAGAAAATTTTTTAACAAAATAAATATACCAGTTTTAAATTGTATTTAACTACCCCTTTTTGTAAATGAATTACTAGAATATAATTTTTAATAAATCTAAAGGTTGTTAAAAAACACATTGCAAATAGTCTTTGATAGTGACACGCAAACAATTGAAAAGTTTACCACTAGATAATATCTTTACTTAGGACAATCTCTTTTCGATTTGTTAATTTTCGTAAAGATCACTAACCGACTTGAATGTAAAAAATAATTTTAAAAAAAAAAGACATTTAAAGGTAAGTCGTCATTGCAATTTTTTGCGTTCTGTATCTTTCCTTTTTTGGGGCGTTCAGTAAGCTAATAATACTGTATAGCTTTCATATTACAGGGTTCACACTCAAATCACAGAATGAAAATCAATGACTTTTAAGGACCTAAATAATGTTTTTAAGGACCTTTGAAAATTTTTCTTCTACCATCATGTCTATATATAAATTTTTAATAAAGTATATTCTACCAAAAATGTTACAAGTGGCCGCATGCGTAATACAAATATGCCAGAGATTTCCGATACGGTGTGGATAAGTGGCGGTCACGTGGGGATAGCAAGTCTGAGATATATTTCTAAAAATTTTGCAGTTGGGCACTTTAAAGGACTTTTTGCTGATTGGACATCAGCAAAAATTAAAGACTTTTAAGGACATCTAAGCATTTTCAATGACTTTTAAGCAGCTCTAAGCATTTTCAAGGCCTTGAAAACAAGTAAAAAAATATTAAGCACTTTTAACGAATTTTAATGACCATGAGAACACTGATATTTACATTGGCAAAGTCATATCTTTAAATAAATTATGAATATCTTACAGAAGTAGTATCAGATCCCTTGTGATCTTTCCTCTTGAGAATGCAATCAGCAATTGCCTTTAAAGGCCATACAAAAAAGAATAGAATATTAAGTATAAAAATTATTTCTTCACTAAGAACACTGGCAGGGTAATTCCTGTAAAAAAAAAAGGCATCAGTAATATTTAATTGCAACTACCACGACAGCTTTGCTTACGTATTTAATAGAAATCAATACTACTTTTGAACATTGCTAGCATTTTAAGAAAGTAAACTTTTCAATGTACAGTTTTCAGGTTATCGTATCTGAAGTTTGAATTTACGTTATCAATGCAAATTACAAATCAACAATTTAAATACTTTTATAAAAAGAACTCTTTATTCATCTAATAAGCATTTATCGAATTTCAAATTACTTTACATTAGAAATGGCTTTCAAAATCAATCAATTTTCTTTAATGACTATCAAATTAAATATGTTAAAAGGTGTAACATTTATTTCAAAAGAGATCAGAAAAACCAATTACAGTGATTTTATGAGGGAATGTTTATTTTGTTATTTTGCATTGAAAATACATTAAAATTTAAAAAAAAAAATAGCCCTTCAGTTAATAATTTTTTCAGATCCAAGATATACAAAGTAAATTTTATAAAGGTTGTTGGTAGTCCAATTTAAAAGCCTAGTACAGTCAAACTCTGTTAATACGAAGTTGATAGGACAGCCAAAATTTTTCATATTAACCAAATTTCGCGTTAACCGTCTAAAACCTTTTATTTACAATTAATGGAGATTTAAACTACTAGTTAAATGTGCATTCAATACTGCTGTTTTAAATTCACAACTTCCTTTTTGCCACTCTGTATCAAAAAAATATTAATAAAAAGTATTAAAAATATTATTAATGTTATCCTTGCAGATTTAAATTAATTTACAGCATAAACCACTTCATTCGTTCGCCTATTTTATTTTTTTTTTAAATCATCGATAAAGTGCTGTTGACAATTCCCTACTTGACAACAATTTCTTGTTTTTATTCATTTATTTTTTAAAAATTAATAATTTTCACTTCAAATTTTTTAGCTTTGTTTCTAATGATTAACCATTGCTACTTCCAACACATATTGACAAGATTCATAATGCAAATGATCCCTTTTGGGGAGAAAACACAAGTGTAATAAATTTATATGAGATTACTTGGACAAAAGTCAATATAAGCTATATGAAGCATAATATATATAATGATTCAATAACTACTGGCTGCATAATCAAATATTATAAAAAATACATGAAACACATTAATTGCAATGCTTGTGTTATGCTCAATTTATCAGATTTTGTAGAGCTGGTAGCAACCTTTAAATATCATTTAAATTTAAATAAAAAAAAATTGAATTTTTTTCTCATCAAATGAAACACTGTGAGAGGGTGTCCAATAAAAAAAGTACCACCTTCAAAAATAAGACACACCCTATTGGATACCCAGTTAACAGAGAGATGGCATCTAAATTCCACAGAAATCAGCTCATTTCATAAACAATTTGTTTTAAATTTGATGACCCGGGCATGTTTCCTGCTTTTTGGGGTTACAATTTGAAAAATGTTTTCGTAACATCGTTACATTTCATATCAAATAATGAAGAATTTAAGGAACAACATTTTTTTCCTTTTAAGCAGGATTTCATGTTATACGATTTTGTATCAAACAAATAACTAACGTTAAGGCGTCTTCTCACTTTAGGCACCTCGAAAATAGGCTATTTTCGCGATTTTTTTTCGAGGATTTTTGCAAACAATTATGAGATAAAATGGATCCTATATAATAAACACATCTTTCAAGTACAAGAAGAAAAAAAATTATTTTTTTGAACAATTATTATAATAAAACAGTAGCATCGAAAAACCCGTGTAGAAATGTAATGTTCGTGGCTTGTTGATGAAATTTCGGAAACTATCCGGCCGATTGTCATGAAATTTGAATGATATTCTTCATAGTTATGGCTATAGCGCATATCATTAGATTTTTGATATTCGCAAAAATAACAAAATGGCGCACGTTTTTCGAAAAAGTTTTAAAAAAAAGCGTTTTTTTGCAGTTTTTTTATAAAAAAAAAATACTTCAAATCAAAATTTCAAAAATCTGATGATATGCGCTATAGCCATAACTATGAAGAATATGTCATTCAAATTTCATGACAATCGGCCGGATAGTTTCCGAAATTTCATCAACAAGCCACGAACATTACATTTCTACACAGGTTTTTCAATGCTACTGTTTTATTATAATTGTTCAAAAAAATAAAAATAAAAATTTCTTGTACTTGAAAGATGTGTTTATTATATAGGATCCATTTTATCCCATAATTGTTTGCAAAAATCCTTGAAAAAAAATCGCGAAAATAGCCTATTTTCGAGGTGCCTAAAGTGAGAAGACGCCTTAAGTTTAAGCATCATTGTACAGAAAAATGCATATATTTCGTGTTAAGTGATTTCGAGTCAACAGGGTTTGACAGCCTCTGAAAAAATATAGAAAATGCACTTCTTTTTATACTTTTAACATGTACTGTATACACTGGGATATAAATAAAGCCAAAAAATTTAAAATTTCGGAGATTTGGTTTTTTTAATAACATAACCCACAAAAGAAAGTTTTTAATATAAATCCTTTATCATGCATTGCTAATTTTTATGTGTAATTGCAAATTAATGAGCTCACATCATGTTTTCATAGTGTTTTGATCACTACGAAGAAAACATCCCTTCCGACCAATTGATGAACTTTATTTCTTGATTGAATATATTGCCTTCTATAGTGAGTCTATTTGCTATTTCAGCTTGATTGGATGAAAGCAAGTGAGTTAATTAGCCCACCAAAGATTTTATATCGTTGACCTTAATAGAGGAAGGTTTCAGTCATTAAATATCTCCAAAGTGAGCATGTGTAAATTAAGCTTGGTATATGGATAATAAAATGTATGTAAAAGCCAATAAGTCTGTCAAAAAGCATTAGAAGCATGGGAGAAAGTGGCCTTAAAATGACAACCCCAAAACGTGATAAAAGGCATTGTCATCAATAACGAGAGTATCTGTCAAATTTCAGCTTGATTGGATGACAGCAAGTAGGTTAATTAGTCCTACAAAGCAATAATAGTAGGTATATAAAAATGATCTTTCAGCAACAGCTCCAAAAGATAGAATATCGTTATCGCCAACGAATCCCCCAAATTTTATAAAACCTATCATTTTCTCCGCAAAATCAGTATGCTTTAGCTCGTTCTTGTTAAATAGAGTAATCAAGAGATATTAGGCTTTTAACTTGGACAGCTGTGGAATTTAAATAGTGTTACAAG
The DNA here is from genome assembly GCA_963978545.1 of Linyphia triangularis. Taxonomy (NCBI): domain Eukaryota; kingdom Metazoa; phylum Arthropoda; class Arachnida; order Araneae; family Linyphiidae; genus Linyphia; species Linyphia triangularis. The sequence goes on from OZ021727.1 coordinate 7,621,241, forward strand.
AGTCTCGTCTAAATTTACATTTAATGCATCAGTAAAGGAGTTATAAAGGTACCAGTTAATAAAGTCAAATAATGGTTAAAAATTTAAATTTACTTAGAACTACCGTCAATGAAAAAATATGTCAAAATCTTTTTGTCACAATAGCGTAATTTTTGAAAAATGACTTGACGTGTACCTCCCTCAACAAATCGCCCATCAACTTGGAGCATATCAAAACAAAATATTCTCTTAAAAGGTTTGATCTATGAAAGGTGAAAAAAATGCCTGAAAAAAATACCTGATATGCTGATGTTTCGTGATATTGCTTTACATCTGCAGCTAATTAACTAAAAAGCACAACTTGCAAGTGAAAAAGTAAGCTTTTATCGTACCACATAATTCAATTAAAGTAAGCATTTATTCCTAATGCAATCTAAAAGACCAAGTTACTTACGTTTCAGGGTTAATGGGGTAACCTTCAACATCATACTGGACTTTATTGCCTTTGAGTTCCGGTTCAAAGTAGCGTTTGATTTTCTTGGGTTTGAAAATTAGGCTTTTTAGACCAAAGTGGCCTATTTTCCTGCTTCCCGTGTAACCAAAGGCAGCTTTCACAAAACCTAAAAAAAGAAACTGTTGTTAATAAAAGTAGCTAATATACCAGAACAGAAAAATCACAGTTATTTGAAAATGAGACTCTAGCCGATTTCTTTGTCATGGAGGTTTCAGTCAGGCTGAACTCTCCCACAGGAAAAGTTTCTGCTTGAGACTCCGATGCGACTGAAACCTTTTGACGAAGAGGGCAGTTTTTGTGAGTAGATACATCAGACAGGCCTTGCAACAGATTTTAATTTAGTCCCTAGGGAAAAAAAAAGGGACCATTCTCTTCTAAAAAAGTTACTGTTAGAGATCTTAATTTTTAAGAGCATCGATGTTATTAATAGTTCCCCTCACTTTCAAAACTAAATATTATACACAATATTTTAAGTTTACAAGCAAATAAACATACACAATCTACATTTTAAAACTATTCTAAATTAGCTAGTTCTTTAGAAAACACTGTAACAGCTCAATCTGTTTAAAAAATTGCTACAAATAAACAACTAATGTATATTTGTGGCATAATGACTATTTTCTTTTGAAATTAGCATCATTTTGTATAATGAAATATGATATCCAAACCAGATGCTGCTACATCTATAATAGTGTTGCACAAATTGTCTGTATATATTGTAAATAGTGACGTATTATTTCAAAATTCTATTGTAATTTATTTTTATCCAATTTTATTTACTAATTAATAGCGATTATACAAGTTAGAAAAAGGTGGCAACACCTGAAGTAATCGAGACGTTTCGAGAAATTTCTTTCCGATGAATTGGCTGGAAATTTCGAGAATGTCTCACGCGCTTGTTTATAAAAAGACTGGAGAACGGGAAAGTTTTCAGATTGACTTCGGAGTTCATTGAAAGCTGATCGCTTTATTTACCTATTGGAGTGAGCTTGTATAATCGCTGAATTCGAAGTTATTTTTGTTGAAGCTTGTGTTGAAGCTTGAGAGTAATTAAACTGTTGCCTGTGAATAAATTTTGTGAGTTTTCTGAAGAGAGAATAAATATTTTTATACCGTGAAAACTGTGCCATCATTGCCTCAGTGGAAAAAAATTCGTAACAATAGGAATAAAACTACACAAGGATCCAAAAAATTACTAGAAAAAGATTTAATACGTTATAATAGACAGTTAAATTACATGGCACACATTACATAGTATTGCAACAAACTGATTTAAATTGGTTTGGGACTTTTTACAAAGAAATTTGTTATCATGCTTCTTTTGTTCTTCTATTTTGCATTGTAAACCAACAACAGATTTCCTCTTTTCTTTACGCTTTACACTGTTCTGCACAGCCCCTTCTAGCATAGCTTGAGCCACTTGTGCAGCTCCAAAATCATTTTTTGCAATTGCTTTTTTAAGTTTATTATTGGCTTCCTGCAAAAGTTCATCGACAGCTACAGTTTGCATGTCCTCTGAGCCCCTGGCTGCTTGAAATTGTGACTTCTCCTGCTATTAAGTAAACTTCAAAAGTCACAGAGCTTCAAGCAAAATGCGAGATGTATCAATTAGCATCAGTGTCTTCCTCTTCTATTCCACTGGCTCCAGATAGATGATACGATGGGCTTGTGTCTTCGTGACGTCACCGCAATCCCATTGGACGATTAGTTTCCTCCCTCTAGCGGAAACTATTTCAACCGGAAATTTGAGAATTCAACACACTAAAACAATTTTTAAGCATTTTGGACGAAATAGGAAAAAAAGGGACATTTTTCGTAAAAAGAGTACTTTTAGGGACTTTTTTTTAAAAAAGGGGCTTTTAGGAAAAAAAGGGACCAGTTGTGAGGCCTGATCAGAACAGAAACATGCAGAAAAAATTCGTTATTATTATACATTTGTAACTATAATGCAAGAATTTGCATTCATTGAAGGTTATTGTTGATCAATTGAGGATTGTGATTTAGTGAACAAGTGAAAAAAGCAAATTAGAAAAAAACACAGTATAAATGTTTAAACATGAAGCATGTTGAAATGTTTAGTATTTCTTGTGAATTACTACACTGTGAATCAAAATTTATGAGAATCTCTTAAACGAAATAGTGAATACAATTTATGTGAATAATCCCTTTAACTACATTGGGAACTAGAGCTTATGTGAATTATCTCTAAAACTTCATTGGGAAGAAGAATGTATAGATTTATCTCTCAAACTACATTGTTCTTCTCTCTTTGACCTATTTAACAGGGTTAATAAACCTACAAATAACATTGAGCTTAATTATCACAAAAAGTGGACTTTACAACACTGCTCTTCCCCTTTGATCAAGTACATGGTTCCCACTGAAATTATAGAATGAAAATTAATGACTTTTAAGGACCCAAATAAAAAAATTTAAGGACCTTCGAAATTTTATTTCCATTCATCAAGATCTTACTGTGACTTTTGCGCTGCTTTGCTCAAAGCGTTAATATCAAAATCTTTCATGCAAATTTTCATTTTGCCTTACAAACAGATTTTGATCTTTTGGCTTGCAGAACATAAACACTAATCTCGTGTGTTTGTCTCATAGTGGAGTGTGAAACCATTCGATTTCTACTCTACCAATCAGCAAATACAAACCAAACAATGTACAAGTTGAATGCAAGATACAAATATATCCAAAAAATTTGACGCAGAACTGATAAGTGACAAAAATTAAGGATTTTCAAGTACTTTTAAGGCCTGGAAAATAAGTTTAAAAATATTAAGCATATTTAATGATGGTGGGAACCCTAAGTTATTAAAGTGAGAGGTAACAATAATTCTATTAAGTAATTCAATTTTGAAGATAAAGCCATCAAACCTATGAGCAGCAAAAAGAGGCTGAATGCAAAAAGAGCGAGAAGCGGGTGCTCGCTGATCCACAATTTGGAAGAGGGTTTCGAGGTGAACCGTGGCAGCGATCCCTTGAAGCCAGCTGCGTGGAAGTCCTTCACCGACATGGGCTCGCACTGCAAACTTTGGCCAAAGCACTGCAAAGAAAATTCATTTTACTTAATCCCATTTCCATTTTAAACCTTTTTGAACTGAATGTTGCATGATTGAATTTCAACTGTAAAAAGTACAAAAAAGTTTTGCCCTTTTCCTGTTGCCTGGAAATCTCCTAAGACAATATATATCCCAATCGTATTGTAATAAATATATATAACATTGTAGTAATTTGATCATTGATGAGATATACTGTCCCACTGTGAAATACAATTGGGATTATATAGCCCACATAAACTGGGAGGTATACCTATTCTGGCTGAAAGGTTTAAGTTAAGGTGGTTTTTTAGCGCAAAATTACAATCCAATTTAATTAAAATAAATTGAATTTAAAATACTTAAATCACTTAAAGTAGAAAATATGCTACCACATACAAATCATTGATACGCATAAGCAAAATTCCTTAACCTTACTTCATTTCATCCAAAACAACATAATTTTTGTATAAAAATTATTCCCTATTAGTTTCTTATAGCAGAGCTTTGGTACTGTTAAAGTTACTTTTCTAAAAAAAATTATCCTCATAAATAATACTTTAAAAGTTCTTCTTGACTTACAAAAACATTTTTTAGAGCTAAATTGTTGCAATAATAAAAAAATTAAACTTAGAAAAAAAATGAAGGAAACAGTTGTTCGGAGTAAGCATGTAGCTCTACTGCCAAATGAAGTGAATTTGTGAGAAGTATGTCCTTCCAGGTCATACTTCTCACAAATATTTACTCTAAGGTACCTATTTTAAACATATTTAATATAGATAATTTATTTCCTACTCTAACAGAAACCAAATGTTTCTGCATGTAAGCGCAAATGCATTTCAGAACCTGCAATACATCCGTAACATAGAAGTTGTTACTTAAAAATCAGTTAAAACAAATGAAGGATTTCTTTTCTTACCGCACATTCGCAGTACATGTTACAAATACATCGACCGAGTGGTTTCACGGTTACTTCTCTAGTTGCTACCACACCATAAGCAGTGCTGTTCACAAACACTGTAAGAGAATAATGGTAGTTGAAAAATATATACAATTATTATGGCAAATGCTGATCTTTTGATGTGGTTATTCAAATATGAAACTTCCAAAACTCTAAATCTTACAAATAGGAGAAAAAAACCTAAACATACAACAAATCACAAATAATCACTTAACATAAATTTTTAATAATGTTTTATGTACACTTTCGCACACACACTGCTCATTTCCCCTCTAACTTTATATGTTATTCAAAACGTAGCTTATAAATACAGCACTGAAAAAAATTCAACCTATTTTTTTTACAAAATATGTTTTATATATACTTAAAACTTTTAAACATACAGTCAAACTTCATTAAAACGAACTCCAAGGGACCATTAAAATTAATTCGTCTTAACCATAGTTCGATTTATCCGAAAACAATAAAATAATTTTTTAAAAACTAAAAGAATTTCACATGATTTTCTGAAACACAATTTTAGTTCCTAATGCATATTTATGTAAAAGCCATAAATTTCAAATTTGACATAGAAAAAAAAAGTACGATTTCTAGATCTCTAATATAAAAAGTTTTAAAAGTAAAGATTTAAAAGTTTTAATGTTTATTAATTGAGATAATATACAATATTTTTCATAGAATTTCTCATGTAAACAGGGTAGGATACATACCTCATTGTTTTTTAAAAAACTCATTTATAACACATTGTTTCCTGCTCTTTTCTGAGAAATTAATCCAGAAGTCTTCAATTAAATCTAAACTATTCAGGCATTCAGACGAATTGTCTTTTACTTTTCTCAAGAGAAATTGGCACAAAGTGTTAAGGGCAATGGATGCTTCTCCTCAAGATGGCGTTTGGGTTCAAATTGATGTGTTGCACAAGCCGCTTCAATTTTTTCCCGATTCTTTAAAATTGTAGACAATGTGCTTTTGGGAATTTCAAAATAAGCAGCAATTTCAGTTTTATTCTAGACTACTATCAACTTCAATAAGTGGGTCATATTTTTGTTCCAAAGTTAAGTTTTTTTTTAACTTTTAGAACTCATTGTAAAACATGCACTTAAATTTCGATCTGCCCACAAGAACAAGTACAGTACAGACAACAATTCATGAATGGTAACTGAATGTAAAACAACAAATCCAGTGAATGGACTGAGATTTCAGAATTTTAACAAGAAAACTAAGAAAGGATTAGACAACATTACAAGGAGACAAGAAAAGGAAGAGTTTGTTCCTATCGCAGTGTCGAATCAACTCCTCCTATAGCATTGAACCCTTGGAGATCTCAACAAGTTAAAAACCAGTGTTTGCCTGAAAACATTTTGGGAAGACGAAGTTGGTAACAATTGAAAAACAACTTTGATTGTTTTACAGAATGGATGTTTGAACGTTAGGGACTTCAAATGAGTTCGACTAATCCTATAGTTTACAATAAGTATGTTCATCTTAAACAAACAAAATGACATTATTCATGCATACAACTAGGAAGGGGATCGTAAATATAATTTGTTTTAACAGTAATTCATTTTAAACATGTTCGAATTAATGAGGTTCAACTGTATACAGGGTTTCTGCCAAAATAAAATGTCACAAATCCATGACTTTCCAAGACTGAAGCAAATAATTTTCTATGACTCAAGAAATCAAATCACAAAAAAATAATAATAATAATAATAATGATAATCTATATGAATTTTACTAACACGATTCTATATAGATTTTATTAACGGTAAGTAAATTAATGTACCATAAAATGATTTTTATAAAGTATTATTTTAAATTAGGTAAAAATTAATAGTTTCAGTAACTTCCAAATCAGAAGAAAAAGGAAAAAATAATTTTCCATTTTTTGATATTTCAGTGTTAAAAAGCTAATCAACTTTTAATAATAAATAATAAATTAATAATAATAAATTATATACAATTATAAGCAAAACAGAAGAAAGAAGACAGAATTTTTTTTTTTTTTAAATGTAAAAACTGTTCATTTCAGTTCTCATATTATGAAAAAAAATTTCACCCACGAGACCTTACTCGTAAAATGTTGTCACAAATTTGGAGTCCAGAAATGTTTTCATTGGTCATGGTTTTTAACTGTGACTGTTGTTTCCATCAAAACATAGATGAATTTTCGATGAGCTGAATAGCGTTTATGACATCACTTTTACATGATTTTACTTAAAATGTTTAGAAATTCACTGTTTTTCCATAACTTATGGCCATTTTTTGCTCAAAATCATGACTTTCCATGACAAAATTTACCCAATGTCCAAATTCATGATATTTCCTGACTTTCCATATGCACAAAACCCTGTGTATACTTAACCAGAGATGACTAAGCATTTGTGCCAAATATTTGCCTCGGACGGTTTTGCGAATTCGAGATGTTCCCGTTGCACTTTTAATATCAGCCAAAAATGAAAGCACTAAGTTTTACCACCATTTTATATTTTAATTGAAATATTATAATACTTCTCTTACTATACACTAATTTGTTTGAAATAAAGGAAATATAAAAATATACATGTTTTTAATTCGTAGTCTACGATTCCACTGATTAGTCACAGAGTAATAACAGTTGTTGCGGGTTGAAACTTATATATATCATAAATATACATTTTATATATACTTAAAACATATTTATATATCATTTTGTTTTTACATAATGTTTTATACATAAATTAATTGTTTTACTTTTTATTACAATTGAGAAACATTCAATGTTTGCTTGTATTTTCAAAGGTTTTTAATTAAAAAATGAAATTTCCTCATATTGCTTTTCTGCAATCAATTCAAAGGCAAAATGAAAAAAAAAAAAAAAAAAATCATTAACAATTATTAGTATTGTTTCACAATTGAGTTTCATTAAAAGTTTGGATTATTTATGAAAATTGCTCAAATTCATTAAAAGTAATTTCATTCATAATGCTTCTTCTATAATTAAAATAAACATAAAATAGACATTTTTTGGATTAAAAATAATCACAGTATGTTTTTGGGTATTATCAATAAAAAGTTTTGATGCCAATTGAAAGTGAAAAATTTAAAAGCAAAATTTCAAACTTCTATTTTTATTAGATTCAAATGAATTTAATTTATAAGATTTAAAATTCATAATTTTTACTGCATGAAGAGTATAATAACATCAGGCCAAAGTTAAGTAAAAAACGAAAGTATACTATTTTGTTATAGAAATTAATAATTATTCATCTCTTACTATTAGCAAAATAAAGGATCAAAATATCTAAAAAACTTTCCTGAATGCACAATCTTAAAATAAATTAAATGCAAGAAGCAATTTTTTTTCAGTTAAAATATATATGTAGGTCAATAGATGTAAAGTATCATAAATTTTCAGATTTCATCTAAGTTGTATCAAAATCCAGTAGCGGCCCATAATCAGAAAATATAGTGCAGGCGGAACAGTGAACACCTCTTTTCACTTCACACATTCCTTTTTGAATAGAAATTTTACAATGCTAATTACTCAAAGATTCCTATCAATACTTACAAAATGATATGAGAAAGAAAATAGAAAAAAATAACTAATTTTAACTTATTTATAACAAAGTTCCATGTTTCAAAATGATTCAATGATAAGTTTTAGTATTAACTTAAAAAGTAACAAGAAAACACATGTGTAAGCTTATCATGGAAACTATTTTTGTTTGGTAGAGAAAATTCTAAGAAATGCTCGTTTCTCTCACACTCACATATGCCAATCAGAACATCAAATTTACAAGTACAACCGAAGTCGTAAAATTCGTAAGGGTTGCACTTGGCACCACGCCATATACATTTAACATGGGGAGATTCCATACTAGCAGTTGTTTCCAATACCATGTTGCAGCCCTTTTGGAACTTGCACTCTCTGGCTGAATTCGCTTGACCATTGTCAGATTCAGTTGATTTGAGCAGGGTTTTTTTTTCATCAATTGTGCATTGCACAACAGGTTTGCTATTTATCGGTGATTTTTTTACTTACGGAATCAAATAAGCAACTCACCAAAGCAAGAAAAAGCCTCGGCCAACGTAACTTCCCCGGGCCGAGAGACGATCTTGACCTCTTCCACCCCCTGAGGTGTGACCATCACGGACTGCACTGGACTGTCTGGCACCCAGTACTCACATTTGGCCACGTAGACCTTGTAGGTGGCCGGCACGAGACCCTTGTTGGCCACGCTCACAGAGAACTCGATACGCTTCTCAAAGCTGGCCGTCAGAACTAAGGAGATCTGGGCACGCTTGCTGGAATGGGAAAAGTTACCGGTTAGATGTTGTGTTCATGAGAAATATTTATTTTTTAAGTAATCAATTATAATTGATTCTCAACTTAAAGTATGAAGCATTGTTGAAGCTGAAGTATAAAAATACTTTAATAAAAAAATAAAAAAAAACTACAATCAGTTGGTTTTTTTTAGTAAAATGGTGACGAGTCGTATCACAATCGATGTTTACCTTAAAAAAATCATTAATAATTAAGAAACTATCATAACTCTAATAATAATAATCTCTAACAATACTAATAATCACAAACTCCACAAAAAGTTGTTTTAACCAAATATTAACAAGCAAGTATTTTCGCCCATTCAACTTTTAAAATTGCAAAAACAGCAATTTCGAAAATTTTTAAGCTTGTAACGTTCATCTTCTCTTCTAAGAATCCTCTCAGCCAATCACAGCAGAGCACAGCTCTAACTCTGCCACTCACAGTAGGGTGTGCCTCTGACGTTATGTCTTCTTTCCTGTGCTTTTGAGGATTCGAACAATAGCTGCCGACGAGAGAAGTCGGAGAGGTGATATGCAGAGTATGCTTGCGATGACACAATATACTCAGGAACCATGTGGTTGTAAATAAAGCTATATTTTTTATACATCGCATCATTATTAGCAGCGCCCTGGAAATTCTCAAATTGGAGTCGGATATCAAATCTAGGCCTACACGATACGTTCCCCATAATCCATCCACAAGCTAAATGTTTAAGCAAAAAAGTTAAATCACATTTTTTAATTTTACCATTCAAGAAAGTTATTTAACATTTTGCTACAAAAAGCTTCCACGCCCAGGAACAAGGATGTAATTTTGCCCCTTTGAACGAGTATAAACTGAACTGCAAATTTTCACCATTTTCAGAAGTAAGCAATGAAAATCTGTAAGTTGTTGAAATCGATTACCCAGTCTGAGTTAATAGTTTGACAAGATTAATTATTAAAAAAAATTACGCTTCTAGATTAATAGCATTAAAAAAAAAAACATAATAAATGTAAAGTATTATTTCTGGAAAAAATGTATTTCCACAGCACAGAGATCTGGTTAGAGAGGGGTTAATTTTACTTTCTTGTCCTCAAAATAAGAACCATCTGACTTACTATACCCACATATTTTTTTTCTTTGGATTGTGCATTGGGATTCTGTTCCAAACCTAAAATGGCACTTACGTTCCTGGCATGTTTTTATGTATGGATGCAACAAGAAATAGATCCTGTAACATTTCAGAGCTTCTTTTGAATTACAAGTCAATCTTTTGTTTTTAAATTTTATTGCAAAATCTGTTTTTGAGAAGGCAAGCATATTCAAAGAGAAAAAGATTTTCATGAGCGTAAGACATCTGATGTTGGGTGAGTAAAGTGTGAAATTCATAGCAAAATATCATAAGTTACTTGTTAAAGCTTATAGATTTACAAAAAGCATGTTTGAAACCCAAAGTTTAACCATGTTACATGTTAACGACACACTTCACGAACTTTCTTTAACTAATGCCTTTAAAAAGACAAATAAGTGCACCAATTAAGAATGTAAAACAAATAACCTCTTAAGCTAACATGTCACTATGATCCCAAACACATTGAAACAAGAATTTGAATAGATTAGCAGAGCACATAAAATTTTGTTAAATCGAGCAACTCCAACAATAGGCTTTTTATCTTAATAGCATCTTCTAATGGGGAAATGCATACATGCGCTCTCTACACAGATTTCAATTTTAAGTAAATTGCATAATATTTTTATCTATGATTTTCAAAGTCAAATTCGTTCATCTGTATTTAATATTTTTCTTCATGTAAGATTTCAAGATATCACTTCTGAAACAAATGTTCCAATACTTATAAAGTTTACAAATCCCATATGAATTAGAATCTAATATATATTAAATTTTTATTGCATTGGGTACTGCACAAGAGCTACACATGGCTATACTGTGTCAAAAAACATGGTAACAACAACACCTGGACTAAGAAAAGTAATGTGAATTAGAAGACAGGAAAGCCTTCAAATCTCTCTATCAATGAGAAACTGTCCCAACTTTGGGTCTGTAATAGGTGGAATTCTGAAAAAACTACAAACAGGCTGAAAATCAGCAAGATACTAGGCGCTACAATCGTCTACTCACTTTTGAAATAACATGTTTCACCGATCAAATGCACGGAATTGAAAGCAAGCAACTACCTATTTTGTCAGTCACATTTCCTACCTCTGAGCCAGGAGTTGGCATTTAATGATAAAACATTTTTTGAGAATTTAAACTTGAAATATGTTACACCATTTCACAGTAATGTCCAACTAAGAACATGGAAGTATATGAAATCAATTGTCAAGTTTATAATTTTATAAGATTAATTTTAATGGCTCATGAAATTTTTTGTGAAATATAACAAGAAGTTTCATGTTTTTGATTTTAAAACTTTTTTTTTTTTAATAATTTTTAATTTATTTCACAGTTTATACAGTTTTAATTCTAGCACACAACTGTTCAATTCCTAATAAGTTTCTAGTGCCAAATCAAGATGTTACTTTTAAAACAATTACTCAAGTTATAGAAAGATGGCACACTAGATAATACAAATGTTAAGACGAACAACAGGCTCAAGGCCCAACAGGGTTGTCGAGTATATATATATATATATATATATATATATATATATATATATATATATATATATATATGTGTAGGATTTTTATTGTCCAGTATCAATTGATTACCATACATTTCAATTTCCTCTTGTAAAGACTGATGGCACTGCAAGTCGATGGTTCTTTTTTTTTTTTTTTTTTTTTGTTATTACGAATAAGAATTCGAACTCTGCGGGGTTTTTTTAAGCAGAAGTACACCGGCTCTCCACTCTATTGGCCAGTTTTTTTGGGGTGCACTGAACTCACTTCACTAATAGGGAAATGTACTAATTAAACACTTAGTTTCTTCGACTTGTGCTGCCATTTGGCTAGTAGTATCTAATACTTTCCCCCTTTTGTTTTTTTTAAAAGTGATTGTGATGTTTCGTCTAATAAATTTAGTTGTACTTTCTGTTTCTGATTTGGAAGTTTATTTCTTTTTTATTTTATTTTTGCTTCCCTAAATAAATCCCCTAGACATTTAAAAAACCGAACTACTAACCCCCACATATATATACATGTATATAGAAATAGAATTTGCATACAAGAGTTACAGGATCATACATGCAATATACAATAATTATAGGATTATACATAATAAAACAATACAATATACAAAATTGACACAGCGTTTGACAATCATACTGGAAAAATGCAATACATAATGCAAGTAAATCAATGTGCTTTTTTAAAAAAGGGGACCAAAAATTTACTGCATAACCAAACCTCTATACAATGGTAGTATGATATCACAATTCTCTCTTGATAGGGTTCCCTTATCAAATCACAGAATGAAAATCAATGACTTTTACGAACCTAAATAATGCTTTTAAAGACCTTTGAAAATTTGTTTCCAAGCATCATGTCTATATATAAATTTTTAATAAAGTATATTGTACCAAAAAAGTTACAAGTTGGTACATGCATAGTACAAATTTGTTAGAGAATTCCGAAACAATGTGAATAAGTGGCAGTCACGCGGGGATAGCAATTAAGGAGTTGTATTTTTACAAATCTTGCAGTTGGGCACACAACAACTGCAAAAATTAAGAACTTTTAAGGACCTCTAAGCATTTTCAAGTACTTTCAAGGCTTTTAAAAAAAGTTAAAAAATATTAAGTACTTTTAATGACCGTGGGAACCCTTGTACATTAATCATATTCCAAATACGTAGAAATTGCATTAGTTTTGTACTTCTTAGATTACAATCATTGGCAACTAGCATTTGTCAAATGCTAGAGCACTGAATAGCTAGTCCCCTTCACTAAAAACTGCTTTCAATTTTTAATCTTCATCTTAAAAATACACTGCATTACTTAGATTAACATACCCAGGCTTCAAAGACACAATGTCATCTGCTTTTAGCTCGATGGTCACCACAGTATGCTGCTTTGCATAATACTCCAATGCCAGCCAATGCTCTTTTGTCTCTTTGATATAGATGATTGGATCCTTGTAAGGAACTCCATAGTTCTGTAGTAAGTACTTTCCTTCCTTGCCGGATGCCCTCAGTTTCTGCAACAGATTTTTAGTTTAAGAGGAAATCCTAGTAAGGATCATTTCCCTATACTCGCTATGTTAAAATCTTCTAGCCTAGTGCATTTAGAAACTACTTAGAATAAAACCTTGTCATTTGGTGAGTAGCTACAAAAAATATCTCTTAATGAAGTGATATAAATTAAAAACTCGAAAATTGCGTCTAATATATTAGTCCGAAAGGCGACTGCAATTTTTGAACCCATTCAAACATCATTTTGAATTTTTTATAGAAATTAGAGAAAAGTGAGTAGATAACGAATCGTGGCAAAAATGGCCGAAACTGATCAAAAATAGACTTGGAATGAATTGAACTCAAATCCGATTGCCAAACATGTCATAACTTGCCAAACTTTTGCATCTGAAAATCCACTGCATTTTTATTTTCAATGAGAAAAAGCGCAAACGATTTCTGATCTCTGGCTCGGAAAACTTGTAACTTTAAAAAGTAAACTAAATTGGCGACATCAGTTATGTCATCAGTGACGTAATGTTTATTGCCAATTTGGCTCATTTGTGAAAGGTGGAAGTAAGCCATAGCCACACATCCGAATCATCTGCAACCTTCTCAATTGAAAATTAAAGAATGAGGCTTACCAATTAAAAAAAAAATGCTCATTATTTGGCAAGTTATGTCGCATTTGGCAATTGGACTTGTTCAACTTATTAAAAGTCGATTTTTGACCAGTTTCAGCCATTTTTGCCAATGCAGACCTGTGGATTCGTAATCTACTCACTTTTCTTCAATTTCTATAAAAAATTCGAATGATGTTCAATGGGGTTCAGAAATTGCAGTCACCTCTTAGTCTATATGTTATTTTATATTTGTAAACCTTACGCCAACGCATATGTAGTGGCTCCACCTGGTTTTGTCTACTGTAGACCTAAAAATTTCTAGTCGTCACTCACCACAGGTCGATTAAACTGTGTGATGAGGCAACTAAATAAACTAATCAACCAGCCACTTATCATTTCTCCCTTCCCTTACGTTTTTTTTTTTTTAATTATTACCGAATGTACCAAAATTTCCAAATAAATGAAAATCTCCCTTTCCTTTCTTGTAATCACATACATATACGCCGTTAAAATCCATTCATCCACGATATGGATTCATGAGATGACAGGGTGGTGACAGAGCCGGGAATTCAGGGAAATCAAAAAAATGTCAGGGATTTTTCACTCTTCTACAAAAATCAAGGAAATGTCGGGGAATTTTGAAATTTTTTAGTTTCCCTTCTTGCATTCCCTGTGCAGGTGCGGCCGCCGCCTTATTGTTAAAAAAAATCTTCAAATTTCAATCTGGCTGCATCCTTTAGACATGATTATTTTTTTCTTACCTGGCGTTTTTGTCAACAAAATATATTAGAGCCCCTATTTTATTTGCATAGTATTTCTGCTATATTTTTAGTTATCTTATAACTTAAAAACACCCCACTAGTAGCCTTACTGTTAAAATAAATTCTTAAACTTCAATCTGACTGCTATCTTTACAGGCATGATTATTTTTCTTCTTGTCTTGCATTTTTGTCAACAGAATATATTAGAACCCTAAATTCCTTAATACTATTTGAAATTGACTTCGCCAGATTTTTTCGTTTGTATTAACCCTTTACAGCGCTATGTTACAGATGTGCAACAAATCTATAGGCAACCATACGTGAAAAAGCTTAGATTCTGTACTTATTTTTTTTTTTTTTTTTTTTGTACTTTCATTGACATTTTATTAAACACAATTAACTTAGATATGTGTTTTTGATTTATATATTTAATACAAATTAAATAAAGAATTAAAACATCCTCCTCCTCCAAAAAAAAAAAAATCTGAAAGCGCTACTGCATACATCCAGGTAAAAGGTAAAACCCCAACCTCCCCTTCCCTGACTAGGCCATTGATTAAAAAAAAAAAAAAAAACTGCCATGAAGTGGCTACAAAACTAAAAGTGTCTACCGGGCACTGGCTACTACTTGAAAATTTCAATTTTCAGGTCTAGTCTACTGCTATTTTAAATTTCATTTATAATAGATGGACATTAAATTAAAACAATTTATGTCATTTCGTTAGGTGATCTTTTTCGTTCCTACTCACGAAATTTCAAAGAGGTTTTATGCAAAGTAGTTTCTAAATGCACTGGGTTAGAAGATTGTAACATAGCGAGTATATCCTTACCAGGACTTCCTCTTAACATAATGTGGAGACAACAAACAAGTCAAGTGACAAGTCAGCACAATTTTAAATTGCAATAATAGCATAACTGGAAAAAGTATGAGTGGAATTATAGTTGAAAAGTAGGTATTTCTCAGAGAAAAAGAAGTAAAATAGTTTAAAAATTAATGTGGGTTAATTGTTAGTAAAAACTTCTAAAAGAGCTATTTTTAGCAGAAATATATTTTTAAAACATAAATTACCAAACAAATGGCATAACATACTAAAGAAACTCTTAAAAGTTAACCTTTTTAGAACAAGGATGAATAAGTAGACCTTCCGATTCCCGAAAATAATGCTGTAAACATGTTTCTGTTGGATATACAAATTTAATAGATATGAGTCTAGCAACAACAACTTATACTTTAAGTTACAGGATCATAGTAAAGTTATGGCTAACACTGTTCATTTCAAAGTATTGTAATTCAATTTTTGTATAATTACAATCATTCTTTCAATACTGACTGTGATAATTTTTAAAAAATTATATTTTTGAGATTTTGTATTAGTTGAAAAAAGTTGAAGCAATACAAAAACATTATGCTAAGATTAAATGGATGCATACTTATACATAATTTAAATCCTTATAATATTTTACTACAAGCATAAATCTTAATAAAATTATTAATTTCTCTATCTCTCAGAGAAAACTGATCTAACAAAAAAAAAAAAGTAATGACAAAACATACAGATAAGAATCAAACAACAACAAAATACTTTGAAACTGTGATTTTCTCTGAAAAATAGAGTACAAGACAGTTATAACTTGGGTTATTAAGTGCATCCAAAACCAGCTAGTAATTAAAGGCTCTTCATTAAATTAGGAATTATTATTGTGTATGTTCCTTCTCAAAAACTAAACAGAAATTGTCAGCCTTTTCCTGGGGTCATTCTCCACAGAATGCTCTATTTTAGGAGCAGGAGAGAAAAAATTATCGAAATTATTAAACGCTTAATAAAAAGTTTTCTCCCATAGAACTTGTAAATTACAATCCAATGGACAATTGCTGCACTTTTTTTTTTTTTAAATTTATTCAATTCTAAATGTTTTGAAAAGCCATAAACACAAAAATTTCTGCTCACTGCGCTTTTTCTTTTTTTAAATTTG
This sequence comes from Linyphia triangularis, assembly GCA_963978545.1. Lineage (NCBI taxonomy): Eukaryota > Metazoa > Arthropoda > Arachnida > Araneae > Linyphiidae > Linyphia > Linyphia triangularis. Next base: position 7,637,517 of record OZ021727.1, read on the forward strand.
CAACCCAAGTTCACTTGTTAGACTTTGGCAAGAAAACGATTCATTCAGTTCGAATTGAATGTGACGTCACTTGATCTCAAATAACTTTGTTTGAAATGCTGCAGCGGAAACCAGTTTTGCAAGTTTCTCGCAAATCGCACCGACCTGTACGGAATATGGCAATGGTCTACCAAACCAATGCCAACTATTTGGTAGAAACCTTTTGATAATCATAAAAACAGAAGGAAGTTTTGACATCACAGCTATAGTTGGGTGTTTTGATCAGACTGGTTTTGGCTCGGTTTAGGGGCATTTTCTGTTCTTAATATTTAAATAACTAATTTTTTTAAAGAACTTTTGTTTGAATATTCGAAATCAAAAATAAATTCTTCATGAATACAAACTAATTTCACTCGTTTTTAAAAAATGCAGGAATTGTCCATTGTATGACAATGGAAGAGATCGTCTTATAATACATAGAGATCATCCATAGTGATTCCAGCAATCGACGTCCACGGACATGACAATTTCCTTGTTACTGTTTAGTTCTAAATGGAACTTTAGGTTTATAAACATGAGATTACTAAATTAATATGTGTACAACTAATACTATCAAATAAGTAATTAATAATAAATATTTAATTAATCTTAACTAATTTTATCTTGACGACAGACATGATTTTTACAGTTGCACCAAGTCACAGGTAAATAACAAGATGTAATTCTTGTATTCAAAAATAGAATACACAATGTAGATTGGAACCAAAATGGCTACATTAGACTTTTTTCCAATATCACAGTTGGCTTGTTGTCTCATTTAGTGGGCTGTTAAGCAACTCAAAACTACTGTCCATGGACATGAAGCATTGAACATAACAAATCATGTATGCGGATATTTTTTAGTACAAAAAAATATTTTAAAAATTAAATGACTTATTTTGAAGAATTTTTATTGCATTGAAATACAGCTTTAGCTCAACAGATAGATAAATAAAAAAGGATTTAAAAACACTCTGGACACATTGTAGAAACTGAAATATAGAAATTTATTGAAATCAAACAGCCAAAAATAAAGAAGAAAAAAATTTACTTATTCTAAGAAGGATAGATTAATGAAGAGCACATTGGAAACGATTTATGTAATTCTGTAGCCATATTTAGTAGTGAAAAGAACTTAAATAACTGAACAAAAAATTATTTTTCACACAAAAACTGTGTTTAAATAGAAAGATATTTCAATAGATTTTGGAATATTAAAAAAAAGTCACAACTGAACAAACACCATTACAAATAAAAATTATAAAATAAATATTTCTCAAAATCAAAAATTTATGGCAATAAAAATTCTTACATCATCAGCATCCCAAAATTCTAATGGTTGGTTTTTCAAGCAGCTGAAAAATAAAATATTTTAATTTATAGAATATTCTGAAAAAGATAGACCAAAAAAAGCAAATGTCATCAAATCAATTCATCTAAATTCAAAAATTGAATTTTTAAAGTAGTTTATAAGTACTTTACATAGAAGTTCTAAATGAAAATAAGTAATTTCTAATGAATTTACAGAACAAACCCTGTATTAGGACACCAGATAAAAAGTCAATCTACTCTAATCACATTTATGATAACTCTAAAAGCAACTTTCAAATAAACATTAAAGTTTTACAAAATTGAAGAGCCACGCCAAAGTACGATCCGAAACCAATTTTTTTTTTTTAAATTGAAGTTTTCTGCCATCTGCAAGATTATGGCAGATAGTTTACCCCCACAGAGTCCTCTGTCAAATAAATACCATGGTATGTGAGATTTTGAGCAACCATTTACCTCAATCCTGATACAAGCCCCAAAACTTGTTGTAACTTTAAATCAGTTTTTCTGCAGAATTGAGAAAAATGGACTCTGATCGTTCGTTGCCATAGCCCTTCAATTAGTATCTAGTTAACTCACTTACGTGTCTTTGGTCACACTGCAGCGATCCGGCTGCTTTGCAAATGCCCCGTAAGAAACTCCGGCCACGTCGCAAGCCTCTCCAGTGGTATCGATCACAGCCTTGGAGAGGAGAAGATAATCGGTAGCCCCATTCTGAGAACATTCAAATGATCAGAGAAAACAAAATAAAGTACTGTCAGTCTTTCACAAGAATAGCTCCCACTGTTGCTATGGAAACAAGACAAGTCTCATTTTCCATAGGGAATTCCAGGAAAAAGACATCTAATTTATAGACTCTTAGACACCAATTTCCTGAAAGCATCCCCTCTATTCTAAATAAATGAATAATGGTATTTATACCGACCACCACCATCCAGACTATCTGGCGGGAACTATTCTCCTGATAGATAGCACAGGACATTATAGTTCGAGAGGCGACTGCAAGTTTAGGTACCTCATCGAACATCATTCTGAATTTTTTATAGAATGTGTAGAAAAGTTAATAGATTATACGAATCCACTGGTCTGTTGTGGCAAAAATGGCTGAAACTGATAAAAAATCAACTTTAAACGAGTTGAACTAAATCCGATTGCCAAATATTAGTATTCTTTTTTATTTGGAAATCCATCATTCTTTAATTTTCAATTAAGAAAGTTGCGGCCGATTCACATATCTGGCGACGGCTCACTTGCATCTTTTAAAAATTAGCCAAGTTGGCAATAAATATTACTTTACTGCTGACGTAACTAATGTTGCCAATTTGGCTTACTTTTTAAATACGCCAGTTTTCGAGCCAGAGACTAGAAATCGTCTCTGTTATTGAAAATCAAAGTGCAGTGGATAACCAGACAAAAAAGTGTGTTCATTTTTTGGTGTACTTAACAATCAGATTTAGTTCAACTCATTCAAAGTTTATTTTTGACCAGTTTCAGCCATTTTTGCCACGGCAGACCAGTGGATTCGTAATCTACTAACTTTTCTCCACATTCTACAAGAAATTCAGAATGATGTTTGAAGGGGTAGCTAAACTTGCAGTCGCCTCTCAGTGTATTAGTTTAATATTTCAAATTCCTAATTTTCACAAAAGCAGATCAACTGCCTATCAACAGAAGCCAATTTTAAACTAAACCAAATTATATTTAATTATACCAGGTGAGCAAAAAGTCTCCCTCAAATTTATATAAAGATTGCTAGAAAACTATTTTACTGATTGATATATGTTTCTTGGGAAATGATAGAATAAGTACTTTATTTTTTCAATAAGCATATCAATAACCTTAATTTAATTTGCCTCTTCTTTGTAGCTTGGAGTAAGTGAAATAGGTACACAAGTTCATGCAATATACACTTTGACAATTCCACCATAACACTTGATAGCATTTTACAACATCTATTATAGATGGTCTTCAAAGTTTAAAAGCATGATCTGATGTGCTTAACACTTGGAAAGCCTTGATTTTGAAATTTTGAAAGCCAGGATAACAGATGCTGAAGAAAGTATAGTGAGAAAGGGGTTCAAGTATCAACTTGACATACCCCCAACCTACAAGTAAGAGGCACGTTGACAATGATAAAGGTAATTGATGTGCACAAAAAAACATAAGTATTGCAACTAATTACCAATTCTAAAAGAGTAAAAAAATATACAACAATCAGTACAATAGTGCCTGTATAATATTTTCTTTTTCAACCAGGAAAGACTTTTTGCTCACCTGCAGTCCAGTATTTCCAGGGAAATCCATAAATAATATTAAATTATATTATGATCAATAAATTCAGAATGAAAAGTGTCAATTTAAAGATTTCTAACCTTTAAAAGAAACGCTAAAAAATTTCTTAGCTTTCAAGAGAGTGATTTCTCTGAGCTAAGAAAAATTTCTCAGCTCAAGAAACAATTAAAACCTTTCTTACCTTTAAAATGTTTCAGATAAATACAATGCCTGCAAATGAAAACTTCAAAATATAGACTGAGAGGCGAAAGCAAGTTTAAGTATCTCTTCGAACATCATTCTGAATTTTTCATAGAATGTAAAGAAATGCTGGTAGATTATAAATAAACTGGTCTTCCGACTTGACTAACAAGTAAAACTCGACTGATTGCGGCTTGAACTAAATCTGGCAGCCAAATATGTCATAACTTGCCAAATAATTAGCTTTCTTTTTTATTTGCCAACCCAGAGCTCTTTAACTTTCAATGAGGAAGGATACAGTCGATTTCAGATCCCTAAGCCAAATACTTGCAACATTCAAAAGTGAGCTAGTTTGGAGACAAATATTATGTCACTGATGTTGTAAAATGCCAACTTGGCTCACTTTTAAAAGATGCAAGTATTTGAATACAAGAAAGATCCTTTTTATTTGGCAACATATGACATACTTGGCAACTGGATTTAGTTCATATCATTTATAGTCGACGTTTGAACGGCTTCAAACATTTTTGCCTTGCTTGGAAGACCAGTATATATATATACATTCATAATCTACTAGAATTTATCTACAAACAATTCAACAATTCTCTACAAGCATTTTTCTATAAACAGTTCAGAATGTCTGAGTTACCTAAACTTGTAGAAATTTCCATTGGGCTAATTGTGTTTATCAAAAATAATAACAGAATGCTCGCTAAAGTCTATTTGAATTAAAGTAAGACCAGAGCTTGCAGTCGAAAAAAGATGCAAGAAATCCCTAAAATCAATTTAGCAAATTATTATTTAAGTAACAGCATATCTAAATGATAGAGATTGCAATACCTAGGTCAATGAAAGCTAAATCTATTTTTTATGTTCCAAGAGAATTTCATGTTCATTTTCAGGAACCTTTATCTAAATAAGTCCTTTGCCATTTAGCATAAAATACAAGAAACAGTCTTAAAAAAAACTATTACAAAATTTTAAAAGTTTAAATACCCTTATACATAAACTGTACAATGAAGCTTTTCCTTGTTATTTAAAATATGTAAAACTCTAGAAATAATTACTTTGATATGTCAATGAAATCAGACGATGTTACTTAATTTTATAACCCTGCGGAACGCGCACTCTGAGAGGCCTCCATACCGCCCATCTTTGCCTGGCTTAGAAATAAAGAAATGTTAGATACTTCTTCAATTCGAGTGTTTTGGAATTTCTTAGCCAAAACCAAATAAAAAATATTATGTTTCCACTGGAAAATACACGAAAGACCAAAGGAATTTTTTGATTGTGCATACCCTAGGGTTAAAAGAAGTGTTGAGAATTTTTTTTTAAGTGTTTGAATCTCTCCTTGCAACTATCAGTGATGTAAAGATTATGTTTTGTACAGCATATTCAAAACAAAATTTCCCCAACTAAAACTTTACTGACCATGCATCAAATTTTGTTGCAACTCTTAATAAAGCTAAAAAATAAAATCTGACAAAAACAGCATTTGTTCCAAACAAGAGGCAATTTCAACGGGTTAAAAATGCAAATGCCCTATAGCACCTTATTATTTTTTTTTAATCCATCCTAAACATTCATACTAGCTAACTCTAATTTTTAGAGTTATTTAAACATTTCAATTTTAAAATAAATCTAAACATTTCCATTTTACTTTTGTTTTAAGCTTAAAATTACATCAAGTTTGCTGAAATAAGAAATAATTCAAGGCTATTTTTTAACATTACCAACAATACGCTGCAAAAGAATCTTCTGTATGGTTTGATTTAATTAAACTTTGTTCTATAGGTGCAACATTTAAAATTATTTATGCACATCCCATAACATATCAAAATGAGATTTAAAAATATCTAAAATAATAGGAAGACACCTTCAACACAATATTAATAATACTATTACACGGTGGCCACAAAATTCAGGAAAAAAAGTTCCCTGATAATTCCATGTTTTCCCCGACAGATTTCTAAAAAATTCCTTGAGTTTAGGGCAATTTTTTTTTTTTCTTCAACTTTTCCTGATGTGTAGACACCTTGATCAAATGGAACATGTATGTGAAAGAGATAATATCCCAATTTTTTAAAAATAGTTTGTTATAATATTCTGTAACATTAAACTTCTATCAATTACTACCACAATCAACTGCGTAAAAGATGCCAAAATACACATGAATGAGGAAACATATCTTCAGAGCAAAGAAGATGTCACTGATTTTTGTGAAATTTTAAAAAAATCCCTGACATTTCCCCGATGTTTGCCAGAATCAGAAAGCTCCTTGACATTTCCCTGGTTTCCAGGTATTCCAACTTCTGTGGCCACTCTGTATTAACCCATTAATGACGGTTGGCAAGAAAATTTGACGTAAACATTTTAGTTTTTTTTTTTTTTTTTTTGCTAATAAATTGCGATTGTGGTTTCACTTAGTATTTTTAAAAATCATAAAAGCAATTTTCCAAAAAATCTGAAAAATTCAAAATATACTTTAAATTATCTAAATAAACAAGGTAAAATTTAAAAACAATGACTTTCTATCCATTTCAAAGTCGTATTTAATGGGTTAAGAAAGTATGACATTAGTGAATATTATAAATCAGGTTAAGTTAAACCAGGTAAGACTCTAGTTTCTTTTGATAATAAAAATTTAGATTAAATCAATTTCAAAAGTTAAATCACCAAATCGGCTTTCATCAATTTCTTACCCCATATCTCTCTTAACTTTAAAATCTTAATAGGAAGTTATCAATTTTTTCTCCTGAATATATTTTCCTCCGTATCTGCTCATAAAGTCTTAAAGAAATTAATTCATATAATAATCTGCTGAATTAAATATAAATTATATTACAATACACATTGTAAGCATCTTATACTAGAGAAAAAATAAACAATAGATACTTTAACAGGAGGAGGTAACTTTTCAATGGGGACACCTGGTATTGGTAGAGGTATGAGCAGACGATTCTCAGCAGAAGATATCAATGAAGTGCCATTCTTTGGAATAACAGTGTAGAACATTGCCACTATCTGAAAAATAATATCAGAGTTTTAATCAAATTTATTCTCTAATTACAAATTTCTACATAGCTATACGACTTAAAAAAAGTGCTTTAGAATAAGAGCATTAATTTTTTTGCTACCCTGCTGTACTAGCACAGAACTAGTATCTACAATTGAACTCAAAACGTGAGATGGAGATTAGTTTATTCTATGGTTCCTTTTTTAATATTTCCTGCGCAGATCTGAGCAATACGCTTCTCTATTATGTAAAAAAATTACAGAGCACCACCGGGTAACAATGACTCAATTTGTGAAAAAAATAGCAGATATCACCTCTGCGCTCAGTGCTGCATTACTACACTCAATTGAAATATTGAAGGAGTGTGGGGGGGGGAGGGGGGGCAAAATTATATGCTGCATAAAACTATCCTTCCTTCCCAACAAATATTTAACATCATAAATTACCGTCATGTGTTTGGAAGCTTTATACAAATATGAATTAAAAGAGAATTTATGTTGAAGATAATTAAGATGTTAGAGAAATTATAGTGACTTATTTAAAACTAAACTCAACCACTTCAAATTCAGCTCTAAATTTATGTCCTCTTTCTTATGAAAGCAGTGAAGCTTTACTTCTTTTTCTTTCTGTCCATTTATTTAGTGTTTCAAAAAATGATACCACAAGTTCTTAATTTCAAGGGTCATATACCTAAACATGTCCAAATCCCTACCCAAAAAGTGTGTTATTATTATTGATTAACCCAATGTTATTGATAACCAAGAATTACATTGCTGTTATCGATCATTATAACTTATACATTGCAGAAAATAGCAACTAATTATTTACAGGTAATTTCATTTAGAACTTTCTTATCAAATGTGTACTTTTGTAAGAAATACATTCAGATTTTGGCTCATTTAGATTAGCCTCAACATGCACAGTACACTTCTATTGAAGCATGTCTCCAGAAGTACAGTGGGAAAAGTAAATTCAGCAACACAACATGAACTATGCAATTTTCTATCGATATAGCAGGGGGGGGGTTACTAAAAGTTTGCTTATTAAAGTAATACATTACAACCTAACTTTCATTAAAATAATAACTATAACATGATAATTTGCTCACTAAAATAACAGCCTATAACTCGATAGTTACCTTACTAAAGGAATACACAAAAAATTATAGTTTTCTCTTACTGAAATAATATATTATAACATGACATGGTAACTTACTATACAGGCAGGAAAGAGCATCTCAAGAAAAAAAGGCTGAACTTTTTACAAGTTACAAGACAAAAAAGAAAGAAGCTCACTCGCTTGTATTAGATTTGATTTAGATTTTGATGAAAAGATGAAAGTTTAAAATTAATTCAAATAGTTAAATAGTTAAAAATAATATAACCGTACACAGACAAAAACATTTTTACCTAGTTTGAAAATGTAATTTATTTTTTAACATTTCTGATGACGTTATGAATTGGCCTAAATGTTATAAAAAAGACATTTCAGCTTTTTTAGTGGCTCAACTAAAACTGGAATTTTATAAATTTGTTTGGCATACTTTATAAAATTTCCAGCAATAAAAAAAAAAAAAAAACTTTTTAAAAATATATATACATTAACAAGGTCAGCAAAGAAAATTTAGGTAGGATTAATTCCAAAAGTTTCAGGAACAGTTTAGGGATCATTCCCAAAAACTTTAGGGATAAATCTAAAATTTTTAGGGATAATTTGAAAACATTTAGGGATATTTCTTTTGAAGCTGACATAGGCTCCTAACAGACATAATCTTTTCAAAGCTTGTTTTAATACCTGCAAAAAACTACCAATTTTCTACAAATTGAGTGCCAAACCAAATTTTAGCAAAATAACAGTCATATAATTAAACAAATATACTATTCTGACAAAATACAATTTTACAAATACAATTAAATACAATTTTCTCATCTGGAGGAATATTGTATTTTTTCACAAGTTTTGGAGGAAAATCTGGGAATTTTTAGGGATTTTAATTTTTTTTTTAGGAATTAATGAAACATTCAAGTACAATTTTAGGGAGAAACAAAAATTTAAGGAATATTAGGAATTTTAGGGTGAATGCACCCCGGCATTAATAACAAGAAATGTTAGCCTGATCAGACTTTATTTAGAATATTTAAGGAAAAAAACACGCAGTAAACCTTTTGAAAACTTGGAATTGTTAATTTATAGAATAACAAAGAATGGCAGAACTAAAATGCTAGAGCTCTAAAGCAACAAAAAAGAGCTGCGCTTACATGAAACCTACGGTACAGAGCATTAAATTTTCATTAATTTAGCAAAAAAAGTTACATATTTAAGCCCTTATTGGTATACAGGTAATCCGATTCAAAACCAGTTTAGTAATTTTTAAGATAGATTAAAAACTGCAAAGTGAAAACAATTGATTCAACTTTGGACACTAAATAATTGTTTATAAATTTAGCTAGAATGTAATATAGCTAAAACAAACAACAAACAATATTTCACACAACTGCAGTTCAAATTAGACTTTTAGGTAAGAATTGTACAGAAAATATGGAGAATTGTTACTAATTTTCCAGTAAAAAAATATTAAAATTTCAGTCATTTGGCATCAATCCAAAAATCATGAACATACAGATTATCAATTGCAAGTGATCAAAATGGCAAAATCTAATCTAGTTATCACTATGCAGTGAATGACACCAAAACAATGAAAATCTTGTCAACAGTGGGTATTACATATGCATAACTGTCAGCAAAAATTACCAACACACCAACATAAACCTCCAACAGCTGCTATTTTATCAGCTTAACACTTGACGAAACTGAGCTTTATAGCAATGTGTAATATCAATGATAGTGCAAGCCATTCCTTTACATATCTCACCACACTTCACACTTTCTATCAAAATAGCAGAAACCTTGTCAAAATGCCCATTATACTGATGCACCTATAGGCAACACATCAGCAGAAGCAGCAGCAGCAGCAAAAGATTACCACAGATTGGCAACAGATTCTGTGGTTGTCAGACTATAATAAATGTAGCAAATACAGGATCCTTTCCTCCCCATTCAAAACAATTTTATGCAAATTTGCACCAATCCTAAGAATAATTGAAGACAGTTAAGCAAAAGTGTAACTCATAAAAAGTTTTTAATATAAATCCTTTATATGCATTGCCAATTTTTATATTCATTAACAAGGAGCTGTTTCTGTTACCAGTGTGTGCTTGGTGTTGACATCTAATTTTAAATATTAAAATCACAGCAAAATATGCAGGAAGCTAGTTTTCAAAATTTATGCATTAAAAATTAATGTGAATTTATGTATTCACAACCAAATATCTTTTTATTTATTCTAATTAAAACAATTTTATTATTAATTTAATAAAACAATTTGGACAGCAGGAAAGAGTCTCTTTGATGATTGATTAAATGCTATTTCAGTGCAATCGGATAACGGCAAGTTGGTTTATTAGTATTACGCAAAAGGGACTTTTAAGTGACAGCCGCTAGATAGAATGCATTGTCATTGACATCAAATCCATCTACCAAGTTTCAGCCCAATTGAATGACGGTAAGGGGGTTAATTAGGCCTCCGTGGATTTGCCCGCCATCCACATACACAGCCACGCAATCGAAGTTAATATAAAGGATTTAAAAAACCTGAAATCTATATTTCTACACAATTATACCATATTTGTAAATGGAGATTTTTGTTGTTGTTAAAACTGATTTAGTTTATGAGCTTACAATACTTACAAAATGAAGAAAGTAACCCCCTGCAAATACCCTAAATATCTTATATATATTTCTGAATTAATCATGAGACCACATCAAAATATATTTAAAAAAGGCAGAATTCATTGGCAGAGTTCTTTCATGAGTGACTATGACAGGATAGTTTTCTTACGGTTTTGTTGGTATCAAACTGAGAAGGGTTCTTGTTTCCAATTGCAAACTCTTCTTCGTGTGTGAGCGATACCCACACTGCAGACCCATTTGTCAGAAAACGTTGGTTGTAGACTTCCAAAAATATGTCGTGGATTATTATCGGATCACTTAAATCGCTCACTGTGTACCTGAAAAAAACAAATAATTTAAAATAATGAAATATACCGAAGTTACGCAGCATTTAATTGTTACAGATGAAAACGGAACTTTTTAAAGACCAGCGTTTGGATGTGTTACTTGAGGAGTTTCAGAGTATAATCATAAAATTCTGATATACTTTAAAAACACATTTCTAGCTTAATTCATTAAAAAATTCTCATCTTGACGTGTTCTATCTGCAGGAGTGAAAACAGTCAAAATATAGAAAAGAGGAAAATATGCACCATGATAGTTTGAACTAGAAAAATAGCAGAATAAGAATATATATTTGTATACTAATTTGTATAGAGAACAGTGGCGCAGCCAGACATTTTTTATAAAGGGGTTTTTTAACAAGTTTTATCTAATAAAGCCCTGTAAAGACCACTAAAAATAACAAAATTGCAGAAAAACTGTCAAAGCTGAATTTCGCAAAAAAAAAAAAATCTGTAAAAAAATATTAAATAGTCCGTAAAGTTTCCATCGATAATGGCAAATAAACTCATTTATACTTTATATGATACACAAAATAGCACTGACCAATGCTTGCTAACACCTGCCAACCAACTTTATGTATCTCTTAGATTCAACATGAAAAAACAATGAAAATGTAATAGGTAATCCTCTTTTGCTAAAATCAACATTCACGGAGAATCACATCAGAGATAGCTTGCACACTATATTATGTCCCTTGAGTTGTACTAAAATAAGCAAGAACTGTCAATTATTCTTCCACTAATATATTTTAAATTAACAAAGGAAAGGGATCTTATTTTAATGCCCATCCTTTTTGAAATGGCATAAATCAAAACACTTATTTTAAGGGGATCAGTGCATGATCAATTTTAGCCACAAAAAAAAAAAAAAAAATATGAAACGAGTACATAAAATCTGCACTTTACCAAATATCATTGAAATGCAGACAGTGGGCACTTGCTTTGTACCTCTGCTGCTCATAATTCTCCGAGTCAACCTTCAAAGAACAATCCTGTCCACCTCTTTCCTGCTTCGTATCGCTCGCCATCTCGGGACAGAAACAACAGAAACCCTAGGAAAAAAATCATCTTTATCACAAAACACTTTGAGCTGGCATAAGATATATCAACTCTTCAACTACGAATCACGATCTAATTGCTGGAAGATAGTTAAAAGTTACTAAATATTTAAAAATTGAGAGCCAAAAAACAAACTGAAAGAGAAGGCTGGATGAAAGAAAATAGCAATAATTAATTTATGCGCGGTGTCGGAACAGCTCAGTCATTTTGAGAAATATAGAATTATTAATATAAATAAAAAATTTGTGTCTAAAAGATAGCAAAAAAGAGTGGTGGAAGTGTGTGCAGAACATACGTATAACACTACAAACAAATATTTTTTTTTTCCTTTTGTTATAGTAAAATGCCCATAAATAAAATTCAAGCATCTTATATCCATTTCTTTTTGATTTAATAACAGAAACAATACAAAACCGGAAATAAAAGAAGAATATTACTGCAACCAATCGTTGCCTCTTTGAGCTAATTTAAAGTTGGATATGATAAGAAGAAGACCCAAATTGTTAATGTATTCAGTTCTAATAAGACCTGTGCTCTCTTTTCCAAAAATAAAAATGTTGTTTTGCGTAACACAAGCAAAAAATATTAAGATTTTTTTTTTTTTTTTTTGCAAATAAATGCGAATTTTTTTTGCATATGCAAAAGGAAATTCGTTCTACAGTGCCACCATTTTCACATAGGCGCGCATAGTTATGCAGAAAATTTGAAAATTTGATTTTTTTTACATTTATGTATATTTATAAATTTAAGTAAGAAAATATGATTCTTAACAACAGATGATGGCCAAAATAATCTTAGGAAATGTTTAAAGCAATTTAAAATGCACAACTATTTTTCAATTTTCAAAATTTGAAATTTTTGTTATTAATATGTAAATTTAGGTAAGAAAATACAATTTTTATCTCTGGATGATGTCCAAAATGATCTAAGGAAATGTTTAGCACCATTTTAAAAGCATCGACTTAGCGAGATGTATATATACGCTCACGGCAAGCAAGGGATTAATTAAATATGTTATCGCTGTAACATTGCAATTAATTCATCGTTTTAAGGAACTCTTTTGTATAATTACATTTTTAAAAAAACTTTAAGTTTGGAATTTTATTTTTGTATTGTAATTTCGGGGTAAGTCAGGTTACAGGAATTTTTTTTTTTTTTTTTTTTTTCCTTATACCATGAAGACTTGGACTATGACCTCAAGAATTGAAAATGCATAGTAAACCTTCGAGAGAAAAATTTTGAGAAGAATTTTTTGTTGCATAAAAATGAACAAAGAAAGTACAACTTCAAACTTTATAAAGAACTAAACTTTTTTAAATATATAAAGCTAATGAGAATGAAATGGCCTAGGCGTATTATTAGAATGCACAATAAAAGATAGACTAAAAAATTATTTTTGGCCAGACCAACTGGAGTGAGATATAGAAGAAGACACAAGCTTAGATAGTTTGTGGTGACAAAGACTTCAGCATTTGCGAATTCAAAACTATTGCTATATAAAAAAAATTGAGAAAGCCAGACAGTTGGTGAAACACTGAAGAAGTAATAGTAAGCAAGAAATCATTACCGGAATGACAATTTACAAGAAGATATTATTAAGCACAAGCACCCTATAAAATTTAAAACTTTTTTTACATTGTATGAAATTCTATCACAATTCATAACACTAAACTCGCTTCAAATAAAACAATAAAAAATATTAACTAAGTGAACACTTCAAAACTGCACACCTACTTCACTGTATGGAACTGCCTGTCCTTTTACATGCTTAATACCACAAGTTGGATTAATAGAGCTAGTATCATCACATCCAGTGTAATTCTTCGTATTTTCATAATTAACCACAATTTCTGTTGCTTTGCCATTTACAGCCTGAAATAAATATCAACATTTATATAATAAATCAAATCTCTACAAAATAACTTACAGCAAACATTATATAAAAACTATTTGTAAACTTCTTGGCGGATGTATTTCATCATAAAGCAGAACAATCCACAGCTTTCAATTACACTATTATACTAGTCAATGCATTTAAATTTGACATGGAATGGTGTAATTTACCGCTTTCATATAAATTTAAAAAGGTTATTTTAGCAATAATTAGTGGTAAAATGGCCTTTTCAAATTTATATAAAAACGGTAAATTAAAAAAAATTATATTCAACGTAACATTGATCAAAAACAAAATCCACCAAATTGGCAATAATCCTTATGTTATTCTTTTCAGATAAGAGAAAAAGAGAAACAACTGTAACTAGTGAGAAATGCTCAAGGATAGATAACTATATTACAGACAATAGTTATTAAATTGTTTATGCCTTTTTTTTAATCAGGAATTTTGGAGGTTAGACGTTTAGAACACCTTAAAAAGATTATTACGATTTTGATTAAAATTGTTCCAGATGTTTTTTGGAAATGGCTGAAAAACATAAATTTTATAATGACAGTACTTTATGCGCAGGCTGAATTTTGATGATAAACTTAATGACAAATCCCACGGTCACCACTAACCCCACATACAGAAGTTGAACACCGCAAGTCAATCTGTTTGAGGGTTATGCTGATAACAGACACATACATAATTTTTTATACAAGTTTTTTTTTTAACACAGGATGTGCAAAACGCATAAATATGCACACAAAAAAAACTAATTTTTTTTAAAAAATACAAAACTTTCATTGGAAATAAAAAAAAATGGTAACAGATAATCAATAATCTCTCACTACAACTTCTGGATAGCTTCTACTCTGCAAGTAGATTAAGTCAATTGATTACAGTCCCTTATAATGCTATACAATAGATTGTACACGGTTACAAACAGATTTTAACTAGTTTAGGAGAAGTCGGTATTATAGATCTCTATGGTGACATGTAGCGATACAAGAAAAAATCAAAAAACTTCTTTGATAAAACACAATACTTAGGGCAATTCTCTATTAAATTTAGAACAATTGGAAGTAAAAAATTTTACAGAATTTAACTAATTCTAAATTTCAGTTAACTACTTTTATGCAGGGTGGCCACAAAATTCAGGAAAAAAAAGTTCCCTGATTTCCCTGACAGATATCTACAAAATTCCCTGACAGATATCTACAAAATTCCCTGATTTCACAGCAAAAAAAAATTTCAAATACCCCCAAATTTTTTAAAGGTTTTCCATATGTGTAAACACCCTGATCAAATAAAACATGTATGCCAAAGAGATAACACACCAATTTTTTAAAAATAGTTTTCGTGGAAATGAAAAATTTTAATTATTCCGCAACATTAAACTTTGAACGATTACCACCACAAATCTTTGAGTAAATGGCGGCAAAATACAGATGAATGGGAAAACATGCCTAAAAATTTCCCTGATTTTCGTTAAATTTTAAAAAGTTCCCTGACATTTCCCTGATTTTTTCCAGAATCAGAAAGCTCCCTGACATTCCCCTGATTTCCAGGTTCTGTGGCCACTCTGTTATGTTCACAAATCTCACAACATATTTGAAGTAAATTAATAAAATAATTCCTTAACACCAATACAAATTTGAGATGAAGCTTACATTTAAAACAACTTGGAAAGCTATTAGATACTAAAAATTAAAACAACAGGAATGCTGTTACATACCAGCACTAAAATATAAAAATAGCAGGAAAAGTAATACAATTAAACTTAAACAGTAAAATAACAGAGAAAGTCATAATACTTACTCCTAAATATTTGAAAGGGAATGCGAGAACCACCTGAGTTTGTCGCAAGCGTATGACAATGGGATTTAAAAGCTTCAAACTGACTCCTGTCACAGGGTTTGCAACTTCTTTCACATAGATAAATTCCAGGCCTTCGGGTGTCTAAAGTTTGAAAAATATGTTCTAAATATAATATGCTAAAATTAATCGATTTTAAAATTATTTTTGATGAGATCTAAAATAGTAAATGGAATTTGAAAGAGGCTAATTGTTCTTTAAAAAATCATAGGAGCTAAAAAGAACACTTTGTGAAGTAGAAAACTAAAATCATTCTTTTTATATTTGAAATATGAAGACAGGGTTTAATTGTAATTAGTAAATTCCGAAAAGGCTTCTAACTAGCGATGTCGGAAAATGGTACCAAGACCAAAATGATGTGTTTTCCCAATTGTCTCCTCAAGTCAATATATCAATCGCGATTCAACAATTTGGTGTGCCAAAACAATCCGAACTTATTCACGGATTAATTGTCATAATTGCCACCAAGTCCTGATAGTTTCGTAGAATGGGTGATTTAAAGACATGCATTAGTGTCACAAAGCACTTTCAACAAGTAAACATGGTAAACCAACAAGTAATGTCAAAAAAGATGTAAAAGATACCAGAATTGAACAGAATTCTGAAGAGCAGCATTATAAACAGTCTGAACCGAACGCAAATAACCGAATATTATTCTAATTCTGGAAATGGAGACAATAATAACAACCGGCCTCAACAATCTTACGGTTTAATAATACTCACTGGTTTGGAACTTTATGCAAATTATGCTACATATAGAACTTTGACATATGACGTCATACTATGATGAAGTATTATTTGCCATAATAAGTACACTGGTTTTGTTCACAATAACAATTTATTGAGAAAATAATATTTCAATTTTAGATAGTAACTTTTTACTTTTTGTAGCTTTATTGGTGAATTGTACTTATTATTTCTACATTGAGGAACCTACAGCCAAAAAATCTTTATCTTAAATAATAAATAATACAGGGTTATTCAGAGTTCCCTACCGGGTTTCAAAGCAAGGACTGGACTTTCAGGCAGGAACTGGACTATCGCATTGATGTATGCCGTGTGTAGGGCCTGATCATTGCCTAGGCCCACAAGGGCCCACCGGGCCTTGGTCCCATAATTTTAGGGGGCCCCGAAATTGGCTGTAAACCACTTTTATTTCACAAAAGTTATGTGAACGGTATAGTGGTTAGCATACTAGCTTCTAAACCACGAGGTTACGGGTTCGAGTCCATGGGTGTTTGTAAATGTATGTTGGCTTGTAAAATGACGAATGTTTCGGCGCATTATAGCCCTCGTGTGGCTGACGGATAATCTGAAAACAACCAACCAACAAAAGCTATGTGAATATCTTTTATAACCTGTATAAAATAATATTTACAGAAAAATCATTTCGTATTGATCTTGAACCGTCTTTAGTATCCCAGAGTGTATTGTTGCACAAATTGTCTGTATATAATGTAAATAGTGACGTATTATTTTAAAATTCTATTGTAATTTATTTTTATCTTATTTTAATTTTTTAACAGCGATTATACAGGTTAGAAAAAGGTGGCAACACCTAAAGCAATCGAGAAGTTTCGAGACGCTTCTTTTCCGACGAATTGGCTGGAAATTTCTCAATTGTTCTCTCGCGCCAAGTATAAATAAGACTGTAGATCGGGAAAGTTTTAAGATTGACTTCGGACTTCGTTGAAAGCTGATCGCTTTGTTTACCTATTGGAGTGAGCTTGTATAATCGCTGAATTCGAAGTTATTTTTGTTGAAGCTTGTGTTGAAGCTTGAGAGTAATTAAACTGTTGCCTGTGAATAAATTTTGTGAGTTTTCTGAAGAGAGAATAAATATATTTATACCGTGAAAACTGTGCCATCATTGCCTCAGTGGAAAAATTCGTAACAGTGGTGTCAGAAGTGGGATCTCGTAATTTTGAATGCCGACAACTAGAGGAATGATGGAAGACCAAATGAAGCAGTTGATGGAAATGATTGCTGGAATAAAAGCCGGACAAGAATCCACGACCGCTGAAATAAAAGCCGGACAAGAATCAACCGCCGCTACAATCGCCGCGAGTCAAGCCCGTCAAGAAACGACAAATGCCGAACTTGCCGCCTCAATCGCCGCCAGCCAAGAAGCAACATCATCGGAGATTAAAGCTTTAGCCGCCAAGTGTGAAACAACATCTGCAGCAGTGAATGAAATCAAAGAAGAAATGAAGATAGAGCTAGCCTCAATGGTGGAATCAACCATAATAGAAACTACCTCGAATGTTCTTCAATCCGTGAAAGATGAAGTATTCAATGCAGTAAGAAAGGAAGTTGATGAAAAGTTTGAGGAGTTCAACGGAAAAGGGAAAAACTTTAGGAGACAAAGTTTCCACCATGAAAGAGGAGCAAGAAAAGTTTCAAGACGCTGTTGAAGAAAGGTTTGAAAAGTTTCATATCGCTGTAGAAGAAAGACTACGGGAAATGGAAACTCGCGAAGCTGCGACCATTGCAACGCCTAAATGGGATAATGTTTCCACTCCCTTCATTGCGCCACGTTCCAACATCAAAGTGGCCACTTTTGATGGAAAGTCTTCCTGGCGCGTTTATCAAACGCAGTTTGAGATGATTGCATCTGCGAATGGTTGGGACGATACTTCGAAAGCATTCCATCTCGCAGTATCTCTTCGAGGTGAAGCTGCTGACATTTTACAGACACTACCTGAAGGGAAGCGGGAAGAATTCGTGTCGCTGGCAAGTGCGTTGGAGTTAAGGTTTGGGGAGCAGCATCTAAAGGATTACAACAGACTGCAATTGAAAGTGAGACAGCAGAAGGCCAATGAAACTCTTCAAGAACTGGCATCGGATGTAGAAAGACTGTCGCTCCTCGCCTTCCCAGACTGTCCCCCGGATGTACGAGACGATCTTTCTCTGCAGTATTTCATCGATGCTATTCAAGATCCCGATGTGCAGCAGGCGGTAAGGTTATCTCAAAACAAAAACCTGAAATCAGCCCACGTGTACGCTATGAGAGTGAAAGCCGCGCAGCTAGCTTCTGGAAAAGACCGACGATATGTGCGTGGTGCATTAGCCGAGGATTCTTCTGACTTTGTCACCAGTAAGCTTCGAGAACTGGAAAGCAAAATTGATAGAATGATGAGAAGCTATCCCGGAGCCAGGGATCGAAGGACCGGAGTCGTTTGCTGGCACTGCAAACGGGAAGGGCATCTAAGACGTAACTACCTTGATTTGAAAAAGAGAAGGGATAACACTACCACGGATTCTCAACAACTGAATCTAAGAAGATGTCATCTCGCCGGGTAGTGGACATTGCCCTTGGATTTAACACTAACAAGCACACCGTTTATGTTGCCGAAATTGTAGATCCGTGCATTCTCGGACTAGACTTTTTGAAGAAAAATGGAATTACGCTGAATTTTGAGAAAAGCAAGCTGCAAACATCGAGAGGCGAAGTTCCTTTGCACGATCTAGACATGAAAGAGCTGTGCGTATATCGGATTGTAGCTCATGAAGACAATGTCATAGAGAATGCTGAAGAGTCCACATCTATGAAAAGTACCTCTCAAGCCCCGGAAAGAGAACCGAAGAAAGCAACGTTGATGAAACCCTCCCAAGAGGATGTTCGGTTGAATGGGAATGGGAACGCTCTTTCCGGAAGTTCATGTCCGGAGAGCAGACGACGTTCATCCAAAACGGAATTCAAATCTGGAACACCGACGTTCTCTTATCAACAACCAATCTCAAAATCATGTAACCAGCAAGATAGGGATCAGAAACTTTCACCTCCTCTGTTGGTATACGGGAGTGCAACTCGCGAGACCACCAGATTTTCTCCATCTCTAAAGATGTTTGGAAGAGACCTTAGGCTCCCCTGCAACCTCCTCTTTGGACGACCACCGAACACTCCTTCCTCGCCTGTCCAGTATCTAGATGATCTGCAGGCACGTTTGGAAACCGTACATCGGTTCGCCAGAGAGAGAAACAACATCATGACGGAGCGCATGAAGATCCGGTACGATGCCAAGGCCACGGACCGTTCGTTCCAGGAAGGTGACAAGGTGTGGTTATGGAACCCTAAACGTCGGAAAGGACTCTCCCCTAAGCTCCAGATGAACTGGGAAGGGCCGTATGGGGTCCTTAAGAAGATCAACGACGTCGTGGTGAGAATTCAACGGACACCTTCCTGTAAACCTAGAGTTGTACACTACAATAGGCTAGCCCCATATTATGGTAGAAGTCATTGAATGGCTTAAGGACTTCACTGCCCGGGACGTGCTGTCTTTAAGAAGGGGGAAATGTTGCACAAATTGTCTGTATATAATGTAAATAGTGACGTATTATTTTAAAATTCTATTGTAATTTATTTTTATCTTATTTTATTTTTTTAACAGCGATTATACAGGTTAGAAAAAGGTGGCAACACCTAAAGCAATCGAGAAGTTTCGAGACGTTTCTTTTCCGACGAATTGGCTGGAAATTTCTCGATTGTTCTCTCGCGCCAAGTATAAATAAGACTGTAGATCGGGAAAGTTTTCAGATTGACTTCGGACTTCGTTGAAAGCTGATCGCTTTGTTTACCTATTGGAGTGAGCTTGTATAATCGCTGAATTCGAAGTTATTTTTGTTGAAGCTTGTGTTGAAGCTTGAGAGTAATTAAACTGTTGCCTGTGAATAAATTTTGTGAGTTTTCTGAAGAGAGAATAAATATTTTTATACCGTGAAAACTGTGCCATCATTGCCTCAGTGGAAAAATTCGTAACAGTATGAATTCAAATAAACCGTTTAAAATCGTGAAACACAAGCTTTTTTGAAATATAGAGAAAAAAAAATTAAAGGAAGTCTTGACGAATTTATAATGAGATCATCAAATGTCGACTCTGAAGTTGTGAATAATGCTGCAGATATTATCGTCACGAATATACACATTGTTATAGTGAAATGCAATGTTATACATAACAAAGTTTTTCCTCTTTTGATTTATAAATTTGATTGTTTGAAATTTATTTCTTTATTTGTGATAAAAAAAAATTATAGAAAAAAAATATTAATATTAATTTATTAACTTTTTCTATATTTCATGTTAATTCATTTGACTTTGCATCTTGTCCATTTCCAATAAATCCCCCGTTTGAAAAAAGGGCCCCTGAATATGTTTGGGCCTTGGGCCCCAACTTGTCATGATCGGGCCCTGGCCGTGTGATCAAGGGTTCACACATAGAACACCAGTAAGCTATGTAAATAAAACTTGAATTGTTTTTGTATTCTTTCAAATGTTATTATTTGCTGTATTAGTCTTATTTTTTTTTACTATAGCGCTTCGGAAGACTATAAACTTGATTTCAAAATAAAGAACTATAGTAATATAAGGCTGAGGCGTAATAAGTGACTGAGCCGAAGGGAACCACCGTGATGTGTTAGACCCATGATTACAAGGAGTCTGAAAACGCACAAAAAGAAATCAAACTCATATAAGAAAAAGATTGCTAAAAAAGATAAGAAAAGAATGACTATAACTCTAAACAACAGTAATTAAATTTTATTTCCTCATTTTTTTCCTCCAGTGAGTGAAAATCTTAAAAATTAAAAAGTTATAATTAAAAAAAAGACATACCCTGCGTCCGGCAAGATGAATGAAATTCTTCTCTTTATCTTTTAAAAATAAAAATGTCATTATGCTGCCTATTTTCATGAAATAGTCTTTCAAAGCGCCAAGTTTTTCGAATTCTAAACCCAAGTCAAAAACAAACTACCTTTTTTAAATCCTTAAAATTAACATCAATCTCATTTGTGTGATAATCCACTTGACGATATCCGATTGATATGATACAGTAGATAGGTTCGTTGTCGATGGCGAAAGGTAAGTTAATCAGTGTTTTGGAATTGATGATTTTTTCGTAGTGGTCAAGCACTATGACAGTTCGATCTGATCCCAGTATGTTGCAATAGTCAATTTCCGCATTTTTCAAAAACGAGTGAAATTAGTTTATATTTACGAAGAATTTCATTCTGATTCCAAATATTTAAACAAAAGTTCTTTAAAAAAAAAATTAGTTATTTAAACATTAAGAAAAGAAAATGCCCCAAAACCGAGTCAAAACCAGTCCTATCCAAACACTCAACAAAATCTGTAACGTCAAGAGATCCTTCCGTTTCTATGGTTGTCGTGATTTTCAGGCAAATAATTGGCGTTGATTTGGTAGACCATTGCCATATCCCGTACAGGTTGGCGCGATTTGCGAGAAACTTGCAAAACTGGATTCCACTGCTGCATTTCAAGTCAAGATGTTTGGGATCTCTTGACGTCACACTCAATTCGAACTGAAGGAATCGTTTTCTCAACAACGTCCAACAGGGGAACTTTGATTGCTAATTAAAAAGAAAAAGCGCATTGAGCAGAAATTTGTGCGTTTATGGCCTTTTCGAAACATTTAGAAATTAATTAAAAAAAAAAAAAAAAAATGCGGTTATTGTCCATTATATCATACGAAAATTTCAAAATTTTAAAGTCCCCATCACAGAAGAATTATAAAATTTAAGAAATTCTTGGAATAAGCGGTATTTACGTTTTATACAGTAAGGGGGATTTTAATGTTTTTCTTAGATTTTTTTTTTTTTTTTTTTTTTTTGACGAAGTGTTCATTCATACAAGTAGTTCAATTCATTAACTAACAGAAAAACTACGTAGTTTACCGCAAAAAAAAAAAATCAATCGATTTTTATTGTAAGACTTTTGACCCAAGTTGCCTTAATTATTAGAGCTCATATGTATAGCGTATAGTAATAAATAATTTTAAAAATTTGCAACTAGAAAGAGGATTCCGTCAACTACAAGAGGAAAATAGCCAGCAGTAGATGTTTGCAAATAAAAACTTTCAGGTTAGAATGTGCTTTACGGTCCCCACTTTTTGTCTGATGATTTTTCGCCAAATATGGTAACCCGGCGCAAATTTGGTTCATTTCCAACTTGGCACACAATTTTGCAAACCTGTAGTTTGGTGTCAATTCAATTTGGCGGCAAAGTGGGGACCATAAAACACATTCTAACCAACCTTCTCATACGTTACTTAAACAACCGGTACAGAAGGAGGAGAATACTTTGGCGCGATTTTAGAGTACGTTTTTTTTCTTTTTCGGATAAATGAAGTTCTGATGACCCCCATCAATTCTATGATTGGTACTTACAGAGTGCTCAACTGACTTCCTTCCATTCTGGAAACTCTACAAACAGCGATATACAGCCCGCGGAATACAACTATATTGGTCACCAAACGAGAAAACTCGGAAAAAAGTCATATACTACATCTGTTCTAAACAACCTACCTTTCCAGTGTTGAACAGGTCAATTGTTAATCGAATTTTCCTGTGACATTCGTCGATTGTATGGTAAGGTGGATTCGTCTGTGGATATAAACTGTCATCCCCACATCTCAACAGAGATCCATTGGCACTCGTCTCAAAAGCTCTGGTAGCACTCAGAGTGAGATGGAAGATCAGAAGCGGTATATCAAACCATAGAATACTTAGTTGAATACCATTCATTGAAAATTTTCAAACCTGCCTCTGCGAATATCAACATAGTTTTCTTTTTATTTTTATTTTTATTAGAAATTTCTGTTATGCTTAGTTGTTTAGTTGCTTCTTATCCGCTGTGAGATTCAGATTCTGCTCACTGCCTATCAAAGCGATCGTGAATCATCGCGGGACTGGGTTTATTTTTTGTAATTTATGAGTGGCTGTTAATGGACTTGGAAACACTTTATCGAGGGCAGGAAGGTCTTCACCACCTTCTCCAAATGCCACGACCATTAATCTTCACAAAAGCATTTGATGAACTGTTTGAACCTCTCAAAGGAGGATATCTATCATGACTGACTTTCTTAGAGTCAACGGACTCATGCACCTAGTCTGACTCCGTCAAACAAGGATAATCAACAACAATACTTGTGACCAATCAAAATGCACTTTAAAAAATGTATTCGAATTTTAAAATTCCATTAGTAAATCACAATAACCGTTTAATTTTCTGGCAAAAATAACGGTTGCATGTGACGTTACCGTGCTTGATCTCCATATCTTATTTCCCAAGCTGAAAACTCTTTTTTCCAACATTTGAATTTGACATGGATTACAGTAATTTTCCGACACTTTCATTATTTTAAATAATATAATTCATAAAAACCAAGTTTTTCATATAAATCCTTTAAACTTGGCGTCCACTATCGCTAAGCAGAGCAGAGCAGATCAGAGAGTAGTGGATTAGAGCCAATTACAAGGCTGTCAATGTCTACAATAGCACGAGCCTCGAACTACAATGGACGTTGACAGCCTTGTAATTGGCTCTAATCTAATACACTACGCTCTGCTCAGCGATAGTGAACGCCAAGCCTTATATGTATTGCCAATTTTAATTTTCATTAAAAAAACGCCGTTTCTGTTTCCAGCGTGTGGGTGGTGTTGGCATTTAATTTTATATTAAAAACATCTCTATCAGCAAAATATGCGGTAAAGTACTTTTTGAAATTTATTCATTAAAAACGAATGTGAATTTATGCACTCACATCCAAATATCTTGAATTTATTCTGATTAAAACAAGTTTATTATTTATTAATCAAAACAATTTTGCCAACAGGAAAGAGTTTCTTTAACGATCGGTCAAATGCTATTTCACCGCGATAAGATGACGGTAAGTTGGTTTATGAGTATTCCGTAAAAGCAACCTTTTACTGACAATGACGGCCGCCGAAATCTGATAGAATGCATTGTCATCGACATCGAATTTATCGGGCAAGTTCCAGCGCGATTGGATGACGGAAAGAAAGTTAATTAGTCCTCCGCAGATTTCCCCGCCATCGACAAACATACAAACTCAAAAAAATCGAAGCTTTTTTAAAAAAAAGCATCTAAAAAGTCCAAACTTTGAAGCTAGAATTTTGATCTTCTGTGCTTCCAGAAAAATCTGTAGCGAATCGAATTTTGCGGCTACTTTACAAACTTAATGACCTCTGCCCATTTATTGTGGCAACCCTGGAAGTGTAAAGTTGTGCAGTATTTCATTCTTCTCCTTAGCTTACCTTTCTTATCAACGAGTTATTTCATCTACTCCATCAAATACAGCTTTTGAATAAACACCAGATAGTGATCCGGCCGTAAAAGAACTCGCAGGAAGTTGTTACTCAATACCGGAATCAGAAATGAGAAAAAATTCAGAAGTATTTATTCAGGTTTTATTAAAATAGTTAGTAATGTAGTAAAATCCGTTATCCATCACTCAGAGGTAAATGACATCAACTTCCTAGCCTTGTTCATTTAGAGCAGGGCTCACCACTAACTTTTAGAGGTGAGCCGCATGACTTAGGTTGGAGCTTTTCGCGGACTGGATACACCAAAATATGTATCTTCAATTAATATCGATGTAACAATATATAGCATTTTTGAAAACTGGAAAAAATATTAATATTTTTTATCTTAATAAAATTGCCATTGATATCTTTTTTTTTTTCGAATAATTAAAAAATAATACTTTTCATTACAAGTAAATCAAAAGTCTGAAAAAGTAGTGAATCTTTTGTTTCAACATGACAACGCGACTTAACCTAACTTTTGATAAAAGTAGTTAAATTGCATTTCAAGATTACAGCGTTTTAGTCCATATCAATTGTAAAACGATGGCGGACGAAATCGTTTATTTTATTTTATCATAAAGTCGATGTCTTTTGGAGTATTTGTTGCAGTCAATTTTAATAAATATTCCAAATGAGATTCAGTTAAGCTATTCCTGTATTTATTCTTCATGAAAACCATCTTGCTGAAAGCTTCTTCACATAGTTTCTTCGAACGCCGTAGTGGAGAACTCTATTCTACATAGTCAACACATGTTATTTCGGATAAATTACAATTATTTAAGAAAAAGAAAAGATCCATACCTTGAAATTTAATCTTTTTATATCTTCCTGTGGTGCCGGAGGGCCGCAGAAAAATCTGTCGCGGGTCTTGTTGTGGCTAACGCTGATTTAAAGACTACTTTGTATAAAACCAACCTTGAAATTTGGTGAGTAGGCAAGAAAATGATCACTTGATGAAATGACATACATTAAAAACTCGACATTACATTAAAAATCGAATTTATTTTATTTTATATTTGAAATCCTTTCTTCAATGCATTTGAGCTATTTTGAAATGAAGGGGAAATCTCAGTCCCTTTGCTGATTTAATATTTATTCCTTTAATAGTGCTTTTACTGGCTTAATATTTATTCCTTTAAATGTTATCAAATAGAAAAATTTTTACATTTAATGTTTTCAGTCTTTATTTTACATATTTATTTATTACTTTAAGGAAAACTAGGGGTTTGGAACATTGCACAACTTTCAATTACAGGCCAGTATGGAGATATTATTTTTTGCGATAATTCTTAAATAGGTCATTAAAAAAAAAAAAAAATCGCCAAAATTGTGATTTTGGCGATGTACTTTTCGATAATCCTTATATTATCCTTTATTTTAAGTGAAACTGAGGGGAGAAGAAAAAACGGACGTTGATGATGTATGCTCAAGGAAAGAGAACTCTGTGTTAAAGGCATTCGTTTCTCAACTTTTTATGCCATTAAAGCATTTTTACGGGAATTTCGAAGGTGGGGATGTTTAGAACGCCTTAAGAGGCATTAGCACAGCGATTTTTATCAAAATCGTTGGAACCGTTTTTTAGCAGTCATTGAAAAACATGATTTTTTCAATGGCAGCTACCTTATGCGCATGCGCGATTTTGACGAAAACCTTAATGGTAGATCCCATGGTCAACAGCAACCTGCATGCCAAATTTGAACATCGTAGGTCAATTTGTTCGTGAGTTATGCTGACCACAAACAAACATAGACATACATTTTTTCTAGAAAACTTTTTTGAAATCAGGGTGTTCCAAAACGTGGAGAAATGCAAAGTAATGGATTTTTTTTTTTTTTTTGATCGAATGCTATAGTTTCATCACCCTATGTTATGATACACATGGGTAATTGATAGTAAAAACCCAAAATATAGGAAATGCAACCTTCATGGAATGTCCCCACCCATGTTTTTATAGTGTTAACTGAAGAAATAAACCTAATTAATAATATATTTGAGGAAAAATCTGGGTTAAACATTTATTACATAAATAATTAACTAATCACAAAGAAATATAAGTTTTAATTTATTTTACCACTTCATTTTAAGCACATAAGTTGTCCCTGGGGTGCTGTGCTGAAGTATCCTTCATGGAATATCTTTAACGTGATTCAAATTTTACTAGATAGCAGTACAGTTTTTTTTACTAGAGCTGATGTGAATGAAGCTCAAGTCAACCACCGTGTCTGGTGATGTTGTTGGATGTTATACTGTGTGTGAAAAAGCTGTCCAATCCTCAAAGTTATTTAAAAAACAAGTTATTTTTGTTCTTGTAACCTCCATGTTCAGAAATGTTATTCCTTACAGATACTTTTACCGTTACTTTTTATCAAATAGTCAATTTTTTCTCTAAAACCAAAGCCAGCTTAATCTTTTAGGTTAGGCAAAATTAGAAAACTGACAAATTAGAAAAAATACATTTTTTCTTGACCTTATTTTGAAATGGTAAATGTATTAATTTTGTTAATAAAATTCTAAGAGTAATTTCAATTTTTTTTTTCCCTCAAATTCCCTTTAATTACAAAATCGCCTCTATACTGTGTCTCCACCTCCAACAGTATTTATTTAAATATTTAAATATTTATTTAAATATTTATTTAAATATTTAAATATTTATTTAAAAATTTATTTAAATATTTATTTATTTAAATATTTATTTATTTAAATATGTATTTATTTAAATATTTATTTATTTAAATATTTAAATATTTATTTATTTATTTATTTATTTATTTATTTATTTATTAATGAATAGATAGACATTAAATGAAAATAATGTATGTTATTTCATTTAAGTGGTCATTTTCACTTAATTGGTTTAATTTTTTATACAGTAGTTTCTAAATACACTGGGCAAGAAGATTGTAACATAGCGAGTATAAGAAATGATCCTTTCTGGGAATTCCGAAATCCTCTTAAACTTCAAATGTAAATGCTACAAATATGTATCACATATCAGTTGGATGGTCTCGATAAGAATACAAAAAAAAAAAAACTGAAGCTTTAAAATTTGCTAATTCTTCTCTAGTTTACATCTTATGGGGACCAAGGACATCGGATTAGATCTTGGATCTTCGGCGTCATAAATTTACATAGTTTTGTCATAAACTTCGCCAGCTTGGCGACATTTCTTACATAAAAAAAAATACCAAGTTAACACTGTCGCTTGTCCTCATGCATCATCAATCTTAACAAAAGACATTTTAGTCATTAAATATAGCCAAATTATGCAAGTTTATTTCTTGTACGCAATAGTTTTAACGTGCGTAAAAGATTCCTTTTCGTGACAGTTCTTGCCACAACCCAACTTGTTTAATGCAAAGGCCGTTCAACTCCCATTCATCTTTAAGCATTGGATCAGTTAATCCACGAGTCATATAATCCCACGCGGAAGTGAACTTAGTATTTGATCAGTTGGACAAAAGATTGGGGCAGCTGGAAAGTTATGGCATTCATTTGCGTGACTTTTTATGGGCAGCGAAAACATGCATCGCAATTTTTGAGTCACTGGGGTACACTGATCGTGGATACTAAAATGTTTTGTTTCATTTGAATGAGTTTGGGGTAGTTTGTTGACAGGTTAAAAGCTTCTCTTTTTTTTTTTTTTTTTAATCCTTTATATTAACTACGCTTTTGAATGTTTGTCGATAGGGGCGGATGCCTAATTAACCCCCTTGCCTTCATTCTTTCGGGTTGAAACTTGGCAGATAGATTCGATGTCGATAACAATGCATTCTATCAAATTTTGAGGCTGTTACTGTCACTAAAAGGTTGCTTTTACGGAATACTAATAAACCAACTTGCAATAAACCAACATCCAATCGCGATAAAATGGCATTGAACTGACCTTCGTTGAAACTCTCTCCTGTTTAATAAATAATAAATTACTTCAATCAGAATAAATAAATGGTATTTGGATGTGAGAGCATAACTTCACGTTCATTTTTAATAAATAAATTTTGAAACGTGGTTAGCCGTACATTTTGAAGATTGATTTTTTTTTTTTTTTAAATAAAAATTGTTTTTTGATGTGTTAATGAATATAAAAATTGACAATGCATATAAAGGATTTTTTAAAAACTCTGTTTTTGTAAGTTATATATTTTTTTCTTCTTATGTTTGTTCCCTTCATTTGGAAAAACACTACCACGTGGAAACAATTTCAAGATTTCATTCTAAAGACAAAATACAATTTTACCTAGTAAATAAATTTATAATGCGGTGAAATTAGGAGTCACACACTGTAAATTATCTAAAGGTTGGTTGGGTGTTACTCAAGCCGGGACCTACAGCTTAATATGGATTCTGAACCGCAACGAGCATCCATGCCTAACACGGTATTCGAACTGGCACCTTTGGCATGCGACACCAGAGCGCTAACCACACAGCCATCAGGTAGACACAATTTGTCTAAAGAAAAAGTGAAAATTTTCAAACTCA
Source organism: Linyphia triangularis (assembly GCA_963978545.1). Taxonomy (NCBI): domain Eukaryota; kingdom Metazoa; phylum Arthropoda; class Arachnida; order Araneae; family Linyphiidae; genus Linyphia; species Linyphia triangularis. The sequence goes on from OZ021727.1 coordinate 7,666,837, forward strand.
ACATTTTGTTTGACAACGTTCCAGAAGTACAATTATAAATTATTTTTACCTGTGTAGGTTTTGACATTTAATGGGGGACTTTTCTTTTTCTGTTCTGCTGATCACAGACCGACAGATGGACACACAAACTACATTTTTCGAAACGTATAGAAATGCAAAGAAATCGAAATTCTTTCTTTGACCGAATACAATACTTCCATTACCATTACCTTACATCATATACTAGCTGAATACCCGCGCTGTGCTACGAAATTTTACCACGTGCATCTTAGCAATCAAAACACATGTATTCTACACTTCAGACGTTTACTCCCATTTCGATCTCAACAAATAGATTTATCAAAATAGGAACTAACCTTTGTTGACATTTTCCCCAAAATTTATTATTGTGAATATATTGGGAAGGAGACATTTTAATATCCCTCATTTAGGACGTTTAACCCATTTGGACCATTTTTAATTGCAATAGTTTATTGTGTTTATGCTTGCTTTTAGTTCTAAATTTCAAAGTTGTAAATCTATTGGAAGTGACACATTAAGATAATCCTCGTATAGTTTCAATGTTACGTCGACTTTTCATCCCTTACAAATTCATTAATCGATATTGGAATAACTTATTTCTTTCCATATTTACCCTTCTTAACATTTGCACCAAATATCAGAATTGTGACAACATTAGAAGTGGGTCATTCGGATATCCATCGTTAGGAATATTTAACTCCTTTTCGACCCTTTACAGTTGGTTAATCGAGATAGGAATAGCTTAATTTTTCTATGTTTGTCATGGTCAATATTTTGTACCAATTTTGAAAATTGTGATCTGGGAAGTGGGACATTCGAATATCTCTCATTTGAAACGTTTAACCCCTTTTCGACCCCTTAAATTGGGTTAATCGGGATCGGAATAGCTTACTTTTTCTATGTTTACCATTGTTGACATTTGTACCAATTTTCAGAGTTGTGACCATATGGGAAGTGGGACATTCAAATATCCTTCGTTTGGAACGTTTAATCCCTTTTCCACCCCTTAAAGTGGGTTAATAGATATTGGAATAGCTTAATTTTTCTATGCTTGTCTTTGTTAACATTGGTACGAATTTTGAGAGTTGTGATCATATGGGAAATGCGACATTCGAATATCCCTCGTTTGGAACTTTTAACTTCTTTTCTACCTCTTAAGGTGGGTTAATCGAGATCGGAATAGCTTACTTTTTCTATGTTTACTATTGTTGATATTTGTACTTATTTCAGAGTTGTTGACATGTGTTAGGTGGAAGAATTAGTGATGAGTGAGTTAGTGATTGAATCAGTGAGTGAGGGCTTTGCCTTATCTATAGAGAGACAGGGAAAGTAAAAACTATACCATCACCGCTTATGCTGGACTTTAAGACTTTGGTATAACTTTAAACATCCCGTTTAGAAACCAAGTGTGTACAATTCAGGTACTTTAAATAACTGAAACCTGCCAGCGTTAAGTTCGACGACAAATTACAGTGTGTCTGTAAATGGTTGGACACATTTTGATGTTAAATAATTCATAAAATAATGAAGATATAAACAAACTTATGGTATTTATACACAGAATAACTCATATATTTTCATTTATAGTGAACGTTGCCATGGAAAATTTCCTTTTACTATTTAAATGTACAGCCCCCAAATTCGATAGAATGCATCGACATACCCAGCCTCACACACACAAACTAAAGCAAATTTAATTTAAAAGATTTAAAAAAAAGCGAAATATTAGTTTTATAACGTTACACTTTATTCTCATGCACTTTCGTAAAGTTGTTGCCACCACACGTAATGAATTTTCAGGAACCTTATTTATGAATTTCAAAGCAAGTAAGTTTTTCTGCAAGGATCATGCTAACAAGAAAAAGCGACATTTACGGGGGAAAAAAAAGAGCACCTTGTCGAAACATCTCCAAGACCGCGTATTCAAAATGATATGCGTTTTTTCATTGCTTCCTTTCTTTTTGCTTGTTTGAAAATTTGTTTTCTATTCTTGGGTATTCATTAACCTTTAACTGCTGTGGTTGGGTGGTTTGAGGTTCTTTGCGCAAGAGCAACATATGGTTCATACTATGCCAAACAAGTTGGTGAACATCAATTTAAAGTTTAAGAAACATAGTATCAGAAAAATTAATATAAAATTCAAAGGTGAGATATCTTAGGGGAAGGAAGCATTTCACAAAAAATGACTCGTTGTCTGTCAGACCACTTACAGCAGTTAAAGGTTAAGAAACTAAGCCATAGATATAAAGTTTTTACTATAAAATATCTCTTGCATACTTTTATGAGTAATTGCAATTTATATAAGCAATTTTGAACCAGAGTTTTCGGTGTTTAACCATTAATAAAAAATAAAAAAAATTCCCATTCCATTCTGTGCTTGACTATTTTATGATGCAACCAAAACTAAATGGATTATCATTGACAACGAGTTTATATGCCAAGTTTTAACTCCAGTGGTAAGTGACAAATGGGTTAATTAGTCGATGAGCCAACGTAATGATAGTGATTTAAAGTTCCTTTTTTTATTCTATTTTACATGTTTATAACAAACTCCAAAATATATATATATTCCTCGCGTTTCTTTTCTGCAAAGCAACAACACGAGACGTAATAAATTATCACAAATGTAATAGGAAAAGAAAAAAAACTCTACCCAATTATGGAAATCGACGATGCGAACTTTAAGTAAGTGTCCACAGATAAAAAACTAAACTAAACGATGATGTCATTTGTGGGGCCGCAAGGGACCTAGTGCTACAAAAGTACAAAACCCATTACCGATCCCCACTACTGCAAGTACAACTCTTCTCATCATCTGCAATCGTATTTCGTGAGACACTCCGCCCAAGGCTACTATAAACGAAGTGAGTGCCATCTCTTAACTACTAACCATTTCAGGTTGGTTGGTTGGTTGGTTTCAGATTATCTTGCGCCGTCAGCATCACGAGGGCTATAATGCGCCGAAACATTCGTCATTAGACAAGCCAACATACATTTACAAACACCCATGCCTAACACGGGACTCGGGACCCGCAACCTCGAGGTCTAGAAGCTAGCACGCTAACCACTATACCGTTTGGTCGGCTAACCATTTCAGGAATTTGCAAGTTGAGCGTAACTTTTTGGCCCGTCAATGCAAAATTCTTCAAAATTCAAATAATTATTGGCATTATTAATATTATTATACTTAGAATTCGGAACTTCTAGAACTTCTTTATCAGACTTTTCTCTCAGTTTGTATATATCCTACTTAAAAGGAAGTCGTAGTAATTATCATTCCCTGTATACTCGGCCGACCAAACGGTATAGTGGTTAGCGTGCTAGCTTCTAGACCGCGAGGTTGCGGGTTCGAGTCCCGTGTTGGCATGGGTGTTTGTAAATGTATGTTGGCTTGTCTAATGACGAAATGTTTCGGCGCATTATAGCCCTCGTGTTGCTGACGGCGCCAGATAATCTGAATACAACCAACCAACCCTGTATACTCGCTATGTTAAAATCTTCTAGCCCAGTGCATTTAGAAACTACTTTCTATAAAATCTCGACATTTGGTGAGTAGGTACGAAAATGACCACTTAATGAAATGACGTAAATTGTTTGCATTTAATGCCGATTTATTATAAATGAAAATCAAAATAGCAAAAGACAAAAACAAAGGCATTGGCGTAAGGATTTCAAATATAAAATGAATTATATTAGTCGCTATTTTCGAGTTTTTATGTCATTTCATCAAGTGATCATTTTCGTACCTACTCACCAAATTTCAAGGTTTTATAGAAAGTAGTTTCTAAATGCACTGGGCTAGGAGGTTGTAACATTGCGAGTACAGGGAATGATCCTTATTAAGGATTTTTTTAACAGTGTATGTGACGTCAACTTACATAAATGCTGCGTTTCAATGTAACGACTCACTTTTGGTTTCATTCAATTGGTGACGCGTCACTAATAAATGTAAATTTGTCACAAAATTTATTTCTAATTTCTGACTGACGATTTACACAAAACCTTATCTTATTTGTCATAAAATTTAGTAAATGATTTTTTTTTTCTTTTCTGAAGTTTTATCTGGTAAACAAAAGTTACTTCCAACTAACATTTCGGCAGATACTTTCTCGGTGAATTAGACCTTCATAAGTACATGACATTGAATGATAGTTGCCAGTAGTTAAATGATGATTTACATCTTACCAGTCGCCTTACTAAATTAAGCCTTCGGATGCTAGCGACTAGCAACATGTTGATCCTTCATTCCAATCCATGGCGAAGCCAATTTGTCACTTGGTCGTCTTTAGCTACTAGATCCAGTAGATAAAACTTTTTCTATTTTCTAGTGCATCTTCAACATCCAATCACCTGCGCTCTCTCATGATCACCAACAGAAGGCGCAATGCTCGCTCAATAGATGGATTGTTCCAGCTGCTAGCACTGTATAAACGCAAAGCTGTCATTTACATGAACTTTGTATTTTAACTATGTCTCACAATCATAAAAGTAAAAAATGAAAATAGTGTTCGCCCCCATATTAGAGCTATTATTGATTACGATCCTATTGTGGAGCAGAAGTTCAGGAGACCCAGAAGAATTCATCACGATCCATAGTGGTGAATTGACTTGAGCTTTTTAGAATTTAAATTCACCAAACAACAGATGTAACATTTCATGATTGTATTTTTGTTTTAATTTTTCTTTAAGACATAGGCCGTACAAGTTTGTAACCTGTGCAGTTTACTATTTTTTTTTTTTTTAATTTATTATTGTTACAGCATTGACAAATGTGCCCTGTCCTTTTATTTGCTCCCATGTACTCTACTTTAGTACGAGCATCTGCTTAGCCTCCCCCTTCCCCCCTCCTCCCCCTACGTGTTCTTTTCTCTGGTCAAGCGCTCAGTGCCTTATTTCCTTTTCCTTTCATATTCCCCACTAGGAACTAAATGAGATGAAGTAGTAATGGTCCACCCTTAGGCAAGCATTACATAAGATAAGATCCAATGAACGCGAGACAGTGACTTTCCAATCAACTTACCAACTGGCGTTCCAGTCACTGGCAATGTGGAAATCAGTTATAAGAAAAATAGAAAACCTTGCTTTGAATTAATTTCACGCTTCGACTTATAAAATTAATTGTAACTGACGTCACAATCAATTGTCCAATGGTAACTCTCAGGGGTGGTTCCCGTGAAGTAATCGCAGTGAGAAAGTGAAAACGATTATTTTTCTCTCTCATCAACTAGCCTTGTGTTCACTTCACGGGGCCCCTGTGGAGAAGAAAAAAAAATCCCTTCGAATTCGTTGTCGGTATTTCGCTCAAAGGGATGAAGAATTGGGTGAACGATTAATGCGTCGTGTTATTAAAGGGAAACTGTTATGAGTCACAGATAACAATGTCATGATATGTATATTTTTTTTTTAAGGCTTATCTTCTAAATATCTAGTTTGTTATTCTGATGTGACAACTGGGTCTTTTACGAGAAGTGATTTGTTGAAAAGGAGAAAATCCAATTAAGTTATTTTCTAGGAAACTACACAAAAAAGAAATAAAATAGCATTTTCTTATTCGTGAACTTAGAAAGCTCTAAGATAAAAAATAAATAATTATGTGAAAAGAAATAGAAAGAAACATCAACTAAGCTTAATGTAAAATTTAAAAAAAAAAAAAAAAATTATATAAGTTTTTACTGTATGTATTCTAATGCTACTATGGTTGAATCAATTAAGAGTCAATATAATCCTAAAATTTTATTCTAAATTAATCCCAATCTTTAAAATTTAAAGAGGAATAAATTGTTGTTGAAAATAAAGGTAGACGCTGGCATTGAAACATCAATTATCACCATTAACACATTTTGAACTTTTTCTTTTAATTTCAACAGAAAAAAAAATGTATATTACAGTAAACTCAATCTTCGATCATCATCAATCATGATAATTATATTAGTATATTAAGAAATATAAAAACAAAATATAGAGGAAGTTTCATTCTAGGAATTCGCTTTACAGTTAGCTAACAATTTAGAGCTAGGATTTTCAATCAATCGGAAAATAATTTCGTAGTTAACGCTGAATGTTTTACCATACATATTTTCCTTACCAAGTTTTTCAAATTTTTAATATTTCTTTTCTATTTAATGCATGTTAGTGATCAAAACACCAAAAACAAATATTTGTCTACACGATGGCATAGATTGGATATCACAAATGAAGGAAAATTGCCAAAGCGGAGAGAAGGGGAAAAACTCCTTCCCCTGCATGTAAGTACTAACGTCTGAAGAATTGGTATTTCAATGACAGTGTAACATTGCATATTTTAATTACCCGCATGTGAACATATGTAAATATTGCATTCGGTAAAAAAACGGTTTTATTTTGCATTTTTTCAAATTTTGTAACGTACTGAGTCGAAAAAAATGGTCAAGAGTAAATGTATGATGTCAGCAAAACTTTCAAGCGAATTTTTCTACGATGTGCAAATTTTGTTTATGCATCACTGGTGGCCTTAGGACTAGCCATTAAAGTTTTTGTCAAAATTACGCATGCGCATAAGAGGTAGCTGTCGTTGAAAAGGGTATGTTTTCAGTAACTACCAAAAAACAACTGACGATTTTGATTAATACCGCTAAGAAAATGTATTTTTAAGATGCTCTAACCATCCCATCCCCGGAATTCCAGTAAAAATTCGACAAAGCTTTAAAATATAGAAAAAAAACGGAAGGCTTTAACTCTTCCCTTGAGCATTGCTCATTAAATGTTTCTCTTCCATTTCATTTATCCGAAAGGAATAGTTAATAAATATCGCTAATTTGGCAATGTTTTTTTGGCTAGTTATCGCCAACTTTTTATGTTCAATTAGCCATACTTTACCGGAATATAACGAAAGTGTTGCATTAGGTTGAAAAAAATGGTATATTTTGAAGTTATAAAGTGTAATTTTAAGTTGTGCGTTGTTCAGATCTCACTAGTTTTAAAATAATTCTTTTTTAATACATACTCATAATTTTATCAGAATTTGCGCTAAAAAATCCAAGCTAAGAACATGCCGTGTATAATAATCTTAAAAGTATCAAAGTAACCTCTCCCTTATGACTCATCCCCATTTAAAGTGTACTTCCTCCACTTCCGCTACCTTCATTCCTTTTTTCATAAAAAAAAAGTTACATCCTTACCCCCCTCCCCTCTCTGGCAATTCCCTTTCCTGTTTCCCGGGGAGGCCCTTGTTGAGAAGTACACAGACGCTGCTCGCTAAACCACAGTTCCGTTCGTAACCGGACTTCGTTAGGTCCAATTATCCGTTAGCGAAATTTCGACCCTAATTGAAAACGCTAGAAGAGACAGTTTCTGGTTTTTGTTGAATTTTGTTCGGAGATGTGATAATTAAAATACGCAATTACACTTTGTGGCAATTCATACTAATTTGATTTGCAAAATTGTACGCAGCTAATTACAAATTAATTAATATTTTGCCAAAAAAATTCTGATTATGATTAAAGTTCTACTTTCAAAAAGTAGGGAAAAAAAGAACCAGTGGTCAGAAGAACCTGAATATATGTTAAATAGCGGGCAATAGTATTGCTCAAGAAAAAAAGTAGTTCGAAATAAATAAAAAATGAATGCCTTACCATTTCCTTTTTCTACGCAAATATTCAGATAAAATGTCGTGTCATTCTGACAAGTGTTATTTTTTTAAACACTTTTTTGAAAGTTGAGCTTAAATGATAGAATTACTTGATCAAAGTTCGTCAAAAGCTGAAAGAAAAATTCTGCCTTTAACCTTTGCCATGGTATAAAAAAGTGCTGAATTTGTAATTAACTTATAATGATATATAGTAACACTTAAAAAATTAACATTTTAAAATGTATTCAGTTCTAAGTTCATCTCCAAAATCAAAATTACATAAAAAAGAGATATCTCTTTTATGTAATATATAATTACATAAAAGAGATATCTATAAGAGATGTCTATGGAGAATTGGAAATGAAATTGGAATTCACTAAAAGACTTGGAACGCGTTATAATTTCTTGAATATCTCTTAGATGAAAAATCTAGGCTGCTTAACTTTCAGGTTTACTAACTTCGCACTTCATTTCCTTAACTAGCTTTCGAAACTTAATGTCATAAAGTAAAAGGTTACAAGGAGTTAACTAGAAATCAATCAATCACAAAATTAAGATTCACATTGTTTCTTTATACATGCAAAACGAACATAAGATATGTTTAAAATAGCTTATTTGTAAGCAAGTGATTTAAATTTTTTTTATAATTATAAATACTACTAAGGAACCCAGCTCTCCCACCTCCCAAGGATGCTTTACAATAAAGTCACTGAACGATAACGCTTGCCAATCGCCAAACTAGCTACGCTTGCGGATTGCTACTAACAATTACATCATGTGTGAAAACCATCCGTCAGTGAAAGCTTTGTGACATGATTCTGGAAATCAATAAATTAGGAATTCATCATCATCAGCAACATTGGCGGACAGCCCTTTGTGGATCTTGCCCTTCTTCAGAAGTCTCTCCCATTTCGCTCTCTTTCCAGAAATCGACTTCCAGTTTTAAACTTTTAGTATGTTATAATCTTCATCCAGACAGTCCTTCAATCTCTTCTTGGCTCTTCCACAAAAAGGTGTTGAATTGTACACCTAAATAGGTGTTCTCTCTGCATTCATTCTGAGAAGGTGGCCTGCCCAACTCATTGTAGCCAATTTTATGGATTTGATAATGTCCTCACCTTTATAGATTTTATATAGTTCAAAGTTGCACCTTTTTCGCCAGGTGTTATTCTTTAAAACAGCACCAAAAATACTTCTCAAGACCTTCCTCTGAAATACCATCAAGGCCATTAATTTATGAATTTCTATCTTTACAATATCGAGTGCATGATATTAGCAAACAATAGCATTCAAATCGACATCGAATCTAACTCAACTCTCAAAACCAAGATTGCCAAATTTTAGGCCATAGTACTTTTTTTTTTATCTTTATGTAACAAAATAACTATTTTGTATATTGAATAAAATATCTTGTAAAATTTTCAATAAAAAAAAACCATAAATATTACATACTTTTGCAAACTACTATTTAAAATACAGCGCCCAAATTTTTGTGTGAAAATTAAGGTCTACGCCTCTAGAAACTCTTAAGTAACTTTGATCAATAAAAGCACATGTTTAAAAACCTCTTGGAACTTTGTGATTGCTCACAAGTCCTCATGAGTTGCCAGTAACGTAGTCCTCATATTACTATAATCCTCATGCTACATTAGTATTCAAAATGCTTCACCTGACAACACTTAATTTTCTTTTTTAAACATGGGAGGGAAAAATGTGAAATGAAAAAAATAATGTTTTAACTGAATTAAATTAGTCGCATCCACGTCGATATTTTTACAATCCGAGTTATGATTTTTTTATTCGATTTCAACCTGGTCTATGTTGTGGTGTGATTTATTATTAGATTTTTATAAATATATTTTTCAGCTATTTAAAAAAAAATTAATCACGCAAGCTAAAAATTGAAGTTTTCGAAATTTAGATATTTAATCACCAAAACTCAATAATTTTTTTTTTAAATAAAATTTAACTTTAGTGTTTAGTAGGACATTGTAGAAGGACATCTGTACCTGCAAAATAGATTTCCACAGTGGTTACGTGGAAGGGACGGCGCATGCAAAAAAAATTCTTTCACTTTGACCTTTAATAACTCAAAAACGTCTGCCCTTTCTTAACAGCAGATTCCCCAAACATTTCTCTTAGATAAATCTTTCTTCCACAAAATTCCATACTTTTAAATCCAATAGCTTTTGTGCTGCGAAACAGAAAAGTGCGAGGCATTCTGTAACAGCGGAGACTCTTTACTTTCCGTTTTAATATAGATAGAAAATAATAGTTTGTAATAATGTTCCGACAATGTAACGAAATATAGCTTCTCACGAATGACGCATCCTCCTCTTACTATCTCCATATTTTAATAACTTATGGTGACTCAATTTCCTTCAGCTTTAATACTACGCAATTTCTTAATATCAGATTATGATTGTTTACTCTAATTTTGTAATCTAAAACGAACTTCCTTGTATATGTATTGAATTAATTCAGGATTGAATTACGTATATCTTTATGAAATAAGTTGAAGCACTAACTGAAGATACGGAGTGCTCTAATAGTTTCAATAAAAACTAGTGGTGTGGAACATCACACTACTTTTTCAATTACATAACAATACTGATGTCAATGTGTGTAATTTACCGTTTTTATATTTTCATCATTCAGTTAGAAAAAGTGGCCAGTTTTTCGTTATTTTTTTACCATAATTCAAGTATGGGTCTTTAAAAAAAAAAAAAAAAAAAAAAAAAAAAAAAAAAACACACCTTTGCCAAAATGGTGAGTTTGTCAATAGACTTTTCTATAATTCTTATATTATCCTTTTTTCTAAGTGAAACTGAGAAGAGGGGAAAAAGCGATCGTTGATGAGCTATGTTTAAGATAAGAGAACTCTGTGTTGAAGGCATTCGTTTTTCAACTTTTTGCACCATTAAAGCATTTTTACGGGAATTTTGAAGGTGTGGATATTTAGAACACCTTAAGAGGCATCACTACAGAGAATTTGGACAAACTCGTTAGAGCCTTTCTTCAGTAATTACTAAAAAACATGAGTTTTTCAATGGCACCTACCTTATGCGCATGCGCGATTTTGACAAAAACCTCAATGGTAGGTCCCTGTGCCCTCACCAACCCGCACACCAAATTTAAACATGAAAGGTCAATTTTTTCGAGAGTTATGCTGCCCACAGACACACACAGACAGACATTTTTTAGATCACTTTTTTGAAATCAGGATGTTCCAAAACGTTGGAGAAATGTAAAAAAAAAAAAAAAAAAAAAAAAAAAAACATGGATTTTTTTTTTTTTTTTTTTTTGTTGAGCGAATGCTTCATCCCTATGTAACACACAAGGGTAATTGAAAGTAAAAAGTAAAGTGTATGCAAAAAGAACATCTCGATTGAAGTATAAATACCCTAAATTTAGTCCATATTTTTATATGGTTTTTCGGTTGATTTTTGGTGTCTGATATTGTCTTTCCATTTGAAGAAGACAAGATAGAGGGATGTAGTTTTCCAAGCTTTACACATTATCAGTAATCTAAAAGCAAAACTTTATAAAGGTCTAGACTAGTCATAAAAGAGAACATAAAACATTTAAATTCCTCTTCCTCAAATTCCCTTGTCTCGCCTTTAAGGTAACATTAACTAATAAATATATAAGAACTGTTTCCTTTGTGTAAAGAAAAGAATAAAAGGTGAATAAATATTATTTTTGTCACTGTTATTAAAAATTATTAAAACTAATCTAAGAACCAATAAGAATTGTTCTTTCGTTTAACAAGTATAAATTGTTAAAAGTTAGTGAAAACAAGTATGAAAAAAAAGGAGGATTCAGTAAAATAGAATCATTAATAATACTTAATTTAACAGAAATAATTAACTTAAATTGCATCTTCAGGCCCAAATCCCGAGTGCACTGCTCGAATGTAATGATAAGTCGCCAAATATGGCCAACTCAATCCTATTTGTATATCTCTGTGAGAGAGTAGAAGTGCGCATCAACCATCTGCGCGTAAGGGTGTCACGTGACCACGTAGTAAAGCACGTGGTTTCCCCCCTTTACGATTTCAAGTGGCGGGAGCAAAACACGAGCTGTCATACGGAAAAGTGACTTGACGTAGTAAACGTTGCTTCTATCATCCCTGTAAACGGGTTGAAACTTTTTCTTTACTCCATGTGTTCTTCGGAATATTGCATTTTGTGAATTGCAGACGATTTTGTGTATTTTGTTTTCTGCTGTTGTGCAGTAGCAGCGAACAACTCATCTTGTGCTATTGGAATATACAGTAAGTTGATTGGTTTCTGTTAGTTCTGAGACAAATAACACTGAAATTTTTTGTGTTCCTGTTATGTGTATAATTTCTTTGAAAGTGTTAGATTGATACACTGAGATACCATTTTACTAATAATGAATACATAAAAGGTATGTCCTTTTTTTTAACCTTTAATTTTATACTTCTAATCGGAATTTCTATTTTAAACATTAAAAAAAACCAGTAACGTATGTTATTATCTATTATTATTTAATAACTACCTATACTTTTTAAATTTTTTCGTTGGTGTTGTTAATATTTGTCTATAAATTTCGTAGCTTTTTATTTCCTCAAAATTAGAATTTAGCTGAAAATTTAGAACAAACCTTAGTTTCTTTCAACATGTCATCTTCTTTTAAAATTCTTATCACAACACCAATGAAAAAAAAAATATTAACATAAAAATAATGAATATTTGACTGTCTTTTTTTCCTAAGATTCTTTCCACGATTAGCGTAATTTTTGTTTTAATGCTACAATTGTTTTTCTACTATGAAAAATAAGAATACCAACACAAGTATAAATTCGTCGGTAGGGGATTCTAATATAAAAATTATTTAAAATTCAAAAAGATTTATTTTTTCGAATGCTGCAATTCATAACGATACTGATAGCGTTGTAAATTAAATTTTGAAAAATACTCATATACATATTTAGGTCGTTGGTAAGTGAATTAAAAATTCCAAAAAAATTTTGAAAATTATTTTTTCGTTTTGTACGATAAATTATATTGGTATATTTAAGTAACTTCAAATAATGTTTTCTTTAATTTATGTCTCTGTAAAGAGCAAGTGACATTACATTTTGAAGTTAGATTTTAAATGATTTACATCAATTAACTAAAAAATTTATATTAATTCAAAACAATCGCAGGTATTATTAATCAACTGGTATGCTTGGTTTAACTTTTAAAATGAAATGGTAGGATGATTAATATATATGTTTCTATATTGTAAAAACCTTTAACATTTTGTTAAACATGTAATTATTCGCATTGTATTCAACCGAAGAGCGCTGTGAGAAATATCGGGAATCGTACTAATATTGAATGTACAAATGAATAGAATATACAGTACGAAATATATTCTTGTCGATAAAAAATTCATTGCCTAGCTAGAACAATTATTCACTAAGTATTACTAAGCGAACTTTCTGAAAAAGATTTTTTTTTTTTTTTAGATTGTTGTTCAGCAAAAAATATTTCTTAATGTCTATTAAATTATTGCAACATGACATGATTTCCAAAAGTTAATTAAATCGAGTGAAACCTTTGAAATGTGTATGTAGAGAAACGAACTCATATCGAAATGATTGCATTTTAAGGATCGATTTTTGAAGACGATTAACAATTAAATCGATATTGTTACACTCAAATCCTCTGACGTATATAGTTACAAGAGTCAGTTTTAAATAATTCGAATGTTTTCTTATTTTTTTAATCCAAAAGGTAGTTTTGAGTTAAAAATAACTTAATTCATCCATTTGAAATGTTTATGGTACATATGCTCAAATTAACATTATTTCTAATTAAAATGCTAGAATAATAATACTTAAATATTTGAACATTTAGCCTATGCCTTTTTTTTAAAAAAAAAACTTTCTCTTATCTTTAAAAATTATATTTTTATTTTTACAGGATTTGGCTTTAAATTAAACGATCTTTGTAACTAATTGGCTGCAATCGTGTACTTAATCTTATAAGTAATTTAAAATAACAATGCTTATCTCCAATTTACTGGTCTAGGTCACACATAAAATCTTTCAGCGCAACTTATCAGTGCGTGGGGGATATTTCAAGCAGTTTCTCAATGGTCCACATTTGGATCTCTTATCTCTCCCTAATTGCTTATCTTTGAACTTTCCCATCAGTTAGGGAAACATTTGAAAACAAATGTCACGAACTTTTGCTAGGAACTTTCCAAATTTTTTATTAAAATGCATCCCATCTCTCTCTTTCTCAAGTCCTATATTTCACTTAAGTCTTTTAAATGTATTGTAATTTTAAAGTTGATGTTATAGTGTCTTAAATCGATCTTTAAATATTTTTATAACAAAGTCTAAATTAATCAGAAAAAAATATCAGTTATCTGTCTTAGGGCCTTATTATACAGAATCACTCCTGTGACGCACGTTCACCACTCCCCGGGTTAGCCACCTCTGTGGCTCAGTATAATAACCTCCATAGGATTGTATTTATCGCTTAGAGTTTGAGCCACAAGCGACAGACGCAACCTCTAGCAGTGGCCCAGTAAAATAAGCTCCATAGGATTGCATGTTTGGCTAAGAGTGGCTTGTCTGAGTGTTTGAAACTGTGGCGAGCTCGCAGTGGCTCTGTATAATAAGGGCATTAGAGAGACACATTCATTTTTTTTCTTTTTTTTTTTCTTCCCTGCTGTGTGTGCTGTTAAATTAAGGGAAACTAAACAAAACCGCTTCTTTCAACATTTTCTTTACAAGATCAAATCCGTTTCGAAATCTGTTTGTTTTAAGGTCTCGAAGAAATGATGCATAAAAGTATAGAAGGTGAAAAAATAAGAGAACCATGACTTTAAACAAATAATTTTTCAGTCTGTCATCGGGATTAAAACAACAACAATAACCTAAGAAAGAAATGAAAATAAAATGGTGAATTAAAATATGCATCTACATCCCGTTGGTAAAGGACACTGTCCGCATTCTTCTTGATTTGATAGGATAGCCGATCCAAGTTAAAAAGCTCGTGCGATATGCCAGTACATCCGATACATAAATAATTAATATCCGCATCAATTTTATTTCGTCCCTCGTTTTATTTCCTGCTAAAAAACTCATCTCCATCCAAGCGCGAAATTCTTTTGACAGGAACAATTCCACTCAACTCATCTCTTTCGATGCGTCACCCACAAAACATCGCCTGCGAGTTTAGAGCATCGATGTTTTAGAACGTGCCAATCTATTCTTTATCCTCCTAACTTTCAAAAAGCAGTTCTTGAAACACTTAGCGGCTATTGTTTCGTTCAAGATATCGCCACGCAACAACAACAAAAATGGCCATAACACCATTTGCGATAAGTTCTTGCCGTTAGTTGTGCATGGCTGTTATATAATAAGACTTCAATTCATAACCTTTGTTTTGTGAATTCCTTTGTTGTTGTACTTTAAAAGTATCATGAGCGGCAATGGTTTTCCTTGTAATACATTCTTGTCGAGATTGTTTACTGTTTAGTACTAACGAGTGTTAGTTACCGTTTTCGGATGTTGCATGGCCGATTTTAATTTGTTGTATGTGACAAATAGACTGTTAAGAACGTGCTGGGATTGTTTCGAACTGTGTAATTAATGGAATTTGTTGTTGTTAGTTGAAAGGACTGATCGCAATTAAACAAGAAAACTTTGGAAATCAACCGTGCGAAAAGACAACGGAAGAAGTTGATAGATAGTCTTCGAACAGTACACTTTTCTTAAATTTATATTGGAATTAACAAAGCTGCACTGCCAAAGAAAGCTTTTTTGCCCTAGTTACTCTTTAAGTGAAGGGCCACGGCAAAGAACGACCATAGTCGAATACTTTCGAAATCAAAGTTTTCCCGCCATTTGTAAGGTTATAGCTTATAGTTTAACCACACGGAGTCTTCTGGGAAATAAATTTCATGGTACGTGAGATTTTGACCAATCGCTTATCTCAACCCTGATACAATCCCCGAGACTTAAAACCAGCATTTCTGGAGAATTGATAAATATGGACTCGGATCATTCTTTGCCTTAGCCCTTCAAGTGCAAAGTATGTATACTTTGTGCATACATTCAAGTGCTATCCTTTAATAAATGCGCAAAGTATAATTTTTCTTACCAATCATCGTAACTTCACTTGTCTGCAATTTACGCGTTGAGACAAACCATTATTGAAACCATATTCTAACAAAAAACATAATAGACTGAAAATTGGGGCGTGCTGATAAAAATAAAAAATAAAAAAAAAGTCATTCATCTTTTGTTAATTCAGCACAATTTGCTTTCGTTTAGAGCGCAGATAGTAAAAACAGAATAAACATTGGAATCTGACTTGCTTATAACATCCCTTACTTCTGGGAATAATTTTGAATTATAAGCGTTTTATATTCTTTGAACGATTATGCTTATAATGATTCGCCCATCTAAAGGTTGCGTGTCGATCCTGGGCTGGCATGCCAAAGGTGCCATGTTTGAAACCCGGGTTGGGCATGAATATTCGTTGTGGTTTGGAATCCACATTAAGCTGTATGTCCCAGCATGATAAGCAGGTATTGAGCATAAAAATAGGTTGTTGAGCGTGTAAACCAAACAATCAGCCGTTAATGATTTTAAGATAATTAAAGTCAATCTGATCTCAATACTTCTGAATATCACTTATGAGTTCTTAAAATGTATGAAACATAACAATTAACAAACATATGGGGAATGTATTGAGAAGCAAAGGGGTCCAAGTGACTTTTCTTAACTTTTGAGAAAATACACTTTGAAATTTCTTATTTATATTAAATTCAATGAAAACTAGTGATATCTTCATTCCCAGAGGTTAATATTTGAACAACAAATAATTTTCATGCAAATTTAATATAAATAAGAAACTTTAAAGTGTATTTTCTCAAAAGTCAAGAAAAGTCACTTGGACCCTTTTGCTTCTCAGGCTTTCGTATTATGTAAAAAAAAAAAAATTCAAAAATTCAAAATTCATACCCACAAATTTAATTTTTTTTTTTTTTTTTTTTAAATTTAGTATGCCTTTTGCTGTGTTTATGGTGGATACTTTTACTGACAAATCAACAATAAAAACAATAAAATAATGTATTGTTCCAAAAGCTATCTTAGTGAGCAATCATTGGAATACAATATATTACAACAATATATTTTATCATGAATCAAGTGTGAATTATTTTTCGTCAATACGAAACACAACCTACCTTGAGGAACCTATTCATCAAATATCTAGTGCTGTAAAAAATATAGAGCTTTTATTTTTAGATAAACCCGCTTTTGCACTTCATTGCACTTGTAGATAGGTAGACTCTTCAATTGTCTATCAGCTCCAACGAAAAAACAACAACCTAACTTGGCGACACTAAAATAATCGCCAAATCAGTAAAAGCGCCAGCGAGTGATTCAGTTCTGGTTTCGGTATACAGCATGTGGGGAAAATAATTGAGAAGCCATTTGATGGGCAGTCAATATACCACCTGGTAGTTTTGTGTTGATATCCGATGACTAACGTTTGGGTGAGAGGCATGGCCACCGGCAGGAATATTTTCGAGAGGGGGGGTGGGGGGGGGCAAATGGTTTATAAGGGATGCACGTTGGCTAAATTTTTTGTTCAAACCTTGAATTTCCAAAAATATATTCGGATTTCCTTCTGATGTATTTCCCACCTGATGGCTGTGTAACCTCTAGCATCGCATGTTAAAAGTATCGGGATCGAATCCTGTGTTTGATATAGCTTTAAGCTGCATGTCCCGGCCTGATTTGGCGTTATTATTCCCAAAAATAGGTTGTAGAGTGTGCAAACCAACCTACTGAAATGTTGCAGTACGTTGGTTTGATTTTCCTGTTCAAATTAATAATTTGAAACCCATATATATATTTTTTCTTTTAAATTTTGCAACTTTTCTCTTTTTAATTTTTAGCATTTTTCCGACGCTTGAAAATTTTCAAAGGGTTAAAATTTACACTTCTTATGGAGGTATTTAGAGCTACTGGATTTGGTTTACAATTTTTGAGTGAATTTTATTAGATTTATTTAAAATATTCGAAAAAGCTTTTGTGAAGGAAGAGAGGAAAATGTCCTTTATTGCTCTATAATCTTTTCTATTTTTGACTTATTATTTTGTTAGTTTTTTACTTTCAATTACCCTTATGTATACATAGGGTAATGGAAGTATAGTATTCGATTTATTTATTTATTTGGTTTGTTTGTTTATTTATTTATTTTGCATTTCTCCTCGTTTTGGAACATCTTGATCTCAAAAAAGTTATCGAGAAAAAATGTCTGTGGTCAGCATAACTCTCGAACAAATTGACATACGATGTTTAAATTTGGTGTGAGGGTTTGTGGTGGCACAAGGACCTACCATTAAGGTGAATAAGAAATGTGGGGAAAAATCGTGAGATAAAAATAGTCTGGCTATGCACCAATATCAATGAACTATGGTAAAAATATTAACTGAATGAATTTCTACATGACGCATTTATAAACATTTGTGTCATTGTTGGAGAACTACGTTCTCTCTTGTATTTTAATTTTCAATTACCCTATATATCATGCAGCGTGATGAAAGTATTGCATTCGGTTAAAAAAAATCTATTTTTTAAAACATTTCTACATGTTTTAGAACTTCCTGAGTTCAAAAAAGCGGTCTAGAAAAAATTAATGCCTATGGTCAGCATAGCTCCTGAACAGATTGACCTACGGTGTTCAGCCTTTGTATACTGGTTAGTGGTGGTCATGGGACCTATCATTAAGGTTTTCGTCAAAATGCACATAAGGTAGCTAGCTGCTATTGGAAAATTTATGCTTTTCTGCAATGCCAAACATACGGCTCTTAACGATTTTGATTAAAATCGTTGTAGTTATACATTTTAAAATGTTCTAAATATTCCCACCTCCGAAATGTTCGTAAGAATTCGATAAAGGCGTGAAAATTTTTAAAGTGAACTTTTTTAACATCGAGTTCTCTATCCTTGAGCATTGCCCATCAGTGATTGTTACTCATCTGTCTCACTTACTCGGAAGGAATAATTTCACCAATTTGTCAGTGTAATAATTTTCTACTGTCTTTGTCGCCAAAAATACAGTAAAATTGATCATTTGTTTAAAGCCAGGAAAATATGAAATTGAAAATGGTACATTATACCAACCAATGTTCTACATAGTTAACTCATTATTTCGGATAAATTACAATTGTGTAAAAACAAAATGTCCATTCCGTGAAATTTGTTTCTTCTTCTGTGGTGCCGGAGGGCCGCAGAAAAATCTTTCGCGGGCCAAATCCGGCCCGCGATAGTGGCTAACGCTGTCCTAGATTAATGATGAAAAATCTTTGCAGTAAAACAGGAATATTCTTTTTAAGCACATCACGCATAATGCAGTAGAGGTTCATCCATTCTCCTTAAAACAGAAAAGAAACCACAAAAGGATTTCTTTTATTTTCTATTATTAAAGATATCGAAACCTTGTGAAATAACGCCAGAGTGATTTCGCAGATTTACTAACTCGGTTATTTTTCTAAAATGCGATAAAAATTCGGTCTCTTTATGTTGTATTTTTGTGTAGGAGTGCTTTGGGTCGTCACAAATAAAATGTTTTTCTGAACTATTTATCACTAAACAGGTGTTTTATTTTCTTCATTTATTCGTTTCTTCTAGAGGATGTATTCGTTTATAAAGCAAGCGCATGAAGTTAAATAGAATAGCATTCATAAATTTAAATAATAATAATAATAATAATAATTACGGCGAACGGATTTGCACAATAATTGCTTTTTCTTTGTCGGATAGATTTACGTTTTACAAAAAATATAAAATGATTTCTTGGGAAATTTTGTGAAAGCCTTTCGAATGTTTAAAATTTCCCAAGAAAGAAAAATGCAGGGGGGGGGGGGGAAAGGGGGGGGGGTTCTATCTCTCATCTTCTACATGTCCCCATCTGAAATTTAGATAGGAACCACCACAAATCTGTTAAGTAATTCAAAGTTATGAAAGGAATTACAGCCATTGATATACGATGGGAATAAGTTTGAGAACTGTTTTGCAGAAATGTTCGTAGTGGTTAGGAACTCTAAAAAAATAAGTATGACATAGCAAATAGGCGATTCAAAAGTGCAAGAGGGCGCTACTTGTTGGGAGGAAAGGTGGCCATGATGAAATGACTGGAAGGGTCATTTGAATGTATGAATAGTAGATTGCGCGATTCTTTTTCTAACTTTGAATGTTTATTTTAAAAGAATCACTGAGTTGTGTAAACTCGGGTCTTCTTGGTTGCGATCATACACACCCATAAAACTTTTTTATGTCATTAAAATAATTTTGCTGAGAATAGAATTCCAGTACTTATAGAGCATTTGCACGCGCTTCGAAGGACTAAGTAACCCACTTGCGGTCATCCAATCGTTCTGAAATGTGGCAAATAGACTCACTGTCGATGAGAATGCATTTTATCAAGTTTTGGGAGCAACAGTGAGTTAGTCCATGACATGGAAGAGATGTTTTTTTCTCTCTCCCCCCCCCCCCCCGTTGTGATCAATACTATGAAAACTCGATCTCAGTTCAAATTCGATTAGACAAGTTGCGGTCACGAATAAAAGATGGTTGGCAATGTGTATAGAGGATTTATTGAACAAACTTCATTTTATGGGTTCATTTTTGTACTTTCTGAAATATCGAACATCAATAAAAAAAAAATAAAAAAGCTTAAATCGTATCCTAAGCCGCACATCGTCCAAAGAATTCCGATACTCAAGTAGCACCTCCGTATTTTGTATCATGCGTTCAACCTCCGAATCGCCATTCCGTGCCTGGCGATCTATATTTAGGTAGAAAACTCCGAACTTTCAACAAAAAAATAAATAAATACTGCGCTTATCTAAAGATCCTTTGCTATTTTCTTTCTTTTTTTCTTGTCGCAATTTATGTCGTCTTTTACTCGCATACTCATCCATTTGTATTTGGCTTACTTCCAGTACTTGTGTTTGTGCTTAATGAGCATTTTTTTTGTTGTTGGAGGAAACAAACAGATATTCTAGCATAGAATGGTAATGTGATCTAGGCGAGGGGTGTTTCATCGGGCTGGGGTAATGAAGAGGGCTATTTTTAGTTAAGGGGGCGGGGTGTTTGTTAGAAAGAAAGGTAAAAGTGTTCTGTCTTGAACTGTATTTTACTAAGAGGGAGCTTTCCACTGACAGGGTCTGGTTTCCTAGGGCATCTGAATTTTTGGGACCCCCAAATCACCTGAAAAATTCTGACTTATGATGTAAATATCAATATTCTGTTCAAAGCACTTGATTAATGTCATAAAATATGAACATATTTTAATAACTCTTATTAGTTATTAAAATATTAGTATTTGAACAATTACTTAATCAAAATGGTAATAGGTGGTAATCGAAATTGTCATTAATATTTAAATAACATCAACAATCATCGTTGGGGGTCTCGTCTAATATGTTATTGTCTGTAATAATCGGGCCCTGTCCACAGACCTGTATTTTTGGTCGCAAAATTTGTCGAAATATTGATTTAAAACAAGTGAGTTTCTATTCCAAAATAGAACAAGTGATAACAGATCATTAAAAAGTTCGAAATAAAAATAACTAGTTTTTTTTTTTTTTAATTTTTTTTTTTTTTATTAATTGTTTTTATAAGCCAACTTATAAAAACTTTTTAAAGTATAATAGAAAGAGTCAGTTATTTTTCTATTAAATTTTGTTGTGATCTTTTATTATTGTTATCGTACAATTATAAAAATTATATATGTTAAAAGAAAGTCCTAGTAAAGATCGCTATTTTACAAATCTTTTAGCCCAGTGCATTTAGAAACTACTTGTTGAACTACTACTCAGAAGTTGAGATAATTTTGCCTATGTCTATCGCCGGTATTTGTTCGAGATTTTCGGGATATCGTAAATCGTCAAGTTTTACTTCTCCGTCATTTGTGCGATAGTTTTTTGAGTGTTACCGGCATTTTCCTGATCGTTTTCGTGGTGTCGCCGGCGTTTGCCCGATAGTTTCGCGGGACTCCAACATGTTGTCACCGAACGGCATAGTGTTAGTAGTTAGTTTAAGGTTTATAACCATCAAGTGTTTTAGTAAGCATTTAAGAAGTATATTTCCGCTCTGATAAGCGAAATTGCGAGTGTGCATCACTGTTATTGTTTTGAATTATTACTGTTATAAATTAATATTGTTATTGTTTAAATTATTAATTTTATAAAAAAAAACTTATTTTGCTTTCGTTTAAAAAAAAAACTAGTTTAAAAAATATCCTTTGGATTTTTAAAAATACCTCTTAAAATTAGAGAGGGGGTGAAAATACCCTTTGGAAATATTAAACTGACGATCACTGCTGGCATGGGGCAGGAACCGACAGATGGTTTCTCTTAACATGCCGGCATAACGAACTCTTCTTTGTACATTTTTTTGACAAAAATATCAACTGTAAATTTCCTTTCCTCCTTGTTTTGTCTCTCTTTAATTAATCTAATGTAATTGGCTTAATGTAATTTATTCTCTAAGATAAGTATTCGTAATTTGATGAATAATGGATATTTATATAAAAAGTTACAAAATAAAATATAAGCGTTCTTTAAAGTAGTTTCTAAATCATCGTCATAAATAAAATTCAAATAAATATTCATGAGTAAAATGAAACATTCGTAAATAAAATTTGTAGAGATAAAAATATTCAGGTAGAGGCTTGCTATTTATTCGCATTGCAATTTATTCCAAGTAATTATATAAAAGACGCGTTTCTGAAACGCAAGTAGATTATTGGTCAATAGTAATTATGTTCAATGTCACTTTATCGTCATTTACTTACTATTTATTATTTAATTTTAAAATAAAGTTATTTTTAGTAGATACGAATTATTTACTTAATGATACAATTTCCAGTTTCATTGATGCTTCATAATCGTCATGTATACATTTGTAATTCATGTCAACATTTGTAATTCATCTCTTTGAGATTGTCTACCATTTGCAGCCAATTTCCCAATGTACTTTTAAAAATCAGACATTTTCGACTAGTGTGGTTTTTTATAAAGAATGAAAAAAGCAATATATATATATATATATATAAAATTTTAATAATCAAAATATGTTTTACTAAATTTCAGAGAAAACTAAGATATTCTACTGCGCATAAAATTTAGCAACTTTTGTGCGGTTTAAAAACACGCAATTTTTTTTTACCCTCGTTAATCTCTTTTCTTCCCCTTCCCCTCAAAACGAACAGAGAAAGTGGCCATTTAAAAGTTGGCCTTAAGAAAATCGAATCCGAAAAGAACAATTGAATGTCACCCTATCCGAGTCGCAGGGAAGAATAAATTTCAGACTGGGCCGTTGCCAGAACCTCCTTTTCTTCCTAATTAACTGTCCAGACAAACATGTGACACAACTGACAAAAAGGAAACGGCCTTTCACTGCGTCATCCACCCAACCTCCATGACATCTTTGCTTCTTTCCAAAAGAGATTATGGGACGAGAGAGATATGGGAACCCATTGTCTATTCCCATGTTTAAGAAAAGTACGTTACAATTTTGTCCTTGGCGAAACTCTTTTATTGACATGGTTTTGACATCTTGGTTTCAGATTGGGTTTCGATACCTTTTTGTTTTGTTTTGATACGGTGTGCTGGGCCTTTGGGAAATTGTAATTTCATCCTTTATTTCAGAATGTAAACATTGTTTTCATGCATCATGTGAAATTTAAATTGCACCACGATAGTGAGATTAGGGTAATTTACATCACAAATGCTCATTTACCTAAAAAAAATAAGTTACTGTCATTGTAATCGTAGGCTTATATTATACTACGAAAAGTAAATTTTTTGGCAATGTTGAGGTATAACAGAGTTAAATGCACTTAAAAATATTTCATAATATCTTGTGCCTGCAGGAAGTTGTTATACTTCGATCCAAGTTGTAAATTTTCATCGCATTGTAGAACGCTATTTTTGTCAAAATCAGTTTTTCTTCCAACTTTTGTACATCAACAATGTATTGAAAGAGTAAAACAACAACTATTGCCAATGGAAACCATTTATGTATGTTCTATTGTTCCAAAATCGCACACACTTTCCAAGTTTTTTAAAAATGTTACTAATATACAAACCAAATAATACAGCTTCTATACACAAAATAAAATCTTATAAAACATTTTAGAAAATGTAGGAAATAAAATCAAGGTCGATTTGTGGACAATTACACCACTTTTTTTTGCATCTGATGGTGGAGTAAGTAAAAGACCTAAAAGACCTTTACTTTACCTATATATCTATCTGAATATAAACCTGCGTATTTACGCTCCCCTCAGAAACAATTCATCTTGATTTATGCCACAACCATTCATTTCCAATGAATCATTAAAAGCCAATTCTCAAAAGATTATGACGACTCAGACCGCTATATTTCCTAATCTTTTGCATTGTTCCACAATCACAAACAATCCATGAGAGAGGGAGGAAAAAAAATACATCAATAAAAATACGCTCTTCGAAAAGACATACTTGGCTTCGTGCCAAGGAATTATAATTAAGGCTTTTTTCAGAAATAGCCGCATTAAGGTCTTCGAAGGCCAAGGACAAATACCTTAAGATCTAGTGAAAGGGGGGAAAAAATGAAAGTTAGAATAATGAAGAAACAAAAAGTGGGTTTCATGAATTACATCGGGTGTCGCCCTATGCCCCACCTGGTCAGTTTTGCCCATTAATTTTATATACTTAGGTCTTGAAATAAGTTCCAACGAACAGCATTTAGAACTCTTTGGAGTATTTTCTTTTAATTGTATACTTTAATAATTTAACTGTCTTTAATAAGTTAACTCTAATATTACTATGTAATTAATTTAATTATAAACTTTTTTTGTTTTATACTATGTACTTTTAATTATTCGATTTGGATGTCTGACTGTAAAGCGGACATTCAAAGACGTTTTCAACTGATAAGCATACTTAAATCTGAGGTCATTTCACGTGAATTTTTTTCATTAATTTTAAGTTTCAAACCTATTTCTGTAGTGTGTTTTTGCAGAGGCTTCAACTAACAAAAAAAATCAAGTAAAATCCAGCAAGTACCAAGTTTAAATAACAAGAATAGAAAAATAAATTCTGACGTTTTCAAAGACGTTTTCAACTGATAAGCATACTTAAATCTGAGGTCATTTCACGTGAATTTTTTTCATTAATTTTAAATTTCAAACCTATTTCTGTAGTGTGTTTTTGCAGAGGCTTCAACTAACAAAAAAAATCAAGTAAAATCCAGCAAGTACCAAGTTTAAATAACAAGAATAGAAAAATAAATTCTGACGTTTTCAAAGACGTTTTCAACTGATAAGCATACTTAAATCTGAGGTCATTTCACGTGAATTTTTTTCATTAATTTTAAATTTCAAACCTATTTCTGTAGTGTGTTTTTGCAGGGGCTTCAACTAACAAAAAAAATCAAGTAAAATCCAGCAAGTACCAAGTTTAAATAACAAGAATAGAAAAATAAATTCTGACGTTTTCAAAGACGTTTTCAACTGATAAGCATACTTAAATCTGAGGTCATTTCACGTGAATTTTTTTCATTAATTTTAAATTTCAAACCTATTTCTGTAGTGTGTTTTTGCAGAGGCTTCAACTAACAAAAAAAAATCAAGTAAAATCCAGCAAGTACCAAGTTTAAATAACAAGAATAGAAAAATAAATTCTGACGTTTTCAAAGACGTTTTCAACTGATAAGCATACTTAAATCTGAGGTCATTTCACGTGAATTTTTTTCATTAATTTTAAATTTCAAACCTATTTCTGTAGTGTGTTTTTGCAGAGGCTTCAACTAACAAAAAAAATCAAGTAAAATCCAGCAAGTACCAAGTTTAAATAACAAGAATAGAAAAATAAATTCTGACGTTTTCAAAGACGTTTTCAACTGATAAGCATACTTAAATCTGAGGTCATTTCACGTGAATTTTTTTCATTAATTTTAAATTTCAAACCTATTTCTGTAGTGTGTTTTTGCAGGGGCTTCAACTAACAAAAAAAATCAAGTAAAATCCAGCAAGTACCAAGTTTAAATAACAAGAATAGAAAAATAAATTCAAGCCTGTTCTGAATTTTAGGTTATAACAAAATTGTCTCTATTATAATTTGTTTCATTAAGCCAAAATTGTAAACAAATAAGTTTCTCAATTTTATGGTATCTCTTACCAGGATTGGAGTTGAAGATTAATTTGCTTTGCATTTGTTTTATAAATTTATTCTTTTATTCTCTTATCTTTGAGATATCTCTAAATTGTGTAACTTCTCTTAAAGTATTTGTTTCTATTAACATCCTCCAAATAAAGCATGCTTGACTGATTTTAAAGTTTATTTTAATAACTGGTATAATGATTCGTGTATATATTCGAATATATAGAAACTTAATTTGTATGCTCTCTTAATGCTGTTATTATTAATGAAAACCACACACAAACCTAAAATACCATTGTAGCGACATATTCGTTGGCGGATATGATGTAATTTAGAAAGAATTCTTAAAACCTTTTTATACAAAATTTGTTTCGTAACCAAATTTGAGTAAGAAAACATCCTCAATGAATCTGCATTCCGAAACAGTAACTCAACGTTGAGTGTTTTTAAATCGTCGAAATTCCTCTTCCATAAAACATCAATCGAACATTTAATAAATATGTCACTATTTAAAATTATGTAAGCAATCTCTGAGTTCTTGAAAAGAAATTTGGTTAGTTTAAAGAACTTTGTACTTTTTAAGTATTTGTACTTAGTACTGTGTTGATATTTTGCATCAAGATCTACTATAAAACAGCCTTTATCGACTTTTCAAACAAAGTTGTTGAGTTATTCTGAATGGTTCATACAACGCTTGTTGCATTTTGTTTCTTGCAGACTGTTGTATGTTCATATCAAAAGTAAACGATGTGCTGTAAAACAATCTCAAGAATGCGTTCTATAATATCATCAAAAGTAAACGAAAGAAAGCTGTAAAACATTCTCAACAATGCTTTCTATATAATATTAGTGAAAGTTATAACCTTTTTTGTTTCATACACATTTTAACTCATGGAAAAATGTAGTTATGTTTTTCGAACTTGTGTTTCGTTACAACGTTTCTTCCTTGTCTACGATTTCGATGTTTTTTTCTGAATGAAAATCACAATGTATTTTATTCCTTGTGACTTCGTTTTGTATTCAGACCAAAGCAAGATATATTTCTGACTTAATGTTATTCGAGTTATTACTTCATGTTAAAACAAATGCTGCATACACGCAAGTGGAGGTGTAAACACATTATGGAGAAGGGGAAAAAAAGAGCAGGGGGAGGGGATATTTATAAAGATTTGTTTTATCCAGAAATCGGAAGGTTGTAAAAGAGTTGTTATATGTAAGTCAATTGATAGCTTTTTTTTTCACTTTTTATTCTAATTCTAAATCAAAAGATTTCGTGACTTTGACCTTTCGATGTCTTTTAATATTGTGGCTAATTCTCACTATGCATCAAAACCTAATGAACTAAAAACATTTATCAGAATTTTGAAGTAAATTGTATGAAAATCTGGTTTCCACAAAATTTAAACTGATTTTATATTCTAACACTTTTCCATATATTCCCTAGGGAGACGTCACCGACAATACCCTCTCCGCGTTCAAAATAAAATATTCATTGCGATTTGATAATGCAATGTGAAAATTAGAATTTTGTGATATGTTGTGATTGGTCACAAGCGCATCACAAGTGTTGCCATTCGATGCAATTCAAAAAAGAAGTTGTTAAACACTGTAGAATATTTTGATCTGTAAATAGCCATTTAATGTTATTTAAGTGTTGCAGGACTCTTTATTCTTTAACTTAAAACCGGTTACATTTAATTTTCTTTTCAACGAAGTTTAATGAAACACTGTCTTAAACATTTTACAATTTTTTACATAGTATAATTCTGTTCTAATAGTGTTAACTCATTTTAAAATATCATTTATGAAACAGTGTCTAGAATAAAATTCTATATCATCAATATAATACTGATACCTCACTTCTCTTTATCCACCATCGCACGCATAATCTTTGAAAATTAGTTTGTTTATTCTTTTGGAAATGTGATGCGCTTCACAAATTCCAGAACATTTGCCCGTCTTAACTGTTTATTCACATTTTTTAAGTGTTTGCGTTGCGCGAATACTGATTTTATTGATAAGAGAAATTTCGCGTTGTGGAAATTTTTTTTAATGGATCCTTTGAGAATTTTTTTTTACTTAAGCACGCTTTTCAACATGAGAACGGCAATAAAGAAAATGAAACGAACAGAATTTTAAAATCGACTGAGAATACTCTATTCTTGAAGCTTTAGATGTGAATAGAAAATTCGAAATATTGAGAAATTTAATTCAGTCATTGGAAACACGTGAAATTCGGGTACCGTATATGCATCCTAATTTTGATTTAAGTGAAATTCTTCGAAAGGAATTTTTTTTATAACAAAGACGAAGCATAAATAATTTTTTATTCGCATGTTTAAATTCCATACTCTGAAGGTAAAAAGAAAATGAAAAATAATTTAAATAAAGCTTTCTATGAGCATATTTTCGAAAGAGAATTTATTAAACGCATACCGATCATTCCTATTTTATTATTTCAGGTTTTTTCTATTTTAACACGATTGGAAAAAAATGCAAAACCTAAGAATTTTTTTTTTTTTTTCAATTACTTTTAAGTTTCAAAAATTTGCAATATTATAAAACAATAAAATGCATTTACGTAACAATTATAGTCTATAATTTTCATTTTTTCTTTTCTAATGTAAATAAATATATGTTATTAAATTAAAGATGTCATTGATTGAAATTTTTATATCGGTATTATTTTAATTGATAAAGAATACCAAAACCATTGTATTCATTCAATAGGCAAAGAAGAAGCATATACTTTTTAATTTTTTGTATGAAGTTTTTAGAGACTTAATATCTGCACACTTGAAAACTTGGCAAATATACTAGTTTCCTTTATAATTGATATCAATATTTATAATTCATTGTTAATACGAACATTATTTTTTCACATTTTAATAAATAGTTTATTGGTAAGAAATTTTAAAAGTTTCATTTTTATTTGTGCCACATTTGTGCAAAATTCGACGGCTTTATACAAATACCTCTAACTGACGATCCTCTAACTTTCAGGAAAATGTCTTGAAAATGTGTGCAATTCTATTCAAACTCGTTTAAACGATCTGAAAATAACTCATGAAATAATTTATATTGTGGAGTAAAATCCCTACTGGTAATTAGATATTGATGAATAATACCAAAAACTCAATTTTAAACATTTTACCGCTTACCTGCTATTTACATAAAAATGTCAAATTGACTAACAATTAGAAATTCCTCAACCTCGTTAAATGCGATTTCAAAAAAAAACTATCTCGAACATCAAAAGCGACTCTACCGTGAAACGTGCCGAACTAAAATGCAAATTATTCCTCAAACTGTTTGCTAAGATGATAATTAAGCAGTTAATGAATGCTTCTGCCCTTGGACGTTCAGTTTAATTAGAACGCTTCCAAAAGAATCAAATTTAGAACATTTCAAAGTTGTGGGATGCCAATTTTTGAAATGTATGGTTCTTTAATGAGAGGGTTTTAGTTAATCGAGACTTGATGGAAAAGTTTCTTGTGATAGCTTCATTTCGGATTCTCATTATCGTGTTTTAAAAATTACGCCATTTTTAATACGCCTTGAGACTTATTTGACTACTATTTAAATGCTTCTTTTTTTCCTCCCCCCCCCCCTTTTTTTTTTTTTTCTCGAGATGGTTAAGTAATAAATTTTCTTTTATTATGGGAATGTTTTTTAGGTTTGGCAACATACTGTTGAGTGCCACCTGATGAAGAGATTTAAAAGGAATTGAATCAAATAAAAAAAATTAAGATATTTTCTTAGAATTTTTTTTAATTAATTTTTGGTCCTAGTTGCCGTCATCTAATCGGGCTGAAACTTGGCAGATAGATTCGATGTCAATGATAATGCATTCTAACAAATTATGGGGCGGAAACTGTCACTAAAAAGTCGCTTTTACGGAATACTAATAAACCAACTTTCCGTCATCCAATCGCGCATAAATAGCATTTATCCGGCCATTGTTGAAACTCTTTCCCATTGCCAAAATTGTTTCAATAAATGATAAAATGTTTTAATCATAATAAATAAATGATATTTGGATGTGCGTGCATAATTTCACGTTCAATTTTAATAAATAAATTTTGAAACATATTTTACCTCACATTTCACTGAAAGAAATGTTTTTGATATTTAAAATTAGATGCAAACGTCAAGCACGCGCTGTTTACAGTATCGGCACTGTGTTAACGAATATAAAAATAGGTAATGCTTATAGGATTTATATTAAAAAAAAATCTTTTATGGGCTATATTATTATTTGCATATTGCTGGACTCGTCAAAATACATTTCGTAAATTAATCTTAAAATACGGGTAAAATATTATTCGTGAAACTACAAATTGTCTTAAGTTCGTATAATATGCTGGAAATGATCTTATAAGTATCTGGATTTAGAAAATTCATTTCGAATTGTTTTCTTCTCTTTTAACTAGTAAAATACAAACTCTTCGAATACATTCAAATATTTGAGGTTCCTTAACAAACCAAATTCATCGCTACTTCTCCAAGCGATATATATTTAGAATTAACACTTTAGAAGACAGCCGCTTAGCCTGCTCATGAATTAACATCACAAAGGTCAAAGTATCTGATGACTTTGAAATTGAGTTTAGTAAACAAGCGAATCCATTCCGTAGGTATCAAAAGGCATCTAAAGAAGGTTTTGCAGTTTGAATTCGTAATCGGAGTGGTGTTGAATGCAATCGGATACGCAGCTTTATGGACTGTAAGCTTTCTTATGCAAATTTTATTGTTCCATAAGTCGAGGCTTAGCAGTGAGCAAGAGAGAGAGAATTGATGACTGCATTTTGAATTCAGTGGCGAAACATTGGACAGTTGAACTTAGAAAGAGATGTCAAATTCGTGAATCCTGATATGTTATAATTTCAACTGAATAGTTTTGAATAGTGTAATACTGTGTTTTCAATGGCAGGGGCTTATTTCTCATAAGGCCAGTAAGGCTCCTGCATTACAATCTGCAAGAGCCCCAAATTTCCTCAAAATAAATGTTTTCTTTGTCATAAATATGTTATTAAATTTGAAATATTATGTAACTATCATTATTCTGTTCAGTGCACTTGGTGAATTCCTTAAAATATGATAATATATTTTAATAACTCATTAATTATTTAAAAAATATTATCTTGATATTAAGATAATCAAATCAGTAATGAAAATTTTCATTAATATTTAAATAACACATACCATCATCAATGGATGGCCTCATCATTTATGCTTTTCCTATTGTAATCGATTTTTCTAAATCGGACCCTATTCATAGGCACCAAAATTTAAAGTGGTCCATCTACAACAAATTTTAGCTCGCTTAATTGAAAATGTTTCAAATGTGATGTACAAGTTATTATTCGTTGGTTGTGTCGCGGAACATTATTATCACGTGCTGTAAAATGTTTTACAACAAAGTTTGTCGGAATTTATTTATACACGAAACTTAGTTTCGTAGAAAATTGAGTAGTTTTTTTTCATTAAGATTTCTTGAACAATGTTCTAAATACACTTCAGAGAAACATGAAACGATTTTATTACGTAGGAGACAAAGATTTTCGCTACAAATGTTCAACCATTTTGACTTTCCGAGGAGAAAACACTTCTCAATATGTAGAACACAAAATCTGGATAATGCATTAAAAAATTTACAGTTTGATGGCATTCAATTTCTCTGCAACTCTTTTTTTATTTTATTTTTTTAAAGTTGAAAACCGATTTTTTTTCCAAATTAAAAACGTGGCAGTAGAAAATGAAAATAAGGAATTGCGACTAATTGCAATAAGTTCAATGTTATATTATTTTAATTTAGTCATCGTAAATGCCACGTTAAACAATAAATCAATCAACGCAAATTACAAACTAAACTAAATTTATTACATCAAACATAACTTGTGACAAAAATATTAGAAAAGATGATATTTCACTAATATATATTGCGCTTATCGCTCTAATATTGAATTTTGGATACAACCCCCTATTAAGTTCCCGGAAAATTAGTATCTAACACTTTACACTTAAATTCAAGTTTATGAAATGTATGAATTAATCAAAGGGGAAGTGTCCCGATTGGAAAACATTTTAATAAATTTTAGGAAAAAGTTCGCACAAACTTTGAGAATTATTCGAATAAACTTTCGCGGATGTTTTAAAACTTTGATAAATGATTCGACAATTTTCAGAAAAGTATGGGCGGCGTGTTTGGATTAAAAGTTCGCGAAATATTTAAAGGCACTTAAAATCAATCGTTAGAAATTTTTTTAATAAAATTCAAGTAAAGAAATTAAGTAAAGTTAATAAAGTTAAAGAAGTTTTAAAAATTATCACAAAAATCATTCAAGTAATTTTTCAGACCTTAAACAGTATCATCTCGTTAACTTTCTGTATTATTTTATCACAACTATTTTCAAAATTTTGAAGAAGAATTGTTTTGCACGTTATTCCTTTCATCACATTTGTTATGTATATTTCCCATATACTATGAAAATTAAAAAAAAAAGAAAAAAAAAAAAAAGAATACCGTACTTTTTAATATTTTACCCAAATTCCTTCATTATATAATTCTTAAATTTTCCATTTGATGCACAAAACGTTCGGAGCAAAATGAATGACTTCTTGACTATGAACCAATAAGATAACTATGGATTAGTTATGAATTAAATAAATAAAATATCGATTGCATACGATTTTAAACCAAAATTGTTATTAATTAGGAATGAAATGTAATTAAAATAAATGAAATCATACACTGATTTAACTACTTGGGAAACAAAAACATTTTCGAAGTTATTGGAAATTAAATAGTAGTAATCATGACTGAGATATTTACGATTAATTAAAAAAAAATTATAAAAGATTAAAACAAAAAAAAATAATTAAAAAAAGAATCTGTTATAGAATTCAATAAATTTGCAAACATAGAATTCAATAAATTTGCAAACATAGAATTCAATAAATTTGAAAACATAGAATTCAATAAATTTGAAAAGATAGAATTCAATAAATTTGCTAATTTTTACGTGATTACCATTAACTGGGAAGTAACCGAGATTTTCTGGAATAAGAGCGAGACAAGTTTTTTATTGTAACATAAGATTTACTGTTAATTAGAAATCAAGTAAATTTGAATGCTCAAAAGTTCACACAGTAAAAATTCTTTCTCAAATAAATCGCTTGATTTTATCACTCCATATCAATCAGTTTAATTTTGTAATAACATAATTCATTTACATTTCAGCTTATGTTTGTTTTACACCAATCGAATCAGAAAACGTCACCAACGTGCAATAACTTCTCTACGCTTCAAGCCCAATCAATATTCGTTTCGTGCTCGCATTGTGCTCGTAGAAGAGGTATGATCAGGTTAGCCTATCCCTGACCTTATGCTTAATTTTTTTTTGGCCACAATAGTAATATTTTAAAAGGCGTGATTTTTTTACCAGATATAATAACAATAACTAAGGGTGTGGAATATCGCACAACTTTCAATTACACTATATTACTGATGTGGAATCGTGTCATTTACTGTTTTTATATTTCCATCATTCGTTTAGAAAAAATGGCCAATTTGGCGATATACTTTTCGATCATTCTTATATTATTCTTTCTTATAAGTGAAACTGAGAAGAGGAGAAAAAGCGATCATTGATGAGCTATATTCAAGAAAAGAGAACTCTGTGTTGAAGGCATTCGTTTTTCAACTTTATACGCCATTAAAGCATTTTTATGGGAATTTCAGAGGTGATGATGCTTCGAACACCTTAAGAGGCATTACCACAGCGATTTTGAACAAAATTGTTTGAGCCGTTTTTTAGCAATCATTGAAAAATATAATTTTTTCAATAGCAGCTGCTTTATGCGCAAGCGTGATTTTGACGAAAAACCTTAAAGGTAGGTAGGTCCCTGTGTCCTCACTAACCCGCACACCAAATTTGAACATCGTAGGTCAATTTGTTCGGGAGTTATGCTGACCACAGACACACATTTTTTCTGGATCACTTTTTTGAAAACCGAATGTTCCAAAACGTAGAGGAGGAGGGAGGGGGGGGGGGTGATATTTTTTTTTAACCTAATCCTATGCTTTCATTACCCTATGTATACATATGGGTTAATTAAAAGTAATAAAAGACCATTACAAAATTTTGAAGATAATATTACGGGGTGTTTTTTAATTATACTTTTCAGAAATGCCAACTTTTACGAATTTGTACGTCTTTTTTTACGGTTTACCCGTGATCGATACTCTTACACTACGATGAATAGATACGTGGCACAATGGCGACTATTACATCAGCGAAAGCAACGTAAATCTCGGCAATAGTGAAAGTATTGGTGAATTTCAACAGTTTTGGCAAAAGATTGAGAAAGTATATTCCGCTTAGGTTTTTAAAGAACGTGTGTAAAACCATAAAAACTACGGAAAATCCGTAGAAAAATTGGCATTTCTGTACTTTTAAAAGTTTTATAAGCTAACTTAAAAAATTTTTAAACAAATTAATAATAAATAATACAACCCATAAAAAAGTTTTTAATATAAACCCTTTATATGCATTGCCAATTTTTATATTCAATAACATAACGCCGTTTCTGTTGTCAGTGTGTGCTTGGTGTTGGCGTCTAATTTTGAATATTAAAAACATCTCTATCAGCAAAAGTTGCGGTAAACTACTTTTTCAAATTTATTCATTAAAAATGAACGCTAATTTATGCATTCACATTCAAATATCTTTTATTATTCTGATATAGAACAATTTTATTACTTATTTATTAAAACAATTTTGGAAACGGGAAGGAGTCTTTTCAACGGTCTGCTAAATGCTATATTTCAGCGCGATTCGATGATGGCAAGTTGTTTTATTAGTATTCCGTAAAAGCGACCTTCTAGTAACAGCCGCCAAAATTTGACAGAATCCCTTGTCATCGAATCTATCTGCCAAGTTTTAGCCCGATTAGATGACGGCAAGGAGATTAATCAGGCCTCCGCAGATTTGCCCTCCATCGACAAACACAAAATTGGAGTTAATATAAAGGATTGAAAAAACAATTTTTTCCCTTTAAATTTTTTTAATGATCTTTTATTACTACTGTTAAACCTTGTGTAAAAATTGAAGTTATCTTACAGCAATACTTCCCCAGATATTGTGATCCAAAAAATAAAGCATGTAGTCTATGGAGCAGTGATGCACCCAATCACCTGTCTTCTTCATCTTTCGGGCGCCATTGGCCAACGTACCTACTTTTTTTTCTTCCTCCGTGATGTGGTTCTAGTTGATGTGGTGGAAGAGGCAAGACCCGATTCACTTTTTTTTTATTCCCTTCCATCCTTCGGGTAGACCCATTGACCCCCTCTGCTCATTTCGTTTCAGTTCTCATCGTCACCTGCAGACGAGAGAAAGAGTTCGTGAGCGCGAAGGCACGAAGCATCTTCCAGTTATGGAGGTTACCCAGAAAAGTTATCTGCGGCGGTTTTTGTGACTTGTTTAGTTGTGACGCGTGTTAATTTGAGTGGCTCGTTTCTTTGTTGGTTAAGCTGTTAGTAGTATACATAAGGATAGGGAACTTTTAAAAAGGGTTATTGTGATAGTTTCAAAATTACTAAAAGATATGGTTGCATTGGATATTTTTCTGTCGCAAGAGCTACACGAAGCTTATTCTGCACCAGAATATTGCTAAATGTAACTAGAACTACAGATATGCTATAAAATCCGTTTCTTTTTTTATTATTATTATTTTTTTTTTATAACCAATGTACATTAGTCTGTCTGGAATTCTATATAAAGCAACATTTCTTCCAGCAAAATAATATTTTTTAAATGAAAAGAAAAAGAAAAAAAGAAATAAAACTATAATATAATTAGAACTCGCATCTAATAAAAATAGAACTCGCATCTAATAAAAATAGAACTCGCATCTAATATAAATAGAACTCGCATCTAATAAAAATAGAACTCGCACACATTCTAATATATACGTTAAATCAAGAATTAGATTTTTTCTCAATAATTTGCCAAAAGTACAAAAACCTACTATACCAAGATGTGGTAGAACATCTCTTTGTTGCTATCTTAATCCAATAATTACTATTTCAAAAATAACTATACTCGAATCTCTAAATGAGTTAATTATATTAATTGGTTACATTAATTATTTATCATTATAATTCAACTACTATCACTATCAAAATAAATCTACAATATTACTTACATTATCCCACTTTACGTCTATTATTCTAACGGCGTTTCGGATTTTTATTCGATTTATCAAACTCCGAAATCTAGAAGACATACTTGTTACGATGACTGATCAGTAGTTAGGCTAACTGATTGTCATCTAAGTTTATGGAAACATTCAAAATATTTCAACACCGAAAATACACCACTTCGAGATTACTGCAATTTTGAAGACAAAATCTTCAAAGTTCCAGGATTTGAAAACTCTACAAACATCTCATATTGTTTAGTTTCTCTTTTTTCTCCACTCAAAGTATTTGTCGCAGACAAAGGGAAAAATAAAAAAAATTACAAATACAAAAATACAATTCAAAGTGACATTTTATAGCATGATGAAATTGCAAAAGAAAAGAGAACTCTCAAACGAAAAAGAAAATCTCTCTTGACATTTTTATCTTTTTGGGAAAATAAAACGAGAATGTAGAGCTTAGGATTTTTTCTTCGAAAGTGCAACACAAAATCGCTGTTGAAATACTTTCTGGCACAAGTACGGCAGCCTGTTAGACCTCAGCGTGATTTACCATTGATATGACGTCACAAGAATAAAACTAATAAGCCTACGTAATAGAGTGGAGTTGAGAGGAAGAAAACACTATCGTTTGGCACGATGCCTGAAACTACTGAAGCGTAATCAAAATTGTCTTGCTTGTTTCATTCTTTGAAGGAAATTTCATTCTCTAAAAAGTTAGCTCTTACTAACAAGGTTTTTCTTAGAACTCCCAAGTTTCTACAAGCCTTTTCCGAACATTTCTGTACACTGGATTTAATTCTATTTATTTTCTTTAAATAGGAGGATAATAGATTTTCCTGGTACCTTGTTACCTGAATTGATTATTTTTGGGACTAAGATATAGTAGTTTTTTCTACTAAAGTCTATCTGTAGCTTGTTACTTTTCTTGTAAGGTTAATCCAGGAAAAAAGCTTAACTGAGTTGTGTTTCTTGAATCAATAAAGCTATTTTCGTGAATAAATATAATAGATACAAATGCTATTTTGAATGTCTTTGATAGCACAAAACTGTCTTCAATTTTCGAATTTTATAAAATAAGTTTTAGAAAATTTCCAAATGAATAAATACTTTCAATTAAAAATTTATTAATTATAACACGTTTAATTAGCTGAATAACAGTGCTTCAATTAACCATGTGCATTCTAGCAATCAAAAGACACTCAAGCATTCCGCATTTCTTACGTTTGACCCCTTTTTGACCCTTTAAAGTTGGTTAATTGAGATCGGAATAGCTTACTTTTTCTATGCTTACGCCTGTTGACATTTGTACCAAATCTCAGAGTTGCGACTTTATGGGAAGTGGGAGAATTAGTCATTAATCAGTCAGTGAAGGCTTTATTTTTATAACATTTTTTAGATATTTTAATAAAAACTTGATCTGCATAAATTGTATTTGATGCATTGCGAATATTGAACGATAATCAAAGCTTTCAGAAGTACGTAGTTCTTGTGAAAACAATAAAAGGTTGTTTGAAACAGCTTGAAAAATATGGCTTTTGAAGCATTTAAGTAAAATACCACCATATGAATGGAATTCAACAATAAAATTACATGGGCATTCCGAAATGTTCTAATGTTTCTCATGGAACGCAGTTTCGTTAAATCGTCGTTAGAGACAATTTCGTTCTTTTGGTTTAATTCTATTAAATTACCAATCAGTTATCAAACCTATTTATGAACTTAAAGTTAATTTTTTTCTCACTCGCAAGGTTAGAACCATTCCTTTACTTTGATCAATTTTAAACTGTTGCCTTAACCAGTCTACTAAATCTTGAAAGATCGAGATAAATGCTTTTAAAGATAGTTGTTCACCATCTCGACCGAACCATTTTTCTTAGACCCTCGAGACAACTACCTACATAGTGCTTTGTATATTTTTTTTGCAAGCAGTACCTCAAATTATTTATCTCAAAAAGTATAATTGTGCATTTTAGTTTGAATGTATGAAACGCTCTATCCATTGTCAAATATATTACATTCCTTCTTTTAACCTTCATTCCTTGGAAACTGTTTTCTTAACAATGAAGAGGGAGGGGTGTTTAGCCTATCCCATAGACATAATGCTTAATTATTTAGGGCATAGTATTTTCCAATGTGTCTCTTTAAAACGTATGGATTTTTACACCAAGTATTACAACAATAAAAAAATCTTGTACGTTATTTTTGGACGGTGTTTCTTTGTAACGATGTCTTTTTCTTTCTATGTATTAACTTCGATTTTATGTGTATGTGTGTGATTGAATGTGTAATGTCTATAGCGGGCGAATCTTCGGAGGTCTAATTAACTCTCTTGCCGGTCTGAAACTTGGCTGATAGATTCGATGATTATGCATTCTATCAAATTTTGGCGGCTGTCAGTGTCACTAAAAGATCGCTTTTAAGGAATACTAATAGACCAACTTGCCGTCATCCAATCGAACTGAAATAGAATTTAACCGATCATTGAAGAAACTCTTTCCTGTTCGCAAAATTGTTTTAATTAATATATAAATAAATAATAAAATTGCTTTAATCAGAACTAAAAAGATGTAGATATTTGGATGTGAATGCATATGATTCACATTTATTTTTAATGAGTAAATTTTGAAAGGTAGCTTACCGCTAATAGATATGTTTTTAATATTTCAAATTAGGTGCCAACACCTAACACACGCTGGCTACAGAAACGGCTGCTTTGTTAATGAATATAAAAATTCCCAATGCTTATATGTAAGAAGAGCCACCAAGCCACACAGGAATCAATTGACGTATTAATAACGTTTTTATTTAAATCCTTAAAGGAGATGTTTCCACTAGCTTGACCACAGCCATCGCTTGTACATTTTACTCTGCTTAAAAACAAATCACAATCCTTCGGTTCGTTGTAACTCGCGACTCTTGATTAGTGATGCCGTTCAAGAGTTGGAAACTACTACTCACATATATTAAAACTTTTGTTTTTATGGGTTATATTATTTTTTCTTTATTTACAAATCCAAAATTGATAAATATCATTACCTATTTAAAAGCCAAGACAACCGTTTCTGATGAAATGTTTCTTAATAATTGCACCTTGTGTTATTTGTTTCAAAATCGATGTTAGTTTTTTTGTTTGATGTTCCGTAAGAGGAGATTCTAATGTAGACGGTATTTTGAAACTATAGGAGAAGAGAAAAGGTACTCTATGTAAGGGATGCGTAGACTCGTTATGATTGTTTAAAGATGTAGTTCTTCACTTTAAGCGATTCCCTCCATTATTTGTTAATAAATCTATCTGAAATATTAAAAAAGACAACTGAGGTTTTTTTTAATTATTTTTTTTAATTGCAAGTTAGCTCATTAACACTTTTTAAAATGTAATTAAATAACAGCCAGTTATTTTCCCCCTTCAAAATTTTGTTACTGATTTTTATCACTGTTATTTTACCTGGTTTAAAAATTCATATGTTTTTATAACAACGTGCAAAAAATCAAACTTTTTTTAAATCATTTTGAATCAAAAATCGTGGGGAAAATAGCCCTTTTTCGCTAGGAGTGAAGAAAAGTTACTTTTTCGCACCAGTGTGAAACAGTATTTTCTTGCACTAGTACAGTGTTCGCCACTAATTTTTAGAGGCGGGCCGTATGATTTATTTTGATGTTTTTCGCAGGCCGGATAAACCAAAATATGTATTATCCGTTTAACAATATACAGCATTTCCTAAAACTAAAAAATAATATATATTTTTTTTATAATAATAAAATTACAATTGATATTTATTTATTTTTTTATTTTAAATTATTAAAAAAATAATAATTTTCATTATTAGTAAATCAAAGTCTAATAAAGAACTGAATCTTTTGTTTCAACGTGACAAAACGAATTGACCTAATTTTTAATAAAAATACTATTTAAACTGTACAATACTTCCAGATTACTCCATTTTAGTCGATATCAACTGTGAGACGATGGCTATCGAAATCGTTCAGTTTATTTTAGGAAGATGCTCTTTCGGAGTATTTTTTGCAGTCAATTTTAATAAATTTCCCAAAAGAGAAATAAATTCCAGTATTCATTCTTGTTGGAAACTACCTTGCCGAAAACTTCTTCATGCAGCTGCTTCAGGCACCTACTGGAGAACTCTGTTCTACATAGTTAACTCATATTATTTCGGATAAATTAAGAAAAAAAAAAAAAAATTTCAATACTGTGGAATTTTTTTTACTTTTTTTTTTTTTAATTTTCTGGGGTGCTGGCGGGCCGCAGAAAAATGTGTCGCGGGCCGCGTTGTGGCTAACGCTGCACTAGTAGGAAAAAGTACTTTCTCGCACGCCTCATGTTCAAATAGTTTATAGTCTTGGCATTGAAATGACATATTTTCAGAAGAAACTCATTGACTGGAATTTCCAACATTAATAAACATTTGTATTAGAAATATTTTTTGCACGTGATTATAAAAAATATTGTATGCAATACGTGGTAAAATACTTTTTTAAACTCGATAAATTATTTGTCTCTTGCTATCGCACTCATCAAATAAGCTTTTTACCACGTTTGAAAAAGTATTGCTTTACTAGTTGCTTGAATAACTATTTTAAAACGACAGGTATTTTTTTGGCAGGTATTTAGCCCCCCTCCCCCACCGCGCCTCTAAAAAAATGACGAATTAAGTATATGAAGCAGAGGCAGACTGACAATACTTTTTAAACTTTAATTCATCATTAAAATATTTTACAAAATGGACTGCTCTGTAAATTGCTGTGCGTAATGGTTGCTTGCCACTTTCTGTGTCGCTTGGTTTGCTTTATGCTTTAAAAAGCACCAGTTATGTAACAGACTTGGCTAATTTTTAACACAAGTAACATTCCTTGTCTTTAATTACAAATGCGACACTTCCTCGAAGAATTAAATCTCCACTCTCTAAGTGGAACCTCTTCAGTATTGGCGACATTTTATCCTAGACTCCAATCACACCAACAAAGTCCTCTCTGTTGACGATAAGCTCTTGTCTTCGCTTTTAAAGAGGAATCCCCACCCACTTCAATTTCGTTGAAGTTTTATGAGCGTCTTGTGCTCGTTTCTTCAGAATTAAGAGGTTCCATAAATTCCACTCACATGTGTGCATTCAGAGACTTCTAAGAGAGTTTGTGTCACCAAGGAGTTCAGCTAGACACATAAATTCGAAACTTCTGGTGACGATCGTTCTGAATGCGGATAGCTTTGTTATTGGATATGTTGTGGTTGTTGAGAGAGAGAAGGTTTCTGTAACTTGGAACACAAACTACCAACGCCAATTGATTCAGTTTTGAGGCCGTTGAAAACTGTCAGTAAAATCTGTTTTAAATAGTTTGTAAGATTCTTGATTGTTTAACTATTACATATTTAAAAAAAAAAAAAAAATCCTTTATATTAGCTTGAATGTTCTGTGTTTGTGGAGGGAAAAATCTTCGGAGGTTAATTTACCCATGCACCGTTATCCAATCGAGTTGAAACTTGTCAGATAGTGGTCAAAGTCAATAATAATACTTTCGATCAAAATTGGGGGGGGGGGGGGGAGTTTGTCCATGGAACGGAATTCATGTTGTTTTCTTCTAGCGATTAAACTCTATAAAAACTCTAATAACTCTAATCTAAATTACTCTCTATAAAAACTCTAATCTAAATTAAATACTTTAATTAATAACCTGGAATTGCAAAGTAGGGAATGCATGTAAAGAATTCATATTAAAAACGTTGTTTGAATGTTTTTTTTTTTTTTTTTTTTTTTTTTTAAAGTTTTATGTTCCTCTTTCGAAGTATACAGGTGTATATTTAGCGTCTTCATAACTTTGAATTCCTAAAACTTTGAAATGGTATACCATTTCAAAGTTTTATGAAACAGTGAAAGACCAAAAGAAGAGACAGATCGTATGTTGTACAGACCGATACGGAATTTTAAATACACTGGTTTGAAAATTTGTTAGAAAGGAGAACGTACAATGAAGACTAGCTGCATATGATTTACCGATGAGGCTCATTTTCATTTGGACGCATTTGTCTATATACAAAACTGGTAAATATGGTGTACTGAAAACCCATCTGTGTGTCTTTCAATACACCGGCATTCTATAAAAATAGCCGTTTGAGCTGCACTATCCGATGAAGGGATAATAGGACTCTTTTACGTGAGAGAAACGATGATAGCATTCCGCTTTATTCAGATTTTACAACAATGTATTGTCGCATATTGTATTCGTTTTGTAAACCGATGTACTTAAAATTCCATAACACTAGCATAGCGCTAGTCTCTTCTTTCTGTCTTACTGTTTTGAGGTTTAAGTCATTTCAAAGGAGTTGTTTATGAAAGACTCTGTCTAAATGTATTGGAAAGTAGGTTATTTTTAAAGGAGACGAGTCTCTCTATAATATACTTGATTTTATTCTTGCCTCTCAAATTATTAGTCTTTCTTTTAGTGGTAAAAACTCCAGGTCATTATTATCTGATAACTGCCGAATTAGCTATTAATAATATAACCCATAAAAACAAAGTTTTTAATATAAATCCTTTATATGCATTTTAAATATCAAAAACATTTCTATCATCGAAGTGTGCGGCAAACTACGTTTCAAAATTTATGTATTAAAAACGAACTTCACACTCACATCCACATCCAAGTATCTTTAATTTATTCTGATTAAAACAATTTTATTATTTATTTATTAAAAAAAAATTGGCAACATTAAAGAGTTTCAACAATGGTCGGTTCAATGCTATTTTAACGCGATTGGATGACGGCTGAGTTGGATTATTAGTATTCCGTAAAAGCAACCTTTTAGTGACAGTAACAGCCCCAAAATATATTATAATGCAATGATATCGGACATCGAATCTATCTGCCAAGTTTCAGCTCGATTGAATGATGGCAAGGAGATTAATTAGGCCTCTGTAGATTTGCCTGCCATCGACATACACAGCCAACAACCCATCCACCTACACACACACAAAATCGAAGTTAATATAAAGGATTTAAAAATACTCTTGCACTTAGGTAAAAATGCATAAGATGTTTGCTTATTTTTCAAATCATCGTCTTGGATAAATTTTTTCGCGTTGTCAATTAATAAACGCTCTCGTTGAAGCAACATAAAAATTCCTTTGTTCAGATAATATGCTGAAATTATTTTTTTTGGTATTTAAGAT
This sequence comes from Linyphia triangularis, assembly GCA_963978545.1. Lineage (NCBI taxonomy): Eukaryota > Metazoa > Arthropoda > Arachnida > Araneae > Linyphiidae > Linyphia > Linyphia triangularis. The sequence goes on from OZ021727.1 coordinate 7,710,046, forward strand.
ACTAAATATCCAAGGATACATTTTCGTAATGTTTTGGTCGTCCATGTAAATTGTTTAATTTTAAGTTCTCAAATGCAAGTATGTTATTGTTTAATTGCTAGTTACGACATTCTGAATTCCATGATGTTTGTTTGGTATATAATTTCTTTTAATGAACGGTATGGTAATACTTAAAATAAATTAAACAATAAATAAATTCCGATTCCTTCATTACACAATGAAGGAATGAAATAATCCTTTTGGACTTGTTTTCTTTTCAATTCCCCCCCCCCCCCCTTCTTATCTAAGCCTTTCTAAATGACATCTATCTTTAAATGAAAAAGATCCTGGGCCTTTCGTTATCTTATTTTTAAATCTTTTATACTAACCGATTCTGTTTGTTTGTAACGGAAAAAGTCTTTGCAAAGCTTATTATCTTACTTGCCGTTATCAAACCGAGTTGAAAATTGGCAGATTCGTTGTCGATGACAATACATTCCATCAAGTTTTGAGGGCCAAAAAAGTTAGTCCATGACACTAATGGTTTTTTTCGTAGTGGTCAAATACTATATGAAAACTCGATCTGAGCTACAAATCGCTAAACTAAGTTGCAATTGCTCATAAAAGTTGAAAATGCATATAGAAGACATTGCAAAAACTTTGTTTTTGTGGGTTAATTTTTTATTTAATAACTAAAGTATACTTCTCGAAACACAGTGCCCCAATTGCGAAAAGCATAGATAAAATATTTCGAATATTCTTTTTAAAATTGTGTACATCTCTGAATTATCAAAATAGGGCACTAAGGCGGATGGGTCGTCATTGAACTAAAACAAAATAAAAAATCTATATTTCCTGAACCCATCCCGGCTAAGCATATCTGTCTTTTTTATATAAAATAAATCATTCAAGGTTGGGTTTTTTTTTTACCACAAACTCAAATAATAACTTTTAAAATCAAAAGAGTTTTTTTTTAATTTTATTACAGAGAGACTGTCAGTTTTATGTTATCATATCCAAATTCAAAAGCACAAAAATGGGTCCCAAACTAATCGTCCTCTTGGAGATGGCTTCCCATGCCACAAATGGGCACCGACCGTGAATTCTGTCTGAAAACTCGGGTTCCGAACTGGGTTTACAACTCTGGCGCGCGTGATGCCAGGTCCGGATTATCCCCCTTTTGGTGACACACAGTCACGGTTCAAGTTCAGATCTCATAATTTGACAAGGACACGTCCTATGTATGCATAAGTGAAGTCAATGAAGTGTGATGATTTATTTCTTGAACTTGCAACACAAATTGAGTGGATTCTTTGATGTATTTGGAGGGATTATGGTTTTGTTTGTTTTTCCTGTGTTTTCTTTTAAAGAAGTTCAAGAAAAGCTAAATGAATGGCCTAAAAGCTAAGACTATGGCGCACGGATCGCTTGAGATTTAAAGATCGATGTTGATTGTGGGAGAATTGTTGGAAACGTATGCTTGCTTAAATGTAAACACGGACCATCGAGATAAATTGATTGATTTCCCTTCTACTACATCGAAAACAAATGTTCAGTTATGTTAACAATTTGGGGTAGAGATAATTTGCCTTTCGCATCTTATTCCCATAATTTATCCAACAAAATATTTATTAAATAGATTTTCGATTTGCGTTTTCTTTACTTGAATGTCACAAATCCAAATGTAAAGTAAGGATTTTCTATGTTTGTACTGTTATACGGTTGCTAATTAAAAATATATTCAAATAATGTTAATTTTAGTGAAAAGTAATTATTCTAAACAAATAACATAAAAAGATGATGACGCAATATGTTCTTTTCGTTGTCCATATAGATTTAAAATAACACACATTTTATATCATTTAACAAGTAAATTTTTGCACTTGATAAAATTATATTTTTAGCAATTACGAATCTGAGAAATAGTTCAACAAATTTCTTTTTAAGACTCCACTTGTCGAAGTTATACTCTATTTTAGCACTTTCTCGAATATCATCATTACTCATCGGTTTGATTTAAAAAACTATCAACCACTTAGATGTTTTCTTTACTATAAGGTGCTTAAAAGCAAACACTTTCTTACTAGACAGTCCTTCTAGGTATATAAATTTTTATTTAAATCAGAAATAAACAGTATTGCAATTACTGAAATTGCAGTGAATCTCAGGCATCTACAGTAATCACTGAAGAGCGTTCGATTGTATCAAATAATTAATTTAATTCAATTGAAAATTCGTTTCAATATTTTTAATTTATATTATCGCTGAATTTTAACAGTGATTTTTTGTTTCAGATGTCTTCTATTTGTGGAACTAATTGATTGAAGATCTTACTGGTTGTCCAGTCCAAAGTAAGAGACTCGCTTCTTTCATCGTAGATTATTTTGAATAGAATTCGACGTGCTCTATTTCTAATTTTGTAATTGTAAGTTGCTAAGAGAAAATTGTTGAATGTGCATATCTTGAAATGAGGACAGCTGATAGAAATGTATTAAGTTTCGGGAAACAAGCCAGGGAAAACTAGATCATCACTGAATCATACTAAATAATTAAAAAGATTCTAATTCATTAAAAAAAATAACAAATCGGTTGCTTTCTAATTATTTCAAATCATTAGGAATCATTTTTAAACACTTTCGGATAATTGTTTCGGCAACCCAAAATATTATTATTAATCTAATACCATTTCTCTACATGGAAGTTTCTTAGACGGCTTTTGGATTGCAATGGATTCATCATTTTGATAAGCGAAGTATGGATCGATTCATCTAAATGGCACTGGGATGATAGATATATGTTCCTGACTATGTATAGTGGCTACTGATCTGTAACTGCAACTTCTGGGAGGTTCATAAGCAGTTTCTGCTATGCAAGCGGATGAAGTCATTTAAATTGCCACAATACTATCCCAAGTCTAATGCTGTGTAATAGGTTGATCTTTGTTACTTGTAAGACGTTAGTAATTTGGGGGAGAGTTACTTACATAGTTCCTATGGTGACTGCTAAGACTTCTTCGTCTTCAAGTCAATAATCTATCACTATCCAAAAGTTACAGTTAGATCTCAGGAGTGGCTCTTCTTTTCTCAACCCTTTATTTACTGAAGGGACTTATAAGTTCATCTGTTTCCTCATTGGACTGCATTAATTTAAACACTTGGAGTCCTATTGGAACTTTGAAGTCCATTTCTATAAAATTCGTTCTTCATTTGAGGACTAGAAATGGAAAACGACATGAGTCCAAAAAGAAATTTTTTCAGTAGAGCTGAAAAAATGAAAAACATTGGTACTTAAGGCTATGATTAAGAATCAGATTGAATTTGAACTATTGCTACTGGAGTTCCCACTTTGGGCGTTCCCCAATATTCAATCTTGTAGGCATCCATCTTGACCTTAACATAGTCTTATATAGTACATGTCTCTTGCAAGCTTACAAAGAGAAGTAAGCTTGTGATGTCATTTAACAATTAAAAAACGGAACTTCATAAAAGGGGATTTCGAAGGCCCAATGGGTCTCAAAGCGTTTTAATTTATACAGTCAATGACAAATCTGACGGTAGGCACCTATAAGCCCGGTCAGTAATTAATAGGGTTGAGGTATCGATAGGTTCGTCACCTTTAACACCTGATATCCATATCAGCAGGATATAAATGTTCTTAAATATTCGTTTTGTCCACTCTGTAAACAACGGATGCAAATTGCACTTCGATTCGAGGACAATGACTCGCGCAGAAAAAAAATAAGAAAAAAAATCTCTCACTTCATTACTAACTCCGCAACCTATTAACTCCAACTCGAAGTAATCAATAACAACAAACGGAACAACAAAAATATATATACCACTTCACGGGTAAGTAACGGGTTAATTTGTTTTTCGGGTCCTCCATTCTCTTAAGACTTGTCATCTCCTGTCCTTTTGACATCCTTTTTTCTTCTACTAAGTCGATGTTGAATTTAATTATCGGTCTCGATGCTCACACGCTGTTAGAAGCGTTGATGACGCATTGTTTCGCCGAATTTCGTCCATTTGGGAATTTATGTCACTCTCCTCTGACTGTTGATATATATAGCGTCATGATCTGTGCGTTTAATTGACTCTCGTAATGAATTCGTATTTTAAAAGAGTCGTGTTTGGTTTTCGAAGGTCAGTTTGAATATCGATTAGAATTTGTTTTAGTGGGGTAAATGCACTCAGGAGTTAATGCCTGGAGAGTTTATTAATCGATCATCAAATGTTTTATCTGTTGGAGAAATCGGGAACAATTGGTAATTAATGAATCGGATATTTAGAAGAGTTGTGATAAATAGGGCGTGAGAAGAATGAGACACTGTTTAAACAAAGTGTTTATAGCTAACAACGTGTAATTAAATTCTAATTAAGGTTATAAATCTCTGATTAAAGTTCTCTACAATTGCTGCTTGTTTTGTCCTTCAGCTTTAAGAACGAGTTATGTTTTATGTTTTGTCATCAAATTACACTTATTCATTCTCTCTATATCAGCGTACGCCACTTACTTTTAGAGGCGGTCCGTATGACTTATGTTGGAGGTTTTCGCCGTCCGGATACACCCCGAAATATGTATCTTTAATTATTATTGATTTATAACATATAGCATTTCTGAAAACTGTGAAAAAATATAATATTTTTTTTTTATATCTTAATAAAATTATATTTGATATTTGATTTTTTTTTTCTTTTTTTTCTAATAAATAAAAAAATAATAGTGTTTATTATTAGTAAATCAAAGTCTAAAAAAGAAGTGAATCTATTGTTTCAACGTGACAATGCGACTTGACCCAACTTTTAATAAAAGTATTTAAACTACACTTCTAGATTACTCTGTTTTAGTCGATGTCAATTTTAGACAATGGCGGTCGAAATCTTTCAGTTTATTTTATGATAGAGTCGATGTTTTTCGGAGTATTTGTTGCAGTCAGTTTTAATAAATTGTTCAAATGAGATTGAGATAAGTTGTTCCTGTATTTATTCTTGATGAAAACCCACTTTGCTAAAAGCTTCTTCATATTATTTTCATATTATTCACTTCACATATTATTTCGAACAAATTACAATTAGTTAAAAAAAAAAGTCCATACAGTGAAATTTGTTTGTTTTTTATCTTCAGTGGTGCCCGCGGGCCGCAGAAAAATCTGTCGCTGGCCAAATCCTGCCTGGTAAATGGCTTGTAATGAGTTTGTGAAAAAATTCTTTAAAATATTTTAAAATTTGCTGTAACTCTATTATTGTTTTATTTAAGTGTGCTCTTGTATGTAAGAATTTTATCAAGGAAAAAAAAGTATCCGATTCATCACCACTCTCTCTTATACACTTTTTTTAAAAATTGAATAAATTGATAGGATGATATATAAAAGTCTACCAGTGGTAGACACTTTCAAAGAGATGAGTGTCAGGGAATTTGAAGACATTTTGTGCTTCAACCGGCATTCTTACGACTATGAATAAAACAATTACTGGTTTAAGTAGCTTTCCTTTACCCCCCCCCCCTCCAAAAAAAAAAAATTGGTTCTGTTAATTTACCACTTAAAATGTCCCAGCCACTTAAAAAGATGGGATTAAACTAGGGATCTACTGCTAAAAGTTTAAAAAGAAGGTTGAAACTTAAAACTCAAAAGAATAATGCATTCGAAATTCACTAAGAAAGTGGCGGCCTGGAAGATTACCGAAATTTTCAGTAACTTTATTCTCTTAGGTGGGAATGAGGGATCGAACTTCAAGAAGACCGGTCATTTATTCCAAAAAGTCTCCTGTTACGTTCTTTTTCCAAGACTAGAGACTGACGTCACCCATCCGTCGTTTTCGAATTCGTTGCCATTCCTTGTTTTAAAATTAAATTACTAAGGGACTGGAGATCCTGACTCATCCGTCGTCTCCGAATTCGTTGCCATTTCATACTTTGAATTTGTGCATCCGTCTTTTGAAGCTATTTATTTTCGAGGTTAAAAAATAATCAATCGACTAAACTTTTTTACTTAAATTATCCGCACTGCAGTTTTGATAGCGACACAGCGTAAAGGTTACAATATTTGTATGCCATTATGCGTTAGATGTCACTTATTTTTCATTTAAAAAAGTTATTTTTGTTTTCATGTTTACTTAATTTTAATCCGCACTTAAAATTAATGTGCAACAAGTGAACTTTGGTCATGGCATAGCATTACTCAAAAAGCTATTGGTTACTGTTGTCTTATATTTGGAGACAACAGAAAAATGTTTTCATAGATTATATGTAAAATAATGAAAACCTATCTTTAGACATGCAACTCGTATTTCATATTCGTATCTAATACATAAATTGTAGCCGAAGAAATCCTTTGAAGTTCCTTAGAATTGCATCATATTGTTTTTAGTCTATTGTTATCTGGGGCGCAGTTGTCACCAAGCCTAAATTTTTACACGTTAAATTGCCCCGTATATGTATCGCCAAGCCTAAATGTTTACGGTTTGTTATATGATTATAAATGATTTGAAGGTTGTTAGTTTAGATTAGTTTTTTCTGTAATTTGACTGTTATTATCTGGTAACCGGCTAAAGGAATAGTACCATTTTTAGATTAAACAAAACAAAAACAAAAAAAAATTGTCGAGACACCAAAGGTTTTTGTACTTAAAACATGACGTCTCAGGGTTTTGTTTCAAGCTAAAATTTAAGATTTTTGCATTCATTATAATGTTTCACTCATCTAATTCTAACTCTATGCACGATTCAACCACAGTGTGCCATTTTGCATACAGGGTCACACAAAAGGGTTCCTCCAAACAATACAACCACACACGACCCAATGCTCGCAGTATCTTTTCTTAGGAACAACCAGCTACATGCATAAACTACCAATTAACCGTCCTATTATCTCCATGTATCTTTTATCCTCCACAATGAAGATGATAAGAAAACCACCATTGACAGCGGGTCGAAATATAACAGGCTGTTGACCTACAGACATAGATGCCCGGACCCCTCGAGGGTCAGACGTCTTGAAGGTAGGTCAAACAACTCTCTTCTACCGAGTTTCACCGTGTCTCGTGATCTAAATATAATATTTTACCTTCTCCGGCGTATGGTATTGAGTAACCTTGGGGAAGCTATGACTAACGGTATTATTCGGAAGATGGACGCTTTTCATTTGCCGAAGGGACGTAACCTATAAATAATGTTTACCAACGAAGTCCAATGTCCTTTTTGAGATTGAAAAGTGGCGCTACTTCCCTTTCAAAACATAAAATCTGTTTTGCGGTGATGGAATACTTAATGGTGAAAAATTAAATGTGTTTTTTTTTATGACGTTCGCTGCTAATGTCCTTTGAATTATGGAATCCGAGTTGGACGTTTGTGGATTCTGTTAAAAGTTTCAGAATCCGTTTCAAAATGATTTTTATGGATGGTAAGACCTTTCAAGTACTCGCCATGTAACTCTGGGAAAAATGAATTTTTTCTTGCGTCTCCTTTCAGGGTTCAGAAAGTTGGTATTTTAGTTGTTGGTGGTTAAGTAACCTGTAAATTGTGTTCTCAATGAGGTCCAACGAACCTTTAGGATTGAAAAGTGCTACTTCCTTCCCCAATCAAGAAATTTGTTAGGGTTTTTCTAGGATGGAATTCTTATCAATGAAAATTTAAACGCGCTTTATTAACTTTTAATTACTATGGCACATTCAGAAATTAAGTAGTGAACGTGCACTTTGATTAAAACTCAGTTTTAAATTGTTTTCGGAAATATGTGCTATTTACAGCTGAATGTATGTCATGGCAAATTTTAACAAATTTGAATTCCTCCGGTATGCCCGGAAATGATCGATACTTTTAGAGATATTACAAATGTTAAGACTTGATAACGAGAACCACCACTTTGTGAATGTATTCCTACTACAGGGAAGATGCTTATGTAAAAAAAATTTTAAACCTGAAGTATATAGAACCACATAATATACAATAATTGTTTTTGTATTGAATGTATTACGTGTTTCAAGGTATGTTTCTCACCAGAAGTCCCTACGACCAATAAATTTCTAAATTTATTTGCGCGCAAAAAAAAAAAAAAAAAAAAAAAAAAACTTATTTTTATCGTATAGTAATAATTGGATATGTTTTGCAACTTTCTTCCAGGATTTTCTATAATTTTGGTAAAATCTATTTAACTTATTAGGCAACAAAGTTTCATCAACCGCTGTTGTAAGGAATTATTAGGGGGGGGGGGGGGGGGAATGTTTGTTTCCTGTAAAATGGGCAGAAATGTCAGGGTAGGTAGGTAGGGAAAAGTTTATTTTTTTGCTAAATATTTTCAGCAAATATGCAAAAATAAATATTAGATCAGTGATGTAAAATACTTGGGTATATTTATTTTTGTGGGTCAATATCTTGGGTATATATCCAGGTATTTACTAAAATTGAGTATTTAAGTGGGTATTTATAATTTTTTCTTCAAATTTAATTGCTCACTACTCGATAATAAATTCATTGCTTTAACGAATGTTTTTTTTTTTTTTTTTTTTTTTTAATATATACTTAAATTTTTTTCAAATTCTAAAAAAAACTTAGGGTCGAAATTTTTGTTTTTGTAATTTTAGGGTAGTTAGGGTTGCAGGAAACAAACAATTTTTTTTCCCTTTGGCCTTATGTTGTAGAGACAAATCATAAACTTAGGTTCCATAAAAGTTAGCACTTTTATTAAAAAAAGAAAGCAGACTTCAAGACAAGACACCTTAGCTTAAACTCGTCTATATTCTCATTCATTCCGTCACGACACCACGTAATTCGGAGATAAGCATTCCCAACGCGTCTTTAGTGTCTTTTGGTGCGCTTCAACGCACCCAAAACAGTTCCATGATTTCTTTTGCCTTCGGGACATACATCGGTGAAAAGTCCACACTACTTACAAACAAAACAAAAATATTCCCAAACCGAATGTTCTTTCCAAACCAAAAGAATAATAATAATAAAAAATAAAAAAAATGGTGGACGATTCCCATTGACTTTTCTTTAATGGAATGAAGTCTGCAATGGTAGAACGATCATCGCAATGGCTCTTTTACGGACGAATTAGATTTCATTGTTGGTGGTTATTGTGGTTTCATCATGTCCAATTTTATCAAATTCGTCCCTGTCCGGATATGTCGGAAGTGATATTAAGCGATAATGATGACAGAAGCCGTCTGGATGGTATTTGCGGTCATTGGATAGACGTCTATTTGTGAAGTGTCCGAATTGAAATAATGTAGTAGAAGGATGTTGCAGGTAGAATTGTCTAGTAGGAGAAGCAGGTAGGTGAAGAGGTCTGTAAGGAATACTGAATGCCTAATTATCGATTTTCTGTTTGTATTGTTGCATAAATAAGAGGTCAGTGCGGCTGTATTTGATTTTCTAAAAGGAAGTTGTTTCTAGTTGAGTGCAGGAGGCAAACTTACTTAGACAAAAAAAAAAAAAAAAAAAAGCAGTAAATATAAATCTTTTATGAAGTAAATATTTTTAAAAAAAACTATCACATATTAAATAGAACTTTCCTTTGAAATAGGTAATTTTTTATCCTACCATAGTCTGAAGGACTATTAGATATTTGAAACATTTGTTATAATGAAATAAACTGGAGGTGTGGAACATTATTAAACTTTCAGTTAAACTTCTTACTACATTTCATTTGAATCGATTATCATAAATTCCATTTTAATTCCTTTGAATTTTTAAAAAAACCTCGTCAACTTTGAGAGTTTGACAATGTTTTTGGAATCAAAAACGTTATAAATGTGGCCAAGTTGGCGAACTTTGTGTCCATTTTGACAGCGAAAGGGCTATCCATTTCTATTTTTAAGTAAGAAAATTTATCAGAACAGGCAAATAACATATGTATATGCTTATCGTAACAATGCAATATTCTAGAATTAAACATTTTTCTAACAGTATACATTAAGATTTATTAGATGCCAGTTTATCTTTTCTTTTATTTCTTATCACGTGATCCGGAAGCTCCTTTGTTATGTAAAGACAAGTATTCAGTTAGGGAAGACAGTTTTCATTGTTGTATATGACATTTGTCTTTCAATTTTTGCGACTGTAGCAAATTTTTACTGGAATTTCATTAATGTAGGGTGATGGATATTTGTAAAGTTGTTAATAAAACGATGCTTAAGAAAATCTTGAGGTTATTATTTTTTTATTTTTTTTTGCAAAAAAAACATAAATATTTCAATGACAATTACTTTTGATTTATTTTCGCATCTCATGAGCTCTATCAAATGTACCCCCAAATTTGAACATGGTTCTGTGATGTTATTATACTGACAACAGGCACACCATTTTTCAAAAACACTTTTTCGGACTTTATAAAAAATATAGATCATCCAAACCAAGTATTTCATATCCGGTAAAATAAAGTTTATAATCTGGAACAAAAAATTGGCTTCTGCAGGCTTTGCTATTAATTCATTTAGTTAATGATAAAAGATAATTTACAAAACTGTATCATCCAATTGTAAATACACTCATTTGGCACCATGAAAAAGTAGATTTCTCTAAGAATTATTACTCTATCGATCTTCCCCTACTTTGCATTTAATAATTAAATAATTGTAATATTATAGATTACAAACGGATAATGTGCGATTATATTTTTCTGGACAATGTCTTATAAATACAATATAAATACAACTGTCTGTTAAAAATATAAGCTTTCATAAATCAACTTTGTTGTTTTCATTCCGTTGGGCAATCACATAATAATAATAATGATTATTATTAAAAATTGTTATAAATGATAATAATAATACATAAATGACAATAATTGTGGCCATAGTACCTGGAAATCAGGAAGCTTTCTGATTGTAGGAATTTTTTTTTTTTTTAAATTTCGCAGAAATCAGAGAATTTTTGTATTTTTCTATTGTTTTAAAGGTACGTTTTACCGTTCATCCGTATTTTGGCACCGATTTCCCTATGAATTGTGCTAATCGTTAGAAATTTCCTTTTACGGTATAGTTTAAACTTTTCAATACTGCCAAAACTGTTTTTTTTTTTTTTTTTTTTTTTTTTTTTTTTTTAAATGGCATATTTTCTCTTTGGCGTAAGTGTTCTATTTGATCTACTTGGAAAAAATGGGGAAATTTGAAAAAAGTTTGCAGTAAAATCTGGGAATTTTTTAGAACTCTATTAAGGAATTTTTTTGTGGCCCCCCTGAATAATAACAAATGACAGTAATAATAATAAATAATAATTATAATAGTGACAATAAATGACAGTGATGATAATCTTTAGTGCGTCCTCTTCTCCTTTACTCTCTATTTATGTTTCCCTTCTTTGTAGAATCAAACATTTTATCCTGTATATAGAAAAAAGTGAAGCTAGGTCTATTTTAAGGGTCACCAAAATCTTCAACCGAAGGATCGCATCACGCTAAAGGCGTAAGGAATAAAATTCTAAGGCACAACACATCTGCTTGTCCCTGCATTATTCAGAGGGCAACATATTTTTCCAAACAAGTCTGAAAAATATTTGAATTTTTTTCTTTTTTACGAAATTTTCCGCCATATATGGAACGTTGAGAGAAATAGAATTTGCAATTCATTGGATTTTCGTAAATCGCCTATGAATCGTTTTGTATTTGCCATATTATTATTATTTTTTTTTTCTGGAGCTACTTATATAATGCTCTTTTCAACAAAATGTTTCTCTTCCTATTATATAAGATGGGAGTGTGAAACATCACACAACTTTCGACTACCTTAGTCAATGCATTTAAATTTAAAAGTATTGGTATAATTTAACGTTTGCGTTTTCATATCTTTAATTCACATTAAAAAAAAAAACTTTTCGATTTGATGAGTTTGGCGATAATTATCTTCACAAATCTTGCCAAATTGGTTAAATGACAAAAGTAATTATAAATATCCAGTTCTTTGGCTGAGAAAATTTATTACATAATAAATGAAAAAGCAAGTTCGGTAGAGGACTTTGAATTTGTGTACAAGAAAAGTATTATAGTTTGTCGAAAATATCTCCCCCCCCCCTTCCCCTTTTTATTCCAATGCTTACAAGAAGAAAATATGATTTTTTTTTTGGGTTATTATTTTACTTTATCAAAGTATCTTTGATTCAAAGAAATATTTGTAAACGTTTAACTTTCTATCTAATCATAAAAATATCTTTATTTGAATCCGCTAGATCCGCATAATTTTGCCGTGATCGCCTACTAACACCAGTTTCCACAGTTACTTTAATATTTTTTCTTTCTAAAGTTTATAAAATTTGAAATAGGTTTTCAAACAATATTTAGAAACAAATTGTTAGTTTCAATAACTTTTTTTGAAAGACGTTATTTGATATTATACGTGTAACATAATCACTGCCATTTAATCTAAATTTAAATATTCTTGTGATTAAAAGGATCAGGACACACAAAAAAGAAAAAGAAAAAAACTAAGGGTGTGGAACGTCGCACTATTTTCAATTACACTATATTACTGATCACAACATTTAAATTTAATGTGAAATAGTATTTAAAAAAAAAAAAAACATCGTCAAAATGGCGAATTTGGCGAAATAATCTTCGATAATTCTTACATTATCCTTTCTTGTAAGTGATTGGCGTGTGAGTGCTCGCACTTGACTGAGGTTGATTATATTCTCCCGCGCCTTTTCTTAGCAATGAGCAAGCTGTTATCTCCTTTTGAAAAGAAATATAATTTCTTATCAAATTATGCGATAACTCAGTGACGAATCCGCAGTGTTGGCCTTAGTAACATAAACATTTTCGATTTCATTATTTCTGAAAAGAGATATCGTTTTGGTAGTCATTCATGAAAAAATCGCGCTCGCAGTAAGTATTTGCTAATGTCATACTTAAAAGTGCAGAGTTCTGTTATGTTGAAAATCAAAATTATCATTTTAAAGAGGTTTCCTGACATAAAACTACTTTTAGAACAGAATTTTCATGTAACAAAATGAATGATTTATATTATATATATTTATATTATATGATTATATTATATGATTATATTATATGATTATATTATATATATTTATATTATATATATTTATATTATATGATTTATATTATATATATTTATATTATATATATTTATATTATATGATTTATATTATATGATTTATATTATATATATTTATATTATGTGATTTATATTATTTACATTATATGATTTATATTATATATATTTATATTATATATATTTATATTATATATATTTATATTATATATATTTATATTATATATATTTATATTATATATATTTATATTATATGATTATATTATATATATTTATATTATATGATTTATATTATATGATTTATATTATATATATTTATATTATGTGATTTATATTATTTACATTATATGATTTATATTATATATATTTATATTATATATATTTATATTATATATATTTATATTATATATATTTATATTATATATATTTATATTATATGATTATATTATATATATTTATATTATATGATTTATATTATATGATTTATATTATATATATTTATATTATATATATTTATATTATATGATTATATTATATATATTTATATTATATGATTTATATTATATGATTTATATTGTATATATTTATATTATATGATTTATATTGTATATATTTATATTATATGATTTATATTATATGATTTATATTATATATATATATATATATATATATATATATATATATATATATATATATATATATATATATATATATATATATATATATATACAGAGAGAGAGAGTATCCAGCCAAAGTATCATGTAATACAAATGCATCAGCATCTTATAAAATCGCTTTAAAGTAACCAAGATTAATTGAATATTTTAACAGTTATCTAGTTTTTTGCGAAGAAAATTCCATTAACAGAATCTGATTTACAACTTATTCAGTTCGAGGCTTAATAGTAAACAGACCCATGCTCAGATATAGCTAGTTTGCACCAAATACTTTCAGTGGCAATTTGTATTGTTATTTTGGATATTTATGATATTTTGGTTGTATACTATTAGCAGTGATTTGCAACGACTCATTTGAAGAGTAAAAATAAATTATTAGGAACGATGGAATGTAGAGCAAAACAAAATATCATCGGCTTAAAGTGAAAAGCGGTAATTGTATTTTTGTTCTCAAATCACTTTTTGGCGATTTTGGAAGCAGAAATGGATTAGTTAGTAAAAAAAGCTGAATTGTTGAGTAAAGACGTCGAAGACGTTCTAATTTCTCGAGGCTAAGGAGGGAAAAGTGCTAACTTTAATTTGTCATATTTTTCAGGAGAGGAGAAAATTACCTTCCGAAGAGCAAATTCTACATAAACTAGGCGCTTTAGAGTGTCACGTATTTAACACAACTTTATTCCAAATTGCAGCTTTTATTAATCGAAGGGTTTTCTGCTTCCAGTAGAGTTAACACATTTTCAATCTTAGTCGCCGAAATGTTGATTCTGCTCGTTTAATTTTAAGTCCAAAATCGTCTTTTTTCTCCAAGCTGAGGATATAAACCTGGCCAAAGTAGAACAACACCGCTATGGAAATCTCAGTGCCCTCAGTAAACTAAAAAAAAAAAAAAAAGTAACCCCACTCATAAAACTGGAGGCCTCATTTTTTAGGGAAGCATGTGTTTTTTCTCACGTTTCTCACCAGGGGGGGGGGGAGGAGGGTGCGTCAAAGAATTCGTCAAGAGAGGGAAGGTGCCTATCAAAGTGTTTCCCTTTTTCCATGTGTGTGTATAGGGGGACTGCCGAGGTTGTGCTTCAAAATACAATGTCCTTCCTTATATTCTGCTCCTTCTTGTGGTGGCATCACCGCTCATGTCGTCTGATGTGTGTCGAGAGAGGGCTTTCTTCGAAGAAAGGCACACCTAGGTGTATTTTTTCTTGTTTTGTTACTATTGCCGGGGAAGAAAGGAATATTTTGTGGTTACTTTTTCTCGGAATGATTACATTTTATGCTGGGCCTTAAAACAAAAACATCCGTTGTCAAAAAGTTGTTAAAATGAATTGTGTACGTGTTTGGAAAGCGAGAAGTTTTCATTGCTCAAACAACTAGAAATGCGGTCATATTTGTATTGTTATTTAGAAGAATTTGTATTATTAAGTGGCGCTCGCATTTTTCTTTTAATATATTGACATAGTTCTCGTTAACCAGTTACGGAAGCTCGAATGTTAATGGAATAAGTGGACAAAGCATAAACAGTTGAAAATCAAAATAATCCATAGCAGAAATTTGAATTTTTCCTTTGAAAGACCACCTGGATGGGGTCCCTGCATCGAACTTTGAACTATCGTCCAGATGACATAGCAATATTTATATTCAATAAGATTCTCCTGTAGCTTTTGAGCTATGTACAGTCCACTAAAAATTCCCTGACGTAAAAAAGAAATCAAAATATACTTTTAAAAGGAAGTCTCCTAGTAAGGATCATTCCTTATACTCGCTATGTGCATTTAGAAATTACTTTGTATAACCACCTTAAAATTGTGGGAGTAGGCACGAAAAAGATCATTTAATGAAATGACGTAAATTAAACACTCGAGAATAGCGTTTAATGTATTTTATTTTATGCTTGAAATCCTTATGTCACTGCATATGCTGTGTCTCCATTTGGTTTTGTCTTTTGTTGTTTTAATTTTCATTTATAATAGATAGACATTATATGGAAACAATTTATGTTGTTTCATTGAATGATCTTTTTCGTACCTAATCACTAAATTTTCAAGGTTTTCTACAAAGTAGTTTCTAAATGCACTGGGCGAGTATAGTGAATGATCCTTACTATACTAAACTCCAACCTAACTTGACATCACTAGACGGTAGATCGTCACAGTGCTCATAGGTATTTAATCCATTTTGGCGGCATGAAAGCATAATGTTCGCCAAACCACAACCCTGTAGAGAACAAAAGTCTATAAGGTTTGGCGAGAATTAAGTCTTCACTCCGCTAAAATGGATTAACTGCCTATGAGCACGGTGAAGATCTATCGTCTAGTGATGTCAAGTTAAGTTGGAGTTTAGTATAGGAGACTTCTCCTCGTAAGTCTTAATTTCACAGGCAGTTCATTCCAAGACATTTAATATTTGGATATTTTAATTCAATATTTGAACTCAGGTTAACAGCCTTTGGCAATGACAGGTCATGGGCATTCCCAGAAAAGTAAAAAAAAAAAAAAAAAAAAATCCGTCCTCCCATACCGCAACAAAGCCGGAATTTCAATATGAGTTACGCTTTTGGAACTCCATTGTAAAACCGCAAAAGCGTGGCAGTCGTGTATTTGTTGCGAGATCTCTTCCGCTTCTGGGGGGATGGATGATACGCGGAGGGATATTGAACTGTCGTCGCACCAGCTGTGGCTTGCTGTGTTTTATTCTACCTCCGGGAATCATATCACAATGACGACTCCGAGTGTAGCCAAACCTGCAAAGCGGAGATAAGTCCGGTCCATTGTCGAGCGCCACGAAATCTGTTTCGTAGTCGAATTGTTAACGTAATTGTTTTTCTCTTTGACGATGCGACTGAAATATTTAAGTTTATAATTGCACCGACTGTTGCAAAAAAGGACTCGACTGTGAAAGACAGAGAACGTGAAGAAAGACAATATTTTGATGGTCACTATAGAAATAAACATGACTCTATGAACAAAGTTCTTTTCTTCAGCGGTGTTTACAATATGGGCACTTCTTATTAAATAAGGGTGGTCCTTGTTGTTATTTCTCAAAAATAATAATATCTTGTTTTAAAATTAACTACGTTATTTAATATTTTTAAAAAACTTGCTCTCTCTAATATTCTTCTTCAATTGGGTAAGACAACGCCGTACCATGCAGCTAGTATAAAAACATATACGATATTTCTTAAATGAAAAGTTTGTTATATGAGTTGCATCTGCAAGGCTAATAGAAAAAGAAAGAAATCTCTTTTTAAGAAATGAGGGCAGATTTTGCACTGAATTTCTTGTCTTTTTTAATTTAAGTGTATTACTAACAAAAAAAAAAAAAAAAAAAAAAAAAAAAAAACACCTGAATAATTCGTTTCTGGCGAAATAAAATTGTTCTGTTTTCAGTAGAATTAACATGTTGATGCAGTTGTAGAACAAACATCGACGGAAAATCTTTAAAAGATTCTTAAATATTCTTTGAATATTTTTTCATTGTATAAAAAAGACGTTACCAGTTCTTGAAATTCATAATTATACGTTTAACTCTTATTCATATAAGTTCACTATTAGAGGTCAAATTCTATACTTTTGAGACCACAGGTTCAAAATTGAATTAAATCGGGGGGAAATCTCATGCTCATACGTCATTGAAAGTATATAAACAACTTTAATTTTGAGCGTATAATAAATAAAGATATTATTTTATACAAGTATTAAAATCAGAAACCAGAAGTTTCAGAGAGTCAAATATTTTCTCTTTACTAAATGATCTAATGGAGTGCTGAATATAATTATAACCAAACTTTATTTAAAATCCTTTGAGGTTAGAAGTTTTGCAATAAAATCTTAACTAATTGATGGAAATTTATTTCTCTGAAGAAAACCGATATTTAAGTTCAAATATTTTTTTTTTTTAAAGAAATCACTCCTAATGATGATGATTTCTCAAGTATCATTAAGGAGTCGGTTCGAAATCTTAAGAAATAAAAAACATGTTTCGAATTCACCGTTGCTTGGGGAATATCGAAATGCGGTTTCTTTTAATAAGTCAAACGTCAAAGATTTCGGAGTACAGTAAAAGTTTTCAACTAACAAATCGTATTTTAAAAATGGTTACTGTAATTAAAAACTTCTTGCTTCTAATGAATTAAAGTTATTCCTTGTTTCAAGATAAAAGATTATCTTCCAACTAAAATTCCTCAATTCGAAATCCTTACTGTAAAAGAAATGTATTTTAATTTAAAGCATACTGCTCGAGTATCAGTCAGTTATTTGTTTCAAAATTTCTTTAATTGAATTAAAATTTTATAAATCAGTGATCGAATTTAATTATTAATTAAACAATACTTCAACAAAAGTAATGAATCGGGTGCTTTTCAGAAGTGCACCAGATGACCAAACGATACAGGTTTATCGAAACTTCAAAATGTGGAGATTTAATTAAAAAGTTTGGCGAAACAGTGGGAACTTTTTAATCAAAGGTTTCCTCAAGTTATAATTCTTTTTTGAATGACCGCATTTTTACAAAAGTGAATTCCGCCACACAATTTAACTTCCTTGTGTATTTAATTAGTTCGCGTTCGCTGGTGTTTTTCGATACACCAAAAGCGAAATAAAAAATAAATAAACAATCAAAACAGCTGCTTGACGTTTTAATTAAATACAAGGCCTGTTTAGAAAACAAACTTTTTTTTAAAAATTTGAAAGGTTTCTTTTTGTATTAAACCCATTGAAAAGTAACAAAATAAGTAGTTTTTAGTACCCGTTCAATAAAACTAGGGACATTTTGTTCATTCTTTTTGAAATATCAAGCTTTTATTACAACGTATCTTTTGTGCTTCTAGTGTATTTAAATTATTTCGTTACAATATATAAGCTTGTGTATTTTTTTTAATTTTTGAAATACTGTACTTTTAGTTTGGAAACAGTTTTTTTTTTCCCCTAACCTTTATAGTAGCTTTGAATTTATTTGTTTATAGTGGACAAAACCTTCGGAGGGCTTATTAACCCACTTGCCGCCGTCCAATTGAGCTGAAACTTGGAAGATAGACTCATTGTCGATGACATTGCCTTTGGGGTCAAGAAAGAGTTAGCGATCCGCTTAGTTATTGGTTTTTTTTGTGGTAGGAAAACTTATGAAAACCCAATTTCAGCTCGAAATCGGGATAAGTTGCAATTACACATAAAAATAGTTATAATAAAATCTTTTTTTTTTTTTTTTTTTATGCATGGATTAGATTTTTTTTTTTTTTTTTTAAATTTTAGATTCTATGCGTAGTAATTGGCTTAAACAAAGGCTATGTGCGTAAAGAATTCATTTTATGGAAATAATATGTTTAGCTAGATGTGTAAAGACTTAAGATGCTTGTTCTACAGACGAAGCAGACTTTCTTAAGGTTGTTATTTTAATGAGAACTTTAGACGTGAAAACAAGAAATTATAGATAACTAGCTTGAATACTCGTGCTTTGCTACGAAATTTTACAATGTACATTTTAACAACAACAACAAAATACATTCATACATCAGTTCACATTTCGGAAACTTAACTCCGTTTCGACCCTTGGAGATTGGTTTATGAAAATATGAATACCTTACTTTAATCTATGCTTCACTTTTTGACAGTTGTATCAAATTCCCAAAGTTATGACTATATCAGAAGTGGATTTCTTGTTTTTAACGTTTCGACTCATTTACGACCCCTTAAAATTAGTCTATCGAAATCGGAATAACGTACTTTTTCTGAGTTCTTCCTTGTTGACATTTGTACCAAATTTCAGTGTTGTGACTTCATTGGAATTTGGGAAAATCAGTTGGGGTTTTTGCTTAGAGAGATTGTGTGCTCTAAGAAAATAACATATAATTGTAAGTCCTTAAAAGGAAGACCTAATGAGGCTTATACTTGCTATATTACAATCTTCTAGCCCGGTGCATTTAGAAACTATCTTGTGTAAAATCTTGACATTTGGTGAGTAGGTACGAAAATGGTCACTTAACGAAATGACATAAATTGTTTTCATATAATGTCTAGCTATTATAAATGAAAATTAAAACAGCAAAAGACAAATCCAATTGGAGACACTGCATATGCATTGACGTAATGATTTCAAACGTAAAATAAAATATATTAGGCGCTATTTTCGAGTTTTTAATTGGATGTCGTTTCATTAAGTGACTATTTTCGTACCTACTCACCAAATTTCAAGGTGGTTATATAAAGTAGTTTCTAAATGCACTGGGCTAGAAAATTGTATCGTAGCTAGTATAGGGAATGATCTTTACTAAAATAACATTAAATTGTATATTGTAACATACTCGATATAGGTCTGTTTTTCGTGACAAAGGGCGATATTAAATGCAAGGGTCGTAGTCGCCCTAAAATTCCTAAAATTCTTTAAACCTTGGTTCCTCCTTAAAATTGTACTTAAATGTTACGATAATCCTTAAAAAAAAAAAAAAAAAAAAAAAAAAAACGAAATTTTTCCGATTTTTCTTCAAAATCTGCGAAAAAACCCAGATAATGCTCGAGAGGAGAAAATCTTTTCTAAGTGTGTGTGTGTGTGTGTTTGTGTGTGTGTGGTCAGCATAACAGTCGAAGAAATTGACCTTCGATGTTCAAATTTGGTGTGTGCGAGTTGGTGAGGGCACAAAATCCTACCATTAAGATTTTCGTCAAAATCGCGCTTGCGCATGTATAAGTTAGCTGCCATTGAAAAAAGTCATGTTTTTCAATGATTGCAAAAAAACGGCTCTAACTATTTTGTTCAAAATCGCTGTGTGTCTAACCTCCGTCCCCACCTCCGAAATTCCAGTAAAAATGCTTTAATGGCTTAAAAAATTGAAAAACGAATGTCTTTAACACAAGGTTCTCTCTCTTTTCTTGACCATTCCTCATTAATACCTCATACCGTTTTTCTTCTCTCCTCAGTTTCACCTATAAAATAAAGGATAATATAAGGATTATCGTGAAGTATATCGCCAAAATCATCGTTTTAGCAAAGTTTTTTTTTTTTTTTTGTAAGAATTATTGCCAAAAATAACGCCAAACTGGCCATTTTTATTCAAATGAGAGAAAATAAGAAAATGAGCACAATGTCAAATTTTACTGTAACGACCAATGCTATCTAGTGTAATTGAAAGTTGTGTGGTGTTCCCTAGTTCTATTAGCAAACTCTCAGCGGCCCCTGTAAATGGAATGGGTTGCAACCGCTCATCCCTGAAGAGAATTCAGAGAGTGTTCCTGCTCTTCTTTTTTTTCAAATGTAGGGATGAAGAGAGTAAGGATGAGAAGAGGGAGTTATAAATATGGATTCGGAGGCCTCTCTGCATTTGGAAGGATTCTTTCCCGGTGTACTTGTAGGTTTGCGTTGATGGGCTAGGGAGAGGGGAAATAGAAACTGAGCAAGTGCGGTTGGTAATTGGTTTTTACAGTAAGGGTGTGTGCTGGTTGATTGATTTGAGGGAGAGAAGGAGGAGTTGGTGGGTTGCCAATGGGGGTAAGAAATGATGGTGCTTCATTCAACTCTATTGAGGCTTGTGATTTTTTATATTTTTTATATTTAAAGCGCATTAAAATGATGATTCAGCTGCTAGTGAGTTTTGATTTGATTTGTTCAAAAGTTATGGTTCGAGGATAAATTTGTGATTTTAATTTGTTTATGAGTGTTTCTACCCTCTCGTCAACCCTAAATCTAATCAACTCAGCAAACTCTATTGACCTGCAGTTAATGGATTTTCAAAAAAGTGAGACATAGCATTTTAATATTTTAAGCGAAGTTGTGTTAAATTAACTTGAAACCCTTGGAACCCTTGAAACCCTTGTTCAAGGATACTAAATCAGTTTTTATTTCAAATGTTAGGTATGTATTATTTTGTGTATTGTAATAATGTCGTAATAAATTTGTAATAAAATTGTAACTATGTCGTAATAAATTTATAATAAAAATGTATCTATGTCGTAATAATGATGCCATTAAAAATATAGAATACTTTTTCCTCTGTGTTCGTAACAGCTCATAAGCCAATAATATTCTTCATAAAAAAAATCTAATGTCTTTTACCCTTTTTAAATGAATATTCAATGTAATTTGATAAGAATTTGGTTTACATGGTTCCGACTGTCCATTTCTGCCTCTAACTATGAAGTACTTATCACGATCTACTATGCCTTGTAATTTTAAACTACGGTAAGGTTACGAGATCGAAACCCCTTATCCCGCATACCTCTCTTCAACCTCACCACCACAACAACGACAAGAGACCTGTTTAATGTCCACCAGCCCCTCATTATTGTATCCACAAACATTCGGTTAGGCCATGTCCGAACCCACGATCTGCCACTAATGGGCTCGGTGCCTTGAACCCCCGGCCACTAGAAACCATAGAGTGAAGGTGTAGGAGGCATATTGTGTAACTTGTGACACAGTATCTATATATATATAAAACTAAGTTGTCTCTACGTCTGAATCTTATACAAATCCACAGTTTTGCACCTAGAGGTACGAAATTTGGTACATAGAAGCTTTAGTACATGGAGATTGTAGAGAACAACTTTGAAATTCGATTAAAAGTTGCTTTCATTACAATTTAATGACATGAAAAAAAAAAAAAATTGGAGTGGCAATGATATTTTTTTATTACATCAAAATAAAAACAAAAGTTATTTTAATATGTCCCCCTTATTTTTCTGATTGTTTTTATGTATTGCAGTCGTCTGTCCTATAAGCGGTTCGAATATTATTATAATTTTCCATATATTTACTGTCAAACGACGCTCTGCGCATGCCCTGTTTGAAAACGTAATTGTACGCATTATAATATTTAAACGCAAACATAATGGCTTAGATTTTTGAAATCCACCGAAAGCTTTCACATTTTTTCGACATTTGCCACTATTACTTTTTATTTCCAAGTAAGTATTTATTCGTTTCCTTTATCCAGAATATCAAAAATCCTTCTTTTGATTGTTTTTATTGTTAAAATGCGTTATACGCCCCCCCCCCCCCTACTCCTCCCTCTACACCCCTTTGGCGACTTTTCAAAATGCTGCCAAGTTGCATTGACACTACTACTGAATTAAACTACAGATTTTCCAAAATGGATGCTAAGTTGTAATGGAACCATATGGGTGCCGGGTTACCATACTTGGCGCAAAATCACAAAAAAAGGAGGGGGAGGCGTATAACACATTCTAACCGTTTGTTTTTATTTTTATTATAGTGTTTTTGTACTGTGTATTCAAGTTCCATATTATTTAATATAAATTTCTATAAATTTTTTTGTATTATACATGCTAGACTATTTTACAATTTACACCAGAAGCATAGTATTTTATTTGCAATTTTATTTCTTTGTTCTTTATTTTGGTCGTGATTATGAAAATGGTAAGGGGCCGGGCATAGGATTTCTTTTTCCTCTGTGTACTAAAAAAATGTTGAAGACAGAATGTTGAAGTATAAAACATTTCTTTGGCGCGATTTTATTTGGTGCTTTTTCAAAGATAAGTGTGGTTTCTAGCAACGGTTTTTACGCTCAGATTTTATTTTTATTTATATTTTAATTTAAGTTGGTACTAATCCATTAACCGGACACCTTATAAAAATCGCCAAATTGAAGACCTAATTAATCCAAACTAACAACTTTCAAATAATTTATAATTTCTATATTTAGAATTGGCGATACATTTACGCGCCATTTAAAAGGGTAAACATTTAAGCTTGGCACCATATGGTAACCACCTAACGGCAGATAGTAATATTAATAGTCTCTTAATAAATATTAAGAGAACTCTTAGATACCGTGTTTTTGATTTTTTCGATTTTTCTGATCGTTAAATGAAAAAAATCGCCAAATGCCCTGTACTACATTTGTTCCACATTTTCTTAAATGCAAACTTCTATGTCTTTCAACGGGTCCCCAGCAGCGCGGGGCCACACTGCTAGTTAATTGATAACTCAAATGTGTGTTCTTTAATGCGTTTAAAAATTATGGAAATGTATTGGGTAGGATATGATTTTGATAGTGTATCGCTTGTTAGTCATAACACTGCATCTCTCTCAACTAAACAACACTCCAACACTAAATTAAATTTGCATGTACCTTATTATATAATGATGCAGCATATTTTAACCATCGATAATTTTAACTGATGGTTATAAATATCTGTTTATTTTTAGAGACAACACAAAAAAACTAGGGGTGTGGAACATCACACAACTTTCAATTACACTATATTACTGATGTGGATTTGTGTCATTTATTGTTTTTATATTTTCATCGTTCGCTTAGAAAAAATGGTCAGTTTGGCGATATTTTTTGCGATAATTCTTACATGGGTCTTTTTTTTTTTTTAAGAAGGGGGGGGGGGGAGGAATCACCAAAATTGTGTATTTGGCGATATACTTTTCGATCATTCTTATATTATCCTTTCGTATAAGTGAAACTGAGGAGAGGAATAAAAATGATCGTTGATGAGCTGTATTCAAGCTAAGGGAACTCTATGTTAAAGGCATTCGTTTTTCAACTTTTTACGTCGTTAAAGCATTTTTACGGAAATTTTGGAGGTTTGAATGCTTAGAACACCTTAAGAGGCATTATCACAGGGGTTTTGATCAAAATCGTTATAGTCGTTTTTTAGCAATCATTGAAAAACATGATTTTTTCAAAGGCGCTACCTTATGCGCATGCGCGATTTTGACGAAAACTTTAATGGTAGGTCCCATGGCCACCACCAAGACGCACACCAAATTTGAACAGCGTAAATCAATTTGTTCTGAAATTATGCTGACCACAGACATTTTTTCTAGATTACTTTTTTGAAATCAGCATGTTCCAAAACGTGGAGAAATGCACACACACACACACACACACACACACACACACACACACACACACACACACACACACACACACACACACACACACACACACAAAACGATTTTTTTTTTTTTTTTTGACCCAAGAGTCCCCAAGTGTAGCATGCCATCTCTATCAATTGCAAATTCTCTTGCATTTCCCCAGCTTTACCATCCCGATTTCATTCTTTGATGGTCATTTGTCACCATGCCGATTTGGATTGCCCTCGCTTTTTTTTACTACTGGCTGCCATTGGTAAAAGAAAGAAAAAAGAGAATTATTTCCCTATAGTTAACACTTAATCAGTCCAACTGGTACTTTTTTTTTTTTTGCTTCAAATTAACTGTTGATCAACAAGGCGTATAATTGAAACAATAAACTGACTCGTGATCGCTGGATGACTTGTGAAAACCAATGGTTAAGTGGCTTGAATAGTTTACAAATTTATGATTTTAAATCTTTGCATTAACATCGATCTTTAGAGGTTTAATTCACCCGCTTACTGTCATCCAATCCAGCTAAAACCTTGGCAATCAGACACTTTGTCGATGATACTGCGTTCTACCAATTTTTGGGGAAGGAAAAAAAAAAGCTAATGATATGAAATAGATTTTTTTCTTCGTAGTGGTCAAACACTATAGCTAAACGATTTGAGATCAAAATTGTTTAAATAGGCAGCAATTGCACATAAAAGTGTTGCTATTTACATATAAAGGATTCATATTAATAACTTTATTTTTATGGACTAGTTTTTTTTTGTTTTTTTTTGTGCGAAGTGTAAATTTAAAAAATTTGACATTTCGTTGAAGATGGAAGTTGTTTTTGGATTGAGAGTGAATATTTCTACGAACGAACACTTCTTCTGGTCTGATATTAGCATGTGTTAAACAAAACATATTAGAGCTTTTTAATGCGTAGAATGTTTTGCTCTGGAGCCTGTTTCGTTAATCACAACGCAGTACGTTTTATTTAAGTAAACATGAAATCATTCATTTCAATTTACGGAGATTGGGAGGGGAGGGGGGAATGCACTAGATATGTTAATCTAAATATGCTTATCAGAACAGGCCCTAAACTGTTGCGTTTTAATTTTGTTCACTCTGTGTGTATCAGATAAGGTTCAACTACGATCTAAGATAGTAATATTGATATAATGACTGAATGAAATATTTTAGTTGTTGACAAAAATCAGTTTAAAAATTCCAGCAGATTTTATTCTAATAAGCATCCGTAACACATTCATTGATCGACGAAAAAATCCCATAATGTAAACCCATTTGGATTACAATAAATCGCCTCTTTATTTTTTAGAAGGAAAAAAAAAATCATTCTTCGCTGGGGAACAAAAATCAATTTGTCATTTTTATAAAATCGAAATTACATCTCTTTATGACCAGACTGTTCAAAGAAACCATCTAAATAAACAGTTCGATATTTCGAATAGGTAAAGCCGACAGCTCAAAGAGTCACGAAGATTCGTGAAATCTTACTTTCTCGGAGTTTGCCTCTATTGGCGTTCTTTTTCACGGATGAAGTGCTTCGAGACGCGTGTCCCCTTCTTTTTTGGGGTTACCTCCGCAAGACGAGTTAATTAATCTTCAAATGGTCTGCTTGCCATGCTCCAACTGCAGCGATGAAAACAAGGCTCGTAAACATAAAGGCAACGTGTACTCATACCCAATTGGTAGAAGTGGGAAACAAAAAAGTGGGGGGGATGCCCAAAAATTGGCGACAAGTGCACCCCCTCCCCCTTCTCCCTCCTCAACGATAAATTTTATAATTTCGTATCTTATAATAAAAATATTAATTAGTAAAGGAACAATTTTTACTTCCTAACACTAACATTGAACAAAGGTCCAAAATTTATTGTTATTTTAATGAGTATTTTGCGACTAAATTTTTTTTACTTGGAAGTAAGAGATAAAGTGAAGTAATAATTCAACATTTTATACATTACTGTTTATTTAGATTTAAATAGTGCTTCAGAATGCGCATAATTTCATTAAATTAAATTAATAGAGAACTCTAAAATGTTTTTTTTTTTTTTTTTTTTTTTTTTTTTTTAAATAACTTGTCTTTTTATGAAACAGGAATCGAAATTTAACTTAAAAGGAAGTTCCTCCATTGTTAAAAGTGGACCAAGTGGAACAGTATTTGATAATAAAAATACTTGTATCTTTATTATACAAAGTAATAATGCACTTTTGATGTACCGTAATATTTTTTAAACTTTGAAAACTTAAAATGACTTATTCTCGGTGTCACTACATTGAAAGGTTATTGTTATTTTTCTTTATTAGTTTTTAGACTGATTGCATGCTTTTAAAAGTGGGAGGATGGATTTCAGTAATTTTAGAAGTGGGGGGACGCATGGGTATTTTCTAGAAAAGTGGGGGGACGCGTCACCCCGCGTCTACCCACACTTCTAGCACTGCTCATACCGGAAAGAGACGTTACCATGGCTTTTCTATACTATCCTGTTTTGACTTTAGCCCATGCAGTTAGTGTCCAAGTACCTCCAACTGCAGCGAAGTTTGAAATAAAGGCCTTTGAACATAAAGACAGTGCGTACTCATATGGAAAAGAGACATTATCGTAACTTCTGTACTTAACCGTTTGGGGCTTAGTCCAAGTAGACACTGATTATTTTCGGTAGACAAGTTTTTATCAATTTCTCCTAAGTCTGAATTTTTTTTTCAATGAGGCAATAAATGTTGACTAAAGTACATGGGGTCAATCGCATTTAATCTCCTGTTCTTATATACAATGCTGAGTTTTCTGGTTTCATTTTCTCTTTCATGATAATGCTATTTGGCAGAAGCTCTGAACTTCTTCTGTCAAAAAGCCTTTAATTTAAACCTGGATATCTGGATAAATAAATCACATTTTTACATTGTCCTCTTTGAAAAACGTTACGGCTTTGTAGAATAAAATAATAACAGTCAATTAGAGAGGAATTTCATTAATTGCCTTATATTGAATTTTATTTTGGATTGCAATTGACATGGATTGTTATCTTTTAGAATTATTTTAATGTCAATAGTAATATTCATTAAAAATTATTGAAATTATTTTAGTTTTTTGCAGAAAGAATTTGTCATTTAATTTGTCACCGAAAGTATTTTCTTATTTGGTTTTTGCGTATTATCAATATTTAACACATTTAATATTGACATATAAAAAAAATGATTATCTAAATTGACATACATATTATTTTATTTTGGACTTTGTTACATAAAGAAAAGTCGTCAAAACTATAAATTTTATTCTATTTAAAAACAACCTCGTATTAGAGATTATGCGTAGCTACAAAGTCAACTGTTATTTTTGTGGGAAAATTAAATGTTAGCATTGTGATTGGATAAGAGACTGTGAAAATCCTAATTTGAATTTTAAAGATGTATAGTGATTGGTTTCAAGTGTTGACGTACGATGGAATCCCACGAAAAGTAACGCTTTGACTAAGGTTCATTGATAACTGAATTCGGTATGGAATCAAAAGGAAAAATAATCATAGAATGTTTAATTCCATTTTTATTAAAGAATGTTATAGTTTGTTTGGATTTTTTTTCATTAATATCGAAGACTAAATAATTAACGTATTTTTCCCTCTACGTATACGGTTTATAAAATATTTAAAATTCGTACGAATGCAAAAGTATACAATTTTAAAGAATTAAAAACAATTTAGAACTTTTTCGTTACGTAGTATTAGTATAAATACAGCATCAGAATTCAAAAACTTACTAAAAATAGTCAATTTCGAAACTAATTACTTTGGAGATGGGGAGGGGGGGGGGGAAACATGATAAAATGTTATTAAGAAGTGTCTGGCATTTCGTATTTTGCCTAGACCAGAGATTACCAAACTTTTAAAGAATTACGACCCACTTTTTTAGGAACCGAATCTATAGTGATCCACTTCATTCTTGACCTATGGGATTTTTTTCAGAGACGAACAGCACACGTTCTTTCCGAAAGAGGCTTTATGAGTCAAAAAGGATCTCTTGTGACGAAAAAAATATTTATTATTAAATGTAATTTTACAAAAAAAAAAAAAAATTCTAATAAGGGTTGAGTGGGACTCGTGACCCACAAATGAGTTGCGACCCATAGCTAAGGAAATGCTGGCCTAGAATTCCACCAAGTTTTTCACGGTCGTGGTGACATGCCTTTTTAAATCCTTTGTATTAACTTCGAATCTTTTAAATCCTTTGTATTAACTTTGTGTGTGTGTGTGTGTGTGTGTGTGTGTGTGTGTGTGTGTGTGTGTGTGTGTGTGTGTGTGTGTGTGTGTGTGTGTGTGTGTGTGTGTGTGTGTGTGTGTGTGTGTGTGTGTGTGTGTGTGTGTGTGTGTGTGTGTGTGTGTGTGTGTGTGTGTGTTGATAGTGGGGCAAATCTGCGGATGCCTAATTAATCCCCTTGCCGTCATCCAATAGGGCTAAAACTTTGCAGATAGATTCTATGTCGATGAAAATGCATTCTAACAAATTTTAGAGACTCTCACTGTCACTAAAAGTATTGGTTTAATAAATAAATAAGTAATAAAATTGTTTTAATCAAAATAAATAAAAGATATTTGTGGATGTGAGTGGCAAAATTCGCGTTCATTTTTAGTAAATAAATTTTGAAAAGTAGTTTATCGCACATTTTGCTGGTAGAGTTATTTTTAATATTTGAAATTAGATGCAAACACCGACCACACTCTGACAACAGAGTCGGCTCTCTGTTAATAAATATAAAAATTAGAATGCATAGAAATTATTTTTATTAAAAACTTTGCTTTTATGGGTTGCATTGTTACGAAACGAGCTCACCTTGTCTTTAAAGCAGCTCGCCTTAGTTTAAACTTATCTTTCCTGCCTTGCTTCTTCTGCATGCTTCACTCCAACATCCTGGGGCATGGAACAGTGTGAGACATTTCAAGATATTATTACCACGGGAAAAGAGAGAGAGTTCGCTGCTAAATGTGTCGAACCTTAGTTGTTCCATTTTTAGTGTTCCGCACCCCAAAAGCCAAAAACGGAACATTAAAATCACTCCAATGTCTGTCTGCCGGTCTGAAACATTTACACTGGAATTTTTTTTCAAAACTAGTTGAACGATTCAAAAGAATTTCGCTCCGAAGCTATCCATACCCAAATTTAAATAAATTTAAAATTTTGAATAAGACATTAAAAAATATATATATATATATTCTATTAGGACAGCATTATTATTATTTTTGCCATTGTGTTTGTTACCAAATGAAAGTCACAATTGAAAAGATTTCTGAAAAGCATATAAAATTTTATATTAACTTGATATAAATTTTAATCTATGAGTACCTCAGGGGTAGCATTCGCACTAAAATTCTTAATATTCTTTAAATTCTTCTTTTCCCTGAAAATTCCTAAAACTGTGCTTAAAATTTTCGATAATTCCTTAAAAAAAAAAAATTACAAATCTCAAAAATTCCACGATTATCATCCAAAACCCGCAAATAAACCCAGGTAATCCTCCATATGAAACAATATTTCTGAGTTTTAATTATTAATTATTAAATATTTTGAAAATTAAATTTTTTTTGTCGGTATTGAAACATGCTTTGAAAAGAATATTTAAGTTAGGAGCCTATATCAGCTTTAAAAAAAAAAAAAAAAAATACCCAAAAAATTCCTACTTAATGTTTTTAGAAAACTCTCAACAAATACCTTCTCCTCCTAAATTTAAACGAAAAATATGTTTGGTTTATATCGAAATGTATTGTTTTGGAATTTTTTGAGAGAAAAAAACAAAATGAAATGTTTTTAATAACTTTGTGTTTAGTGCCAAATAAAAACGATAATTTCGAGGATTTCAAACAATATAACATGTGTTGAGATAAATTTTATCTACTAATCATTCAATTAACCGTCAAAAAAATTCCTACCTCTGTCCCGCTCCCCTCTCTCTTGTACTTCCCGAACTATACAAGTAGAAAAATTGGTAACTATTTGTAAAAAAAAAAATAGCAAAATTATAAAGTCAAATAAATAAATTTCAATTTTTAATGTTCGTGCTAATCGTAAAAAGCTGACGTGAATCCAGTACGTCTGTTTAACTTTTTTTTCGTGGCTTTCGTACAAATTTCCAACATTTATTATTATTATTATTATTACTATTATTTAACGTTTTCGAAACTTCAAACAGTTTTTTGAAACACTAAGGAGAACCAAATTATATTATAAACCAATAACCAATAAGAGACGTTATTTGATAATTTCTATTTTAATCATCATTTAATGATTTTAATATTTATAACTCCTGATAATAGCCTTATCATTAACTTTTTAATCAGAATTTCTTAAATTTTATTAAAAAAAATTGGGATAATTTAGAAACAATATTTATCTTTGAAATGTTAATAGCTATACATAGAATACCTTAATATTATTTGGTATTCCATACCTAATAAATCTATGTAGGATTATTAAGTCCTACAAAATTTGTATTTAAAAGTGAAAAAATGTAAACATCATTCATATAATGGTTATTATACAATATAATAACGATTATTTATAATTTATTTTATGCACATAGTACAGATCAAATAAAGTTGATTAATACGTTAAAATTAAAAACCTAAGTAGATAAAAATTTCATTTATACTAATACTTTCAACAACAAAAAAATGCATCACAATGTTTTTATCTGATGTATCTAAGTACCGAAAGCTTTTCTTTTTTTCCCCTTGTATTGAATAAATATGATGAAGAATATCAGATAAGAGTCTCCAACCCTTCCACTAATGAAATGAGGGGGCAAATCTTTCGGGCAACTTGGAAGATTGCCTCTATTTGCATAGAAAGACATTTAAGAAAATCTCGCTCTTAGGTCAGTGCGATTTTTCCTACTGATGAAATTTCGAGCACTTTTTCTTTCAGCTATGCATATATATATTCCACCATTTGCCACCTTTTATATTTTCTAGTGGCGCCAGGTAATGTTGAAAAATCGATTTTTTTTGTTGTTGCCCGTTTTTCATCTGGAACAGCGAAAGATGTTTATTTTTTTCTAAATTTAGGACTTTATTTTTTATTTACTATTGATCTTTATTTTTCTCGCGACTCTTTTTTGCTCCGATTTTTTTCTTTTTCTCTTTTATATTGTTAAAAAACTCGTATTCATATTTTCGTTCTGGAGATTAGTTTAAACAATTTTTTTTTACTGGAGGGGGAAATTTCCCGTTTTTTTTTT
This sequence comes from Linyphia triangularis, assembly GCA_963978545.1. NCBI lineage: Eukaryota > Metazoa > Arthropoda > Arachnida > Araneae > Linyphiidae > Linyphia > Linyphia triangularis. The sequence continues at coordinate 7,741,751 of OZ021727.1, forward strand.
TATTGTTATCTTTAACCGTCATACGTAAAGTGATCGTACGTGCATTCTTTACAAAAAGTTAAGGAACGATGGTTTTTGAATTTTAACGAGAGAAGTCTATCTTTTTTAATGGCGGCTTCTTTTGATTTTAGGTTTTATGAGTATTAATTCATTTATAAAATATTACAATTGCAGGCGTGAGATTTTTGTGAATGATGGTGAAGGATAATTTTTATATATCTTACATTTACACTAAAAGTTATACGTTATTAAACTTTTTATTATTTTTATTTTAGGAATTCTGTGGTGCACCAAGGAAAAACGCAAGACTTTTGGGCGTAAGTTAAAATTATTATTTGTATTAATACAGAACAAACCACTACATATTATAACCATTCGGTACACTAAATTTTTACGATGTGAAATATGTTTTTTTTTTTCTATAAATAATATATAGCGAAAGATCATTAAGGAAATAAATGTTTTTTTTTTTTTTTTTTTTTTTTTTTTTAAACAAAATTATTGATTTTTTACCACTAAAGTTGAACTTAACAAATTTAAAGACTAACCCATATTTTTTAAATCAATCTAACTCTATTATTTATATATATCAACTATTATATTATATAAATACTTCTGAATTTGCATTTCTATGAAAATAATTTTGCTCTATTGAACTCAGTCGAAATAATATAAGCCTTAAAAATCAAGTTTTTAATATAAATCCTTTATATATATTGCCAAGTTTTATGTTCATTAACATAATGTCGTTTCTGGTGTCATAGAGTGCTTGGTGTTTGCATATAATTTTAAATATTAAAAACATCTCTATCGGCAAAATATGCTATAAACTACTTTCCAAATTTGTTCATTAAAATTTAACGTGAATTTATGCATTACTTATTCTGAGTAAAACAATTTTATTATTTATTTATTAAAATAGTTTCGGCAACAGGAAAGAGTTTCTTCAATTATCGGTTAAAGACTATTTCAGCGTGTTTGGATGACGGCAAATTGGTTTATTAGTATTCCATAAAAGCGACCTTTTAGGGACAGTGGCAAAATTTTATAGATTGCATTGTCGTCGATATCGAACCTATCTGCCAAGTTTCAGCCCGATTACGGCAAGGGGGTTAATTAGGCTTCCGCAGATTTGCTCGCCATCGACAAACATACATTCACACAAAATGGTAGTTAATATAAAGAATTTAAAAAATTATTGTTTTGGATGGGTTACAATATCATGACATAATCTATAAACTGACCATTTCTTATACAATTTGCTGACCAGTCACTACCTCCATGATATTTCCAACGAGGGAAAAAAATCCTACGTATTTCCTCATAAATTTCTTCTGATCATTAAAAGCCTTGAAATCCGACTTGTCATTCAATCAGAGATCACTTTTGTGAGAATACAAGTCGCCATAACTTCTCGGCTTGTTCTTGTAGACCAAACATTACCCGCTTTTACAATGTCTTGTATTTGATTAAGCATGAATTCAAACTTAGTTTTATCTGCCTTTGTTCGCTTATTGACATTCAAAGACATAACAATCGTTGAATTGATTTGAAGTTTGTCATACTAAAGGTATTCAAAAATGCAAAATTTGAAGGAGAGTAACTAGGTGTTACTATGTTAGTCATATTTAACATTTGTCAAGATTTGGGCGGTTTCTTATAATTGTTAAATAAGTAAGTTAATAATACGTTCACAATGTTTATATGTTACCTCTATCAAGTGATTTTGAAGTTTAATTTGAAAGTTTAGATAATAACTAACTAACCTAAATAGCATTTGGCTTCACTAAAAAAATTTTAAAGATAATTTAGTGAAATTTTCTATAAAAAAACTTAAAATAATTTTGTAATAATAATTTGTAATAATTTTCTAAAAACTAACAGATCTGTATATTCTTACTTGTAGAAAAAGAAAGGTTCTTGAAAAACTACCCACCTAATAAATTTTCATCTACTTAAATTTCTATACACCGAGGGAAAAAAAACTGCAGAAAACATTACCTCTGAAAAATTAAAACTAACCCACTCAAACAAAAGCATGCCTTTATTACAAAAATCGCATAATTATCCATCACGACATCAGTAAATTGGTTCCCTACGAACAACTAAACTCACCTTAACTCATTACAGTAATTGGCGGCGACGAAAACAGTTTAAGAGCCCGAATAAATTAAACACTTCAAAATAAAAGAGGCAGCAACTCGTTGTAATTCCGCGATCGCTCCGGAACACGGTAAGGAAAGCACAACGCCGCTTCTTCTTAAAAGGTCTGGTCTGGTAATGAATTTTAAATGCTTCGTGAGTAAGCGGACGTTTTCTGCTTTCCCGTACATTTTCAGAGTTTTCCATTTGGAATTAGATAACGAAAACAGATTAATTTATTCCTCGGTCGTTATTTGCGACAGAATTGGATTTCCCAATTACGGAAACCCACGTTAACAGTGAGTCCTAGTTAGGAATTATTGTTTAAGCGATGAGTATTTTTTTTAAAAAAGGGTTGTTGTTTATATATATATATATATATAATATTGTGGTTGTGCGATTGTTTGAACTAGAAAGTGACAATTTTTTAATTTTAGAAATAAGTCTGAAATATTTCATCACTGTAATGTTTGACGAAACATCGTTCTGCGACATATTTAATGGACATATTAATTTAATTATTAAAAGTGCCTTGCATCGAATGGCAACACTTGTAAAGTGTGTGTGACCAATGCCATCACATCTTAAAAAACGAATTTAAATATTCACATTCCATTAGCCAATCGAAATATACGTATTATTTGTTCCAGCTATCGGGTTATCACGCATAATCTTGGTGTCTAAATGACAAGTCTTTGTTACAATCTAAATTAGAGAACATAAAAAAGAACGTTATTTTATATAAAACCTATACTCATAATACATTAATTGCTTGAAAAATTCTATTAAATACTTTACATTATATATTTTTCTATAAAAAAGAATAAATTAACGGATTTCGTCATCATTTCTGCGAGATTTAATTTTTCGACTTTCTGTATTCTGAAAGAAGAAACAAAATAACGTTTTCATCGTCTGCCACCTGATCAACCATTATCATAGAGTCGCCATTTTTTTTTCTTCTGTCCTTTCTTCTTCCATTTCTTCATTAGGTAGAACTAGCCGGAAGGGAATGAGATACGGAACACAGAGAGAAGGTTAATTCCTTCGATATTTCATCGAATGATTCCTCTTCCGTTCGACACTGAGTTTACTGCTTGGCTGAGTCAATTCCAAGTTGTTTGCGATGGGATATAGCTAGTCTCCCGTTTTGGATCCGAGATGAGATTAGATAACTCGATTTGTATGTCGTCGTCGTCGTCTGGAAATGTAGACGGGAATGGATCGGAACCATTTTAAGGTCATCTTGTGATATCTTTTTGGATGCTGGAATAGATCGTGTTGCTTTTGATATATATATAAAAAAAAGGTTTTACCTTGGGTGTTTTTCGCGTCTTGTATATCAATAAAATTTTACACAATCACTTCAATACCTTACTGTGTAATCTTTTTGTAAGAAAACATAAAACTTTCTACTTCAATCAGTTTCTTATGTTACATCTTGTACTACAACTGGTGAATTCAAAATGAGTAACTATTTATTGAACTTTATAGAGAAAATAATTTATATAGAACAGTGCAGTCCACCTATTCCTATTGGGTATCCACATTTTAAACATTTTTGAATACTAAATGCTACAGCTTTTTTATGCTCCCGACTCTGAATAGGCAAACTACATTCAGTTATTCTATTTAAATTTTATATATATATATATATATATATATATATATATATAAGGATTGAGTAGCACCCCAAGCCAAGAGTTTTGTTAAATCCACTTTCGCATTTCTATTCATAATGCAGAGTTAAAATCCACTTTTCAATATTTCCTATTCTTCGATTAAACTATGAAAATATACTAATGTCTGTTATTTTTCATTTTCACAAATCTTCTATTTCTACGTAATTTTAGAATGTAATGCTTTTTAAGAAATGTCAGTAGCTTCTGATACATAGTGGCCGCAGAACCTGGAAAACCTGGAAATCGGGAAAATGTCAGGGAGCTTTCTGATTCTGGAAAAAATCAGGAAATCTCATGGAATTTTTTTTTAAATTTTTACGAAAATCAGGGAATTTTTCTATTTGTTTTGAAGCTTTTCCCCGTGCATCCGTATTTTGGCACCATTTTTCCGGAGAATTGTGGTAATCGTTAGAAGTTTCATGTTACACTATAATTTAAACTTTTCGTTATTGCCAAAACTATTAAAAAAATTTACATATTATCTCTGTGATATAAATGTTCTATTTGACCTACACATGTGGAAATATTGGGGAAATTGGGAGAAAAAATTAAATTTGCTCTAAAATCGGGAAATTTTTTAGAAATCTATCAGAGAATTATCTGGAAACTTTTTTTTCCTCAATTTTGTGTCCACCCTGTAAGTATATTTACTTAAAATATCAGTTGTTTATTTACTGTAAAATATCCTCAATAATACATTTAGTACAAAATATAAAATTCCATCGTGCATAAAACAAAGTCAATTAATGTTGACTAAATTATCATCAATTCCATTTCTCTCAAATTTTCAATTACATTTTTTCTCCTAATTGTTTTCAGGTACATATTTTTGCAAAACATCGTATTAGTTACAGGGTTCCCACGGTCATTAAAAGTGCTTAATATTTTTGAACTTGTTTTCAAAGCCTTGAAAGTGCTTGAAAATGCTTGAAGGTGCTTAAAAGTCCTTAATTTTTTGCAGATGTTGTGTGCCATCTGCAAAATTTATGAAAACACAATTCGGACTTGCTATCCCCGTTTGATCGCCACTTATCTGCTCCACATCGGAATTTCCCGACATATTTGTATTACGCAACCACCAACTTATAACTTTTATGGTAGAATAAACTTTATTAAAAATTTATATAGACATGATGCCTGAAAACAAATTTTCAAGGGTCGTTAAAAATATTAATTAGGTCCTTAAAAATCATTGAAAAGTCATTGATTTTCATTCTGTGATTCGAGTGGGAACCCTGAGTTACTTATTCATTACAAATATTATTAAGTACATCATCAATTCCATATAAAATACAAAAATATCAATTATCAGTTTTCTGCGAATTTATATCACTTCTAAATTTAAATCTCACGCATAATCAATTAAAATCTCATGCATAATGGAACTACTACAAGTGAAATATCATCAATCTCACGTACACATTAAGATTACCTTTGTAAATTTATAAAATTACAAAGTATCTTTAAAATATCTCATATTAAATGGGTTATTTTATTATCATTCATGCCACCTTAATAGTGTCTAAAATAACATAAATTACGCAAATCACTTGTCGCACAAATCCTCTGTGTTATAAAATACAAATTACCATCATTAACATGTTTTAATACAATTTTTCGGAACTATATCTACAATTTCTCTCTTCAATTCTTTGGAAATAAAAACTATTTCCATCAAAGTGAAAAGATGACAAGAACTTGTTCCGTAATTATACCCTCGCGGATTTTTTTTTTTTAAATCCTTTATTCCCTGTAGGTTTTTTTTTTTTTTTTTTTTTTTTTTTTTTTTTTTTTTTAAATCCATATCTGTCATTATTTTATTCTGCAGGCTAAAAAAGAATCAATCATATCCGAGAAACGACAGAATTGCCTTATTACTAAAATATCGACCGACTGCCAAAATGTCGGACGTATTTTTTCACTGTGCGCTACACATAAAATTTTATGTTGTTGTGGGGTTTAAAATTAAAAATGTTTGTTATAAAAAATCTGCGATATTTTGCATTCTGAAATCTTCTATATTATTTCTGGAAAGTGTTTTTTTTTTTCTGATTAATAGTTAATTTAATGCACATGTGCTATTTTGTGAAGTGATTTGCTATTTTGTGAAGTTTTTGCTATATTTGTGAAGGTTTAAAAAATAATCAGAAGTAGTTTTAGGAAGTTGTGATAGTATATAATAAATAGCGGCTCTATAGAGAAGAGAAAATTGCAATTTGAGAACGTTGAGGAAATTAATCTTGGTAATACAATATCTAACTCTGATGAACTTCGAAAAAAAGTAATTCCTCTTAAAAAACTTGCATGCGTAGAATATTTACGTTTTAATTTTATACCCCCCCCCCCTCCCCTATTCTTTTTTTTTTTTTTTTTTAATAAAATTAGATTTTATCTTCACTTATGAAAACCGTGCAATGTTTTGCCTAAGCTATTTTTGACCGTAGCAATATCCCAGCAATTTAATTAAAATTTACTCTTATATTCTTATAAATATTTATCCTGGTTTAGTGAATTTTGGTGAGCAATTTTATCGTTAGACTGTAATTTTGTTTCGTTTGGCCGCGTCTAATATTTTTTCCTTCAAAGCTGCTAACTGAATTTTTTTCATTATGAAAGGCGAAAGTGACTAATCATAAGATATTTATAGATTTAATATCTCGTTGGCGGGGATGACAACGCTGGATATGGAAGAGGGATTTTGCAGAAACTGGGGGCAAACAAACTGTTAATATTTGAAGCTCTTGTAATTATTTTAGTCGTTTTCTGAAGAAAGATCGTCGCCCATGCCCGATTGACCTAATGTTTTATTTTTTTGGCTCACAATATCTGTCGGAAGTATTTGTTTCAATCGGGTGAAAGAATATTTACAATAACAACAGTAAAAACTAGGACGCAGAACATTGCACAACTTTCAATTACTCTGCATTTAAATTTGACGTGGACTTGTGTTATTTACCATTTTCATATTTTCATTCATTTTGAACAATTGCCAGTTTGGCGATAATTCTTAAAATGGCAACAACAAAAAAATGCGTATTTTGTTATTTACGTTTCGATAATTCTTACGTTATATTTTCTTGTAAGTGAAATAAAGTAGAAAGAGAAATAGTCGTTGATGAGCGATGCTCAGGGGAAGAGGAATCTGTGTTAAAAACATTAGTTTTTCAATTTTTTTACTCTTTTATCGCATTTCTACGGGAATTTTGGAGCTGGGGATGTTTGAAATACCTTTAGAGGCATTACCACAGCGATTTTGATCAAAATATTTAGATCCGTTTTTGAATAATTGCTAAAAAACATATTTTTTTTTTTCCAATTGCGGTTAACTTATGCTCACGCAATATTGACGAAAAGTTTAAAGACAGGTCCATGGCCACTATTGGCCCGGATACGAAACCTGAACTTACGGTCAATCCGTTTGGGAGTTATGCTGACCACAGCCAGTCATTTTTTCTAGACCACTTACATGAAGTCAGGATGTTCCAAACCTTAAGAAATGAAAAAGAAAAAAAAAAATAATAATAATAATAATAATTATTATTATTATTTTTGACCGAAAACAATTCTTTCATTACTCAATGTTAACTTATGGGTAATTGAAAGTAAAAAGTCGTTAACAAAATTTGAAGGGGGGAAAAAGAAATAATAATAATTTTATTATTATTACAATTACTATTATTATGTACTTCAAAAAGTTTTTACAAGCTAATTCTTTAAAAATTAATTAAAAAAAACTACCAGTTATTTTAGTATTTAATTTTGTTAATGAATTTTTCTTACGCTTGTTATACCTGGTACAAAAATGCATTTATTTTATAACAATATTTCGGTAAGTAGTAAATATTGTGGTTCAAAAAATAAAGCATTATGTCTATGGGGCAGGAACAGACTCACGATCCTTCATAAAAAGCTCAGTTTATTAAGAACTTAGATTATTCGACATCAACTGGCTAAAATTTTATTCACTTAAAAATAAAAATGCATTTTACTGTATTTGTTTGCTTAAATTGACATTTTCAAAGTAGATTTCATTTGTAAGATTATAAGTTGAAGAGTCAACTTGATTGGGACGATCTAAGATGTTGAAACTATTACGAGATCGTTGACTTTCGCAATTTAAAGTCATGCATCCCGATGATCGATACGTGAAATGGACTTCATTCCATTCATACATTGGACGAACTTACGCAGTTAAAATAAGTTCGAGTTCCAGAACATAAATAGAAAAATAAATATTCGTCGATAACCACTAACATCTTTAAGAAGAAGCTATATGTGTTCTGAATTTTGAGAGGATTCTGTCTTGAATTTAAAGCATCTTAAAATACTATTTATATCAGAAAATATATGCAAATGCAAGTCCGAAAATAGCGACAGGCTCAAGGCCCATCTAGGTTGGTCCAATTCAACTCCTCCTTATACTCACTCCCCCGATGCCAGCTGTCTTTTAAAAACTATTTACTACTGCGCTATTTCCAATGCGATCTGGCATGTCGCTCTATTTATCACTCGCTCTATTTTAAAAGAAATGTGTTCTATGCTCTTTAAGTTGAAATGCCTTTTTATAAAATAACTTTTTGGCTTATTGTACTGCCACCCGTGTTGTACTCTAAACCTTTGAAATTACCTTGTTGGCTAATTTTTAACTGTGCCAAATCCCGTCCTCCCCACTTTTCAAGAAAATATCTATGTCTCCCCCCTCTTCTAAAATCACTGAAATCCATCCCCCCCCCAATTTTTAAAAACACTCAATCCGTCCAAGAACTAATAAAGAAAAGCAACATTAACCTTTAAATGTAGTTACACTGAGAAAAAGTGATTTAAAGCTTTAAAATGTAAATAAAAAGAAGAAAGAAGAAAAAAGAAAAGAAAAAAAAGAATAAGAAAAATATGGTTTATATATCATACTATTATAAAAATGTATTACACTACTTTGTATAAAGATATAAGTATTTTTATTAACAAATACAGTTACACTTGGTCAACTTTTAACTTTGGATGAACTTTCTTTTAAGTTAAATTTCTATTCTTCTTTCATAAAAAGACAAACCATTTTTAAAATAAAAATACATTTTAGAGTTCTCGATTAATTTAATTTCATAAAAGTGTGCACATGTGGAAAACACTATTTGAATCTAAGCAAACAGTTATGTATATTTTGTTGAACTATTACTTCAGTTGACACTTTATCTCTTAATCCAACTAAATAAACTAAGTCGCATAGTATTCACTAAAATAACAATAAATTTTGGACCCTTGTTCAATATTTATGTTAGGAAGTATAAATTATTTCCTTACTAATTAATATTTTTATTATAAGATTCCAAATTATAAAATTTATCGTTGGAGAGGGGGAAGGGGTGCTCTTGTCACCAACTTTTAGGCATCCCCACACTTCTTTTTCCCCACTTCTACCACCGCCCAGGACTAATTTCTTCAATCAAGCAACATAATCCAAACTATCTAGTCCAAGACAACTTATCCTGACCTCACTGAAGACGCTGCAGGATGTATCCCTCCGCGGAAAAGATATAGTTCCTAGCGAATCTCAACTTATAGAGTAATATTGATAACATGCGCACATATTTTTCTATTAAACTTAAATGTATATTGATAACAACAAGAAAATAAGCGCTTTTAAATTTTACTTGATACTTTTTACTTTGATTTACTTTTCTAATCACGGTTACTATAAAAGTTTTAACGAATCATATGGCTTTGACCGAACAATTTCATAACATCACTCACTTGGCGAATCACTATTGGCTAACACTGTCTCCTCTCGCTTCAAGTCGTCACACATGTAATTGCGCAGCCAATCAACGCGTAATAAAACCGGATCGCACATCGCTGTAGCGTATTCAATAAAGTCAGGATAAATTGTCTTGGACTACAGTTCCCTTGAATTATGTTTATTTGCCCTACGCTGAAATTTTTCTAACGAGTCAATATCCTTTCTAAGATGAGGTAACCAGAATTGGCGATTCTAATATCAATAACATCTGAGGGTGGGAATTTTTATAACTTGTTTTTTTTTTTTTTTTTTTTTTTTTTTTGTTGGTCACATGAAGATGTTTTTCATAAAGATTTTCGAAAAATGCCTTTAATCAAAACCACCACTGTTTTTCCAATCCGAGTCCAAGAAAAAAAAAATCTTCCTTGGCACCCATTTGCCAATCTCCTATGTATAAAAGGTGTTGCTTGCAAAGTCAACAATCAAAGAAACGTACGTCTCACTCACTTCACTTCACAGCATCCAATTAGTGATGCCACCAATTTACTTCCTGTTTTACGCAGCGCAAAAAAAAAAAAAAAAAAAAAAAAAAATCCTTCCACCGTTTTTTGGAACGTGCCTCGAATCATAATTTTTCGAACGACGGCGCAAATAATAGGGGGGTGTTTTATTGGAACTTCGAACAAAACGAAACAAAAAAAAAAAAAAATGTTGAGCTTGACCTTCTTTCGATGACCATTCCACCATGAAACTGCGCAACGGTCTCATACCTTGGAAGAAGTGATGTGGGGTGTGACCTAAGCTGGAAAAAGAATTGTGTACTACTTTGTTTGGGATCGGAGATGTGCGACTGCTTGTATTCGCCGGCTCGATTCAAACACTCGAGTATTTGAACTCACTCACCTTTTTTTTTAATTGAATTCGATCTACAATTGATTTGTTTGGTTGAGATGAGTTGGGTTGAGGTAGGTCAGACTGGCTTATTTTTGGCTGTTTTTTTTTTTATACACACCAACACTCTCCGTTTGTTTAGGAGTATTTTTGGCCAGAAATAAAAATCACCACGTGTCATTCCGGACATTTCATGTCAAAATAATCAGTGGTCAAAACCTTGAGATCTCTGATGAATTTATAATTTTTCGCATCATTCAAATATGGAAATTATTTGGATGGCGAATAGAATATGTTTTTTAAAAAAATGTAACAACCTCTTTGAATTTTCTGACTCTGTACGTTAAAAAGTTGTGAAGCTTAAAATATGTACATTGCAATGAAAATCCCTTGAACATCTTTGTGTCATTCAGTTTTTGTGTAATATTTTTTGATAGATAGTCAATGAACAAGCTGAAGAGTGAACACAAAGCATTTTTCTTTTAACTGACTTGATAGTAGTATTAGAATTTGGGCTCGCAATTTTTATCATGCGTGCTTACAAATATATGTTACAAGAAGGGTGAAAATTCCATGGGTGGGTAAAGTGCATGTCTTCTTTGTTATTCCATGAAAAAAGAGTGGCCTTCCATTCGAACATTCTAGTGGTCAGAAACGAACTATACAGAACTTAATGATCAGAGGCAATTTGTTTTCGACTATAGAATGTGGCTTGTGTAGGTTACTCTACTAGCTAATGGTCATGAACGTATGTGTTTATGTCCTTATTTGGTAATGGTCAAGAAACCCATTGCGGAAGAATATAATATAATTACGTAGTTTTTAATAGTTTTTAGACGATACTTGATAATCTATCGCACATTCGTGTGACAATCGTTTAATGAAAAAGATTAATGTGGGGATTGCTTAGAAAAGAGTCAGGTAATAAAACTGGATTCAAGAGAGCTTTAAATGTGGGATGGTTTAAAGTTATACAGCTTCAAAATATCTATAGACAGTCTTCGTAACATTGTTTTCACGGAATTTTCTTCTTGAGAAAATTTTAAGTTGGCTTAGTTCAAAATGTTTTATGCTAACGTTCTATTAAGCTGAATTTTGTCACAAATTTCGTCCTATTAATGTAGTTGAACAACGTCACGACAAAGAAGTTGCTCAAAGTAATGACACAAAAAAATAATAATAATAATAATAATAATAATTTTACAAAAACATTTAAGAACTAATTTTTTTTTAAACTTCTACTTGCTGTCGGAAACAGTCAACAAAGAAATTGTGTTATAGACAATTTATTCAAAGGAACACAAATAGTTACACCATTTGAAGGTAGTATATTTGCTGGTTAAACTGGTTTTGCACAAGTTAAGTAAAATTAATCGGGCAATAATGCTGTATAATTACCCATAATAGACCCCTACTTTACGCAACTAATTTATGTCCACCATGTCATTGTGCACGCTAAAAGAGTAGTTTATTATATAGTTATGCAGCTGCATTAAATACTCCATCTACAAACTAATTTGCATCCACACTGTTCGTGTTGCATCGTGTTTACACGTTTAAAAGATTTCTCTTTTTATAAAAAATCTCAACTAATTATCTTCATTGCTATGGCGGTGTTGAATTGAGTATATTTCAGTCAGTAAAACACTATCACAGCGGTTACAAGCTACAATTAAGTTTACTGGGTAGCTCTTCCATTACAGTTCATTTTGTCTTTTTTTACGATAGGCAGAGATAAATGCCGGTAATTTCTAACGATACCTCAACAACAACAACAACAAAAGAGACCAATACCCCAATTAAGGACGTGACATGTATCTGGGAGAACTCTGGTAGAGAAGCATCGGAAAAAAAAATAAGGCTGACAAAACGAATCGTGAAAAAAAAAAGGGAACTATTTAAACGCTGTAATTATCTGGAGCCAATAGTTCCTCAGCGTAAAAATCAAAAGAAGGAAACTGAACAAATCTGCGGTATTTCGTTGACTGCGTGACAATACTGCTTTCTAAATCTATTTGTGAGTTTCACAGGCGATGCAGCGTTTAACTCGTCCAGGTAACAATTAACATGGTCTGGTAATCCAATTGATTATACGGTGTGACGACACTTGTCAAGGCTTGGTGACTGCGCATGCTTGGCGTCGGTGTTTTGAAATTTGATTTTGTGACGTCTACCTTTCCTACTGTTCAAGATTAAAAACCCCTGTCCATTTTAATTAATTAGCAACGCTAAGTCTCTAATTGTTGTAGGCAATATCCACCTCTTTCTCATTTATTCTATGAGATAGCGAAACCTATTGATAATGAAATAACTTTTTTTTATGACATTCCATTCCTACAAATAACGAAGTTTCGTTTCTATCTTTTATTACCTAGAGAAAGATCTCATGCCCTCAATTTAAAAAAAAAAAAAAAAAAATTAAATCCCTGAAGAACTTTCCTCATATAGGTCTCTGATGAAATACTCATTCTAACTTCTCACATTCTACTGTTTATCTCCATCAAACTCATCTTGAGCATAACGTTTAGCGTGGTATTTCTCATAAAAGAAGTACACGCAAGAGCGTTCATTCGTTCCATTAGAGAATTACAGTTCAAGTATTATTTTCATGCGTTTACTGTACTATTATTATAGTAGTATACTGTAGTGACTACACTTTAGTGTAAGCAGTATTTGAGATTGTTTAAAATTTTAACCACCAAATCGGAATATTAGCATTAAAAATCTAAAATTAGAGTTAGGTCTCCGAATGCCTTGTCAAATATGAAATAACATGTAATATTGACACCTTGGAGTAGGGTGTCATTCATCTGAATACATTATTTTCTTATAATTATTAAGAGGAAGTTCTAGTAAGCTGTTCCCTAATTTAGCTTTGTTACAATCTTTTAGCCCAGTACATTTAGAAACTACTTTCTAGAAAATTTTGAAATGTGGTGAGTAGGGGCGAAAATGATCATCTCATGAAATGACATAAATTAAAAACTCGAAAATAGCGTCTAATATATTTTATTTTATATTTGAAATCCTTAAGTCAAGGCAGATGCAGTGACTCTATCTGGTTTTGTCTTTTGCCATTTTAATTTATTATAGATAGACATTAAATGAAAATAATTTGTCATTTCATTAAGTGATCTTTTTCGTACCTACTCACCAAATGTCAAGGTGGTTATAGAAAGTAGTTTCTAAATGCACTGGGCTAGAAGATTGTAAAATGGCGAGTATAGGAAATGATCCTTACTAGAACTTCCTTTTAAAAAAGTATAAATTAAAAAAAAATCAGCGACAAACGCTTTGTATTATGAATTTAAAATAAATATTTATATAACCCCATGACATTGCTATGAATTGTTACCAACAGCATTTCGTTAATTCTTCTGAAACTTACATTCTGCTTTACACAAAAATTCCTCACGATAACTTAATGAAATATGCAAAAATCTGTTATCACTACAAAAGAATAGCAGGCCCAAATCTTTTTAATATCTTCTACGTAATGTTCTCGATCTTGCCTTTAGAACAACATCTTTCCAAATCAAAAGAATCGACGTCTCCTCCAAAGGATAGCAAAATGCTCTTGGAGTAAACGATTTCTTAACTAATCCAAGCTGTGCCACAAACTATCCCCCATCATTCTACCGTAACTACAAAAGATGACGGCATTTGGCGCTATGTCGTATCTAACGACACCGTTTTCCTTGGAGCGTAAAAGCCGAAGCGTGTTTTGGAAGAGAAAGGAATTAATTTTTCATAAAAGTGATAGAAGTTGGGTTCCCTGAATCTTCCGCAGCGGAGAATTGCCGCTTTTCCCGCGCGCGGCCGGCGACATTCGATTCAATTAAGGCATCTGGCCGCTATTTTTATGGCTGGATTGAGTTTTCTAATTAAATGGCTGTTTGAGCACGCTGAACATTTGAAACAAATTCTTATTAATTGGAGTTGCCTGTTTTGAGTCTCGACTTCAAACAGCCTTCAGAAGTTTGTTGAATTGAAGCTGCAGATAATCGTATTTTTGCGCTGAATAACTTATTTCTGGTTAAAAAAATTAAAAATCTTTGGCACTCTATATTTAAAACTAGGGGTGTGGAACATAGCACAATTTTCAATTACACTATTATACTGATGTGGAGTAGCGTTATTTACCGTTTTTATATTTTCATTATTTATTTTTAAAAAAATGCTCAGTTTGGTCATATTTCTTGTGGTGTAAACCTTTTATTATTAAAGAGTGGCCACAGAACCGGGAAAACCTGTAAATCAGAGAAATGTCAGGGACCTTTCTGATTCTGGAAAAAATCAGAGAAATGTCAGGGAACTTTCTAAAATTTCATGAAAAATCAGGTAAATTTTTTATTGTTTAAGGCACGTTCATCCATATTTTGGCGCTATTTACATGGAGATTTGTAGTGGTAAGCCATTAAAAGTTTAATGTTACGGAATAATTTAAACTCTTCATTACCAGCAAAACTATTTTTTTTTTTTTTTTAATTTCATATTATCTCTTTAGCATACATGTTCTATTTGATCTGGGTGTCTAGACATTTGGAAAATCTAAAAAAATTATTAATTTGAAAAAAAGTTTCCACTAAAATCATGGAATTTTTTAGAAATCTGTCAGGGAAATCAGGGAACTTTTTTTCCTGAATTTTGTGGCCACCCTGAATACATTGAAACCCCGTTAACGCGAAATCGTATAACATGAAATCTCGTTTAACGCAAAGTAAAAGCAGTTCTCCGTACTTAAAACTTAATGTTAATTTATTCATTTAGCACGAAATTCGGTTAAAGCGAACAATTTCAATGGTCGACTCCGCGTTAACGGTGTTTGATTGTATTGTGATTTGTTTACTTTCATTCAGAACTACTCTCTTCTTAGCAGTTCGTACGACTCTGAAATTGAATTGTGCAAGAGCCCACCAGAATCTTAAAATTGTAATTAGATTTTTTAAATAAATTTTTAAAGTTGAAAATTCCCAATTTTCCACATTGGCGTAGTGCTATTTCCATGGAAGCAAGAATTCTAGAGCGTTCAAAATGCTAAAAGAATATCATTTGGATGTTTCTGAAATTTTTAACTTAAGAGGTTGTTTAATTTAGCATCAGACAGAGAGAATTATATTTTTCGATTTATTCATTATTAAAGTTATAATGCTAAAGAAGTGGAATATCAATTATGTATTTTCACACTGCTAGGAAATGCTTGAAATATATATTTCTTGACGTAGAAAAAAAAAAAAGGAAAAAAAAAAAATATTACAATAAAATTTGAATTCTTCCCTTTCGGACAATGTAAAATTTATTCCAGCTCTATGCACTTAGGCGGTATATTTTTCATTATTAACGCAAGTGGCTTATATTTTGTATGACGTATTTATATCAAAACTTTATAAAATTCTGAGCTATGGCCCAATATTAGTTATTTTAATTAGACTGACTATATTGTGAAAAGGAGTGACAGTTCATGTTATAAGACGTTTTTTTTTGTGTGTGTGTGTGTAGAATCCCGGAAAAACGCAAATTCGTGGCTTGAGATTAATAAATTCTATTGACAGATTGACTGAGACATTTCGCAATTTCAGAGCTTTAAGACTTAACCTAATAGGATAAATCTACTCAATTGCTAAGACGTAGCAATTTAACGTCCATAATCCAATTTGAAATTATCTAGTACATCGCGTATAGCACCAATTTACTGATTGAAATAGAGAATATTTGAAGTCAGGATTTTATACGATAACGAAAACACATATAACATGCAATAAGTGAAGACATGTACTTTCAGAAAACTGAATACAGGCTCTTGGATTACTCGATGCTGCCGTTATGGATTATGAAGATGTGTGATAGTAATCGAAAGCTGAATCACACAAATTTGTAAGATTCAGCAAAGATTTCTTCCCAACTAGAGATCGGCGTCCATGTACTGATGATATAAACTGACGAACCTCACTCGAGATCAATTCTCCATTTAAAGCTGGATTATTGCGTTGAATTCTTGTGACTTAGGTCTCACAACCAAACTTCGCTTCACGGTGACTTAGCCTCTTGGAATCCGTATCGATCCGTCGATAGATTATTTCGCGATGTTGCCCGCTTTGAAAAAAAATACGGGATTGAAAGAGAAATAGATAACTACATTCAAGAAAGATTCAATATAGATTTCTTTCCAAACTAGAGTTTAGCGTCTTTGCACTGAAGTAAACTGATGGTAAGCCTTCTTCGTGTGCGATCGAAAATATGATGACATAATGTAGCTCAAAATACAGAGGGTGGAAGAAAAATCTTGCCTGGAAAGGAACAATTGATTGAAAACTGGTTGGTATAAGATACTTGTATATGATGTAAGATAACACTGGTTGGATGTAAGATACTTGTGTCTCGAACTCGTTGAATTAGACAAATTTTCTAATCTGAAAATGCCTGCCTTCTCAAAACAGTTTTCTTCTTAAGACCCTGGATATGGAATGAAACTAGGAGTGTGGAACATCACACAACTTTCAATTACACTATAATAACGACGTGGATTTGTGTCATCTAACGTATTTATATTTTCCTCATTCATTTAGTAAAAATGGATAATTTGGCGATATTTTTTGCAATAAATCTTGTATGGGTCTTTAAAATATATATATATATACCAAAACGATGATTTTTTGATATATTTATCGATAATTCTTATAATTATTCTTTCTTGTAAATGAAACTCGGCAAAGAAGAAAAAACGATCGTTGATGAGGTATGCTCAAGGAACTGTGTTAAAGGTATTCGTTTTTCAACTTTTTACTCCATTAAAGCATTTTTACCGGAATTTCGGAGGTGGGGGATGTTTAGAACACCTTAAGAGGCATTACCACAGCGATTTTTATCAAATCGTTGGAAGCGGGTTTTTTTGCAATAATTGAAAAACATGATTTTTTCAAAAGAACTAGGTCACTAACTCTCAACCCAAATTTGAACATCGTAAGTCAGTTTGTTCGGGAGTTGTGCTGACCACAGACACACATACATACACACAGACAGACATTTTTTCTAGGTCACTTTTTTTGAAATCGGGATATTCCAAAACGTGAAAAAATGCAACAAAAAAAAAATCGATTTTTTTTTTTTTTTTTTTTTTTTTTTTTTTTTTTTTTAACCCGAATGTTATACTTTCATTACCCTATGTATAGATATGGGTGATAGGTACAAAAAAGATCACTTAATAAAGTGACATTAATTGTTTTTATTTAATTTCTATATATTTTGTATGAAAATTAAAAAAGCAAAAGGAAACTGAAGGTGGGATGCATTGATGTAAGGATTTCAAATATAAAATAAAGTATATTGTGCTCCATTTTCGAGTTTTTAATTGGTTTCATTTCCGCACCTACTCACCAAATTTCAAGGTTTTATATAAAGTAGTTTCTAAATGCAGTGGATACAAAATTGTAACATTGCGAGTATATTGAATGATCCTTACTATACTAAACTCTAACTTAACTTGACATCACTAGACGACAAATCTTCACCGTGCTCATAGGCAGTTCATTCATTTTAGCGGAGTGAAGACATAATTCTCGCCAAACCTTATAATCTTTTGTTCTCTACAGGGTTGTGGTTTGGCCAACATTATGCTTTCACGCCGCCAAAATGGATTAAATACCTATGAGCACTGTGACGATCTACCGTCTAGTGAAGTCAAGTTAAGTTGAAGTTTAGTATAGGACTTCCTCTTAAGCTTGATGTCCACTATCGCTGAGCAGAGCAGATCAAAGCGGAGTCGATTAGAGCCAATTACAAGGCTGTTAACGTCCATTATAGCTCGAGGCTCGTGCTATAGTAAACATTGGCAGCCTTGTAATTGGCTCTAATCTACTCCGCTCGGAACTGCTCTGCTCTGCTTAGCTATAGTGGACACCAAGCTTTAAGCAATTTTCCCAAACCATTGGTGAACTTCTTCAAATATTTAATTTATTTACTGCTGCCAATATTTTTTTTTTTAATATGAATAAATTGTGAAAGTTATGTTTGACCTTCCAGCCCTTTCAAGTGAGAAAGACGTCATGGCCAAGCACTCAATAAATTACAAAATTTACGTTTTGGCATCGGGAAATTCCATAATTGGCGAACATTTTCTTAAAGAAATAAAATCGACCGGTTATACCTACAATTTTACTGTATTTCTAGAAGTTTGTGTTCTTAGTCATTTTCCAACCCACTAGAGAAAAATATTCCCTTTCCTTTGAAAACACCCGATGCCCGAAATAACCCCATGGTCGGGAAACACGGCGAAGAATTCGTCAAATTTTCCGAAGAAAGTCGAATGAAGTTTCTTGGAAGAATGATTTCTCCCAGCCTCGAAATGGTGTTCCGCAACAATTCCTTGATATTATTCTGACACCTTCAGAATTTTTTCGAACCGATTATTCTGAGAACTATACGAAAAGAACGAAATCCATGGGAAGGATCTATAAAAATAGGGCTAGTTGATTTTACACGTTCTTTATATTGATTTTCGAGGGCTTGTTTGCGATGAGAAAATAAGTTGTGCAACACTTTTAGAGAATATTATTCTAAGGATAGCGCAAGTACATCATTACGGCATTAAATAATTTTGACTTAATCGAATATTCTATTTTTCTCGGTTGGAGAAGTAGTTTATCGGAATTTACTTTATAAACTAAAAGTACTTTTTGTAAAATTGCTCTTTCTAGTGTAATCATTGTCTTTTTAGAAGAGTGTGGGTATGCATATAAATAACAAATAGTTTTACATGTATATGGTATCAAGTATAATATAAATTTTGTTTCTTTGCTGTTGGAATTATATTTATTCGGAATTAGTGTTTATTATTTTCTTTTAACTTTCGATTACCCATAATATTAACATATGGTAATGAAAATATTGCATTTGGTCAATTTTTTAAATTTCTTAACATTTTGAACGTGCTGAGTTCAAAAAGTTGATATGGGGAAAAAAAATGATTGTTTGTGTACTTAAGGGGGTATGGTACCGAAATTTCTTCAAAAATCCCATTTTTTTTTTCTGATTTTAAAAAGTAGTTCATACATTCCTGAAGAGAATGATGTTTTTATCTTATTCCTCCGGTGATTAGAACGCCACAAAATTACCCGTGATTTAAACATCACTAATGGGCGTAACACTTTGAAGCGTCTGCTTACAGTGCGTTTTTCGAGCACTAGTGTTTTTCACGGATGTTGCATATTCAAATCGATATATCTCCAGAACCATTAACAATTGGCTATTCAAATTTTTGGAGCATTTAATTTATATAGTTTTAAATATTTTGTCTTCACAGAATTTTATTTTTTTAATTCTGTTTTAAAATATAATTTTTAGCGTAAAAGATAACATAAAAAAAAGCAAAAATTTCAATATTTTAACTTTGAGAATTTTTTTAATTTTTTTTAGTTCACCTATCAAAATTCTGTGTAGACAAAATTTTCTTTATATAATTATGTATTACAGAAAGCTTTCACTTTGAAATTTTTTTTATTTTTTCTTGACTTATATCAAAATACGCAAACATCAATTATTATGGATTTTCCTTGGTTTTTAAATTTTTTTTAAATAACAAAACACAATATTTAAAAAAACATTTTCTTAAAGATATATAAATAGTATCTCATACATAAAATAAATTTTTGATGTAAAAATGTACATAAATAAAGTTTTTTTTATTTTCGGTACCGCACCCCCTTAAACAGCATTACTAGCGAACCTACGATGTTTAACTTTTGCATATGATTTAGTGGTAGCAATGGATTTTCAGCAATTGCAAAAAACGATTCTAACGATTTTGATCGAAATTGCTGTGATAATGCCTTTTAAGGTGCTTTTAACATCCCCAACTCCGAAATTTCCGTAATAAGAAATGCGATTAATGCGTAAAAAGTAGAAAAAAGAATGTCTGTGTCGGTCTCGTGTACAAAAGACAGATACAACACCTAGGCACTAGTAATTACTTTTGCCTAGTAGTTAGCCCGCCCTATTTCGGAGCTGGGGGTCCGCGATTCAACTCCCCGACTTCCCAGCCTTCGCTAAATGTCTTTAACACAAACCCATATCAACTACTTTTCCTCTATTTCATTTATAAGAAAGGATAATTTTATATTTATTGAAAAAGTTGTCATTTTGCAGGGGTTTTTTTTCCCCCTATGTAATAATTATCACTAAAAATAACGCAAAACTCGTAATTTTTTTAAGAATATATCAAAACGGTAAGTTACACCAATTCATGGTAAATTTAAGTGCCGTGACCGGTATTAAGTGTAATTAAAAGTTGCGCGGTGTTCCACACCCTTAGTTGCAATGTGTCTCGTTCATTTCCTTTAAGTCTGTTGCACTGTTTTGTAGACAGTTTTAATAAATTTTTTCTTCAAGAAAAAGTGTACTAAAGAATACGTTGATGTATATTCGGAATAATATATGTTATCTCGATTTTTTTTCTCCCTTCGACATTTGAGATACGAAATTAAGTATCTTCCAGGGGTCGCATTCGCCCTAAAATTCCTAATATTCCTTAAATTTTTGTTTATCCCTAAAATTCCTAAAATCGTACATAAATTTTTCGATATTTCCTTAAAAAAAAAAAAAATTAAAAACTTCGAAAATTCTCCGATTTTCCTCCAAACCAGATATTTCTCAAGATGTGAATAGTGGATTTAATAAAACTCGCATGATTTCCAAAATATTATAATTATTATTTAATTTTATAACTTATTTTGCTAAAACAATTTTTTTTTTTTGAAAATTTAGTTTTTTTACGGTATTTAAACAAGCTTTGGGGAAAATGTCTGTGTTTCGAGCCTATGCCAGCCTCAAAAGAAATATCCCTAAATGTTTTTGAATTATCCCTAAAAAATTTTAAATTATACGAAAAAAAATTTAAATTATCGTTAAAATGCTAATGAAATTTTTTAAATTATCCCTGAAATTCCTACTTAAATTTTGTAGAAAACTCACTGCGCCCCTGTATCTCTAAACATGAGCCCATTAGCTTCAATTGATATTTTATTCTTCAAATGTAATTACGCCTAGTCTCTGCTAAACAGGTATGTTGCCATTATCAGCTTCATTTTGATCGTGATACAACGATTAATTTATGTATATTTTGTGTATATTGCGAATTTCGCTGTAACCAAAAGAGCATTTCACCAACCTAGAAACAAAACTTTTCCATTTGCAGGGGTCGCAGACGTCCTATATGTCCTATAAATCCTATATTTTTTTAAAAATCGGTAAAAACGTCCTATATTTTACAATTGTCCTATATATCCTATATTTCTACATTGATTCGATCTATATTTTCTTCTAATTCGTAATAACGGCGCCGTTTGTTGTCATTTTTTAATATTTCGGATTCTTTGGCGCGATCGTAGGTGAAAAAGACCTGACAAAAACGATGTTTGCAAGGGCGGCGCGGCGTTTTATCTCTTGTGACGTCACGTGCTGCATAACCTACAACTCAACTCTACTGGACCGGTGGGAGTTGTAAACATGTGAACATTTCCATAACAATCGGTCTTGAATTTCTGATCTGATTTGTCCTCCAACGTAATAAATTAATTGGCCATAATGCAGAGAGAGAGATGCAACAACAAAACTCTGCCTCGGGAAAAACGGATAAAAACAACTTGGGATTAACTTGCAGGACTACTAAAGAACATTTTGAGTGCTCAGTCAATAATTGATAAAGGAAACAAAAGGGTTAAGATTTACTGTATGATGTCGGATGGCGATTTTTTTATTCCGAATCCTGTACGGATTCTGCGCCGCGAATTGTTTACATCAAACCACTCCAAATTATGGCAACCATAGGCAGTTAGTTATCTTGCTCTTAAAAAATGGCAGGGCTGCCATTTTTTGGCGAAAATCGCCTTCGCGCAGAATTCGTACCGGATTCGGAATATTAGCCACGATTTTTTCATAAAAATCGCCAAAATTGAAAATTACGTCAATACGTTGTGTTGTCAAATCCAAATGATCACTAGGGTTGCTTTAAAGCCAAGTGCCAGGTTCGCCACATTCGGCGATAAATCTCACACTTTTCGCCGCCAATCCAGCCGACACTGAACAGTAAATCTGAATCAACAAAAGACTGCAAACAGGGATACAAAGAAAATACTTAAAGTAATTGGAACAGTTAAAAATGCTGAAAACAAAAGACTTATGATTGCGAATAATGTAATTAATAAAACTTGATTTAGGGATGGAATATTGAGGCAATAACGGATCACGTATTCAGGATCAGGCGATTTCTTTTTTTTAAAGGTGTGTTTTCTATTCTCTTAAATTCAATATAACGAGTATATAAATGTATAACGAGTTAATTTTGAAGTTCAGTAGCAACTGTGTGCAGTTATTTGATGTTTTATATTGTCCTATATTTTTTTTGAAAAAATCCTATATATTCTTATTTTGTCACTTTGACCCCTGCATTTGTAGAGATGCAACTGGATCGCACTCATTGGTTTATTCTAGTCAGAGACTTGCTCTTTCAGACACGAACTCCGAACAGATGGTCTTTCCAAACATCTTTCAATCAGTGTGCTGGAACATCTTCTAAAACTTAACAAGTGAGAGCTACTGTCGAACGTCAAAGGCAAAGAAAACAATGAGGAGTGGTTGAAATGATTTTTCTCCACCCACTTACACCTGCTTGGCGAAGAAAAAATGGCGTCTTCAGATTTCGTAAGGGGTGGACAGTTAAAAATACACAATGCCTACTTTGCGAAGGAGCGGATGTCTGAAAAATGCAATCGACAAGACAAAAAAAAAAAAAAAAGGGGGGGGGGAATACATCGTCTTTTCTTAAGTCTGAAGTCCTGCGATATTTCCTAGATATGGATTTCGTAAATAGGTATGGAGGTCTCTAACGAATTAATAAAATCTTTTAACTGGAACGCAAACAATTGATGATAGCTGTAACCGCTCTTGTAGAAGTTGTACTTAAATGCAAAGTTTAGTATTGGACCGCAGTGGAAAGCAATACCCCTAATAATACAAACACTTATCTACTGAGAAAATCTCAATTTCTGATGAACTATCAAATACCATACGGAAAACTATTTGAAAATTATACTGCAACATTTTTCTTACTGAAATTTGTTTTCATACTATCGATAGGCGTCAGTCTGTCCCTGGCCTCTTACACCTAATGCTCCATTTTTTTTCTTCCACGTTATCTGCAAGAGTATTTCTTTTCAAACATAAGAATTTTTATTATTAATATTTCTTTTATATAAACTTTTTAAACTATAATGAACTAGGGGTGTGGAACTTCGCAAAACTTTTAATTCCACTATAATACTGACGTGGAGTTGTGTCATTTACTGTTTTATATTTCCATCACTCATTCAGCAAAAATTGCCAGTTTGGCGATACTTTTTTGCGATAATTCTTGTATGTTATTAAAAAAAAATCCTCCTCCAAAATGTTGATTTTGGTGATATACTTTTCGATACGGAGGTGGAGATGTTTAGAACACTTTGAGAGGCATTACCACAGCGATTTTGAACAAAATCGTTAGAGCCGTTTTTTATCAATTATTGAAAAACGTGATTTTTTCAATGGCAGCCAACTTATGCGTATGCGTGATTTTGACGAAAACCTTAATGGTAGGTCCCTGTGCCATCACCATCCTGCTCACCAAATTTGAACATCGTATTTCAATTTGTTCGGGAGTTATGCTGACCACGTACACACAGACAGGCATGTCTATGGGACCGGTTCAGATTGATATGAATTCGCAACAGTAACGGAAATTATTCCATCAATACCTCGCTCTCATTCAATATCTAGAATATTTCGAAGTCCCATATTTGTCATATACATGGGAAAATTACTTGAAAAATTTAGTTTCGAATTAATAAATAGGTTGGTGGGTATCACCAATATTGAATTTAACTGCGCATTTCGTTGGTTGTTTTCAGATTATCTGGCGCCGTCAGCAACACGAGGGCTATAATGCGCCGAAACATTCGTCATTTGACAAGTCAATATACATTTACAAACACCCATGCCTTACACGGGACTGGAACCCGCAACTTATACCGTACTGCGCAATTCATAAGGACATTTACGGGGCTTTTTTTTTTTTTTTTTTTTTTTTTTCTCGATCTTTGTCTCACTCAAATTATTGAAACATAAATATCTCAATAGCGTACCCCAATATCTAACTTTTTTTAAGTATGCAAAAAATATTTAAAATAAAAAAATAATAATAATAATAATAAATAACTTCCGTAATAATCCCTTACGTGTAAAATAACTTTCAACGGTAAATCATCAATAAATATCATCAAAAAATAAATTTTGAAAATGACATGAATACATTTTCCGAAACGAATTGTGCTTACATCCCAGTTTTAACGACATCGAGCAACGTTTCTCAACGTTCTTTTTTACTTGCGTACCCTTTGGCGCAGCTTCAATGTACCTCAACCTCACACACATCATGAATGATTACTATCTCCTTCATACAAGTAGAGTAATAACACTATAATACAGAGACATTTTTTATTTTTACCAGCTATGCAAACTAGAAATATGATTTCTGCACTGTTCCGTAAAGAAAAATTTAACGAGTTTAATTTCGAAGAGATATCGGAGATGTATGTCAGGCTTTCAAACCATTCATGATCCTCAAATTTAAAGGAAACTCGAAAAGGGTGTTTCTTTGCAGAATATAGTTGTATTACAGGAAACAATGCCGCTTTGTATAATATATAATGATTTGTGAAATATTCTATTATTGTCAGATGTAGGCTGATAGTCCTATATCTCTCTCGACAAGTACTGGTCCTGCTATACGTACACCTTAAGTGAATTTAAAATATTGTTACAAATTTCTATATATTTGTAAATATTTCGTAGCATTAATTATGTAAAAAAATAAATTTCTGTACATTTCGCATAAGGCAGTGCAATAGTTTGTTTTCTTGCAATGAGTCTCTTGATGCTTGATAACGAGTTTTACAGAGATAACGCTGGGAAGCGAGTTTTACAAGGAGCAGGGCATTTAACATTATGGTAATGGCAATCTCGCCAATAGCCAAGTTGGCGATGGTTTTGGCGACTAATTTTTGTCGCCAAACTTGGTGACCATTTGGCGACATTTTCGGTCCCCATGTACATGTATAGGACTTTTCAACTACGATCTGGAAAGTTCTCTAAATGTCTATCTCTAGAAGATTCACGAAGGTTCACCTCCCCTATATAAGCCCAAGAAAGCGGGTGATGGAGTTAGTTGACTGAAATTACTGAGTTAGTTGAGATACTGACTGAGTGGAGTTACTGACTTGGTTGTCTGTCAGCGAGCATTCAGAGAGTTCCGAAAGCGAACTGTATTGCATTGTCTTTTGCGGCAATTTAGCAATTGTGTGTCAAGTTTAACTGCTGTTTGTGCTCTATTGTTGTGTATAGAGCTGTATTGAGTCTACTAGTGCGAGAAGTTCTGGAGTTGTAAAGGAATCTGTGAAGAGTTATATTGGAATAAATTTCTGCAAGTTTTGATCTGCTTTGGCTTCAAATCTTTCGAACCCATCCACGCAACAATATTAATTTCTCTTTAAGAGAAAGTCCCTGTTCGCTATGTTACAATCTTCTAGCCGTGCATTTAGAAACTACTTTGTATAAAACCTTTGAAATTTGGCGAGTAGATACGAAAGTTATCACTTAATGAAATGTCATAAATTAAATACTCGAATATAGCGTCTAATATATTTTATTTTATATTTAAAATCTTTTACGTCAATGCAAATGAAGTGGCTCCGCCTGGTTTAGTATTTTGCTATTTTCATTTATAATAGGTAGACATTAAATGAAAACAATTTATGTCATTTTCATTAAGTGATCTTTTTCGTACATATTCACCAAATTTCAAGATTTTATAGGAAGTAATTTCTAAATGCACTAGGCTAGAAGCTTGTAACGTAACGTGTATTAGGGATTATCCTTACTATACTAAACTTCAACTTAACTTGACATCACTTGACGGTAGATCGTCACAGTGCTCATAGGCATTTAATCCATTTTGGCGGCGTGAAAGCATAATGTTCGCCAAACTGCAGAGAACAAAAGGCTATAAGGTTTGGCGAGAATTATGTCTCCACTCCGCTAAATTGGATTAATTACCTATGAGCACGGTGAAGATCTATCGTCTAGTGATGTCAAGTTAAGTTGGAATTTAGTATAGGACTTCCTCTGAACCTATAATTATTTTGGGTTCAATTGCATTAATTTGATTTTTTTATTGAATTATAATTTGGATTAGAAATTGCCATTTATCACAACGACTTTTTATCTTCCATCAATATCCACCATTACGTCTTTTTCTCCGCGAATCCCCTGAGACTATTTTGCGTAATCCTGGGGGTACGCGTGCCACAAATTGAGAAATGCTGATGTAGAGAAACATGATATATAAATACTTTCAAATTCTTTCAACAGTTGAGAGCTTTCAGGAATTCCGCATCAACCATTTGACTACCATTCCACGTTTTTTTTTATTATTATTATTTATAAAACTGTGCGAAGAAGGAGATCTTGAGATAGGGATTCGTCAGAATTTTGCTCCAAAAACCAAATTGGATCAAACAGTTCGAGCACACTTCTTTGATTGTGTGACGTTGAACAAGCTACAGTCCACACACACAAAAAAATATATCGACTGTCTTATTTTGACTTGCTTTCTCACTAAATGGCCTCTGCCAAAAAAGATTTTCATTTTCTGAAGAACCCTCTCCACAACGAGGTATTTTCTTTCTTTTTTTATATTATTTATTTTTCTTCTGCGGAATTTTCGCTGATTCATCCTCAAAAATGCTTCCTTTGTTGGATGGAAAAGAGCTCTTGTGCTTTTCCCTTTGGCTCGTTGAAGAAAGATGGGTTCGTATTTGGACAATGGGTAGATGAAATCTGGCGTTTAGTGAAAAAGTGCTGTCGTTTTTTGTTTGAAAAAGAAGACCGAATTGGTTGATAATTAAGAATTATTAACTTATGATTATATCATTTAAGTTGTCGGTGCAAAGTAACATTTGTTGTGTACTTATTCCTTTTGATAATTTCTTCGATATTCATGCAATCTTATGATGAAAGATGACTTATTTTTGTGTGAAAATTTTTCTTTTTTTTGGAGTGCGATTATATTATAAATAAGACTCTTATGGACGACAATAGATCTTACAAATGAATTGAAATTAACTAGCGTTCCTTCCTATTTTCTTTTCATTTTCTAGTAGGAAAACCTTTGTGTTAAATCTCAGAATATAATTCATTTAAGCAATATTATCGAATTTCATCACTCATAAAATAATCGAAACTGCGAATATTTAAAGAAATGTATTTGCAATATACGTATGGTCTTCTGGTTTTCAATAACATATACCGATTAAAGAAATATTAGTTATATTCATCACAAATTTTCACAACATTCACAAACAAATTTCTCAAAATTCACAAACAAATGTTCGCTACTTCTTATTTATATTCTATTACAGACTTTTGTTTTAGTTTTCTTTATTAAATTTTCTCTACTTGGTACAAACTTTTGAATAAAAAAAAAAGCTGAAATGAAAATAGTTTAAGTTTGAATAAAAGTTATATGAAACATGTATTTTTGTTTCTTTGAATTTTCATTTTTCCTTCAATAAAATAAAATAAAGAATTGTAAAAACTAAATAAACAATAGTTGCAGTATTAAGTATTTACAACCTTTTTAATTTTCTTTGTGATTATGAAATGAAAAATATATCAATATTCTGCACAACATGTCTCTATTAGTGAAATTTACAAATTTTACCATAATTCAATAATAATAAAAAAATATAAATACAAAATGTCTGTTTTGTAAATGTTATTGAATTATGCTTTTTCTTTGTAAATTTTGCAATAAAAACATCCCACATCCAATTTAAATAATTTAAAGCATTCCTACTTACAACAATAAAAAAAATCGTCGTAAATAATCGACTTATCTGTCAGATGATTTATTTTACTCTTCTAAAAATTGTGTTTAAATGCTCATTTTTTTTATTTTTATTTTTTCAGGGAAAACTTGAAAAACATTTTTTTTTACGTCTTCAAGTTTCCAGGACTATCTGAATCCTTTTGTAGTTGTTTCTGAGGTACGTAATTTTTTTTTATTATAATTCTCATTCAAATGTTATTTGTTAAACGAAAAAAATCTAACTTTTTTTTTTATCGTGTTTATTTTTAATATAGTTTTTGTGCTTTATTGTTCACTACATCAATTCTCTGCAAGTTTCAATTATAGAAACATATACTAAAACTGCGAAGAATTATAATAAAAAACAGTACAACAACAGTATCGGTACTATTTGATATTTTCATAAAATTACTTCAAATATTTTTTCAAATAATTCTAGATTAGGTGAGACTATCATTTCTGCAAACCGTTCGGAAAACAACTTTAGAAACCACAGAACTCTGTATCATACCTCAGCACAAAATTCAGGTGGAAAATAGAAGATATTGTGTTAATGTAATAAGTGTCTAAAAAAAAAAAAAAAAAATAATAATAATAATAATATTACATTACATTTTTATTAATTAGCTTTTTGTACTGTTGTTATAACTTATAAAATATTTTACTGTTTTAGAGCAATACCTACTTGCTAAGCACAATGTAGTATTTGCATTTTTGGCGATGTTTTTCAATCAACGTTACATTGTCCTTTCTTCTGCGTGAAACAGAAAAAAAAAATCAATCGTTGATGGGCGATGCTCAAGGACAGAGAGAACTGTGTTAAAAACACTCAATTTTCAACTTTTTACACTTTTATTACATTTCTACTGGAATTTCGAAGGTGGGGAAGATTAGACAGAGATTTTAATCAAAATTGTTTGAGCCGTTTTTTAACAATTGCTGATAAACATGATTGTTTTCAAAGCCAGCTACCTTAGGTGCATGCGCGATTTTGACGAAAACCTTAATGGTAGATCCCATGGCCACCAGTAACCCGTACACCAAATTTGAACATAGGAAGTCAATTTGTCAGATATGCTGACCACAGACAGACATTTTTTCTAGACCATTTTTTTTTAAATCAGAATGTTCCAAAACATGGAAAAATGCAATTATTTTTTTTTTGCTATGTAATTCCTTACCCTATGTAAACATATATGTAATTATAAGATTATTTAAAAATGAAGCTATAGGTTTATGGCAGTGCTAGAAGTGTGGGTAGACGCGGGTCGACGCGTCCCCCCATTTTTCAAGAAAATACCCATGCGTTTCCCCACTTTTAAAACCACTGAAATCCATTCCCCTACTTTTAAAACCACTCAGTCGGCCTAAAAGCAACTAATGAAAAATAACATTAACCGTTAAATATAGTGACAATGTGAAAAAGTTCTTTATTTTTACATCTGAAAACTTTAAAACTATTTATGGTATATATAACATATCATTATAAAAATGTATGGTACTACTTTGTATACAGATATTAGTATTTTTACTAACAAATACAGTTACACTTGGTCAACTTTTAACTTTGGATGAACTTTCTTTTAAGTTCAATTTATATGTTTGTTTCTTATAAAAACAAGCCATTTAAAAAAAAAAAAAAAAAAAAAAAAAAAAAAAAAAAAAAAAAAAAAAACCTTTTTAGAATTCTGTATTAATTTAATTTTATGAAAGTATGCACATTTATAAGTACTATTTAAATCAAAATAAACAGTTATGTATTTAACATTGAATTATTATTTATCTTTTTCTTTTACTTCCAAGTAAAAGAACTAAGTCTCCGAATATTCATTAAAATAACAATACATTTTGCGACCCTCGTTTATTGTTAACGTTAGGAAGTATAAATTATTTCTTTTATAATTAATATTTTTACTATAAGTTACGAATTAATAAAATTTATCGTTGAAGATGGGAGGAGAAGGGGGGGGGGGGGGTGCACTTGTCACCAAATTTTGGGCATCGCTCCACTTTTTTTCGCCAATTCTACCGCTAGGTTTATGTTGAAAGTAAACGCTTTGAGATCCATTGGGAATTAAACATCCACTTTTATGAAGTTCGTTGCTGAATTGTTGGATGGCAGCACAAACTTATTTCTCTTTATATCTCAAATATTATAAGCCTTTCATCTTGTCTTATATATTTTCCCCTAGCCAGCTATCAAAGAAAAATGAGCTTATGCTACCACGCAACAATTGAAGAACGAATTTCGTAGAAGGGATTTCAAAGTCCTAATGGGTCTCAAAACGTTCTTTTACTCAAATTATCTGCATATAGTTGTAAACGGTGACGTATTTCTGTTCAAGTTTTGTTTTATTTTATTTTATTTGTTAACAGCGATAAAAGGTTAGAAAATAGGTGGCAGCATCTATGACAATCGGGAAATCTCGAGGCTTTTCCGTCACGTGATTGGTTGACAGGATTTTGCTAGAAATATCTGCCGCGAGACTATAACAGGAGGCAAAAAAGGGAATCGAGAGATCAGACGAGTATTGGATACTGTTTGGAAAGCATCTGATCTTTTGTTTACTTTCGCTGTGCCTGCATTATCGCTGTGTTCAAAGTTGTATGTACCGAAGCATGTATTGAAGCTTGTTAGCACTTGTTCTGTTGTTCAGAGAAGTTTGGTGAGCTTTCGAAAGAAGAATAAATTTATAGTTTTTATTCAGTAAAAGCTGGGTCATCATTTCCTCGGTGAAAATAGCATAACAGTTTGTTTAAATAATTACATGAGAAAACTTACTGAACCTATTAGTCCCATTAGTTAAGGTAGCAAAGCCATATGCAAAAACATGATGTAAGATATCAGATGCACTTGCCCTAAACAAAATTAAATTCAAAAATTTTATTCCAATACTTTGTTACGCGAGTAAAATACAACAAGCTTCATAAGTCATTCATGGATGCGGGCGATAAATTAATCTAAACTCTTTCTTTTTCTCTCCGCTTTGTTTTATTTTCACATCCGAACATAATCGACCATCTCACGCGATCTAGGCAACCGTAAAACACGCGAGTTCTTGTTCAAATTTATTGTCGGCTGGTTAGTGATCTGAATTTTAATTACGGCTTTGCGTGTACGCATGAGAAAGTTTCGGGCAATAAGAATTATTTCGCCTTTCTTCGAGTGAAAAAAAAAAAAAAAAAATGAAAAATATTCGCTTGGATATATTACAAAGAATCTTGTCTTCATTTAGTCTTATAACGAGATGCATAACTTTTTTGTAAGAGGATGTCCTAGTAAAGATCATTCCCTATACTCACTATTGTTAAGAATTTTTGTATAGTTGTAAATATTTCGTAGTGTTAATTTTGTAAATAGGAAAATTTATGTACATTTCGCATAAGGCAGTGCAATAGTTTGTTTTCCTGCAATAAGTCTCTGAGTCTCTCAATAAGTCTCTCTAAAATGCTTAATAACGAGTTTTAGTTTTGGCGACTAATTTTTGTCGCCAAATTTGGCGAGAAATCGCAAAATGTCGCCAAACTTGGCGACCATTTGGCGATTGGTCCCCATGTACATGTATAGGATTTTTCGACTACGATCTGGAAAGTTCTCCAAATATCTACCTCTAGAAGTTTCAAGAAGGTTTGACTTCTATATAAGCCCGGCCATGAGTTAGTTGAGTTAGTGAGTGAGTTGAGTCCGTTAGTTGACTGGAATTACTGAGTTGAGATACTGAGTCTCAGTGAGCATTCAGAGTAGTTCTTAAGCGAACTGTATTGCATTGTCTTTTGCAGCGATTTTAGCAGTTGTGTTGTCAAGTTTTTAACTGCTGTTTTGTGCTCTATTGTTGTGAAAAGAGCTGTATTGAGTCTACTAGAACGAGAAGTTCTGGAGTTGTAAGAGAATCTGCGAAGAGTTATATCGGAATAAATTTCTGCAAGTTTTGATCTGCTTTGGCTTCAAATCTTTCGAACCCATCCACGCAACACTATGTTACAATCTTCTAACCCAATGCATTTAGAAATTACTTTGTTTAAAAACTTGGAAGTTTGGTGAGTAGGTACGAAAATGATCACTTAATGAAATGACGTGAACTAAAAACTCGTAAATAGCGTCTAATATATTTTATTTTATGTTTGAAATCCTTACGCCAATGCAAATGCAGTGGCTCCACCTGGTTTTGTCTTTTGCTACTTTAATTTTCATTTACAACAGATAGACATTAGATGAAAACAATTTATGAGATTTCATTAAATTAACTTTTTCGTACCGTCTCACAAATGTCAAAGTTTTGTAGAAAGTATTTTTTTAAATGCCCTGAGCTAAAAGATTGTAACATAGCTAGTATAGGGAATTATCCTTACTACTACTTCCTCTGTCGTGTGTACGAAATATTGCTTGACAATTTCAATTTTGACCTTTTTTTATATTGAACTGTTTCACCTTACCTCTTTCACTTTTCAATTAAGATTAATTAGCATTCTCATTACGAGTGCCGAAGATAATATTTTAGTTATTAAATTACATTCTGCAAACAGCTATTTGTTCTATTTTTATACTAAGTTTACAATACGCGAAAAATCCTATGTCTTACGACAATGCTCAATGCAACTTTGTTCATTGGTATTCGTCAGTTGTTATTATTAAGCCGGATTCACACGCTGCCAGATAAGGGCTCCAGTTTAGTACGCCAGTTCTGTGGCGTCAGCTAAGCGATCGCTACGCCGTCTATCGGTGATCACGGGAGAACGCATGTGATTGGTTGATGGGAGTCGCCGGCGCCAATAATTAGAAAATGTTTGGATTACTGGAACCAGTAGCCAGGTGACGTCACAGACTAGTGATCTAAACTGGAACCCCGACTGGTACCGTGTAAATCCGGCTTTAGCTTTTTGGTTTGGTTTAGAATTTCTGACTGTGTCTATTTCTGACAAAGTGCTTAACACCGCTGTATACGTATATTAATTTTGAGCATCTAGACGAATACGAGATCGAAATCTTGCAGTGTAAACCCCACTCTCCGACCCCATCTCACCAACGAGAGGACATTGAGATCATGACAGATTTAATGTGCACCGAACTCACAATCCTCCGATCATGAACTGGTTTCTCTAGCCACCAGGATATCGGAGCCATTCTAGCTTTTTATTTCTGCCAAATAAATGTTCTCCACAGTAAAGTAGTCATCCACAATAAATGATCTCCACATAAAAATTTTTTGTCGATACCTGAAGTCATCCAACCCATCCTAACGTCATCAAAGTAAGTTAATGAAGATTATGCATGGGAAGTCATAGTTAAGTACTATCTGACGTCACAACGACCATGCTGGTATATTATGAAATATTTCAATCTGCTATGAGCCGATGAGGATCTTTCAAACAATTTTTATTGGAATTTGTGTTTCTAAATTATACTTTTTTTTTTTACATTGCTCACTGCTGTAACAATTCTCGAAAAATCCCCCAATTCATCAGAAAAATTTACTTTCAAAATTATCGATCAAGAATACAATTTTGTTCATTAAATGGATGCCATATTTAAAGTGGAAGTCGTCATTTTTGAAGTACACAAACGCTCTAAACTTTGTTCAACGTATTTTGAAGAAGAATTGTTTGTCATTTTCATAAAAATTTATGCGAAGACAAAAAATGTGACGTTTGGGTTTTCGAAAAATTCTGTAATTTTTTATGAAAACGGAGCGAAATGGGCAAATGAGTTCAATATAATTCGATAACATATACAACTTCCGCTCTATTTGTTAGTCTCAATATAGACTTCTATGCAAATCTTTCTAAATTATTATTTTCATGTGTTCTTAGTTTTTCTGAAAATTTATATACAGATAGATTAAAAAAACACAAATATAAATTTTTTCGACTATTCTTGTTTACATTTGCAAATTCACTTAAAGAAAATGAGGATTCTGGAATATTATGTTTTAATTTTTTAGTTTCTAAGAAGGTGTATATAAGTCTTTTATTTCGAAAATTAAATGCTAGAGAAATTTATTAAAAGGTCAATCAGACGCAATTTGATGAAAAAAAAAAAAAAAAAAAAAAAATCGAATCTTCTACAATCCGATCTTACGTAAGTTAAAAGTAGAAAGAGATTTTTACTGTGTACATCACCTCACAAAAACAAAATGTATTTTCTATCGGAAAAATAAATTTGTATTGTTAAGAAAAGGTACAAATTCTATCTGGTCAGTAATCTAATTTAAAACAAAAATACGTACATCTAAATGAAAGTCATTCCCTTATCCGCCATGTTTTGAAAGTAACCAAAAGTACATTTATAGCTCGTGATTGGTTAAAAAAAATTCTGACCTGTGATGATGATGTGCAACCCCACTACTAATTATTACGTGCATAAAGTCTTTGGAAAGATTTAAAAATTTAATTGCACCCCATAACTTCTTAATATCTTAAAATACATCATTTAAGGAACTTATATTTTACTTTAAAATGACGTCATCATCACCACTCGACGAAGCAACATTCTGATTGGCTAATGTTTTATAATCATAAAATACTTCAAACGCTTTTTGAATATTTTTTTAATTATTGATACAGAAATATTGAAAGCATTTTTAACAGTTATCGCGATTTATTTATTTTCTATGAAAGTGTAGCGTATTCGGAAAAGGGTTTGGAATCAAACGTAGAGAAAAGTTTGAAAATGTATCGAGCGTTATGTTCGTTGGGTGGTACTCTCAAATAATATGAGTATTACACGTTATGAGTTGGTTTAATGTCCTGAGAACACAAAGATATATTCCATGAAAAAAAGTATTACAAAGAAATTTTGCTTCCAGCCCCTTGTATTCTTAAACGGGCATAAATTATTCCATCAAGTAGTATTGAATTTATAATAACTGAATATTCGATATTTTACATACTGTCTTCTGAAACATTTTAGTAAGTAAAATGTTATTTCATTTTTTATTTGTGATATTCGTATATACTTTTTATTTCCTTTTCCTGTAATCGCTATTATTCTCGTATAGAACCGGGGGAAAAAAAACTTAATTTTTAATTTTCTTGGTTCTGAATCACATTGAAAAACCACATAAACTTCTCCACAAAATATAGTCAAATGCGAAATATTTAGAAAGTTTTAGCTTTTAAAAAAAATGAACTTATTGTATAATAACTCTTTTTAAATTAATTGTGCATTTTTAATTGAAATGTGTATAATAGTTCTATAAATAGTCTGAATTAAATTATGAAATAAAAAATTAAACTCTAACCGCCTTACTTTGTGAAACTTTTTCATGTTCTTCTCTAACTAAATACTAAATAAAGAGGATAATAACAAAAGAACAGTCATTTATTTTTAGAGCAATATCAAGCCTTTTAATGTATAAAAATTATGGCTAATACTTTAAAATTTTGGGAACGGTCTGTTCTTTAGACCAATACGCCCCCCCCCCCCCCTTCTCCTTGGTTGAAGTATTTTTATTTTCGACTTTATTTTCAGGACATGAAATTTTAACTGTTATATTATCACTCTTGAAATAACACGTATACATACTCTTGCGTTGTTAGTTTTTTCAATATTCATTTTTGAAATACACTTCCATCTATACAATCATTTATGCATTATTCTATTTTTTTTAATGATATTTAATTCTGTTTTTCTTTTTTAGCATTTAAATAAACTTTATTCTTTCGTTTAAAGAAAGTTTCTTTCGTTAAATCTACAATACAATTGTTCAAGGTATTCTTAAAACATACGAATCCAATTATTCGAATAATTTTTAAAAGACTATTATTCAAGGCATTCAAGGTACATATTTAATTACCATACTGTATATTTCCTTTTCCTTAGTGAAATTAATAGCAAATAACAGTTATTATAATTTCCAACATACATTTTCTGCTACGTGTTAAATTCAGTATTCTCCAATCGCCACTTTTTATTATTCTAAGCACCTAGTTTAACCGACATTCGGTAAAGTACAAACACAGGGAATCCAATTAAGTATTTATTTTTAATTATAAATACTTAATTAGTTTATGTTTTAATCCAATTAACCATTCCAATCTGAAACCATTTATGAAAAGATAATACTTTCAGGGTCATATATTTATTCCATGTCCGGTTTATTATATTGCCGTGTTAATACTTTGAAAGATACATCCAGCTTTAAGTGTAATCTTTCTTTTGAAATAATGCTAAGTGTTTTGAGACGGTCATTTAAAGGAAATAATGTGTGGATATGCTTTGGCTTTTATTTGGTATCGTTCGGGAAATAAAAATGGATTTAAGATAAATTTGTTTATTGAAATCGTTCTTGTTGCCGATTCTCTCAAAATATTTTATATTAGTCCGAAAGACGAATGCAAGTTTAGATACATCATCGAACATCATTATGAATTTTTATAGAATGTAGAGAAATGTTAGTAGATCATGAATACACTAGTCTGCTTAGGCAAAAATGGCCGAAACTATTAAAAATCGACTGATCGAATGAGTTGAACTTAATCCGATTGTGTCATAAATTGCTAAATAATGACCATTCTTTTTTTATGTGGTTAACCCATTTCTCTTTAATTTTCAATGGGCAGACGACATTTTTCCTCGCAAAAAATACTTCCATCTTTTATATAAGTCAGCCAAGTTGGCGATAAATATTCCGTCACTGATAACGTAATATCTATTGCCGACTAGGCTGCTTTTTAAAAAATGAAATATATTGGTGTTATCAAACACAAATCGTCTACAACTTTCTTAATTGAAAATTAAAGAGCGGTGGTTTACCAGAAAGAAAAGAATATTAATTGTTTGTCAACTTATGACATATTTGGTAATCGGATTTAATTCAACTGATTCAAAGTCAATTTTTGAATAGTTTCGGCCATTTTTACCTCGGCAGACCAGTGAATTCACGAACCTCTAACATTTTTCTATATTCTCTAAAAAAATTCAGAATGATATTCGATGAGGTGCCTAAACTTGTAGTCGCCTCTCAGTCTATATGGCTAGAGTAATGAATAACTGCTTTTGTTACGTTATTAAACGTTGTTCTCCAACAGATCGACATACGAATATTTAAAACAAAAAAGTAGACGTATAGAGTATTTCTCATTCCCTATCCAAAAAGTTCAAAATTTCCATAAACATCCCCTTTTCGGATAATTTCCCCATACTGACTACTGCTTCTCTCTTTTTTTCAGTCTTCCGACTACTCCTCCTGCGAGTAATCGGACAACACCCTGAAGCATCTGCTCATCTGGTTGCCAGGACAACGGCGAAAGTGGACATCTCGCCCCGCCTCCCACCACGCAACAGGAATCATCGTCTTTTCTTAGAACTGTGAGATGCCGCATCTGGTCTATCTCTTCTGCACCCCATCCTTTTGCTTCTGGAACTTCTGAAAAAGAGTTGTTTTTGTAAGTTGGTACCACACATTGCCATTTTTTTTTTTTTTTTTTTTTTTTTTTTTTTTTTTTAAAGTTTTGTTCGAATGAAATGTTGGGATCGGTAGTGCTCGTGATGGACTTTGTTGTTGAGTTGTATCTATTTTGTAGTGCATCTTTGGTCTTGATATATTTCATAAAAGGAAAAAACTAAATACCTTTTTTCCCAATGCTGTGCTTTCGTTATCCCATAATACATATTGGCTAATTGGTAGTAAAAAAAAAAAGTTTAATATAAAGTGTTTAATACTATATAGCTTTGCTTTGTCAAAACGGAATTAAGGTCTTTATTGTGTCAAAAACGTCTCGAGAAGAACAAAGATGGAACTGTAACATTTATTGTAATCATGTTAGGCCAGTTCGAAATTGATAGGAGTAACTAATATTAATGTCAGTTTTGTTTATTTATTTTGGGTTTAAACATCATTTTGTTAATGACCCAATATGTCTTCTTTGTATAATTTATGAAAATTCAATATATTTTAAATTGTATATTTCATTCTTTATTTTATTTTGACCTATGTCCTACTTTCCTGTCGCATTTCATGGTAATCAAAGTTGTACTTCTGTTGTTTTTTTTTTGTTTTTTTTTCGCATTTTATCTTATGTGCTTAACTTTTGGCATTGAGTTTAGTCTAATTTTATAACTATACTAATGTCAAGGATTTTTTAAATAGTATAAAATAAGTTAGTTTTCACCGAATTTCACAATTCCCAATATATACTGGTACTTTAAAAATAATATTATCCGGACAAACGTTGGTGTTAAAATTTTGGTAATCTCTGTCATACAAATGCTAACAGCAAGACATTTTCGTAACTAATCGTAAAAAAAACCCTCAGTTTCTCATACCATGACTGGTATTTTCTTTTTTTAATCTTTACACTGTTGTACATTCAACAATTCACTCAGTTAGAATCTTTTTCTTCTTAGAAAATCGATGTCTAATTCCGAAAAAACATCACCAACGAATCCCCACATTTTTTTGTACACGGTTAAACTTGTCAACAAATAACTTTTTCATTCCTCGCCACGCTTGCAGCCAACATAATGGAGAAACCTCTTCCTTGTTTTCACACCCTGGAATTTTCCAATTGAAAAACACACGCAGGAATTTTCACGCAAAGAATGTCTAATGTCAACCGCAACCACTTTTTGAAAAAAAAAAAACAAAAAAAAAAAATCAACACAATAATCCCGAAAGATAATTAGACCCCCCCAAACAAGAAGACTTAGCTAAATTAAACGGAAATAAAGACATCGTTGAATGTCCACTCTTTCAATAAAAGATGGAAAAGAGAATGGCGTTTCGGGAGATTTGATTTCTACATTTGGTGACAATCCGGAAACTTGACTTCCTGCGAGATCGTTCATTGTTCGTTCCAACCGCGGATTTCTCTTTGTCTGTGCATATTGTTCTCATGACAACAAAAGACTGAAAACGACATTCATGCACCTTTGAGACTTGACGTTTTTTCCAATGAAACTTGTCGCTTCGGAGTTTTGTAGGTTATTGTTGTATTTTTTATTATTATTATTTCTAGCTGTGTGGCCCCTCGTTGCGGAGACTCGTTATTGGTGTACAGTTCTCAGATTTTGGCGCTTCGCTCACAGATAGATTCATTGCTACGCAAAACCGAGCTTGCTTCGCTCGCTAAAGGTTTCATTGTAACAAACACAGCTCGCTTCGATCGTTCAAAAGTTCATTGACATATAAGCACAGGCTCACTGTACTCGTTGAAAGGTTCATTGCTATGCAAGCACAAGCTCGCTTCGCTCATTGAAGGTTCATTGTAGCGCAAACATGGGCTCGCCAAAAGATTAAATGCTGCGTAAGAATAAGCTCCCTTCACCCACTAAAAATTAATTGCTTCGTAAACTCTTAATATTAGTAACCCCTCCCCTGTCAAGAAAAAAAAAATCCCCTTGATACAATGATACAACACCCCTCATCCCTTTGAGAATATTTTACTATGTGTTTGCGAAAAACAAAATTAGAAGGACAAAACTAATTATTCTGAAATTTTCAGAGTTCTAGGCCCATTAAAAGTCACTTTTTGTAAAAAAATTTATCAAAAAAAATAATTTTAAATTTTAACATTCTGTCTGTCAAAAGTCCATTAGCAGGCCAAAACTATTTATGTTGAAAATGTCAGAACTGTAGCCCTATTAGAAGTCGTTTTGTTAACATTAAATAAAATTTTAACATTCTGTGTATCAAAGGTACAATAGAAGGGCAAAACTACTTTCAGAGCTCTAAGCCTATTTTAAGTAGCTTTTTATAGATCCACACACAGACACTTTGTTTTATTATTATAGACTATCGTACCCACCAGTGGTGTATCAAATGCACATACACAACCATACCCATAAAAAGATACTAATTTAATTTAGATAAAATTTGAATTTTTAAAATTCTCTTGCGTGTTACCGCTCTTGTCTGGTAAGGTCTCTTGTTTGTTTTTTTACTTAAATGGTCACGGGAGGCAACGTGCTGTTGCTCTAAAATAATCCCTGTATGTTTCACTGCACCAAAACTCAAAACTATAAATAAAAACATCTCCATTTTGCCTTTTTTAGGTTTATTTAAAGACAACACAAAACAAGAAGTTAATTAATATTTTGATTACTATGGACCCATGCTTGATATTTCATATGATATTTTCTGGTAACAGTGTGTAAAAAGCACCCTTTGAAAGTAAATTGTCTGAAAAACAGGGGAAATATTTCGCTCTTTGCGCCGATTTCCGTTTTTTCCCCCCCTTTTTTTTCCCCCACGTTTTCTACAATTTTATTATTTTTCATGGACTTTGCAGGGCTTTGTCAGACTGAAGTTGCCTAAAATACCTCTCAAAAAAAATTCCAGCTACGCCACTGTTCTGTAAACATATTAGTACACCAAATGTATTCTTATTGAGCTATTTTTGTAGTTTAAAATAACGCTGCTTATATATTTCCCTCCTTTTTTTATATAGTATATATATTTTGACTGTTTTCACCTATGGGAAAAATAAAGGGAGATGCACAGATTTCTACTGTTACCATCTAATCAATTTATCTTCGTGTGCAAAGTACATCAGTGTTTGATGACACAAATCGCAAACATTTTACACTTCCGTTAAAAAGTGAATTTCTGCTTTTTGTGCCAAAATTTTGATTAGTTGATAAAAATGCGCATTAAAATACAGAAAAAAAAAATCTGTATAATCCTTCTCTAAAATTACTATTTTAACCGCAATTGCATGCAAAAAAAATTCGTACTTCGATTTGAAATGAAATCAGGAAATTTATTTAAAAAAAAAAATCTGGAAAACCCGGAAAAGTCAGGGAATTTTGTTTTGCATTTTGAGTGGCATCCCTGCATAAGTATAACAGAGTGGCCACAGAACCAGGAAAACCTGGAAATCAGGGAAATGTCAGGGAGCTTTCTGGTTCTGGAAAAAATCAGGGAAATGTCAGGTAACTTTTTAAAATTTCATGAAAATCAGGGAAATTTTGTATGGTTTCAGGCACGTTCATCCATATTTTGGCGCTATTTACATGGAGATTTGTAGTGGTAAGCCATTAGAAGTTTAATGTTACGGAATAATTTAAACTTTTCATTACCAGCAAAACTATTTTTTAAAAATTGCATATTATCTCTTTAGAATACATGTTCTATTTATTCAGGGTGTCTAGACATCTGGAAAACCTGGGAAAATTTGGAAAAAAGTTTGCCCTATAATCAGGGAATTTTTTAGAAATCTGTCAGGGAAATCATGGAATTATCAGGGAACTTTTTTTCCTGAATTTTGTGTCCATCCTGTATAAAATTCGTTTATATGAACCAAAGAATTAAATTAGAATTGCTAGAGAAATGCAGTACCAAAGTGAATTTTCAAAGTTGGAAGGAGATAAAAGAAAGCGATGGAATTTTATCAATTCTTAAATCGATAAAAACAAGTAAACCATTTTGCCAAATCACACTATCGAAAACGTTATAAATGCTTTTAATGATTTTTTTGTCACATCTGCAATTCTCCAATTCAGATGAAATGAACTTATTTACAACGAAATTCTTTGTACCTTCGTGCAAGTTTTCTACATTGAAGTTCAAAATGTAGTTTACGCACTAAATGAAAAGAAGTCTGTCGGATATTGGTAACACCTTTGCCACAGTGTTGAAATGGCTTGCCAAACATATTACTGTCAATCTCATAAGTCTTTTAAACGGTATTGTGGTTAGCGTGCTAGCTTCTAGACCGCGAGATTGCGGGTTCGAGTCCCGTGTTGGCATGGGTGTTTGTAAATGTATGTTGGCTTGTCAAATGACGAATGTTTCGGCGCCCTTGTGTTGCTGACGGCGCCAGATAATCTGAAAGCAACCAACCAACCTCATAAGTCTTTTGAAGATGGCGTATTTTCCGATAGTTTGAA
The DNA here is from genome assembly GCA_963978545.1 of Linyphia triangularis. NCBI lineage: Eukaryota > Metazoa > Arthropoda > Arachnida > Araneae > Linyphiidae > Linyphia > Linyphia triangularis. The sequence goes on from OZ021727.1 coordinate 7,783,978, forward strand.
AATTGCCAAAGTAATGCCTATTTATAAAGCAGGAAAAATTAATAGTTCCCGCATTTATTTATTTTGTATTCAATTCTAAATGTTTTAAAAGGGCCATAAATACAAAAATTTCTGCTCACTGCGCTTTTTCTTTTCTTTTCTTTTTATTTTTTATTCGCAACCAAAGTTCGCTGGTTTATTTTAGCGGGAAAAAAGACTCATTCAGCTCAAGGCTAATTTAAAAGAACTTTTGTTTGAATATTTGGAATCGGAAAGAAATTCTTTGTAAATATAAACTAATTTCACTCGTTTTTAAAAAATGCAGGAATCGTCCATTATGTTGTTTTCTTCTTGCTTGTACGCAATTATTTTTATTCTGATTTTTTAATATAACTATTGTAACATATTTATGATTTCCCTGGAAGGGCGCCCTTGACATCTAATAGCCAACAATGTTTAATAAAGTTCTTATAAATTAGATTTCCAAACCGTAATATGAGAAAATTCATTTATCATTTAAAATGAATTTTTCATATTAACATTTTAAAAAAAGAATTTTTATTTTAAAGTTGAAATTCAACACCAAATATAAAATCGAAACGGATTAAAAATTTCGAAACAATATTATAATTTGAAGGGCTTAGAATGTCTTCTTAGAACATGTGATCTTTCAAAACCCAGATTGTGAAATTATAAAAAGATATTTGCTTCTCTCCTAAGAAGTTGATAAAAATTCCTTACAAATAGTTGATATTTAAGATTTAATTATAATATATAGTTATTTTTTATTAGTTTCCTTTAAAATGTAACTGCGTATCGTCGTGAAGTTAAAATTGCAATAAAAACGTATCGTATTATAAAAATATACTTCTCAGAATAGAAGTTAACGTTAGATAACAAGTTCAAAATATAAAAATCGATTTTCAGTTAAATGCATGTATTTTAAGTTTTCATCTTCAAATTTTGTAAAACATACTCCTTGTGACCATATTGTTATTATTTGAAAGTAAAGTAATAAACAGCACGTCATTCACTTGCATATTTTCAATTTTACTGTGTATATTTTAGTATATTTTATCTCGACACAAACTAATTATTATTATTTATTTATTTTTCAGCAATCTAACCGTTTCTAACGAAATGGATCTGGTTATTTCCAACAGAGAACATAGCCCGTTATGACTTGAAAAACAGTATCTTTCTTTCTCACCCTTTTAATTCCCGACTAAACAAGGACGAAGACATTCGTTTGCTGAAACATTCAAATTAGGGTCTCCATTTGTTACGGTGAGAAGAGAGGCGGGGGAAGAAAGAAAAAAAAACGCACGAGCAAGAGGGGGGTCAGTGTGTGGTCATTCACAGCACCGGAAGATGAAGATAGAGGCGGAAGTCCACAACTCTCTGTATTCGTTCACTTCCTCCGATGCGAAATGTGGTGGCGGGGGATGCTCCGTTCTCGATCCCGGTCCCACTGCGCAGGACGAGCGATCATCGATCGACCGCCCCGAACGCCAGCTGGGGTGTGGTTCGAACAGTCTCCAAAACAACGATGCAAACATCCACCGCGTATTCGACTGCGAACACTTCCAGTTCATAGATGAGGAAGAAGAACTCGCGGACGATGGCCAGCCGCAAGAGACGACGGGGGGTGACGAGAAATCGGAATCCCCAGAGGTGAGAGCATCGGCCGACGATCCACTCGACCACTGTGACGACATGAGCGAGTCCGAATCGTCGCGGAAGGGCCATGCGGTCAAGCGGCAGGTCAGCTTCGACGATGCGGCAGTGACCACTGGGGACGGTCCGGTACCGCCCACCAAGAAGGAACTCAAGTCCCTCCTGAAAAAGGGGAACAGGTCCTCGAAAAGGCGAGTCACTTTCAATGAGGCCGTGTCTCTGTATTCGGACGAACACGAGGGAGTTCGGTTGCTGCAGCTGACCACAGGGCCGGATATCATTTGCACTGATGCGTTTTATATGTTCGAGCCCCCTATCGAGTACCAGGACGTTCCTCCGTTCGAACCCCCTGCTGAGTATCGCGATCTAGAAGAAGAGGAAGATGACCCTCCTACTCCTCCGGCCGAGCAGCCCGTCGTCACTTTGGACGCTGCTACGCAGCTTGACGTGGTGCAGAAGAACGGATCAGACTGTGAGTTCAACAAAAACGATTCTGCAAATGTGGAAGATAATCTCAATAAGGTGACTGTGCAACAGCAGGAGGAGGATAGCTGCGAAGTTTCGAAAGAAAAGGATGACAATGCTAAGGAGGCTGTTGAAAGTGTGTCGAATCAAACGGACTCGGCCAAAGAGAGTGACAAACTGTTCGAGAGGTTCTTGGAGGCAGAGAGGGAATTTGCTGTTGACGAGGAACTGAACAGTGTGTTTCACGAGCTCGATAGCGACTTTGCGAACGATGGTGAGAGTGGTGCACTGGATGATAATTTCTTCAGGAAACTCATCACCCTCCTGTCTTCTGCGGAAGGCGATGCTCCTCTTGAAGACAGCGACTTCCTGTCTTCGACTAAATTCGCCAACTCCGACGATGCGTGTCAGGAGGGTGAAGATGATGACAACAGCCAAACCCATTCCAGAACGCTTTCCGAGGCAGACAGCGATTGTAGTATATCATCGCAGGACACTATAATTGTCAGACTTGGTGAAGACGACAATGAACAAAATGGCAATTGTTCAAATACTGCACGGTCAGACATACCTAAGGATACCGAATTGGAAGTGAAAGTGTCGCCTGAGAAGGAGGATGACATAATTCTTGAGAAGCAAGAAATTTTCGACGAAGTATTCAATAATGAAGAAAGCCCACGGCCTCTGCCTCGCGAGTCGCTTGTAATGAAGAACATGCAAATGCATCAGGCAGCAGTTAAGTTAGACAAAACCAATGAAGAGAGCTTGAGTCGTCAGAGTTCTGGTGAGCAGTCTGTAAATAGTGGCACATCTCAGGATCCCCCTCAGGATGCTGATGATTCGACCTCTTCAGACTCGCGAAGTGGTGAGGTAGAGGAAGAAATTAAACTGGATGACATCGGATACGACGAAGAGGACGCCGATGACTACGATGAGGAAAGCTTTAGGGGTATGGCACGTGGCAATTCAAAAATCAGACGTATAATCAAGAAGAATGCTTTGCAGTGCACGCTTTTCAAAGGGATAGAAGCTAAGAGACGTCAACAACCAGGTGCAAAATACCCACGCCCAAAATCACCGTTGCTATCTCAAGAATCTCTCGTAGAAAAATTAAAATGGTTGACAACAGTTGACGATCAGAAAGACAACGATCCTTTGAACTTCCACTCGAAACCACCTGATGTCATATTATCGACAGGCGAAATTCCAATGAACGGCTCAATCCCCCACAACGCTTCATCTGAAGATGATCTTCACAACCGAGCTGCGATGGCTTATCAACAGCAGTTTTATCAGATGCAGCGGTTTGCCATGCCCCCGAACAGCAAAGGTGGTTATTATGTACGTCAAGACGGTTATCACGCATCTCTGCCTCGTCAAAGAATGTCTTGTCCCGGACATCCATCTCAGATGACTCAGACCCACAACTTGGCTTACGCTCCGGCCCGCATGTTAGCCCACCCAGCAAACTCACAGCAAGTACAGTGGTCCGAACAGAGGAACATGACAGTCCCAAGGAACTTCCGCGACTGGAGAGTGATTCAGAGGGTAATGGTCAGCAGAAGCGGGGACGGATCCAGATCGCCTAAAGTACCAGCTGATTATGTCCGGTGTTCGAACGGCTCTTTCTCGCCTTCGACCGCGCCTCCGGATGTCAGCAGAACTTCTCAAGCTCCTCCACGCGGCCACAAAGACGAGTTGGAACAGTTCGTCGAGCAGGACTCAAAGAGACTGGACAAGCTCCGCAAGAGGTACAGCATGGCTGAAGAGACCGACGAGGACCCGACATTCGGATTCGCCCGAAGACCGTCGGTTCGCGGGGTCCAGACCCAATTCCAACCCAACCCGTCCGATACTGGTCCAGGCCACAAACTCGACTACTCGATATACGAAGAGGGTGGACAGCAGCAACACATGGTGCAGACCAGAGCAGCTTACGTCACGGATCAAATGCGGGTGTGGAACAGGGATCCCAACTGGAGGCCCTCAGAGAACAACATGGTACAGTACGGCCAGGGTGGTAGACCCATGCACATCCACAGGGCCTCAGTTGCCTTGACAGAACTTCCCGGCTGTGCCACGATCCCCTACGCCCATCGCAAACCTCATCCAGATCCCAGGTACCACTCTTACGCGGAGAGCATGTACGGCAGTACTAGGACATTGCCCACGAAAGGCTGGGACCCCAGATCGTGCCACCACAATGTCTCAAATCCTGCTGCTTCTCACCAGAACCCTGGTTCGTACCAGTCACTACAGAATCCCTCTGGGTCGCATCAGATGGTGAGTCCCCAGATGCTCCAAGTTCCAGTCGCCTCGAAAGGGGACGAGAGGGGTGTTCCGGAAGGTGCTAGCTCATCGCCAAAAATATCGTCGGATTCACTCTACCACTCTTCTGTGCCTGATTCTGGTGGACAGCATAAGGATGAGGGGGTAATCTACTACTCCCTCAATGTTTGAAGCTGCTTGTGTTTTTGAAATGTGGTCTTCCGAAGGCTAAAACGTTTTGAACGTGTTGTAACAGCATTTATTGTCTATATCTTCACTGCTCCTTTAAAACGTATGAGGTGGAAAAGTTATGCGACCAAAAAAAAAAGAAAGAAAAAAAAAATGTACAGTTTTAATTTGCGTTGATATATTGAAAAAGTCTTCCGTGTTTAGAAACTGAATGATTATTGGTAAGTGTTTGTAATTATGTAATTTATACTTATTTTCCTTGCCACTGTAAAAAGCATTCTAACTCAAAATACGTAAAAAAAATATATATGTTGCATTCATTTAAGTGCACTTTTATATGCAGTCATTTTACTTTTTTTTAAATATATATCTTACCAAAAAATATTCATTGCATTTATACCAAAGATGAAAATATATGCTATTATTACATTTAAATACATGTTGAACTTGCACATATTTTATTTTATTGTTTTAAAACTTCTTGGAAGATTTTGAAACTAACAGATATTAGTTATATTGTTACTTTTCTTGATATGTTTATTGACACTTGTAAATGAGTTCGAGATTTATGGTAATCTCTTTTCGAACTGACTTGTAATTTAAAGAAAAACCCAAACTATTTTTTTTATATATATTTTCTCTTCAATTTCATTGCCCGTATTTTCTAAAAATTATCTGTCTTATTTCACAACAATTTCAATCGCACACTAAAATTCAAAAGTCAATGGGCTTGACTTTCTAATACAATTCCATTCCTTAGTTTTCAAAAGTAAGCAATTTTTGCTTAAAGTTTTTTTAAAAAAGTGAGTTTTTATTTCGACCTTATCACCAAGTTTGTTGATCATTCATTTCCCTTTGATACCTTCAACAAATACTTAGTTGCGAGCGTTTTATCTTGGAGTAGGTGAGGTGCAAACACCGTTTTGTAAATTGGGACCCCGGTTTTGGCATTCAGCCCAGAAAGTACTTTGCATCCCAACACAGCTCTTGGAAGAACCGCCGATCGATGAACATGAATTAAACCTGTTCATTGCTTTGTTAGACAGAAAAATCTCCTCTGTCACATCAAAGCGAGGGAAATAACAATTCGTAGTTATTTTGTTTTTCAGTTATGATGAGTGTAATATTTTATTTTAGGTGATGCACCCCTGCCTCTACTGCAGCCCCGTTTTTAAATGATTTACGTATTTGAATTTGTATCTATGTATGTTATTTCATTAAATTCCCTTGCTTTTTTTTATATGATTCCTTAGGAAAAAAAAAACTGTTTCATCAAAACTTTTCAGAATGCAATTGGTTTTTTGAATTTGAATGTTATTAAAATTTTCCTACTTAAATTGTGGGGCTCTAAAAAGTTTTCCCTCGATTTGAAAGTCTTTCAAGAAATGTCTCTTAATTTGTAGTTTTTTTGTTTTATGAGAAGATATCGTGAGATATTTTTTTTTTCCTCTAAAAATGCACCTAAACGCATTTACTTTGAAATTTTCCATTTATAAATAGTTATCATTGTTATTCGATTTTATGTTTGCCTAAAGTATTAAACTAAACAAATTAACAACATTGTACTGAATTTAAAGTATATTTTTATAGTATACATATAGGAAATATTGCTAAAATTTTGAAAATTCTATCTCACTTTCGACAATCAGTGAAAAAAAAAAACTAATTACAAATATATTACTAAAAGCTCCCAGGTTAGTCTATAATGTGTTACCATTAAAAATTATAGGAATTTGAAAAAGATAACATTATTCTATCAAAACTTATGTCTCTTACGTGTGAAATAAAAATTAATGTTTTAAAAATAGTCGTTTTCAACTGCTGTTCTTGTACTCTTTTTTTTTTTTCTCTATCAAATACTTTTTTCTTATTTTTGTGTTATGAAATGCTTGTGTTGTGAAATTATTTTCAATTAGTTTAATTGAAACTGATGGTATATTTTATAAAAACATACTATTAAATAGTCCTTGTGTTATAATGGGACCAGGAATATAACTTGTTTTGTAAGATAGATTGTCAGTTTGTCACTGTCATATATAGACTTCACACTGAATTTTTTGGAACACAATATTCTTCAAATTATAACTTATATATAGCAGCAACAATAAAAGATCATTAACAAAATAAGGAAGAAGAATAACAATTGGTTTGCTTTAAAGTTTTTTTAGGAGTTGGCTTGTTAAAAGTTTTAAATTGTTATTTAAAAAAAAAATTATTTTCGCTTTAAGGGGGGGATAGGATGCAAAATTAAAAACCTCCAATTTTAAAATAATTATTTTGAAACTTTTTGGGCAGATGTATTTTAGTTGAATTAGTTGAATGAACTATTTTATATTAAAACAGCACTTTTTTTTGGAGGGGGAGGGGGGATTTAAATTGGTGTTATATTTGTACTATTTTTATTTAAACTCAAAACTTAATTGTTCAATTTTACAATTTTTTATACAAATTCACTGAGAATCATAGATTAAACATCATGGGATTTTTTTTTTTTTTTTAAGTATAACTTCAAATAATATTTCACCGATTTTTTTTTTTTTTTTAACTGTAAATTTTTTTTAAATTAACATATTCTTAACGACAAATTAAAGAAACACATTTAGAGACTACCAGAAAAAAAAAAAGTTCATACATTTATTAGTATGTTATATCGATTCAAAAGATGGAAAAAATATCATCTCCAAGAAAATTAGAATCGAGAAAGATCTGTCATGGTGCTAATTGTTCAATATTAAAAGTTGTAATTCAGGTAGAATTTAATTTATGATCTCATTCAACTCAGATCTATCTCTATTATTTTTTGATATACAATAAAGAAATAATATAACCTATAAAAAAAAAAGTTTTTATATAAATCTTTTATATGCATTGCCAATTTTTTTATTCAACAACACAGCGCCGATTCTATAAGAAGCGCGTGTTTGGTGTTTGCATCTAATTTTAAATATCATAAACATTTCTATCAGCAAAATATGTGCCTAACTACGTTTCAAAATTTATTTAGTAAAAATGAACGGGAATTTATGCTCTCGCATCCAAATATCATTTATTTATTCTGATTGAAACAATTTTATTATTTATTTTGGCAGCAGGAAAGAGTTTCTTCAGTAGTCGGTTCGATGCTATTTTAGAGCGATTAGATAACTGCAAATTGGTTTATTAGTATTCAGTAAAAGCAACCTTTTAGTGACAGTTAAAGCCCAAATTTGATAGAATGCATTGTCATCGAATCTATCTGCCAAGTTTCAGATCGATTGGATGACAGCAAGAGGATTAATTAGCTCTCCGCAGATTTTCCCGCCATCGACATACACAGCCACACACACACATACACACAATAAATCAAAGTTAATTTAAGGGATTTAAAAAAAAAAAAAAATTTTAACAATCTTTTATTATTTTTGTTATACCTGGTGAACAAATTCATACATTTCAAAACAATATATTTTATAAGATAAGATATTGTGTTTCAAAAAATGAATCATATGAGATCTGTGTGACAGTGACAAACTGACCATTCCTCTTAACTTAGATTGAAAAGATCTAACTAATATTGTAAAGAAAAATCTGATTAAAATATGTATGCATATTAATCAGTCCTTTTTCCTTTAAAATTATTTAAAATAGAATAATTTATTTGGAACATTTTAAAAATTGAAACTTTGACTAAAAGAATAATCCGAACTGAATAATATATGTACTTAATGTCCAAACTCGGGGGGAAAGGAAAAAAATGCAAATAAGATGCCCAATTTCTGTTGTTTACAGAAATATGTAGCTTATAAAAATGCAACTGTATGACGTGCATCAAGATTTTGAAAAGTGCACGGAATTCATTCAGAAACGTGTCATAATAGAAATGAAAGTGATTAAAAAAAAAGCTCTAATTCATACACAGAATTTTCAAAATGTGTGGGCAATAATAAGAACATCCAAATATATATCCAAATCGTACATAATCTTTTAATAGATCGTCATTGGTTAAAATTTCATAGAGATGGTAAAAGATGAAAACACTGATAGTTCTTCAAAGCAATGTAAGAAAGACCAACCATTGTGATGTTTACTATAATTTGAGCATAAAAGAAGTAGTCTATTTTTTGTAAAATAAAAAAAACATACTCCTAGCTACTAAAAGCATATTACAAATACATCTTAATATAAAAATAAATATCTAAAAAACATATAAGCATACTATAATAAATATCCCACTATAAACAAATTTCATTATTCGAGTTCAAAAATATTAGCTCGTTTAACATTTTAGAAGCTATCAATAATAGAAGAAAAATTTGTAAACTATTTACTCGTTTTCTCTTTTGGTTTATTGCATTAAAAAAATTACTTCAATCGTTAACATAACTTGTTACGGTTAAACCCCAACTTATATTATTTAGTTCCCATTAAATTAAATAGAACGATAAAAAAAAACTTCATTAAATACAAATTACTCTAAAGAGAATAGCATTCTCTCAAACATCCAATGCATGCATATTTAAAATGTTTCTTGATTCTATGCTCGAAATTCTCTAGAGCTTAAAGGGACACTCTACACTAAAAATTGCAAAATTATTAATATTATTATTATTATTATTATTTCTTTTGCTATAATTATAGTTTGGATTCTTCTAAATACGCATGCAAAATTTTAAAACTGTATCTTAAGAACTGAATACTTTAAATCGGTTTTTCTCACTGTTTTTTTTGTTTTTTTTGTTGTTGATATTAGGCTTCTTGAAACGCTAAGACTTTTTTTTGTTTAATTAGTGGAGAAATCTTAAATTTTTAGAACATGTTGTAAAATATGTCTATTTTATAAACTGGCACTCTAATTAACAAAATATGTTGTAGTTTTAATTTTATTTTAAACACTAAAGTAAAAATTATTGCAGATTCATAGATTTTTTTTTTTTTTTTTCTTTTTTTATTATAATAAAATTTTATATTATAATTAATTACTACAAGTATATTCCATATTTTAATGCCAATTCTTATGTAATATAGTTTAAAGAATTTTTCAGAAAAAATTGTGGGAAAAATTTTCGTATATAAATAAACCGTTTTTTTTTTTTTTTGGTTTTTTTTTTAAGTTTAAATGGTAGAGTGTCTCCTTAACTTATCTTAAGCTGGATTCCTTCTACACGATATCAATAAATTCCCTTTACAAGTGAGAATGGTTTATTTACAAACGTATCTCATGCTAATGCCTCTTCCGTTTTTATGAATCAGCACCTGAAATTTGCTATGAGTGCATCATTTATTTTAACTAACAGCGCATAAGTGTTGACCAATCATTTAACTTGGATAAGATTTATCACTTCAAAGTTCTAAAAATGTGCACTTTTAGATAACAGATATAAACTAGAAAGTTTGATTGGATTTGATTGCAATGGTGGAGCTGATAATTTTATAGGAAAATACAATGCAAGTGGCCATTTTCAATGGATGATGATTAAATTAATAAGAAATGCTTAAAGGGACTGATACCCTTCAAACATTTTTTTCTATTTCAGCCCTTAAAATTATAATTTTTACATATTTGGAAGTATTACTAAGTAAAAACTAAATTTTATTTTTAAAAAAAAAGTTCACATAGTACTCTAAATTTAAAAAAAAAAAAAAAAATTAAAAAGTCATCAAATTTCAAATTCTTTTTTTTTTTTTTTTTTTTTTTTTTTTATAATTTTCCTACTAATTTACTCTTAACTTTTTAGGCATCGGATTTATAATAAGTCAAATAGTTTTCGAGAAAAACGATAATTACTGTACTGTGTAAAAAAAAAGTTTTTATTTTATTCAAAAATCCATGCCTATTTCTCTCAAATAGATATTAAGAATGATACAAAAAAAAAAAAAAAATTCAAGTCGTTTCATTCATATTTGCTGAAGTTTTATCATTTTGAGAAAGGTGGGAATTTCAAAAATTCCGAACTGAGAAAAATGCGTTCGAAACATGAAAGCAATGCTAAATTCTCCATAAAAATATAGTTTTTCCGCAATTGCAGTTATCGGATCAGCTCAAAAACTTGCCAGAATATGGAGGTTTCAAAGATTAAAAACAAGCAAAATATAGAAAATTTATATTTTTATTATTTTTTGTGAAAACAAGGGGTACCAAGTCACCTTAAAGGAATATGAATATCAGTGAAACAAAAAACCGCTTACCACGTTATCCCCTTGTTTTAGTACCCAAAGGACTTTTTTTTTTTTTTTTTTTTTTCATTTCTTGTATTCCAATTAAATTATCCACGAATTTTAGTTTCGGTTGATCGCCACATGGCTCTGTAAACTATCAGTTGCATCGTAACCATTTTGTTGAAATTCTTTTTCGAAATTTTTCTTATTTTAGAAATTCTTAAACAATATTTTTTACACAACAATTACAATATTTTTACACAACATTTGACAAAAGATCGGTCATTCTTAAAAGAGTTGTTTTTATCGACGATACAAAGAATGAAGGTTTACTTCTTGGAAGAAAATTAAGCATTTTAGAGTAAAACTAATTATAAGAGGGAAGTCCCATTAAGAATCATTTTCTATATAATCGCTATGTTAGAAACTTCTACCTCAGTTCATTTAGAAACTGCTTTGTATAAAACCTCAGAATTTGTCGAGTAGGCACGAAAACGATCATTTAATGAAATGACATAAATAATTTTTTTTTCTTTTAATGTTCATCTATTATAAATGAAAATCATAAAAGCAAAAGACTATTACAGAATGCGCCACTACATCTGCATAGACCTTAAAGGTTTCAAATATAAAATAAAATACATTAGACGCTATTTTCGATTTTTTAATGCATCTCACTTTTTTTTAAGTGATACTTTTCGTATCAAATGTCAAGGTGGTTATAGAGAGTAGTTTCTAAATGCACTGGGCTATACTAAACTCCAACTCAACTTGACATCACTATAGACGATAGATCTTCACCGTGCTCATAGGCAGTTAATCCATTTTGGCGGCATGAAAGCATGATGCTCGCCAAACCACAACTCTGAAGAGAACAAAAGGTTACGGTTTGGCGAGAATTATGTCTTCACTCCGCTAAAATGGATTAATTTGCCTATGAGCACGATGAAGATCTATCGTCTAATGATGTCAAGTTCAGTTCGTGTTTAGTATAGAAGATTGCAACATAGCGAGTATATGGAAGTTTCGTTACTGGGACTTCCACTTAAGGATGTATTTGTTGTCCACTATTTGTGAAATATGCAACTTTCTTTGACAAACACATTGGTCACTGACTGTAACTTCTGAAGATGCATGCTTTTTGTCATTGACTTGAAGAAAACTTTAACAATCACATAGAGATCTATATTAGCAACTCTCTCTCTTCTAGTTAGCTTTTGTTGGCTACTGAATATAAACTATTAAGATGGGGAAGACAATGGCGGAAATTCAGTGGGGATTTATATACATGCAGATCGTAAATCGCGTTATGATCCCGAAGTTACAGTTATTGTGACCTAATGCACAAACAGTGTCTTGCATTTCATTATACTGCCGTGCTTAAGCACTGGTATCTATAACAGCTAAAAAAAAGATAAAAAAAAATCTCCGTTTAAAGTTTAACAACTTCCATGTAATTAATGCTAACTTATTCAACTTTTTAATATATCCTGCGCGAATCTCTTCAAGCTTCACTATTTTGTCGAACAAATTACAATAAATCAATTTGGGCAAATATTGTAGATGCCACCACTGCGCGGCAGTATATTGGATAATTTAATGAACAATTTCAATGTTATCAATACGTTTTAAGGAGGAATACTGCTCAAGTACAAGTGATTGTCGATGTCAAGCTTTTTTGGTATCTTTTCACTTATAAACTTATAACTACCGTGCCCAATCAGCAACAACCCTTAGTACAAAAGTTCTTAAGGATGTTGTGTGTACTTTTGTTTTCTTAATGGATACGAGCAAATGTTGCAATGCGTTCATGTCCCTGTGAGCTTCAGAAAAGTGAACTATGCGAAATTTCTAAAAAGTCATTCGTATGTGAGATCAAATTATATTATAAAAAAAACCATGTACATACTGTTTGACACTTATACATACAAATAAAGAAATCACTACGTCATTATATGTATAGTACTGTGAATGGTATGTAAAATAAGTGTAGTGAAAATATTATTTTAGTTATATTGCATTTTGTTAACAGAGATATAAAAAAAAAAAGAATTTGTATGTTGATAGATAGTTACATAAAGTGCACAAGCTTGAATCGTGCTTTCCTTATTTTAAAATTATTGTGTCTGTTTTTTGACAAATTAAAATGTGAACAAAAAATGTGAGTGTCATTGTCTGACGTGTACACTAAGTGAACATTTAATATGATGTTTTGGAAGAAGAAAAAAACTGTCGTCAAATTAAGCTCCTCATTTTGCAAGAATTCTCATTTTCAGACACATTTCCCATTTTCTTCTATACTAAACTTCAATTTAACTTGACATCACTAGACGGCAGATCGTCACAGTGCTCATAGGCAATTTATCCATTTTGGCGGCGTGAAAGCGTAATGCTCGCCAAACCACAACCCTGTAGAGAACAAAAGGCTATAAGGTTTGGCGAGAATTATGTCTTCACTCCGCTAAAATGGATTAACTGCCTATGAGCATGGTGAAGATCTATCATCTAGTGATGTCAAGTTAAGTTGGAGTTTAGTATAACATTGAAACTAGAATAATAAAATTGTCTTATAATAATGTACATAATTTCGACAGTTAAGAGGAAGTCCCACTAAACTCCAACTTAACTTGACATCACCAGACGATAGATCTTCACCGTGCTCATAGGCAATTAATCCATTTTAGCGGAGTGAAGACATAATTCTCGCCAAAACTCATAGACTTTTGTACTCTACAGGGTTGTGGTTTGGCGAGCATTATGCTTTCACGTCACCAAAATGGATAAATTGCCTATGAGCACTGTGACGATCTACCGTCTAGTGATTTGAAGTTTAGTATAGTATGGATCATTCCCTATACTCGCTATGTTACAACCTTCTAGCTCAATGCATTTAGAAACTACTTTGTACAAAACCCTTGAAATATGGTAAGTATAGGTACGGAAAAGATCACTTAATGAAATGACTTAAATTAAAAACCCAAAAATTGCGTCTAATACATTTTATTTTATATTTCAAATGCTTACGTCAGTGCATATGCAGTGACGTCATCTGCTATAGCCTTTTGCTATTTTAATTTCCAGTTATTACAGATAGGCATTAAATGAAAAAAAATAAAAAATTATGTCATTTCATTAAGTGATCACTTTGATACCTACTCACCATATTTCAAAGTTTTATAGAAAGTAGTTTCTAAATGCACTGGGCTAGAAGATTGTAATTGCGAGTACAGGAAATGTTCCTTACTAGGACTTCCTCTAAATACAAAAACTCACTGATGACAGTATTTTTCCCAAATAAATTACTTTTCTTTTTAATTTAGCCAATATTTTCAGAACCTACACCTGGGGCTCAACCAGAAAAATTATGTGGGAGGGGTTGACACACTTCAGCCCCTGCAATGTATTAAGAACAGCGCGTGTGCAGAACTTTCTCATCCCACGCGTGACTCGCCGACCAAATGGTATAGTGGTTAGCGTGCTAGCTTCTAGACCGCGAGGTTGCGGGTTCCGAGTCCCGTGTTAGGCATGGGTGTTTGTAAATGTATGTTGGCTTGTCTAATGACGAATGTTTCGACGCATTTTAGCCCTCGTGTTGCTGACGGCGCCAGATAAACTGAAAACAACCAACCCATGTATGACTCATCTATATTTTTGCAGTTTCTTGATATGTGACCTACAAATGCATGGATGCTCGTTGCAAGTTCGGAAACTACGTTAAGCTGTGGGTTCAGGCCTGATTAGCCGTTATTATTCTAAAAAATAGATCGTTGAGCGTACAAAGCCAACCAATAAATCAATAATTTTGAGCTAGTTTTTGATTTATAAAAAATAATCCAAACCTGAGACTCCATATTAAGTAAGTATAAGGAAATTTTGATTTTTCAATTTCTAGAAAAAAAAATTCATAAATGTGTGTTGTTTCAATATAATTAGCGAAGTAAGCAGTGGAAAACAATCATATTTTTGATTTTTTTTTTTAAAATGATAGTTTATATTATTAGACCTAAGTAGACCAAAAATAGCGTATAATTTATTTATTTTTTAAATCCTTTACATTGACACTGATTTTCTTTGTTTCTGTGTGTGAGGCTGCAGCACAAATCTGCTGAAGCCCAATTAACCCACTTGCCGTCATCTGATCGGGTTGAAACTTCGATGTCGATGATGACAATGCATTCGATCAAATTGTTGGGGTTGTCACTGTCAGTAAAAAGTCGCTTTTACGCAAGTTTCTTTAAACGGTTTTGAATACCAATAAATCTCATTTGACCGATCATTGTAAGAAACTCTTTCGTGTTGCCAAAATTATTTTAATCCAAATAAATTAAGGATTAATAGGACGCGAATGCATAAATTTACTATGGAGTGTCTATCGAAGTTGTGTTGCGTAGAAACGTTGTAAGTGAAAGGATTTTAACCGATACTGTTGAAACTCATTCCTATTACTAAAATTGTTTTAATCAGAATAAATAAAAGATGTTTGGACGTAAATGTATAAATTCACGTTCATTTTTGATAAATAAATTTTGAAACTTAGTTTGCGCATGTTTTGCTGGTAGAAATGTTTTAAATTATATGCACACGCTGACAACATAATCGGGTCTAATGGTAATGAATATAAATATTGGCAATGCATTTAAAGGATTTATATTAAAAACTTTTTTTATATAGGTTATATTTATTTAATCTAATAAGTTCCTGTACTAGACAATTTTAATCGGGAAGTTCCGGAATTGCGATCGGAACTCATTGCTTCTTCAGAATTGGTTTGCCAAGTTTAATAGGTCAAACTTCTGGTGGAAGTTATATTAAGATAAATATTTCGCATGCATTTTAGCCAAATGAAATTAGTCTCACAATAAATTATACACTTATAAAAGCACTAAAATAACAAAAAGAGATATTCTTTTGGTCTCAAATAGTTTTTGGGAATATTTTTTAGCCATCGATTAGTAAAAGCTGCATCCTAATCTCCCAAGTAAATAAATGTGTGGTATATGAGCATGTTGAATGAGTATTGCAGAAGGCTTTTTTTTTTTACTCCGAAATTTTGGCAAAAAGGAGCTAAGGAGTTGGCACTTGCTCACTCGATGCATGAACAACTAATTCTGCAAGCAAACAAGATTGCTTGTTGTTGATGTGTGAAGGAACAATTTCAGTAAATTTTTAAACATGTCAATTGGATGCGGTAGACTATTCGGAGAGGTTGGTTGTTTTCAGATTATCTGGCGCCGTCAGCAACACGAGGGCTACAATGCGCCGAAACATTCGTCATTAGACAAGCCAACATACATTTACAAACACCCATGCCTAACACGGGACTCGGAACCCGCAACCTCGCGGTCTAGAAGCCAGCACGCTAACCACTACACTGTTAAAAAAAATTGTCCACCATGCACCAAAATTTGGTTCCCATTTAGCTGCCACCAACATTTGGTGCTTAGTTTCGCGATTTAATGGTGCTTATGGTCCGAGGTTGCACCATTAAATCGTGAAACTAAGCACCACATGTTGGTGGCAGCTAAATGGGAACCAATTTTTGGTGCAAGGTGGAACAAAATTTTTAACAGTGTATACCGTTTGATCGGCACTATTCGGAGAGGATGGTTTAGACTATTCTATTAGTAGTGGAAATGAGTAGTGCGCTCAACGACGTATACTTGTGCACAATAACGGCTAACCACACCGGGATCTACAGCTTAACGTAGATTCCAAAGCACAACAACATCCATGCCTAATCCGAGATTCGAACCCGGCACCTTTGGCAAACGAAGCCAGAGGGCTAACCACAGATCCATCAACTGAGCCGTGGGTGGAAATATGGAAAGAAGAAGTTTGGTTAATTTAAAAAAAAATATTAAAAAATGGACGGGCCTGTTATAGAAGTGAAAAACTATGTAAAGAAATGCTCCGATGTTTGCGATGCTACAAACGCAATGTACGAGCCTCCTGTGATCCGCAGACAACGGGTTGGGAATCGTTATTCCGAGGGAAGTTCGTATTTTTGTTCCACATTTTATCGCCAACTTAGCGATATCTTTGTTTATAAAAGAATCCTCGTTTTATACTTTGAGGAGCGCACAAAATACGCTACAGCGATATGTGAGCCGGTTTTAGTGCGCCCTGATTGGCTGAATAGAACGAATTATTGAGGTAATGACTTCATGTACCCGCTATAGAAACATGGTCAGGAACAGCTTTTTAGTGACAGTAATTTTATCAATCTAACTAGTTTTTCCCCTAAGATTATATCTTGTTATATCGTAAAAGAATGACCACTCAAAAAAAAAAAAAAAAAAAAAAAATGTTCGGAAAATTCTTATAATGAGTTTAATATTAAGACAATTTATTCTGTATAATAAGTGAGGCCTTTAATAAGATTTTAAAACTGCACAACAAATAACAATTTGAACTCGTTTAGAGTTTATGGAAAGCTTGTAGCTAGAAATTTTTTTAACCATCAATCCTCTAAATTTTCATTAAATGTTTTAAAAGTATTCTTTCCGTATCAATCATTAATATTGCATTCCAAGAACATTATAAATATTTTTTATAACAACGTGCAAAAAATTAAACTTTATTTAAACATTTTGAATCAAACATCGTGGCGAAAGTTGGACATTACCGAGAGTTCAAACTCGGTAAATTATTTGACTCGTGCAAATGCACTCGTCAAATAAGCATTTTATCTAGTTGGGAAAAAGTGTTACTTTTCCTACTAGATGCATAAATAACTATTTAACAATACCGATCACATTTGTAAAGTTTGCTTAACGTTCTTATGCACGATGTCGGAGACCACACGCCAAAATGTGTGACATCACCACCAGTAGTTTATAATAAATTCTAATGACCCTTATGCTGAGCATAATTAGAAGTGGGATTGCATCGAATAATAACACTTGGTAGTCTTGTGACACAAATGTTTAAAATCCGAGTTTTCACTTTAGTTTACAGTCCGAGAGGCGACTGCTAGTTTAAGTACCACATCGAACATCGTTCTGATTTTTTTTTTTTTTAAATGGAATGTGGAGAAATTTTAGTAGATTACGAATCCACTGGTCTGCAGTCACAAAAATGGCCGAAACTGGTCAAAAATCGGCTTTGAATGAGTTGAACTAAGTACAATTGCCAAATATGCAATGACTTGCCAAATAATGAGCCTTCTTTTTTATTTGGTAATACCGCTGCTGAATTTTCAATTGAGAAGGTTGCAGACGATTCGAATATCTGGTGACGGTTTACTGGCCTCTTTTAAAAGTGAGCCGAGTTGGCAATAAATATTACGGCACTGATGACACGTAACTAATGTCGCCAATTTGGCTTACTTTCAAAATATGCAAGTTCTCCCGAGCCAGAGATCAGAAATCGTCAGCGTCCTTCCTCATTGAAAATATAAGTGCGGCGAGTTATCAGACGAAAATGTGTGTTCATGTTTGGCAAGTTATGACATATTTGGCAATCGGATTTAGTTCAACTCATTTAAAGTCTATTTTTGTACAGATTTGGCCATTTTTGCTGTGACAGACCAGTGGATTCGTAATCTATAAACTTTTCTCTGTAGTCTATAAAAAATTCATAATGATGTTCGATGGGGTATTTAAAATGGCAGTCGCCTCTCAAGTCTACTAGCCAATCCCAATGTGTGTTTTTCTTTCCATACAAATGAGTTGACTGTGATGTGGACACGCATAGCCCATCAGAATGTTGCCGATATATATGGTTAGAGTTAAAAAAAAATTCTTGGAAACTCAAGATCTGATGAAGTAATTGTAATGAAAGTTAAGACAAAAATTAGTTATTCCTATTGTTCTTGGGTATTTAGCTTTCATGAAGAAAATTCTTTCAATTTTATAAATTAAAAAAATTCCTTATAAAAGCTTAATACCCGATAATATCCTTACGAATAATTAGCCTAGGTCTTTGGAAACAGTTTATTCAAAAATCTTTTATAAGAAAACTTGTGTAGTTCATCAGATAATGACTGCTTCTTATTTAATTAAAACAAATTTCTAAAGGTGTATTAAAACTGATCACAAGTCAGAGAATAAAATTCCACTCAAAATAACATGCATAAAATGCACGATAGGTTTTTTTTACTGGTCTTGCCACTCAGTCACATGTTTTGCTCTCAAGTAGCCATCTAACTGAGATTAAGATAAATACAGGGTGCATACACTTTTTTGGAAGTGAAATTCAAGGACTTTCAAGGCCCTTTTCAAGGATTTTCAAGGCCCTTTTCAAGGATATTTCAACAAAAATCAAGGCCCTATTTTACCGTTGCAGAGTCGATACCAAAATTAAATTTTTATATATTTTTTTTTAATTAACGAAGTTGCAAAAAGAATTAAAATACTTATTACTTAACAACTAAGATGCAACCACATATATTTATTGATAATTATACCTCTTACCAGGATAAGGAAAAAAACTAGGTTAAAAAAAAAAAAATTTTGGGGTTTAAACCAGTTTTTTTTTGTTTAAACCGGGTTAATTCTTTTCTAATTACACGTACACGTATTTATAAATAAAATTTGTCATTAACTAGAATAATTAATGTTTAAATAATAATTAACATTTTTTCTGAAAATAATTTAAACTAAGTAAATAAACAATTATTCCTACTTATGTGGACATTCAAATCACATTAAATTTTAGTACTTTATTTAGAGATACTATTCTTTAAACAGGGTTCATACACATTTTCAGAAAAAAAATTCCCTGAGGTTTCCATCTCGGAGTCGATAATTTTTAGCCACAGAAATAGATATAGCCATCATTTTCACAAGTTCTTCGATAACTCGAAAAAAGCGAGTAATTTTTTAAACCCCCTCCTTCGGCTTTGAGTAAAAATACGATTTTGAAGCAGCAAAATGTGGTTTTGGAGCAGAAAATTATTACATTTAAATTAGTGATGAAGCAAATATTTTTGTATATTTCAACCTTGATATTTCAAATTAATTTAAAGTAAAAAAAAGGTGTAACTTGTTCATAAATACGTTTGCATTCTAAATTTACAATTATTAATTTGATTGCATTACTCAAAAAATAAATTAAAAAGCATGGCATTTATTAACCTCTTTGCCAACAATTAAAATATTAGGAAATTTTAAATGATGACATGATATCATAAGGTTCGGGGCACAGCATGGCCCTAGTGTTGCTTTTGCGCCACAAAAACTAACCAACCAATCATAAGATTCGGTTCATCACTGAAAGTTTTTCGAAATAATCTCAGTTAGAGCTACTTTTAACAACTGATGAAATAAGATTTTTTTCTTTAAAAACTCTAGTCTGCCTAGTACCAATTACCTATAGAAGTTCTTCCCAATAATCCAAAATAATTTAATTCGATACAAAGTACTTCCTCCCCCCCCCCCCCCCCCATGCAAAAAAAGTGAAACAAGGCTGCTTAGCGGCAAGCATTAGATTTCATAACTTGTTTGGACTGATAGCTTCACTTAGCAGATTTTTTAGGGCTATTTGTTTATTGGAAGATAATTTTTTTTTAAACTCAAACAAATTAAAACCTCTAACTGAAATTAGACAATTATACTAGCATTTAACATAAAGAAATAACTTCTAATGTAATTAAATAATAAACTAAAACAAGGCAAGCTGAAAAATATTAATTTTTGTAGTGGTTTGTTTTCTAACACTCTCCATTGTCTAAATGGATTAGAGGGTTCCCATGTGAAATCTCAAGGTCAATGGAAACAAAATGATCTTAAGTCTGTGGTTATTTGGTTAGTTTTTTTTTTTAAATATGTGCCAAAAAAATAATCATGCACTCTTAAAGTACTAAGAAAAATATTTATTATTTTTACTTACAAACAGGCAAGAAAAAAATATCCAAATTGGATGCATAAAGATTGATTTCATGCCTTCTACAGTTTGAATTTAAAGCGCGAATCCCTGGTTGGTTGGTTGAAGTTTAACGGAGCAAGGGGCATACTGCCGCGAATCCCTGATCTTTCCTATCGCTAATTTAAAGGAACAAATATTTGTAAATACAAGAAATCCTTACTTTTTTTTAAATAAAGACATAGCTTAAATCCCCCATTCAAGTTCTTCGTAAAATTTCTAGTCTAGGGTACGACTTTGCGCTTTTTCTGGGAATTGGCTACAATAAAAGAATGACGTAATATGCGTTTTCCCGTTCGTTGCCAAGTCAAAATCATGATCCAACATCCAGCGTTGCCAAAAAATCATTTACTAATAGTTACCAATCCTTCCAGATAATCAAAAAGGCAAGTTCAAAATTCAAATCCCGTTTTACCGATGACTTAGAAATTAAAAAATATTCGCGTTTTCTTTTAGCTTAAAGAAAGCTATGTATTTCTTTATTATTGAAACCAGGCAAGAGTGCAAATCTAAACCAGATGCACTAAGATTTCTTGTGTGAAAAATACAATACTTGTATTCTATTTTTAGCACGAAGTCTCAGTAAAAAAAAAAAAAAATTAAAAAAAAAAAAAAAAAAAAAAAAAAAAAAACATGTATTCTATAAGTATCAAAAAAAATATTAATTTTCTATACCTAAAATCAGCCAAGAAAACAGATTTAAATCAGATACACACTGATTCATTTACTACTTCTTTATAGTTTGAAAAACCTACAACAAAACTGAGAGATTGTAATATGTATTTTCAAGTGCGAACCTTTTCCGGCACGTTAACTGACGAAAAACGCCCTTGAAGGGCAAAATACTCTTTATCGCTTTGTTGGTGACGTTTTTGATAATTTTGAAAAATTTCGAGACAAAATTCTAGCCAAGTAGTTTTTCAAGTCAAAAAATCATTTTTTGGCGCAGTTCGGCGCAATCTTAACCGAAAAGAGGTTTTTGGCGCAGTTTGGAGCAGGGTAGTCAGTTTGGCGCACTTTGGCGCAATTAGAACAGCTCTTACATCCCTGTAATTAGAATTTTTTTAAAGAGCTCAAAATAAATTTAATAAAATTGGAAGGTTTTTTTCCCCAGCAACCTTAGTTAATAACTTTCACGGCTTTAAAGTAGGCCATTTTAGTAATTGATATAAAAAACTACATACCCTTAACCTTCTATAGAAAAAGAAATTCTTCTTTCTTTAAATAGGAATCGACATAATTGAAAGAATGATATAAATCATAATACAATACCGAAGCGTAACTGCTATTTTCTCTGTAGGCGATATACTCCTCCGATAGTTAGTGTCGGGTTTTTGCAGTCTGGAACATAATTTCTCCACCAACTCGTCGAAGCTCTCAATCGACATCCGGAAAAAGTTGAAATTTTTTACTTTGTCTTCCCTTAACTGCAGGTAAAGACAGAAGAACATACCGAATGTTGATCGGCTCTAAACAATGGGATGAATCCACATAGTGCGATTAATTCGATTCTTTTCCCTTCGATATTTTATTTACAAATATGCTAAGCGCGCTCTTTTTCATTCCATTTCCAACAAACACAAAATCCTCTCAGAGGAAAATTTTGGTCGTTTGAGAATGCACCTAGGGAGAGAGAGAGAAAAGCGAAAATATCCTGCATATCAAATTACACCCTCTTTCCACCGGATACTCATCGTGCAACTTTTTGTCCCGTTCGGGGAGAGGTCAAAGGTCATAGTGACCGTGCCGTTCCAGGGCCGCTCGGGAGGAACCGATTCAAGTGTGATTGACAGATCCGCCAAAAGTGAACCGGCTAGAAAGTGTGACGTCAGAATAATGGTAATACGGGAACGAGAATTTTATGGTTTTAGAATTGAAAATGGGAAATTCAAGGACTTTCCAGGCTTTTTTAGAAATAATCCTATTTTTCCAGGCTATTCAAGGCCTTGAAAAAAAATAATGAAATTCAAGGACTTTCCAGGTTTTCCAGGCCGCGTACGCACCCTGTAAATATTACCCAAATTAAAAGTTAATAGTAATAGAAAAGTGTTAATATCGCAAACAGCATTTTTCCATTTGGATAATTATGCCTTCATACACTATTTCTTTATCATACACAAGTGTACTGATGTATTTACTGAAAATTATAAAAGTTTTGACTACAAAAATAGACTAAAATTCATCTTGCTCTGTTTTTAAATGATACAGCGCAAGAACTTGTAAAAAAAAAAAAAAAATTAACCTCTTATGGTTTAAAAAAAAAATTAGATATTGTTAGCAACATTATAAAATAAAAATTTGGTTTCAATGACTAATTGATTGAAGCGAACACATTCTGATGTAAATCAAAACAAAAACAAATGCAGATAAATTAATTTATTAACATTCATAAAAGAATACATGGATTACTGAAATAATACTGATATTTTTCAAGTAATACATCCCAAACACACCAGTCTTATATAATCCACCCCGTAAATTTTAGTTTATCAATCATATATACACTGTTACATACTCTTGGAATGAAATGGAGACCATTTCAACATTAAACAGTTATAAAATAAAAACAACTCGAGAACTTCACATTTTTAACAACAGCGAACAGCCCTCCACAAAATACAGAAATAATAAAGAAGTAGTATTCATTATTCGATGCGATAAGAATTGGGATTTAAAATATATTTAAATGTATCATCAGAATGCTACCAAAATTCTCTCAACAAAAAATTATGAAGGACAATGAAATCAAAACTAAAACATAACAAAACTTTACTGTATTAAATGGAAATACAAATAATTTTTAAACATTCCCAGCATATTAAAAACTCAAAATTTTACTATTTGATTCTCCCTTATTAAAAACAATGCGCATGTTTCTATAACCCACAAAACTTTAGTATTTATTTATTTTTAATATGAAATTCAAACATCTGGCTCAAGAATTAGAAATACAGTACAAGTTATTGTATCATGTATTTTCTCAGTTGTGGGCAGGTATTAATTTAAAATGAAAAAATCTTAAAATTAAGCTTTTAGGGTATTTAAAAGCTATAAAAAAATTTGAGGTAAAACATTGTGTTGATAAATTAAAAAAATACAATTTTAATATTATTAATTTAATTATCAATTACAATATAACAAATACTACCTTAGCTTGCTTAAGTAATCACGGGGAATGTTGAAATGGAACCAAACATTCTGAGAAATTTAAACAAAATAATTTCCGAGTGCTACAACATTTAAATTGGCAAAGCAAATATAAAATGTACATACATTTTCTCGATTCATATGCATACATAAATACGTGGACTATATTCACAACGAGTAGACAGCTCATGCTGGGGTATAACATTTCTTTCTAATATTAAACATCAAGTACAAATTATAGAACATCCTTAGCCATTTCAATCATCAAGTCACATTTCAGATATATATATATATAGGCATATTAAATACATTATAGATAAATATCTTTGATATTAATTAAAGTAACTTTTTTAAAAGACTGTGTAAGGTAAATAAAGTTTTAATAAAATGAATAAGCCATACATATCCTAACATCAACAAGATATACATTATCTATACAACAACAACTCCAAGGGATAAGACAGGCACAGTTATTCACAACACTTATTAAAAAAAAAAGTGTATATTTAGAAAAGAAATGGAGGAAAGTGTACCCAATCCAATCTTTAAAAAAAAATGATGTATTCTTGTAGACTGAAAGGTGACTGGAAGTTTAGGTACCTCATCGAACATCATTCTCATTTTTTTATAGAATGTAGAGAAATGTTAATAGATCATGAATTCGTTGGTCTGCTGGAGCAAAAATGACGGAAACTATTCAAAAATCGACTTTGAATGAGTCGAATTAAATCCGATTGCCAAATATGTCATAAGTTGTCAAATAATGAACATTCATTTCTTTCTGGTAAACCAACACTCTTTGATTTTCAATTAAGAAGGTTGCCATCAATTTGTGTTAAATGTCATGAATATATTTCATTTTTTGAAAAATCAGCCAAGTTGGCAATAAATATTAGGTCATCAGTGACATAATATTTATCGCCAACATGGCTGACTTATAAAAGATGGGGGCATTTTTCGCCAGAGAATAAATATTGTCTGCACTTTTCCTCAATAAAAAATTAAAGAGCAGCGAGTTAGCACATAAAAAAGAATGCTCATTATTTGGCAAGTTATGAGACATTTGGTAATCAGATTTAGTTTGACCCATTCAAAGGCTTTTTTTTTTTTTTTAAATAGTTTCGGCCATTTTTGCGCCAGCAGACCAAAGGATTCATGATATATTAAAATTTCTCTACATTCTATAAAAATATCAGAATGATGTTTGATAAGGTGTCTAAACTTGTAGTTGCCTCTCGGACTATTAGTGTGCTAGTTAAGCAAATAAGACATAAATGTGCATAAAAAAGTGACAAAATGTGAACAAGCGAGAAGGCATTTTAAATAACAACAAAACAATAGAAATAAAAATTTAATTCA
Organism: Linyphia triangularis; assembly: GCA_963978545.1. Taxonomy (NCBI): domain Eukaryota; kingdom Metazoa; phylum Arthropoda; class Arachnida; order Araneae; family Linyphiidae; genus Linyphia; species Linyphia triangularis. The sequence continues at coordinate 7,809,061 of OZ021727.1, forward strand.
ATATATCCAATTTTACACTTGCATGTGTCGCAAAAATGCAAGAATGTACAACAACCTATAGTGGGTAAAAAAAGGGCTCACAAAAACTACTAAAAAGCATTTCTATTGTAATCCATTTATAGAATTGAAAAATTAGAATTAAATGTTAAGTGTAGGATTTTTTGGTAGTCGGGATAATAGAAAACAGCAAGATAATAATAACGATTTCATTCACATCCAGGAATTTAAATGTAGCTTGAATTTCCGTTTCCAGGGGGCGGTTCTGCAAGTTTGCATGCACTTTAAGCAAATAAAAAACTGTCGAATCCTCTATTTATGTTTGACTAACAACTGCAAAAAAGAGCAAGTGAAATAATCAGGGAAAAATAACTAAACAAAACAAATTATAAATATGAGCAATAAAATAAAGCAAACAGTCATGCAATTAGAGATTAATGATATAAGAAAAATATTTGTAAGGAAATTTAAATTTCTGGTTTTAGATTGCAATACCTATTCAGGGTTCCCACTCAAATCACAGAATGAGAATCAATGACTTTTAAGGACCTATGAAGATTCGTTTTTAGACATCGTGTCTATATTTAAATTTTTAATAAAGTATATTCTACCAAAAAAGTTACAAGTTGTTGGATGCGTAATACAAATATGTCGGGAAAATTCTGATACGGTGCAGAAAGTGGCGGTCACAAGGGGATAGCAAGTCCATGTTGTATTTTTTATAAATTTTGCATTTGGACAATATCTGTAAAAATTAAGGACTTTTAAGGACCTCTAAGCATTTTCAAGGCCTTGAAAACAAGTTAAAAAATGTTAAGCACTTTAAATGACTTTCAATGATCGTGGGAACCCTGCTATTGTACTAACCAATTGTAAATGTCTGAAAATAAAATTAATCGTTGATAATAAAAAATTTAGTGAATTAATCAAAAATACTAGTTTTAAATCTGTAGCACAGAAGGAAAACGCACCATGTCACAAAAAGCAAATTTTACAGGAGAGGCCAAATGAATATTACAGTTACGATATTTTCTCTCTTTTTGTTGTGATGCAACATAGTGTTTTTCAAATACGTCTAAATCGGTTATCATTTAACCTAGGACATAGTGCTTCATTCCACTAGAAAGAAGAGAAAGTGTTACGTAAAATGGTGCCAAAACCTCAAATTCAAAAATGTGGACATGGTGCACTTTTCTTCTGGGATACAGAAGTATAGACGTGCTATTCTCAACAAGTCTTAACACATAACATAGCAACTAAAACAATGCTTTAATTTGAATATCAATAATTTAAGAAACCAAAGAGCAATCAGCATCAAAAGAAAAAACATGCTCAAAACTAAGAAGAAAAATACAGGAAAATAATAATTGCATTCTGAGCACATCTATAAAAACTTGATTAAAGCTGTAACTTAAATCCTTCATTTAGAAAAATTTCAATTGAATAGAAAGAAAATAACATTTTAAAAAAAAAATTTCCCTTAAAATGCTATTTATATACTACAATAAAAAAGCATGTTTCTTTAATAGAATGGTACTGTTTAGAGTTTGCAGCAAACTGTCCAATACAAAATTAATACAATTCTTTTTACAAATGACTTACCAGATACTTAATATCAATATTTTTTTTCTCCAAAAAGCAGTTTTGAAAAATAATTATATAGAAACTATAAAACATTTGGTCATTTGTTCTATACATATATCAGTTTTAGAAAGTTTATAAACTATTAGCAAAATGCATATGTTGTCACAAAACAACACAAGAGTTTTAGTTATAAATGTAATTTTTTCATGTAAAAGATTACAAGCATCACGATTATGAATATGATATTACTTGTATCAAGTTTATACTTCAATGATATTGGCTTGAGGTAAAATTGCTTTGGTTCACCTTGGATGGATAATTATGAAGGTACATGCATACAATTTTCATTTTTACTGTGATATATATTTGACCCATATTATAATTTTCCAAAAATCGACAGGTATAAAAAAAAATAACTCCAGGTATATAATAGCAGTGCTAAGCCACACAAATTAGAATATAGAAACCATGCCTAGAACACAGTTTAAACTATATTACTATATTATATAACAGGTCCTTAAGGGTCATTATTATTAAAAAAATTAATTTCTAGGCAAATGATTTTTTAGCAATCATAAAAATAATACATCCAGATACTAAGTCTTAAATTCTATTAATATGCTATAACTGTATAAAATAAAATGTTGTATGGAGAAATAAAAAATATTTGTACTAAACCACAATGTATAGAAAATAAAAAGGCCTTTAGGGAAATTTGAAGAGTGGGTCTTAATATATCAAATGTAACAAATTTACTGAATTGATTAAAAAAATGTGTTAAATTTTAAATACCACATCTAATTTTCAAAATGTGTTTTAGATATGTGGCAACTGTTTTGTACACATTTGGGTACCATAATACATTAGAGTGTAGCCCATATTTAATACTGAACAAGTGGTGCATACTAGAAATAAAATTGCTTACCATCAAAAATATAGCGCTATAGAGAAATTATACAAAAATAAAAATGTAGGCTGCAACCATTTAAGGCATGCTTTGTTCATATTTCAACTCAAGTCCTTAAAGTACATTTGGTTAGAGTAAAAAAATCTGAGCTTTAAACCCCAGTCATAATAAACCTCTTTGGTATATAAAACTAAGTGCAAATTGAAAGTGAAGTGCATTAAATAAATAACATTTCATAGAAAGATTCACTGAGAAGCTATTAAATAAACTACGCAGTAAATATTAATTAAAATGGGGGGGGGGGGGAGACACTAAAATGGAATTCTTACATAGCATTGAAAGCAAGCACCAGTTATATACAAGAAATTTTACTTACAAAGAGTAAACACATATTAAAAATCATTATGAAATCATATCTAAAATAATTGGTCACTTCTACAGAACTTTGTTTTTGCCAAAAAAATTTTACTTCATATAAAAATTAGATCCAGAAAATAGGGTCTTTATAAAGAAATTCTTTTTAGGAATATAATTTTTTTACCAAACCCAGAAAAGGTTGGCGGGTATTAAATTCTTTCTTTAGGAATATAATTTTCGTAAACTGCTTAGCAAAGAAGGTAGTAAATTGGAAACTTTGTACAATGTTTTTTCTTTCAGATAATATTTAAGAATACTCATCAAGGTAAAATATATCACCACATTTACAAATCTAAACTACCATATAAAAAAGGACGATTGAAATTAATCCGCTCCAAAAATAAATTTTGACTTTATAGCAACACTGTCTGCTATAACAGATAAATTTTTTGGAAATTTTGGATTTTATTTTTTAAGTTTGAAGGACAGTTCCAGTTAATAATACTGGGTGTAATTAATTTCCATTGGGTACAAACGATATGTTTGATTAATTTTAAGTTTATAAAATAACTCTGCTTAACAGAAACATTCTTATATCTCTCAATTTACAGGGTGCTTGGAAAATTAGACTTTTTTTTCCAATTCCTTAACTTTTGCTAAACATCTTTTCTCTATGTATCCTCTTTGGTCCCACAGTTAAATACCACATTTTGAAATTGCAAGGGGCGCAATGAGTTTTCTAAAGAATTAGGTAGGAATATTAGGGATAATCGCAAAAATTTAAGGAACGTTTTAGGAATAATTCCTAAAAATTGTAGGGATAATTCCTAAAATTATTAGGGATAATTCAAAAATTTCAGGAAGATTTTAGGAATAATTCCTAAAAATTTTAAGGATAATTCCAAAAATTTTAGGAACATTTAAGGGTTAATTCCTAGAAATTTTAGAGATAATTCCAAAAAACGTAGAGATAATTACAAAAATTTCAAGGATAGTTTTAAAAAAATGTAGGGATATTTCTTTTAAAGTTGGCATAGGTTCGTAACCCAGACCTTCTTTTAAGAGCATATTTCAATACTGACAAAAAATTGAATTACAAATTTAAGATCACTTAATGTATCTACTGTTTTACGCAACTTCCCAAAAAAGTATTCGAATTTATTTTTTTTATGTTCAGAATGTTTCAAGATAAAGCCCCTCTCTCTTTACAACTGTACATGCATTTAAGAAATCCTGAGAAAAATGTTTAAAACACATTCCTGGGACTTCAAGTTAATGTTTTTTTTTAAATGAATATAGATTTTAATTCAGAAAGTTTTGATTCTAATAAAGTAGGAAGATATAGTCTTTTGATCATTAGAAGTTGATAATTGTTTAGTTCTTCCTTATAACAGAGATATTCATTTAATAATTTCAAGTTTTGATGTTATTCATTCTGGAACAATCCCTAGAGTTAGGATTAAGGTTGATGCTATTCCAGGACGATTTAATCAATTGTCTTTTATTAACAATTAATTCATTGTTAATGACCAATTTCTTGTAAATATTCCAATAAAAAAATCCCACCATGGTCTCAAAAAGCAGACTTTTCCACCAAGCACCCTGTAATACTCAATGTCTAGCCTATAGCTAACACACACAGCTCAAGATTACATTGCACAGCTTTACTTTATACCGTTGCTCTAATACTATATATGTAATTTTATATATCACTTCAACACACACACTGTATGACACCAATTCTTTGTATACCTAGCAAAAACTGCATAACAAAGTACACATAGACAGAAGACATGCACACATAATAGAAGGATGTTAATATATCTGTAGATGTTTAGTTATTCTGTGAGCATACTAGGTGTGGTAGCAGCGCAAAACCTTAAGAGTATGCCCAGGCTGAAAGAATTAAACCATAAATACACTAAAACTTTAGAAATAAAGAAAGGAACGTATGAGAGAGAGAGAATATTACAAAAATTCATATCCTAAAATAAGTATTTTTTATCTAAACATTCTAATACAGTGGTTCCCAACCTTTTTAGTTGAGTGGACCACCTATTTTGTAAAAAAAACAACTTAGAGACCTACTAGCTAATGGAATATGAATGTGTGAGTGTGTCAGTAATTAGTAAAACATACTGCACAAGAAGCATTAAAAAATGTATTTTTATAAAGAAAGAACTTTATTGTAATCACTTTAATATGACAACTATAAGAACACTAAAAAACTAGTGGTCAAAGTTAAAAAAAAAAAAGTAAATGGGATTTTTGACACTGTTTGTCTGCCAAAAGAGAATCAATACCTGAATTAATACTGGATAGTTTTAGCCATGCAGTTGAATTCACTCATTACACCATCAAAGATTAGAACAGAATAATTCGATTGTTGCTAACAGTTGAATGACTACAGTACCCATCTCAAACCCTGAAGCTCTTAAAATATCTATTTTTGAGCATTCACGGCCCAGCACCACGTTACTCGGGGCTCATTTGTTGGCCATGGTTCATGGGTTGGGAACCACTGTTCTAATACTTCATATCTACTAACTTTAGTTTATTATATTATATGAACATATTGAGATATCTTATAATAATAAATTTATGGTATGATTAACAACATACTAAAGGAATATAAATTTCAATACCAGAAATAAGAAGCATTGAGATTGTGGAAGCCTAATTCATCAAGAAATGTAGCACGATTTTACATAATGTGATGAAAAAGCAATGGAGCATATTAAAAAATGCTGGGAGGATGCCAGTGCACTTATGTTTACCAGCAATTCTAAAACGATATGTATAATAGGTACTCAAAAAAATATAACATGTGTTTGTCGTAGGTAGCAAAAAAGTGCCAAATGGGAGTGGTTAATAATTAATAATCAATCTTTGAGTATTAATTCAAAATCATTTCATTTGCATCATAAGAAATCAAAAACAGTTTCAATTGACTTGTAGTATTTTCTATAATATAACAAATACTATTATATTTATACAAAGCTGCTTAACAAACACCTAAAAAATTAATGTGACTGTTAAAAAAAAGAGGAAACTCCAAATTTAAATGAACTTAAATACTATATATTTCGATAAATAAAATTAATTGTATCTAAAATATGACAATTTATTAACCATTTCTATGAGTAAAAGTTAATTGAATAAAGTTTCAAATAACTGAAATTACTTATTCTTATGTATTAACATATTATTTACTTTATTATCCGTAACATGAAACAAGAACAAACAATAACAAAAATTTCAAACAGAGTTACGTAAGTGTTGTAAAAAGTTATGCACTTCATAATGCAAAAACAGCCAAAGTTATAGATTTATCATTTCTCGAGTGATTTAAAATCCTGCCAATTAGTTCAGTTAACATATACACAAATGATAGATTTGTTCTTGTTTAAATGGGAAAAAATCACATCTAAATATAGACTAACATAATTGGAGTAAACTGAAATAAAGTAACACAAATTACAAGCTTATAAAAATAAATGAAAAAACAAAAATAAAGGTGAAACATTCGTAACTTCATTTTGACAGCAAATGAAAGAAAGGCTGTGAAACTTCCAAGACTTATTTCTAGTTGTTGTCACAATTCTCAAGCTTGAAATATTGTGTCGAATACTTATACAATAATAATATTACAATAGAATTGATACAATACAGTATTAACATTTACTGAAACAATTCCTGAAAATATTCAAAATGAACATTAACTACATAGAATAGTTCATTTCTATTTTAAATAGACATCAGTCTAAGGTAATAATTATATATATTCCACTAATTCTGCATTCAGCTATATTTATCTCCGGTGGAGTGGAAATTAACTTATTCTTTATCACTACTAAGCAAAGCAATGAGAAATTGACCAATTTTATTACTTAGCTTTTTTCAGTTAGTGTTTGAGATTTGAAGAGAAATATTTCTTAAATGTTTTAAAGTTTTTTTAATGTCATTTATGATCCTCATTATTGAACTGACCATAAACTTTAGACATAAAATATTTAGTTTAATGAATTAGCAATCTACATATAAAATGTACCTTACATTCATTTGAAAACAATCTAAATTGAAAAACACTCAACACAGCCTTCCCAAAACTGAACTAATAATTAAAAATAATGGAAATGAAAGCAAATGGAAGAAAAGTTTTCAAAATTTAAACAAAAGAGGATAAAATAAAATTAACAAATCATAAACTGAAAAATAATGAAACAAAACTTACCAATAATAACAATAATTATAATAATAATAACTCCAATTATGATTGCCCACATCTGAAATAATAAAATATACATTAGAAACCAATATAAAATTGAACTTGCAGGCAGGAAGAAATACAGTTAAAAACCAATTCCTTCAGAAATTGTGTCATTAAAAATAAAACCCACACATCATTATTACGATGTCAAAAAGCAACAAATATTATCGATTTCTTCTTGCCTGCAATTGTTCATCAAGTTAACTTACCTGCAATAATGATAACGATAATTAAACCAATACCGACCATAATGGCAATCATCTAAAATCAAATAGAATTAAGTTTAAATGATTATTTTCAAAGAAAGAAAAAAAGATTTTTATGGGAAGAATTAATTTATTCAACTGAGTAAATAAAATATCTTGGTTTTAATTTTTAATAATCTCTACAAATTACCATAACTATTTAAGTAAATAATCCCATGTTGTGTCGATCGAATATTATTTTTTGCATGGGTAATATCCGTTTCACTAAGTTTGTGATACTTTTATTTAAAAACTATTCATGGATAATTAGTATTCCATAATCAGGGTAGCTACAAAATTCAGGAAAAAAAGTTCCCTGATGATTCCCCGATTTTAAGACAAACTTTTTCAAATGTCTCCAACTTTTCCAGGTGAGTGGACGCCCTGATCAAATAGAACATGTCAAAGAGATAATAGACCATTTTTTTAAAATAGTTTTGGTGGTAATGAAAAATTAATTATTCTATAACATAAAATTTTTAACAATTACCACCACAATTCTCCGGGTAAATTGCAGCAAAGATTTAAAAAGATTTAAGTAGATCTAAAAATGTTAAAGATAAAAAAATTGGACAAAGAAATCCAGTGAGAGAGGGATTTGGAAATCAATTGTAGAGAAAGCCAAGGCTCACCATGAGCTGTTGCACCTGATAAGAAGAAGAAATTGCAGCAAAATACAGATGAGCAGGGAAACGAATCTTCAAAACAATGACAGCAAATTTCCCCGATTTTCATGAATTTTTTTTTAATTCTCCGACATTTCCCTGATTTTTTCCAGAATCAGAAAATTCTGTTACATTTCCAAGATTTCCAGGTTCTGTGGCCACTCTGATAATGCGATGGAATTCTTCTTTAATTATGCAAAGTAAGGTATAAGGATTTAAATTAACCACCATTAAGAATTTGAAATTGAATTTTTATTTTCTCTTTCCAATACATCCAAAAAACTGAAATTCACCAAGCTTAATGCTTTGCTTGTACTGAGAAAATGAAGGATATCAAGATTTAGATTGAACTATCTTTAAGTTTCGGAAAGATGAAATAGACGCGCCTAATTGAATGGCTTTCTTAAAATAGCAGGTAAAAGGGAAAAACCATCCATTTATATTGGCACATCCCACAGCAAAGTACGGAAATAGATTTCAGGGGTCGGAGTAAGTTTTCTAAAAAAATTCAGGTAGGATTTTTAGCGATAATTATACAAATTTTAGAAACATTTTAGGGATAATTCTTAAAAAATTTAGGAGTGAATACAAAAATATGAAGGATAATTTTTAAAAATTTAGGTATATTATTTCTTTTAAATCTGACATGGGTTCCTAACACAGACATTATTTTCAAAAGCTATTCAATACATACAAAAAACTGCCAATTTTTTAAAAAGTTAGTAATTAATTATTAAAATCTCAGAAAATATTTTCTCCTCTGGAAGAATATCTGGGTTTTTCGGCTGGTTTTGGAGGAAAATTGGTGAATTTTCGAAGTTTTTAAATTTCTTTTTTTTCTAGGAACTATCGAAAAATGCAAGTACAATTTTAGGGATAAACAAAAATTTAAGGAATGTTAGGAATTTTAGGGCGAATGCGACCCCTGAGATTTTTAAGAATTTCATTTTTTATTCTAGCTTCAGAAATTGACATTTTAATTCTGATTACAATCAACGGCCTTTCAACAAGCTACTTTCATTGATACTGCATAAATATGGTCGTTGTAATATTATAAAATGTATGTACACTTTTATTTCTGCTTTTCCAAACTTACTCTTCTATTATGATGCTAAAAAGGTATAATGCTTGTGAACATTTGCAACCCTCAACCATAAAACACACATTTAAAAATATTTGATGATCAAACAATGAACGCAAGTGGATAATTTGTACTTGATTTATGAGTCATAAAAAGCAGAACAATCCTCAACTAAAACAATTGCAGAAGAGCATTATTCCTTTCAATAAAGGTTCCTGTTTGTTGCTGTAGAATGATTAGATATTAAAACTACAGCAAATTTTACTTATGTATGAATCAATTGTCTATTTTAAGACAAAATTAGCAGAGAATTATTAACGGAATCATAAATAACAAACATCTTAGTTAAAAAATTTAAGGCTGAACATATATTGGTCATTAACACCAACTTGTACGTTTATAATATTAAAGAATACATCAGCAATAACAAACCACTTAAATCTAGGAATCTGAAGTTTTAGTTCAAACCCATCCAACATCTAATTCTAAAATTAATAGTATAGTATAATTTCATCAATGAGTTATAAAATACTAAAACACTGTAATACTAATGGTTAACACTCCGAGACACTAATATATCTGATTAACATACTAATATACAATGTCAAAGAATTTTACCCAAGAGATTAGAATCAAATGTGCACATTTGTTTAATTTAACAAAGGGATGATTTAAATACAGTAACACATGTTTTACTTTAAATTTCAATAAAATAGGCATACTATAAGGAATTCCAATTTATATAGGTAAATATTTTTTTGGCCTAAATATTTTATTTTTCGAAGCTTCAATTCCAAATGTAATTATTTTACAAATACGACTTCCAAAATAAAAGGACAAAATAGCGGAATTAAAACCCTTTCATAGGTTTGAAGCTAATTAACCAGGAAATGGTAAAACAGAATAAGGATTAACATTATTGATCATTGATTCGTAATCTTTTGAGGTTATAAGCTTAATTTACGGAATCAATTTCGAAAAGGCCTAGTTAAGATAATTTCAGTCTTACCTTACAATTTTTCCACCAAAATTTCCTCTTAAGTTTCCCAGCCTGCTGTTCAAACTGTGATGCACCTTGCTGTAGTGCATCTTAAATAAAAGATTGAGAATCGTCACACATAGATATTAATTACAATTATTTAAGAATAGAATGAAAATATTCGCAAGTATGTATTGCAAGTTTTCTGATAAATTATTGTCAGCAAGGAGAAGAGACTCCAAGTGCAAGAAATTAAAGGTCATTAAAAAAATTAAATCCAGAGCCTTTCTAATAAAACAAATTTCATGTCATTCATATTCAATAACATTACAAATATTACACTACAAGTCAATTAGTTAAGTTGATGTGGAAATCATAAATGCTTTGTTTCAAATGTTATAATTAAATGTTGTAATTCTAATGAATAAATTATGAATTGTCTTTAACAATTTAAAATTTTCTGGGTACTTTCTATTTTAGACGAAAATTTTCAGCATCACATATATTTCACATGCATGCGAGAAATTTAAAAACAGAAATAATATTTTACATTATTATAGAGATGCAGCACTTTTGAAAGACTTCAAATAAAAAGTTAATTACTTTAAAAGGCTAAGAATGAATTAACAGCACATAAAAAAAACTTAAAGGAAAGCCCTAAGCATGATCAAAACAATCATAAATGAGTAATCATGTTTACTTTAAAAAATAAAATCTTTCAAAAGCCAAAACTTAAGCAGCATGCAAGATAAACACAAATATCTGCTTTTCATGATGTTTTTTATGGGGTTGATGTGGTTACCTGCACGATCATCCAGTTCTGACAATTTCTGATCTCTCTCCAGAACTTTTTCCACATTTGTACGCATAATATCCACGACCTAGATTTGAAGTCATCCAAAAATGCAGCAGAGGACAGAAACGAAAAGAGAATTAACACACAGAAATTCACATAAAAATATGAATCAACTTTGCCATGCCTTTCACAGGAAGTAACACTTTCAATAAAACATGTAATGTGTAAATAGCTTCATCCTACGCCTTTATGAACAGAAACTGTAGCCATAGTTTTGTTTTGTCTACTGTACACACAGCTTTTAGCTGCCACATCTTTTTTCTCCAAAATACTTTATACCACTTTTGAAATTGATTGATGGTCATTTCATTTGAGGCAATTAACATACCATACACTCTATTTTAGAAATAAATAATAACTTCTGATAGTTCGTATAGGTTTTGTATAAGAACCTGTCTCTAAATATAGATTATACCTATTTTATTAAAAATACATACTCACAGAGAAAACCCATATTTCTATATGAATAAATGTATCATTCATTTGGCATGTATTTTTGTATGGGCCCTAATCAATTACTAGAAAAGCTGTATATAGAGGTTACTATTATATAATCAAAAATAAAAATTGTACAAACATTTTAGTACAAAAATTTATCTTTTTGTCTAAGATAGTATTTATACGACTTTGAGATAATTTTTTAAATATTGTGTTCGTTTTAAAAAAAAATTAAAAACAAAGAAAAATCTATAATATGTTTGTGCATTTTTATATAAATTCTGTGATACATGATTACATAACAAAAAATTGCCCTCACAGAACTTGGATGGATGAATTAGAAAAAATTAAAAAGAATCTTAAAGTTAAAATATTGAAATTTTTGCCGTTTTTCATGTTATCTTTTAATTGTCATGTCATATTTTAAAACAGATTTTAAAAAATGAAATTATGTGAAGAGAAAATATTTAGAACTATACAAAGTAAATGCTCCATAAATTTGAATAGCAAGTTATTAATGGTTCTGGAGATATATTGATTTGAATTTGCAACATCTCTGAAAACACTAGTGCTCAAAAAACACACTTTAAGCAGATGTTTTAATGCGCTACACCCATTAGTGATATTTAAACAGGTAATTTTGGGCCATCTAATCACTGAAGGATTAAGATAAAAACATTCTATTGAGAAATGTGTGAACAATTTTTTTAAAAGAAAAACAAATTTTGATTTTTGACAAAATGTTGGTACTGTACCCCTTTAATACTTTGTCCTTTTGTAAAGAAGTTTCATAAGCCAAATAGAAAACGGATTGCAAAATCAAAATCTTCCCGAGAGATGAGTTTAAAAAACCCTTGCAATGAATTTGAAGAAAAATTCGATACTCTAGAGTGGATCATGATAGGGTAATAAAATGAACGTTTCTACACGGAAGTTTAGATCTTCCTGTTGCGTGGCAAGACCAAGTTAATTCTGTCGCACATCATCTCACCTGCGCGGTCGTCCAGTTCAGAGAGCTTCTGATCACGTTCCAGAACTTTCTCAACATTCACACGCATAATTCCAACAACCTGTGGCAGAAAGGATCTCCACATTGGCCTTACTTATGTTGACGAATTTCATGAAATATCGGATATTTCATTCACAGAAAACTTCACCATATCAATTATAATATCTCAATACAAATTATTTTCCGTTTAATAATGGAACACAATATTCATATGTTGATTATTTTTTTACCAGAGTCAAACTTGTAAAAAATTAAAAAATAATAATAATATAACAATGTTTTCCTAGATTACGGAAAAAAAAATCTATTATTAAGCTTCATTAAATGTGTTAAGCAATAAATTTACAAGATTAATGGATATCTACTGATTAAGGTATGCAATAGCCATTTGTTATTGTGTTGAAAGTAAAGTCAAATTTCAATAAATAATGAAAAATAGTACACAATTTTTTGTTCACAAGCAAATTTAAAAAAAAACAAACTACAATTAAACTTTATTAGATGTGATCTACAATTACTAAATAAGATACCTAATAGATACACTAATTTAAAATACTTTAGTTGACCATTTCATAAATGCTGATCTGTTTTTGGATTCCCAATTGCCAACTAGCAGCTTCACGCTAATTTTTCTTATGAATTGATTATTTTAGAAAACTTTATACAAGTTTCTTCTTATCAAATGTCAATCAAGTGTGACAGTCTTTTTTAAATATGTTTTAGAACTTGGATTCTTATGCTTCCATTTTTTAAATGCAATCAGCTGAAATACCTTTTATTTATTTACTAATTTGGTGAATATTTTGGTTTTTAATCATTGTTTCAAGCAGCTTTTCTAGTTAATTAAAGGCAGTTTTTGTTATTAATATAATTGTAAAATTAATGTTAAAATTAATTGAATCTCTATTTCAGAACACATCACAATGGTTTGGCAGAAAAATAATTTAACCCTTTTGTTTGAACCATTGGTTTTAGGATATTCGGATAGTCATTAATATACAAAGGAACCAAACATCTCTAGAGACTAGACCTTTTCCTTGTTTTTCAATGCAGTTTTAAAAATGTGATTTGAAGTTATAAAAAAAAAAAATCTAAAATGGGAAGAATTAATGCAAAATTTCAATTTGGTTGGCACCCCATGTCCCTAAAAGATAAATTGATTTTAATGCATTTAATATAAATGTAATATAGAAACAAAAAATATTCTTAAAGTTTAAATATTAATACGACTCTTATAAATTACTTACACAAAAACTTACACATCAGAGATATGCATAAAAGTTAGAAGGGAATCAAATTTTGCTTTACTCTTTTTGTATTACCTAGCAACAAGCCTAAGAAGCCATTTTCATTAATTAATAAACATTTTGTTGGATCAAAGTCATATGACCAAATGACTTAATTGCAGGTAATGATCAGTAAGTACTATAAACTATTACAGTATTTATCATTGTATAGTGTCTGCCTGTCACAAGAATAGTAGGTAGCCATGGAAACAGGACTTGTCCTATTTTGCACGGGAGATTCCAGGAAAAAAAACATCTACATCTTACATTTGCCAATTTCCTACATTTATCTACCCTATTATATATCGACCAGTATTATTTCTATGGTGACCATCATTTTCCAGACTATCTGGTGTGAGTTTTTAGACTGACAGTACTAATTCCTTTCCAAAAAAATAAGCTGCGAACAAATTTTATTTTCCGAAATTTTCTCACGAAACGAAAAAGCATTTTCTCACAATGGGCCAAGTATTAATATCCTGCTTAAAGAGCCAGTTATCTGGATTCAAATAAAAAAAAATAAAAATATTTAAAGTTATTTCAACTATGGACAGGGTTCATACTCATTTTCAGAAAAAAAAATTCCCAGAGAATTCCAAAACCGTGTTTTCCCATCGCGAACTTAATTATTTTTAGCCTCATAAATATAGTCAAAACTTGATTACAGAAGCTCTTCCAATAACTCGAAAAAAGTCTTTTTTCTTTAAGACTAACTTTCTGCAGCTCTATGCTATCAAATAATTTTGCAACTTCATTTTCTTGAGTAGGGGTTAAGCAAAAAACACCGAAGAGTAGGAATTTTTTTTCCCTGAGTAATAACAACTTTTTCCAGGTTTTAGGAGAGATTTTTCTTTTTTCCCTGAGAATTCCCTGAAATTTTAAGGCTGATTCATTTTCCCTGAGTTTTCCAGGCTTTCTCTGAGGCGTATGAACCCTGTATGGGAGAGTTTCTGTTGTATACCTCGTCCACTTGCGCCTGCGTGTGCTGCAGTCTTTTGGAAGCAGCAGTCTGCTGTGGGTTGGGCTGCCTTGTAGGGGGAGAAGTGGCCTCATTTCCATCGGTCGACCTGAAAACAGAAAAAAAACTCTTTCTATTTAATATGCCTACCACAAGAAAAAACAAACCAAAACCTCAATTTTACAGGTTAATAAAAATAAAAGGTTAAAAAGGTTTATTAAATTTATACAGAAGACTGTTATAGTTGAGCAAAGTATAGGTTGGAGGGGCAAAGACTTTTTAACATATTTGAAAAATAAACAACTAAAAAGAATGTATTCTAAAGGAGTTTGTATACCTCACATTACTTTGCGTATCAATTATCCAAACAGACACCGATTGAAAATATACCAAACAGAGTAAAACTGGCCTTTAAGAAAATAACTATACTTTTATTTTAGCAATAAAAGAAATTTGAAGAAAATAAATATTTTTTTATGTATTTCAATCATAGATCATTTGCATGATGATAATGACTGTTATACAGAAAAGCAAAATTGTACATACATTCTTATCCATCCATCCCATATCCATTATTTTCTATTCGATTTATTGTAATTAATATCGACTAATATTCCTAAATGGGTCTTTCTTCACAAAATGCAATATTTCAGCAGTAGGAGAGAAAAAATTATTGAAATCATAAAATGCTTAAAATTTTCTTACCTTACAGAACTTATCAATTACAATACAATTACGACATTGGAAGAGATCAACTGATAATACTATATAGAGATTGTCCATAATTATTCAATGGATATGACGTCCACAGACATGATGATTTCCTTGTTATTGTTTAGTTTCAAATGGAACTTAAGGTTTATAAACGCAAGATTATTAAATTTATATATGTATGACTAATACTATCAAATAAGTAATCAATAATAAGTATCTTGATTATTCTTAATTGATTTTATCTTGACTACAGATATGATGGTATGATCTTTATAGTTGTACTGATATCACACGTAAACAATAACATATGATTGTTGCATTGAAAAATGGAATACACATTGTGTATTGGAAACAAAATGGTTACACTAGACTAAACAAAATGGTTACACTAGACTAAACAAAATGGTTACACTTGTGTCACCAGATGTATTGTTAAACTATTAACAGCTGTCCATGGACGTGATGCAGACATCAATCTTGCAACAAGAGGTATAACATTAATTATAATGAAATTACTACTACAGGCATAACATTGCTTAACATACCTTATAGCTAAAAATAAATAAGTAAAGGCATCAAGGAAATATGAAGTGAAATTAAAATATTGATAAAGCAAGCAACCCGAAGTTGCGACAGTCCACGGACATGACTTGCTATGTCAGTGGAAGTATTTGTTTTACAATAAAAAATATTTTGAAACTTATATTGCTTATTTTAAAGAGTTTTGATTGCATTGAAATATATTCTATGGTTAACAAACACATCCAACTTATTTAGCAGTGGAAAAAATTGCGGTGACAAGCTTTTGCATACTTTATGGAGAATTACGGTAATATTTTCTCAATTTTAAAAATAGATGTCAATTTAAAATTTCTTTTAATTTCTATCTACTAAATTTTCACATACTATTATGATAATTTACAATGTGTGAATATTTATAATATTTTTACCATTTTTTGAAAATCCATCTATTAAATTTTCACACTTCAATAAACAAGGGTTCTATTGCATATCTGAATTATACGCTATAACTGTTTAAAAACTTGTCCTCTGACATTCCCCATTAGCAAAATAAAAGCATTAGAACACCAAAAATTGTTAAAAATATTTTTGATAGTAAGCCAATAAAAATAGTAATACAAAAATAAATATTACAAGAATGCATTATACTATACATCTGTTCTTAATCTTTATTATTACTCATGCCATACATATCCTTCTTAGGGTGGCTACAAAATTCAGGAAAAAAATTTCCCTGATAATTCCCTGATCTTACAGCAATTTTTTTTTCAAATTTTTCCAACTTCTCCGAATGTGTGATCAAATATAACATGTATGCTAAAAAGATAATATGCTATTTTTAAAAAATAATTTTGGCGGTTATGAAAGGTTTAAATTATTCTGTAACATTAAACTTCTAACGATTACCGCCCCAATTCTCCAGGTAAATGGCACCGAAATACAGATGATTGGGGAAACGTGCCTTCAGAAGAAAGGAAATTTCCCTGATTTTCGTTAAATTTTAAAAAGTTCCCTGACATTTTCCCAATTTCCAGGTTCTGTGGCCACTCTCCTTCTGTATAAGCCTATTGACTTCGAAAACATGAGCCTTTACCTGAAAATGAGACTATAACAGTGTTATTCAAGTACTACATCATTAAAACTATATATATAATGATTTAGGATCAGATGGCAATTTATTAAGGACAAACGAGTTCAACGACTTGAACAAGCAGAAGCAGATAATTGCTACTCGAGTCTAATATTTGGAAATCAATAATTGGATCAGACGATTGTATAAAGATTCCAAGATTAATCTTATAATTTGACATAGAAGACAGCCAATAACAGGATATGCATTAGAAAAATTGGTCAACGAATTTAATTGAAAGTTGTCCGGTACTACACAAATATAGAACAAAACAAATGTATCAATTGACAATTATATATGGTAAAAAATTATTTAAATTATTAACACTTAATGATTTTAAATAAGAAGAATTAAATTTTTCGGGCATGTTTCATTTGCCATTGGATGGTTTGTATGCTCAAAGATATATTTTTATGCACAATGACAGCTAATCAGGTCGAGACCCACAGCTTAACGTAGATTTCGAAACAACAAACATCCATGCCTAACCTGAGATTCGAACCTGGCACCATTGGCATGCGAAACCAGAGCACTAACCGCACAGCCATCAGGTGGGCTCATTTGCTATTAGAAGTAAGGCATCAGAGCAGATAGCAAAAATGCTCAAAACGTGCAGAATATTAAAAAGGTATTCTCATGAATTTAGCCGAAATAGCTCATTAGGGTTTCAACGTATACTTGGATTCTCTATCAAAGACACTAAAGAACACACAGGTTTCCAATAAAAAAGTACCCATTCCCATAACCCTCGGCAAAATGACCACCACACCAACAACATCATTAGAGACAGCGCTCATCACACAGCAGCAAATTGTAACAATATCTGCTATCACATCAGTACAATAAAGAACAAATGGATTAAAGAGTAGTCACACTTGTTAGCACAAATGGCTCTCTTTTCTTATAACATTTTAATCTGGATTTTAGGAATATTAGAATAATAAAAAATGTGGATATCCTCGTTGCTGCGGAATTTCGCCAACACAAAATCGCAATGTACCTATACTTATCAGATTTCTTTTTACCACTGAAACTATATTTTATAGCCAAATTATATAGTTTATATAATTTTGTTTATAAAAACAAATATACAGAGGCGACTGGTGCTGGGAGCACAAACTCGCTTTGATCATTGAAAAATTCATTGCTACGCATAAGCTCACTTCAATCGTTAAAAGATTAATTGCGTAAGCCATTAATATTAGTACCCCTTCTCCTGTCGATAAAAAAAGTACTCTGTTAATACAATAATACAAACCAGGGCCTATTCTCACAAGCAGTCATGGCTTATTTGGGCAATTGTAAATTCAAATTGGGCAGTCATAAATTCAAAATTGGGCAGGCATAAAAAGCAAAAAAAAAAAAAAAAATACATACATACATAAAACCAAGAAAAACAATTGTTTACTTTTATTTTGGAGGACAATATTCCACAATGAAATCCTGTTTGAGAAAGACAAACAAAACTAACATATAGGAATAGGTCTGAAACCAAAGCTGAGAGATGGGATCAAAATTTGCTCTCTAATCACAAGGGATACACCAGATGCCCTTTTCTCTCCTGACCCTCCAAAAGGGATGGACGAGGAGCAGAAATGTTATCTCATTCAGTGTTCAGTGACATCTCCCCCTGTCCAACTTTGACCTTGAGGTCAATAGTATGGAATTTCTGCAATGGTTTTCCTATAAACAACGGAAAGTGTCTCTTCATTTTTTTTTTTTTTACTTTTGTCAAAAGGTCATAAAAAGAAACATCAATGGGGGTGCCCTTGAATGTCAAACTAATGGTGACAGTGTATCTTCTCTAATGACGATATTGAAAAGAGCTACCTTTTAATTAAAACTTTGATTTGTTCCCACCACCCCTTGAATTTGGTAAGATTTTTAGGTATGTAATTGGGTATAAATTTTAAAAAAGTTGTGCTGAATTAAAAATTAGGATGACTTTGCAAACCATTTTATGATATACAACATAGAGAATCACAATTTTAAATTCCGTACAGGCGACTAAAGTAGATTGGAAAATTTTGTATTTTTATTGATTCTGTGTTTGAATTATCAAAGTTTGTAATAGAGAGAGTGACAGGCAGGGGTTCAGACTTTTGGGCAGTCGTAATTGTTTCTTAGAATAGGCCTTGATACAAACCCTCTCACCTCTCTGAGAATATTTCAACAGTGTGTTTGTCAAAAGTCCAATTCGAAGAACAAAACTACTTATGTTGAAATTTACAGAGTTCAATTCAATTTGAAGTGTATCTTAGTAAAAAAAATATTAAAAATTAAAAAAACTAATTAAAATTTTAATATTCTGTTTGTCAAAGGTCAAATTAGAATGTCAAAACTACTTGTGTTAAAAATTTAAAAGCTCTACTCCTATTTTAAGTAGATTTCTATAGGACACACACAGTCATATAGATTCCTCGTTTTATTATTATAGATTAAGATAAAAACATTAAGGTGAAAAAAAAAAAGTTTCTTAATAACCTGCTATTTAAAAAAAAAAAAAGATCTATTAATAATTCCAATTTGGGAAAATCTTTCTGTCCCATCCACAAAACAAATGCTGCATCCAACTTTAATTGCAAAAAGTCACTTTAAATCCTTAACAATTTATTTATTTTTTATAGATCTTGGCTTCTATTCTACATCTAAAAAACATAAATTAAGTTTTGAAAATTTTAAGAATGAGATTTGTATCACTTTCAAACACATTTTATAAGCAACAAGGCCTTTTATTGTAATTGATTTTTTTTTTTAAATTGTCTTTGATACGATTTTATTATCATTTGTTTTACTGAAATAATATACATCTAGATTTATTTAGATAATTTAAATGTTTAATTGACCTTGAAGTTTTGTTGTAATGTATATACATGGTGATTAAAATTAAAGTTTAACTTTCAAATGTGGGTGGTAGGGAGGGAGAAACATCAGTGGGAACTGGCTGAAATTTCATCTAAATTTATACGATGGAGAAAATAGAAAGCCATGAGAAAAAGAGCCTACTTTTTCTTATGCCATACTATTGCCCCCAACTTCCATGTATATTTAGGTCAAAATTTCAGGCCATTCTGAAAAGTGGTTATTTTTTACAGCTTTTTGAATGTTGAACTTCGATTATAATCATCTGAATTTCAGCAACATTTAGACAAGTACATGGAATTCACATTTGGCTCCAAGACATATAATTTTCAATTTGTTCTCCTTCAATTTTATTACTTAGGAGCCACCACTACAAATATTCATTTTGAGAATAGGATTTATTACCACTAAACAAGTTCTAACAGAATATTATACCGACAGAATTTGTTCATCAGAAGCACTCCTTAGAAAAAATTCCATAGTTACAATTTCAAATGAAGAAAAAGCAATAACTCCCAATTCAAATCAAAGATTCAAAAAAGGGCATATGGATTTCAAAGACATTTAATTAAAACGTTTTTATTTCATAAAAAGTACGTTTTTCTGCACAATAAAGATATTTGCTTTTTTAGAGTAAAAATTGAGCGACAAATATTAAAAAATTATTTATCTTCCGCTTCTCAATCCAACATAAACAACCCAAAACTACAATGAACTTATAACGTAAATATGCATGTATTGTTACAACTTAATTAAACGATTGAGTAAGAACAGCTGAAAAGATACAACAACTCTGTGAGAAAAAGAAACTCTACCCCTATCTTATTCATTTAAGATTAAGTATGCACCTATAAAAGCTTTCCGGGTGTCTATCTTCCTATGAGTCACCGATCGCCGGAGTTACCCTACTTAAAGACTTCCCCATTCAAAAACAAAAACCAGAAAAAAAACCGGGGACAGAAAAGAATACTTACATGGTTTATCTGGAATTTGAAGTTATTACTTGAAAAATTTGAGGTAAACAGTTGTATAAAAATGACGTTTTCGCACAACCCTTGACACCTATGGCGGTGAACGTCGCCCACTAACTAGGGATGGGAAACAAAAGAACAGTCTGCTATTTTGAGCCTGTTCCTTAAAAAGAGCCGGAACACCCTGTTCTCTGATCACACCAAAACCCTGTTCTTTAATATTCTTCGACGATACTTTTCCCACTCGGAGGCAGGTGCTTAGTCACAAAGTCCTTCCTTTCCACCCTCTGCTCGGGGTTCAACCAACCAACCATTTCCCACTCTGATTCTATGCGTCACACCTCTGACGTTGCACTTGAGGAAGTAGGTTTTGTTTCCCCCTCCCACTCCTCACACACGTATCCATGTTGTGTGTTCTCCTACTAACAGCAGGGCTGTGTTGCGCAGGCGCAGAGTAGATGGCAGGTTTGTTTCAAAGAGCCAGTTCTTTTCAACCAGCTCTGTTCAGAACAGATTAGTTGAGTAGCTCTTTCCGAACGGCTCAGTTTGAACTGTTCCATAAAGAGTAGTTCATTTTGAGCTAATCCCGCTCACTTGCTCTCTGCTCCCGCTCTGTGTCGGAGCGGGATCTATGGGAAAGAACCAGTTCCTTTTTTCTCGAATATACTGTTGCTTTCAAATGAAAGTGGAAGCTATCGTAAGTAATTTAGGACAATGTTCGTGCCGGGGGGGGGAGGGGGAGATATTTTAAATTAATTTCAGCAGATATAATGCTTATATATTTTTGTTTGTTTTTTATTTTATTTTGAGTATAAATAATAATAATAAGGAAATTATTTGATTTCTCGTTCTATATTCAAACTTTCAATGCATTGGAATGAAACCGAGTTTTTCTTATATTATGATGTGTTTGTTACAAGTGTGTTTTTAAATTAGGCTAACTTAATTTTTGGTAAATTTGGAAAAAGGAAACATAATTTATGATAACACAACGTTGTGGAATTTTTATTTTCCAAAAATATATACATATTTTTTAAATTTATTAGGTCAATGTTTCATTGGTCCGGTAAATCCCATCCGCTAAATAAAAAGTTCGAGCTGTTCTGTATTTACTCATATGTATATATACATAGGGTAATGAAAGTATATAGTATTCGGTCAAAAAAAAAAAAAAATTTTTTTTGTTGCATTTCTCTACGTTTTGAAACATCCTGATTTCAAAAAAGTTTTCTAGAAAAAATGTCTGTCTGTGTGTGTATGTGTGTGTGCGTGCGTGTCTGTGGTCAGCATAACTCCCGAACAAATTGACCTACTATGTTCAAATTTTGTATGCGAGTTGCTGGTGGCCATGGGACCTACCATTAAGGTTTTCGTCAAAATCGCGTATGCTCATAAGGTAGCTGCCATTAAAAAAAATTTAAGGAAAGTATATCGCCAAAATCACCATTTTGGCGAAGGTTTTTTTTTTTTCTTTTTCTTCTTCTTTCCCCTCAGTTTCGCTTATAATAAAGGATAATATAAGGATTATCGGAAAGTATATCGCCAAAATCACCA
Organism: Linyphia triangularis; assembly: GCA_963978545.1. NCBI lineage: Eukaryota > Metazoa > Arthropoda > Arachnida > Araneae > Linyphiidae > Linyphia > Linyphia triangularis. The sequence goes on from OZ021727.1 coordinate 7,831,445, forward strand.
TTTTGGCGAAGGTTTTCTTTTTCTTTTTCTTCTTCTTTCCCCTCAGTTTCGCTTATAATAAAGGATAATATAAGGATTATCGGAAAGTATATCGCCAAAATCACCATTTTGGCGAAGGTTTTTTTTTTCTTTTTCTTCTTCTTTCCCCTCAGTTTCGCTTATAATAAAGGATAATATAAGGATTATCGGAAAGTATATCGCCAAAATCACCATTTTGGCGAAGGTTTTCTTTTTCTTCTTCTTTCCCCTCAGTTTCGCTTATAATAAAGGATAATATAAGGATTATCGGAAAGTATATCGCCAAAATCACCATTTTGGCGAAGGTTTTTTTTTTCTTTTTCTTCTTCTTTCCCCTCAGTTTCGCTTATAATAAAGGATAATATAAGGATTATCGGAAAGTATATCGCCAAAATCACCATTTTGGCGAAGGTTTTCTTTTTCTTTTTCTTCTTCTTTCCCCTCAGTTTCGCTTATAATAAAGGATAATATAAGGATTATCGGAAAGTATATCGCCAAAATCACCATTTTGGCGAAGGTTTTTTTTTTCTTTTTCTTCTTCTTTCCCCTCAGTTTCGCTTATAATAAAGGATAATATAAGGATTATCGGAAAGTATATCGCCAAAATCACCATTTTGGCGAAGGTTTTCTTTTTCTTCTTCTTTCCCCTCAGTTTCGCTTATAATAAAGGATAATATAAGGATTATCGGAAAGTATATCGCCAAAATCACCATTTTGGCGAAGGTTTTTTTTTTCTTTTTCTTCTTCTTTCCCCTCAGTTTCGCTTATAATAAAGGATAATATAAGGATTATCGGAAAGTATATCGCCAAAATCACCATTTTGGCGAAGGTTTTCTTTTTCTTCTTCTTTCCCCTCAGTTTCGCTTATAATAAAGGATAATATAAGGATTATCGGAAAGTATATCGCCAAAATCACCATTTTGGCGAAGGTTTTTTTTTTCTTTTTCTTCTTCTTTCCCCTCAGTTTCGCTTATAATAAAGGATAATATAAGGATTATCGGAAAGTATATCGCCAAAATCACCATTTTGGCGAAGATTTTCTTTTTCTTTTTAGACCCACACAAGAAGTATCGCAAAACTGGCCATTTATTCTAAATGAAGGATATAAACGGTAAATGGCACAAATCCACGACAGTATTATAGTGTAATTGAAAGTTGTGTGATGTTCCACACCCCTAGTTTTAATTTTACCTCGATTTAAATTGAAATTGTGAGATTTTTTTAATTACATGTGTATATGTAACAAATAAAAGTTCATTTTGAAACAATTGCAAAAATAAATTTGCGGAGTTTGTAATAAATTTGTAAAGAACATGTTCTTTCATAGAATCCTCGGCATATGAGGACTTACAAACAGTTCGACTTTCTTTACTTACGTAATATACGCAAAGTATAATAGGTCTTCAGTATATCCTTTTTATTCTCGTAGCTCTCAAATGAAATGTAATAATGTTCGTTTTAAAACTCAATTAAAGAACTCGGTGGATTGTAAAATCTCGATTTATTAAATAAATGCGGTTCCACAAAATGACCGCTTAGCGAATTTTTCTCGTATCGAACCAAACGACTATCTCAAACAAAAAACTACATCATAAATCTACATATTGCACAAGATATTTCATTATCTCTTTTCCAAATATAAAAAAAGGGGATAATCCCTTTTTGAAAAGACCTTGGAGGAATTATGGAACAGGGCCCCCACATTGGCGAGATATAGCGCAAGCTGCGGAATTTAGAATAAATCGAAACAACGACAACAATAGGAATACATAATTGAAAATGCCGAATTCTGCAAATTCAGTACTTTCTGTTATGAATTCTGCATATTCGGTTTTGCAATTGTGTTTAACAAATTCATTATTTTATTTTTGTCTAAACCAACCCTGCTGGATCATAAGCCTCTTGTTGTGCTTCAAATTAGTCTTAATATAGGTAAGAAAGGAAGTGTAGTATTTTGTTTAAGGCAATTCCAAAGGTTGCTTATCATATTCTAAAGGTGCTAGGTTCGAATCCTTGACAGGCTGAGTCGTTCGTTGTGTTTCGAAATCCACTGTAATGAAGGTTGTATTTTTTTATACAGTGTGCAATAAAACTAGTGAGTCCAATAATTGCGTCTATTGTGAAATATTATTTTGGTAAAAGGAACTCGGCTGTCTCTAACATTTTTGTTTCAAGTTAATCTTTTCTACACTACATTATCACCGTGAGAATCTTTCACAAATTACTCATCCTCTATCGCCCCATCGGGCCAATGTAATTTCTACTATCCAGAAACGAGTAGATACGACAGTGATTGTAACAAATTATCTCTCACTAATTGTGAAGTTGTTTTTTTTCCCTCCAGTATAATAAGTGTTCTATAGAGAGAGATAGTTATAATACTATAAGAATTTTGTCTTCAGAAACGAGTATGTTCAAAAATAATTTAAATTTTTGAGTTACTTATATAAAGTTATAACTTTCTAGAAATTAAAAAAGAAAACTAAAATGTTATTCAAATGGCGCCGATTGAATACTTGTTTTTAGCATAGTTTACCATTGAAATGAAAACTAGGGGTGTGGAACATCGCACAACTTTCAATTACATACTGACGTGGATTTGTGTCATTTACCGTTTTTATATATTATCCTTTATTATAAGTGAAACAGAAGGGAAAAGAAAAAACGATCGTTGATGAGGTATACTCAAGGAAAGAGAACTTTTGTTGAAGGCATTCGTTTTTCAACTTTTTACGCCATTAAAGTATTTTTATGGGAATTTCGGAGGTGGGTATATCTAGAAAACCTTAAGAGGCATTTCCACAGTGATTTTGATGAGAATCATTAGAGCCGGTTTTTTAGCAATAATTGAAAAATATGATTTTTTCAATGGCAGTTACCTTGTGCGCATGCGCGATTTTGACGAAAACCTAAATGGCACCCATGGTCACCACATACTAAATTTGAACATCGTTGGTCAACTTTTTTGGGAGTTATGCTGACCACAGACAGATATTTTTTCTAGATAACTTTTTTGAAAGCCAGATGTTTCAAAACGTGGAGAAGTTTTAAAACAAAATCAATTTTTAATGACCGAATGCTATACTTTCATTATCCTATGTATACATATGGGTAATTCACGCGTTTATCCAGAAGGGATACGGGGATATATCCCTTCCCGAAATTTTTAGGTTTGCCGTTAAAACACAAAAATCAATTGATATTTTGTTTAAAATATTTTATTTAAAACTAGCTGAATACCCATGCTTCGATACGAAATTTTCACATGTGCAATATTTCAGCTAGCTGTGAGGCCTTGCGTTGTGGAAATCTGTCATTCGTGTATAGGACACAGTTTTTGGTGCTTCGCTCGTAGGAAGGTTCATTGCTACGCAAAATCGAGCTCGCTTCATAAGGTTCATCGCTACGCAAAATCAAGCTCGCTTCGTTCGCTGAAAAGTTCATTGACGCATAAACACGGGTTTACTTCACCCGTTGAAAGGTTCATAGCAATGCAAGCATAGGCTCGTTTCGCTGGCTGAAAGGTTCATTGCTGAGTAAGCATAAGCTCACTTCACTCACTAAAATCTAATTGCTACGTAAAGCCTTAATATTGGAAGCCTCTCCTTTGTCAGAAAAAAAAATGTCCCTTTAATAAAATAATACAACACCCCTTTAAGATTATTTTAACATGTGTTTGTGGAAAGCAGAATTAGAGGCCAAAACTACTTGTATTGAAACTTTCAGAGCTCTATGCCTATTCGAAGTCGCTTTTTGTGAAAAAATTAATTAAAAAACAAATTAAAATTTTAACATTCTTTTTGTCAGTCCAATTGGAAAGCCAAAACTACTTGTGTTGAAAATTTCAGAAATGTAGCCCTGTTTGAAAATGTTTTGTAAAATATATATTAATTATTCAAAAAATTAATTAAAAAGAAACTGAATAAAAATTTAAAATTCTGTTTTTTAAAAATCCAATAGAAGGCCACAACTATATTTATGTTGAAAATTTGAAAGCTGTAGTCCTATTTGAAATAATTAATTAATAACGAACTAAACAAAAATTTAAAATTCTGTTTTTCTAAAATCCAATTAGAAGGTCAAAACTACTTACGTTGAAAATTTTAGAGCTGTAGCCCTATTAGAAATCGTTTTGTAAAATATTAATTAATTAAAAAGAAACTAAATAAAAATTTAAAACTCTTTTTTCAAAAGTCCAATTAGAAGGCCAAAACTTTTTATGCTGAAAATTTCAGAGCTATATTCCTATTTTAAGTAGGTTTCTGTAGATCCACCGACAGACAGACAGACACACAGCTTAATTTATTATTATAGATGTTTTTGAATGTCTAAGGATACAAAAAAAAAAAAAAAAAAAAAAACTATTATCTTGATTACTTAATACATGCGGCATTGATAAAGAGGATTGTACGATTTATTGACATGATTTCATATCCTTTCCAGAATTTTTTTTTCTGGCTACGTCCTTGGGGTAAATGAAAGTAAAAATAATAATAATTTCTCGTTTGTCGGAAAAAAAATTATACAAAATTCAATATCGTTTGTGATTTTGTATACCTCCATTAATTTCTAATTTAGAGTTCTAATTCATTTATTCATCTCTTTTAATAAATTATATACTAAAATGCAATAATATTTATTTGTATTTGTCCATTGAGGTTTTGAACATTCTTTGAGTCCCATTGTTTTGGAAACTTTAGATATTAAAAACTCCATTCATTTAAAATTCCTACCTTATAAATGCTAATATTCAGCCTAAAATTATATGTAGAGCTTAAAATTTAAAGCGTGTGACTGTCACAATCATATTTTCGAAAATATAAAAAAGTCTCTTTTAATTTGTATTTGTTATTCTGACCCAGTCATTTGAAAACCACACAAAAACTTAGTAATTTTCCTCTCATTCTCTAAAACGCCACGTCATCAGAGCAGAGCAGTGTGGAGAAAGGTTCGTCCTTGACCCTAGTGACCTATCCCAGAGACCGACCGAAGATGCACGCAAGGGCTATGATTTCGGCAATTGAAAAAAAAAAGAACTAGTTCTTTAAAAGAACGGGTTAATGAGTAGTTCATTTTAAAAGAACGGGAGCAGAGAACACCTGTTCAGTAAAAAGAACGTAAATATCACATCTCTACCACTAACTCAATTAAATGGACAGCTGACGTTATTGCCACTTGAAGCGCAAGAATGTTAAGTTATGGAATCTCAAAAAGTTAACAAATAATACAATTCTAAAATATTCCTGTTGCAATTTTTAATTTTTAATTATATGAAAATAAAAGTAAATTGTATTATTTTAAAATATAATAAATTCTAATGTTAGAAAAGGCAAAAATACACTGCAACCACATGACAGTGTAACAAACCAGAGCAAAAGTTCCCTTTTGTTTTTGTATTCTTTCCGATTCTGTCAAGTGATGCGATATTTGTTGCTTTGAAGAAGAAAAAAAAATGACTTCCCGAGGTTTATCCGAAACTAACAAATTAAAAAACAATTTAGAAGAACAGATGGAACGTCTTGTCTTGCAACTTTCCGACTTAGAGGAGTGCAAGTATGCTTCTTAAGCATCGTTTGCGTTGTTATATTTATCGAATTCATTTTATTGTTTCCTATTAATTTGCTTTATTAAATAGCATCCGGCTCAGTACATGTTCAGATTTGCTAAGAAATGAAACAATGGGAGCAAAATAATAACGCAAAATGTCAAATTGAACAAATATAAATTATTTTTTTTAAGCTGACCTGGGGTAATTACTGTATAAGAACCATTAGTAACATGATTTATTGCATCTAACCAACCGAAATTTTTTTATAGCATATCCAAAAATTATCAATTTATTGGAATGATGTTAGTATGCTTTGTCAAAAATTATATTAATATCCCATAAAGTATTTAAATAATGATTTTGACTTTTTTTTTTCAAATGAGACAAAATTGTGTACATTTTTTGTTTTCTTTTACTTGATTTTGAATTTTGTAATGTTGAGGATTGCATACGTGTATGACTGCGTTTTGTAAAAAACATCATTGTAGGATAAACAGCAACAGTGTGACATGCATGTGTGGTACTGGGGTAATTATTAGACATGCTTCAGGGTACTTATTTTACTGTATATAGTTTGTTCAGTACTCTTCCATTAGATGGATACCAGAAAAAATTGCCAAATTGCAGCAATAACTCATTCAAAATTGCAACCTTCAAATTATTTATAATTCCTATTAGAAACGGCTATAGAATGGACAATTCCCGCATTTTTTAAAAACGAGTGAAATTAGTACATATTTATAAAGAATTTCTTTCTGATTTCAAATATATAAACAAAAGTTCTTTAAAAAAAAATTAGTTATTTAAATATTAAGAAAAGAAATGCCCCAAAACCGAACCAAAACCTGTCCTATCAAAACAGTCAACAAAATTCGTGACGTAAACAGATCCTACGGTTATCTAAAGGTTTGTGCCAAATGCTTATCGTTAAAAAGTTGGCATTGGTAGACCACTGCCACATTCCGTACAGATTGGCGTGATTTGCGAGAAACTTGTAAATCTGGTTTCCGCTGCTACATTTCAAGCCAAGATGTTTGAGATCTCGTTACGTCACGTTCAACGCCAACGAAATGGGTTGTTTTCTCGTCAACTTCTAACAAGGTAATTTTGATTGCAAATTTAAAAAAAGAAAAAGCGCATTGAGCAGAAATTTTTATGTTTATGGCCTTTTTGGAACATTTAGAATTGAATTAAAAAAAAAAAAAAATGCGGGAATTGTCCATAGCTAAAGAGACACTATAACAAACCATAAACATTTAGGGTCGGCAAATTATTTGCATGTTATTTAAATTAGTACTTGATAACAACTCCGCCAACTGGTACCTGCCTAGTGGAAGAGTACCTTTTGTACTATCTCTTAAGCAGAATCTTAAACGGAAAGCAGCTGTCATTAGCTTGAAAAAGGAAGCAAACATTTTGAGAAGGAGGAGGGAAAAAATTGAGAGAAAACTTTATTGAAAAAGATTGATTTGACGTTATTCCAAGTATTTTGGGTAGACTATAAAGAAGTTATATCCCTTCATATGCCTGTTCTTCAGATTCTCAGAATGAAGACATAAATAAAGTTGAACTCTACAGTTATATCTTTTGGTGAAGCTGATGATAAAACCAGTGTACTAGCACAGTATGAAAAATATACATCACAAAATGTTGGAAAAAACACATTCAGAGTTGGTGTGAATATATTGAAGGTGAAGTATTTGCGGTGTCGTACAATACAAGCTATTGTTATGAAACTGTACAAAGCCGTGTTTGTGTGTAGTGGAAAAGTAATATTCAGCAGCCAAAATAACAACCTTCAAATCATTTACAATTCCTATAACAAACCATTACAATAGATACACTATAGCGAACCATAAATAATTTGCATGAAATTTTAAAAGAAGGTAGTTTATACCTATATATACGATGTACAGGGATATAAAATACTATTATAGGAGAGTAAAAAAATAATGTTTTATGAACAGGAAAAAAAAATCCTGGAATTAGTTGCTTAACGTTGAAATATGAAGTTCTTTTAAATTATATGGAATTACTGGTGACCAATGCTATAGGTACCACAATGAAATTGTGAAAACACTGCCCTCTGCAAACCATATCAGTTAATTCATTTTAAATCATTTACAAGTGGTAATAAATAAGGTCAATTTCTCAAATTCCTGTATACTCAGGAATGAAACATCCTCTATGTAATTATTGAAGATTATTTTGAAGTTGACAACCATCTCAATATGCTTTGTTGTAGTGTGTTGTGTTAAAGGGCATTTGTGTTGCGTTTGTGGGCTTACTTGAACAGAGACACTGTCTTTAAAGTTTCGAAAAGTTATGTATTTAGTTATAGCTGTATTCTGTTCAGTTAATTGCAGATAGTGCCACATTATGCTTAAATTTACTTATTGTAGTTTGCACAAATGGTGTTTTCTTATATCACAATTTTTGTACTTGAAGAAAGAAATTTTTTAAAGATAATATGAAAAATTCAATCTAACTAATTTATATTGGTGTTCACTGTATTACATTAACAAGCAATTATTACTAGTCAAATTAATATCACAGCATCTATTGTGCACTTGATTTGATGACACATTTTTTTAAACTGCTGAATAATAATTATATGGCTTTGTCCAACAATTACTACCAGGATGGATTCATTTTTGGACGCAGATTTTTTTTGTACCATCGAGTAAACAATGTCATCCAACATAGATATCAAATAGTCTTTGCCAAAAAAATAGTGGTTAGAAAGTGTCTAGTTTACTTTGCCTTAGTTTTGACTGTCTATTTCTTCCACTATAAAGTACAGTCAAACTCCATTAACGCGAAATCACTTAATATGAAATCCTGTTTAATGTGAAGTAAAAGCAGTACCCTGTACTTAAAACTTAACGTTAATTTATTCGTCTAACATGAAATTCGGTTAACACGAACAATTTCGCCGCTCCCATCAACTTTCCATTAACAGGGTTCGACTGTACTTACCATAGCTAAATACGCCTTGTAATTTTGAACTATGATAAAATTACGAGATCGAAACCTAATAGCGCATACCTCTCTCTTTTACCCCAATACACTAATAAGAAAACATTAGGCCATAAATTATTTAATATGCAACAGCACTTATTATCGTACACACCAGTATTCTGTGAGGCCAGGACAGAACCCACAATCTACTACTAATGAGCTCGATGCGTTTAACTGCCAGGCAACTGGAGTCGAAAAAGTACTTGTACATGGTTCTTGTGGTATAAGTAACTTTTGCCCATTATTTACCACACATCGCTCTAATTTCCAGCTGTTTCAGGGCGTTTAGCATGGGTTTGTCTTATAAAGTCGTCTTTTTTTGTTTGGTCCCTAAAGTCTTTTTTTATTGTCTTTTATCATGTGACCAGCGCAAGCAATTTTCCTCTTATTTTAACTTGATATTTATATTTCCAAAATAGAATAAAGAGAGGGGAATTCGACTTTATTTTTGTCATGTTAATGAGTAAAGGAAAAAAGGCAGAAGAGCTTATGGGATTTTCTAAATCTTGAAATTTAGATGTTTTTAAATTAACTTTAATTGTTTGAGAAGTTTGTCACTTATCTTTATACAAAATCAAACCACTTCTTTATTTCTAATGGTCCTGTCTCACATCAGAGTGATAGAATGCTCTCCTAGTATGTTAAAGGTCTTTTGACCTATCCATCCTTGCTTAGCACTTTGCAGTCACTTTTTTTAAAAGTAAATAGACACAAGCTGATTGTGACTGATTGCCTTATTTTGACTGTCTGGTTTTATCCCATTCGTGACGAAAATGCGAGGCAGTTCTCCCTGGAGAGACCTCCTGGAAATTGTTATCCTGGTTAACTTGCAGGAGCCCATTTCTTGATCTAGTGATGTTCCGGTGCAGAATAATCACACTTGTACCAGGAACTATCTATTCAACCAACTTTGACCTGACTTTCTGCCTGGAAATCAATCACTGGTCAAATGAAGATCAATTTCCTCTAGAATTTTTTTTTTTTCTTGAGTATTCTTGGATTACTTGGAAAACCCATTTGGGCTGAAATTCTTATAATTTTTTTCTGTACATCGATAATATAATTTGTACTTTTTGTACAATTTTACTTTGCACATTCTTTTGTGTCAAATTTTTGGATTTCCTCTTTTTTGCCTTTTGGTCAATCACATTCCTGATTCTAGATCCCATCATAAGAATATTTTGGAGCACTATATTCCTTATGCTATACATTATTCCCATACAAGTTTAATAATAATAAGCTTAAAGATTAAAGTTGTGTTAGTAAACACTAATAAGGTTTGTGATAGATATTAGATTTAGCACTCTTGCCACAAATTTATGTCACAAACATATCCAGTTTAATAATTACAAATCAATTTTTACTCAAAGGATTAATTTCTTCCAGGAATGAATTGGATGCTGATGAATATGAAGAGACAAAGTCAGAGACAGTTGAGCAGCTACGGGAATTTAATTTAACCCTTTCCAAGCTGATGTCAGGAAATATGACTCTTGTTGATGAATTAGGAAGTATGCAATTGGTAATATGTGTTTTTTGTATTAAATGTATTTGCTTATTTTATTTTTAGCTTCATATTTCTTCTGTAATTACTTATTTTCAAGTAATTGCAGAGCAAATAGCAGGTATTTTTTAGCAAAACACTTAAGAATTTTCTTCAATGCTAATATTTAAAAAAATTTTTTTAGCTTTTCTGCTAAAGATTAGTTCAAAGATTAATTATCAACCTAAAGAAAAGAACAAGATAGAGGTGGAAATGTACTTGTTTTGTTGATATCTCATATAAAATAGCTTATTATTTAAAGTTTATAATAATTTTACTGTAAAAAGTTTCTTAAGGATTTCTATACAAAATGCTGAATAAAAAATACATGTGCACAAAAAAATGTGATTTTAGCTTTTTTGTTAAAGAAATTTTGCACTGCTTGTTTTGTTATTTATGAATTGACTTGATTGTACCAATAGAATTGATTAGATAATTCAGATTTTTTTTTTTATTCATGTATGTTTGTTTGTTAGCAAAGTTCCAGCTGTCTATTACTGCCATTATCAAGTGCTTAAAAGATTTACATGTCTCATAGTTTAGGAAGACTGCAAGGTTGAAGCGTTCCCGTGCAAACCTCTCTCTCATGTCCACACTAACGAGAGGGCATTGGGGTCATGACTTATTTAATGTGCACAAGCACCAATTATCATACACATGAGTATTTGACAGATGCCAGGACTGAAGCCCTGATCTCTCGATCATGAGTTTGGCGCCTTTAACCACTGGAATAACAGAACCTATATTATCCACGTAATGCTAGCTAGTTTTACTAAATTGATTAGAAGTGCTTTGACACTCTATATTCTTTGCTGTCTAGTTGTAACAAAAGTTTGCATTCTTAAATAAAAACATTACACTAACGAATCTATATATATTATCATCGATCGTAGCCATGGGACATTTAAAATTTTTTTTTTTTTTAACTCCAATGTTCTGGAATTTTTTTTTATTTTCATTGTATTGATTAATTTTTTGTGTGTGCTTATTAATAAAATAAAAAGAAAGGTCTGACGAAATGAAAAGCAAAATTTTTTAAATGTTTTATTCCATATGAGATACTAGGAAAATTTATAACTCTTTGGTAACTAATTGTAATGAAAGAAAAATTATCGCCATTATTTTTGTGTAACTTGAAAAACTGTCCTTTCAAACATGCTGAATAGAGAGATTTATGTATCTAAAGAATCAATCATGTCCTTTAGCCATGAAATTCTTTAATAAGGAAATTAATATCAAGTATCCTATATTCTGTTATACCAACTGAATCCTATATTATGTTTGTCCAACAAATCTGTATAAAAACTATATAGTATAAAATATTTTTATTTATTTCTATCATATCTTCGACAGGCTATTCAAGCAGCTATTAGTAATGCATTTCAAACACCTGAAGTAATTAGAATGTTTGCTAAAAAGCAACCCGGACAGTTACGGCAAAAATTATCAGAAGTAAGTTAATTGTTTGTGTTTTATTCTCATTTTTATATGTTTATATACTAATCTGGTAACATTCAGTCATGATTGTAATTTTTTTTTTATTTTTGAGTTAAAAACATACTCTTGTTAGATTTTGTTGAGCATAAAATACTAATTTGTTATTAGGGGCTTTTTCATAGAAGTACAAACTTACGTTTACTTTATTAGTTGGGACTTCAACTTCTCAAAAAACATTGACTTCATTACACACTAATTTATGTATTTTCATCTTTCATTTCACTGTGGATTTTTCACTCTACGAACTAGTGAGATATATATATATACACTCTATGAACATGTTTTTTTTAAACTATTTCTGAAATATATTTGGATTTAGATGTGATTAAATTTAAATAAAAAAAAAAAATTGCAATTACAGTGTCATGTTTATGTAACAAAATTATTATAAACAATTGCTGAAAGTACCCATACATCTCTACTGTTTCCTAAAATTTATATCCTAATCCTTAAAATCTTTTTTGATTTAAAAAGAGGCTGTTATTTTATTATTTTATAAGATCACTCTTGGTTCCTGTAGCAAAAAACAGTTGAGGTGGGGCATGAGATTGCAAAGATGTTAAAAATATGTACTAGATCTACTCTATACTAGTGATCGGCAAACAACGACTTGTGAGCTGTTTGAGTGCAGCTTTGCCACGAATTGCTTGGTTACAGTTTGTTTTGTCACACGTCACATGAGAATATTGGTTTTGGTGTGTTTTTTAAATATAGTAATGAAGTTTTGCAGGACTTCAATTTGCAAGTATTTTATATTTAACGAATCAATAATTAAAAACTACTGTATTTAGATATGATTTTATAACAACATGCAAAAAATGTAACTTTTTTTTAATCATTTTGAATAAAAAATCGAGGCAAAGTAGCACTTCTTCGCGAGCTGTGCGGAAAAGTTACTTTTTCGCTCTAGTGTGAAAAAATATTTTCTCGCACGCCTCGTGCTCAAATATTATATTGTCTTGGCATTGAAATGACATATTTTCAGACGAAATTCATTGACTCAAATTGCCAACATTAATAAATATATGTATTAAAAATATGTTTTGCATGTGATTATAAAAAATATTGCATGCAACATGTGGGATAATTCTTTTTCAAACTCAGTAAATTATTTGACTTGTGCTATTTCACTTGTCAAATAAGCATTTTACCTTGTTTAAAAAATATTGCTTTCCCCACTAGTTGCATAAATAACTATTTTCTTTCAATGATTATTTGTATATAATGTAATATATTATTGGAATGCTTATTATAAATGCTGTTCATAATACCTTAGATATAAAAAATATCCAATGAACACTTCAGAAATTTTCTATAAAATACTATTAAATAGAATCAAATATGTTATAAAATTTAAATTTTATTTTTTAGTGTCAACTTTAAATTTAAAAAAGTTTTGCAAATATTTTATAATTTCACAAATAAATTTAATAATGATCACTTTACTGTGGAAATCATTTATCTGTTTCACTATCAATCCATCGACCTGGGAAAGGCGTACTTGTAAATATCTTAAATGTACGATCTTTAACTAAGACATTTTTTTATTCCTACACAACTAACCTAAGCCATTATTTAATAAAAATTGCTTTGAATTAAAGGAGTAGTTAGACCAAATAATATTTATTGAACTGCCATATGTTTATGATATATATAAGATATTTAAAAAGTAACAGTATCAACAGAGTATCTTAGATTTATCAGGTATTACAATACAAGATGTTAAACATTGTTACTTGTTTGTTTTTGCAGTATTTTATATTGATTCATCTCCTAAAATTATGCTTCATATAAATTTTACTTTTCTCAATTTTTTGTCAGATTGGTAAAAGATTTTCTTTATGCTCCTTTTTAAATTTTGTGTTGGAAAATATCATCAAATATGTATGAATTTGTCAACTGATATCTTTCAGTAGTACTTTAAGATACACAAACTTAAAAATACTGAAAAAAATTAGTATAAACAACTTTTAATGGTTTTTACTACACACATGGTATTTTGTTAGAATAAAAATTGCTTGCTGTGTATACATTTCGATAATCATGCCAAATGTTAACCAATTTAATATATATATTTATTTATTTTTATTTTTATCCCAACAATATTTTTGAGAAAAAAAAGGGCCTATTCAAAGTTGTAAGCTAGAACTTTACCTTAATTATACAAAAGTGTATATTGAATCAATTATATGCTTTATCTTTTACTAACAAATAACTCTCTCTCCCCGTCCCACAGTTGGAAAGAGACGCTAAGATAGGAAAGATTCCTCAAGATGTGCTCAGCCAGCAGAAACTTGAAATACTGTTTGCTCTGAAAAAACTAGGAGATGATTTAAACCCAGCAGAAACACATTTCCTTCAATGTCATTCCACAGCAACTATGAGGGAATTCGAACAAGTGTCAGCTGACTCTGGTCAGTATGTTTTTAGCTTATGCTTATAAGCTATATGCTTTTAAGCTATATGCTTTTAAGCTATACATATATAGATATTGTGTAGTAAAAAAACTTAATGCAAATAAATTAGTATTATTTAAAATAAAACAACTTGTTTTTCAAGATATTTTAATTTTAAGATAAGGCCCCTATATAAAGAAGCAAGTTTGCTGTATTTGATTTTCATTATTCAATGCAAAATTGCCTTATTAACAACACATTAATAGGACCCTCATTTATTGAAAGATTGTTTATCCATCTTTCTATGTTTTATACTGCTAATGGCATATATTTTGTTTTAATGTATCATAACAGTTATGCATGTAGTTTCAATACTATTGTCATTTTTTAGCTTAGTTAAATAAGTGCAGGGGTTGCATTCGCCCTTAAATTCCTAATATTCTTTAAATTTTTGTTTCTCCCTAAAATTTTACTTAGAAATTTCTATAATTCCTAAAAAAAATTAAAAACTCCAAAAATTCCCTGATTTTGTTCCAAACCCTAAGAGAAAAAAACGTTAATTCCTCCAGATGAAAAAAGTGGATTTAATTAAATTTACATGTTTGTTAAAATAGCGTATTTTGTTTTGTTATTTTGCTAAAAAGTTGTTTGACGTTCAATTTTTTAAAAATTTGCAGTTTTTTGCTGATATTGATACAAACTTTGCAAAGAATATGTTAAGAGCTTATGTTAAATTCAAAAGAAATATCCCTAAATGTTTTTGATTTATCCGTAAAATTTTTACCGAAATATTTTAGAAAACTCCCTGTGCCCCCTGTAAGTGAATAAATGTATATATATATATATATATATATATATATATATATATATATATATATATATATATATATATATATATACTAATTTTTCATAGAATTCATTTACAAATGCTAAAAGTAATATGGAAATTTTTCCTTTAAATTTCCAAAGTAAACCCCCTACTGTGTTGCTCCATATGCTACAATTATATTATTTTGACAGATATTGAGTGAAAAATATATCATTAACAGAAAAAGTTTGAAAATAAAAAAATAAAAAATATTGAACCATGAAGTTTTTATTTTTCATACTTGTTTAGTTATGTGTATTTGAAAGTATGTCAAGTTACTGATTTAATGGTTAAAAAGAATAGTAGTAAGTTTACCAATTATAACTTATACAAGTATTCTAGGATGATTCCTTACATTTGAAAAAATCATTAAAGAACAATAGATAAAAATGCAATTTTCTTTTTTCTGCATTTAAATTCCTTATATTTAACAATATACAGTTCATTTCCATTTGTTCAGTTCCATAAACATTATGCTTCCTTAGATTAAAATGAAATATGAATGACAAGCTATTGCTCTAAATAAATCACTTTTAAATTGTGTTTTCAGTGCAACAAACCTGCAGTTTTATCTTTATTAGGGTTTTTTTTATGTTTAAAACTATAGAGAACTTTTTTTCACAACTGGATTTTTGCATTTAGTGTGAATAAAGTCTTATATTTTCATTTTTTCCCATAGCTCTTTTAATAAAAGCTGATAAAAATTATAAATAACTATGTTTAATAATAATTTATATTCATATTTCAAGGCACAAGTGAAAAAGTGCTGGAAGCTGCTGCATCGCAACTAAAAGCTATTTGAATTCCACAAAGCTACTTTTACTCCAGCTCAAAGCCAATTTTATATTTTTAATAATTGTTCCCAATTTATTTTGCTCATTATTTATTATTTCGATTTCTGTTTAGTATGTGCTTTTAAAAATGTCAAAGCAGGCCTTTTTTTGCTCTATTTGATCCATGTTTTTGATGGAAAATGTGTATATGTTATTATATGATAAATGAAAGAAAATTGTTGACCATATTCAAATTTTTTTCACTAATTTAATTGTATAATCCACAATAGACAAACAAGCAATATAAACTCCACCACAAAATCGATGTGACATTTTGTTCATATTATTTTATTCATTCATTAGCATTATTTTATTAATGTAACTTTATAGAAATGTAATTTAATTCTGTTTAATCAGTTCCCTTTTCAAACGAAAAGTGCTTATTACCTTTACTGCTTCACATTTAGTATGAAATGTCCTTATCTGTTAATGCATCATTTCACTTGATACGTTTTTCTAAAATGTATGTTTATACTGTCCTGCTATTCTATGAAACTACCCTGTATCTAGTATGCAGCTATTAAAATGGGTTTGTATTATTATATCTTTTATATCCCTACGTAAAATTGGCAATTTGTTAAGTTGGCATTGTTCGCAACAGTACTATGCAATCAAATTTATTTTACTTGACATATCTCTTATGTTAATAATTAGAACACATTTTAGTTATATGTTATCTGCCTCTTATTTAAAAGTTGTTTAAAGAAAATTATGAAAATGATATAAAGTATGTAGATATGTTCGGGGAGGGGGGGGGGTGGTATTCTTTGTTTAAAAAATAATCTTATTCTAATGGTGATTTAACTCAATTAATTTATAATTCATAAATTATTGTCTTAAAATTTAATGTAATCAAAGTGCCTGAAAAGTTTACGTAACTCCTGAAAGATTTTCATAAATTGTAGTCTTATTACATATCCATACCTCAAAGCTACAGAACATTATCTTTATCTCTGTGTGCTTTACTTGTTGATGGAATCCACCCTAGCAACTGAATGCTATAATCTCATCTCAATAACAGAGTGGTCACAGAACCTGGAAAACCTAAAAATCAAGAAAATGTTAGGGAGCTTTCTGATTCTGGAAAAAATCAAGGAAATGTCAGGAAATTTTTGTAAAACTTCACGAAAATCCGGGAAATTTTCTTTGTTATGAAAATATATTTTCCCGTTTATCCGTATTTTGGCGCTATTTACCCGTAGAATTGTGATAGTAATCGTTAGAAATTTAATGTTATGGAATAATTTAGCTTTTTCATTACTGCCAAAAGTATTTTTAAAACATTGGCATATTATTTCTTCAGCATGCATGTTCTATTTGATCAGGGCGTCAGCACATCTGGAAAAGTTAGGGAAATTGGAAAAAAAGTGTGCCCCAAAATCAGGGATTTTTTTTCTCTAGAAATCTATTGGGAACTTTTTTTTCCTGCATTTTGTAGCCACCCTGAATAATAAGCAAAAGGATTCTTTATGGTTTTTTTTTTTGTTTTTGTTTTTTAAAGAAACATTTATACAAAAATAGCAAATTTCTTGGTGAAAAGATAATTAAGATATCCTAGACATATAACATCCAGGTCATATACCATAAAAAATAAACTCCTTTAAAATCTCTTCCTTGTTTGTATGTCCATCTGAAACAATAATGTTAAGTAATAACAAAATAACAATAACTAATTGGTTGATTTAAATTGAAGTTTCAAATCTGATTCATGTGATTTGAACAAATCTAATTTATGTATATCGAAAAAAGAAAAGTTTTAAAAATATCTTTTTTAATTGTTACTGCTGTTTTTTAAATTCATTTTCTTTTTAATAACATCATGTTCAGTAGGAAATGAAAACTGCGGGTGAAGGGGATTAAAAATACATTGCAGTACGGCTTGCTATATCTTAAACACTGCATCTAATTAATTGATAGAAAATACTAGTGCCTTCTTAATTCTGACAATTAGAAGCACATTTTTTTTTTTTTTTAAATCATGAAAGTATATGATAATTATTGATGACTAAAGGAAAATTATTTTGGTTCTTAACAATATCTTAGATTCAAAGAAATACTTTGTTTAAATGTTGAGTTAAATGTAACTGGCTACGGTAGGAAAATGTAATCTGTGAGTTAATAAATATACTTTGTGCAAATATTGTGGGTAATTTAGTAATGTACGTCGTAAACATACTGGCCAGGTTGAACTACTCTCGATACAACTGTGCTCAAGTCCCTCCTCATCAGTTTCACTCTTCTGGAACCAGTTGTGATATAATTAATTTTTTAAAACTTCAAATATATTTTAGAAACAAGTAAAGTGTCAGTTGCTATCAACCGAGACTTTATTTAAAAATTTCTTTGCAAAATAGTCAGTGATAAATGAACCTGCATCCAAATAGCCTTAATGCTGAAAGTTTTCATGCTAAAAATAGCTTGAGAACTACTATTTTGTCCTGATTTTTCTTTCATGTTTGTTTTAAAAATATATTAAGAAACAAGTAAACTGTTTATATCCCTAGAGGAGTTCTTTTTGGATTGCAGATAATTAAAGCCATAACTTGTTAAAAATTTTACAGTTCTAATCTAAAAATATTGTGGGAAGAGTATGCTAATTTATTAAAAAATTTATAAAATTATGAATTTAATATTGGATAACACTTTTTAAAAGTTATTCTTTAAAAAAAAAAAAAAAAAAAAACTGCTCTGTTTTCCATCAAGTTGGAATAATTTGTAATTAACTGTAAAAATTCAAATCAATCCATATTGTTTAACAATGTCTAGGTAACAGAGAGATTAATTTTAAAAAATAACTAATTGACATTTTAAAAATATGGTTTCAGTACAATTTTTGTTTAAAATTTTGACCAAATCAGCATTGCATAATGCTGTTTTAGACAAACAAAATCTCTAGGATTTATTCTTAATATAAATAAAACATTTTAATTGGCTCATATCAATTTTATTATTTTAACAATATGTCTAATTCATTAACATAATTCAAACACATTTTCTTGAAATAAAATTTGTTTGTTCCCATCATTTAAAAAAAAAAAAAAAAAAAATCAAACTATCTGTTTTTTGTTCAATTAGGATATCCACAAAATGGTGCCTTCTTTTCTCTTGGGAAAAGAAAACTCATAATACAAAAAAATTGCGAAATTTATGTTAGATATTACGATTGTTCCGTCGTAAATTTAAAAGATGATTAATAGTGGAAATTGTATCCTATTGTCTGCTGATTTATACCAAATAAAATGGAACGTGAGAGTGTGGAACATCGCTCAGCTTTCAATTTCACTGCATTTAAATTTAACATTGATTGGTTTAATTTACTGCTTTGATACTTTCATTAATTTAAAAACTTAACATCAGGCTTACATTATTCGTTTTTCAGATATGAGCGACGAAGAAGAAACAGTCGTTGGTAGGGCAATATTCAAGGGGGAAAAACTATGTTAAAGGCGTTTGTTTTTCAACTTTTTACGACTTAATCTAATGTCGCGGAGAGTGGGAATGTTCCACAGCAATTGTGATCAAAAACATTAAAGCCGTGGGGTGTTTTTTTGCCATTGCTGAGGAACAATTTTTTCAATAGCAACTGTACCGCGCTATTTTAACGAAAATTTGAATGACAGGTCCCTTTACCACTACTGACACATATACAAAAGTTAAACATCGGTAGGTCAATCCGTTCGGGCTGACCACAAACACACTTTTTTCTATACCACTTTTTTGATCTCGGGACGTTTCAAATCTTTTAGAAATGCAAGACAAAAAAATATTTTTCTTTCTTTTTTTGAGTGATTGAAAGTAAAAAGTACTTGTACATTGCAGACAAGTCAATTGTGCAAAATATCCTTTATCACATGTGCTTAAGTGTATATCTTATCAAGCATCTCCTGACGTTCTGTTTTACAATAGTAGATAAAAGAAGAGTTTCGTAAAAGTTAAGCGCATGTCTCAGAAGTATGCCGCAAGATGTTGATTTATTCCCCTTTGCATGCTGTATCTCGCTTTCAGAATCCCACAGACAATACAAAGTGTATCAGGTATTGACTCAATCTTTATCTTTGTTGACGTCCTTGGAAGGCCCGAGCGTCACACAGAACACGCACCATCTAATGAATTGGCACTAAATAAAGTTTAACAGTTTTTTTTTGTTTTTTTTTTTGCCAATTGAACGTTATAAAAAGTGCCGCTAATATCAACTCTAAAGCAATCGAACTTTACTTAATTAGTGTATCGTCTGCACTCAAGGCCTAATGTCCGCACAAAAGCCAACAAATTGGTGCACCGAAATTTTGAGGGCCCCAAGTTGTTGTAATTAAATGGAACCTTGTGTCCTTTTTTAATATTTTCAATTACATTTTGAACTCAAATAAACTATAAACTGATTTAAAGCAACAGTCGTTAAGCAATTAAAAATCTCGAAAAAATATGAGCTGAATATTTAAGCGAATTACATTTTGGTTGATTTTCTGTAGTGAGATTGAGACACTGTCAATAAATATTGCGACGCCTCCTCCACAATTTAATTTTTTTGTTTATAGGGCCCCGAAAACATGATGTGCTTTGAGCCCCAAATAATGCAAGTCTGGCCTTGTCTGAACTTAGGAGTTACAGTAAAATAAAACTATGGCTTTCATTCAACTCAGAATCGTAAAAATACTTATGTATCCTTCCACCTCTCTATAAGAAATGCAAAGAGCCTCGCTCTTCAAGGACAAGGAATTATGTCACATATATATGTAACTTATAAGCATCTATGACTTTTTGGCACCGATTTGAAAAATATTCAAGGTAAAAGATGCTGCTACAACGCATTTTCTACATAATACTTAATATTTCCACGTTTTAGTCATCCATCGGTGGTTGAATAAACTATAACATATGTGGCACCCATTAAAAAGTATTTGAGAAGAAAAATAATTTACTGGCACATGATCCATAAAAACGTTTTATTTTGAGAATCCAACGTTTGTCAATTGGCCCACAAAAACCTAAAAAGGCCATCATTCGAAATATTTTAAAGTTTTGAGTTAGTTCCTGCTATGCTCCATTTGCCATGAATTTTACGATCTTACTTTAATGTTGTTTACAGAAGTTTCAAGTATGAAACAAAAATGACAAAACACTTTTCAAAACTATTAATGCATACTTTTTCATAAAATTGTATAATATTCACGTAATTCAATACAGTATTAGTCAGAAACCTTCATCTTGTTTCGAAGATCAGTAGGGTAAAATTTAATCAATATCAGACTAAAACCGCAGAAATTTCTCGAAAAGACATACCCTCCTAAAATACTCTTTATATATATAAGTACCTTTTGGTATTTTAACAATTAGTTCATAATTGAAGAATTTTTGGCATTACAAAATCTTAACCCTTTGCACTTGATGATTTTTTTCACGCGGAGGACCCAGCAACTCGAGTCGTTTAGCCCCATTTTTGGTTCGGTTCGTGGTTGTGGATCTATACTTTAAAGAAACTAAACACAGTCATTGACTTGCATCGAACTTATCTATGATAATCGTATCAAAATTCGTTCCTTAATTTTCAGATAACGATTCTAAGAAGAAAAGTAGTGTACGACTACGAGATCCCACATTCCGTCAAGGTGATGATCTCTTGGTGTTAACGTGAATTCGTGTTATTTACTGTTTTCATACTCAGTCATCAGAAAAAATACCATCATACCGTCATCAGAAAAAATAGCCAGTTTGGCGATAATTCTCACACTGGTCCAACAAATATCTAGGGATTCCAAGGATGTTTATAACACCTTAAGAGGCGTTACCACAGCGATTTGATCAAAATCCTTAGAGTGGAAAATGTGAACATAGATACAGAATGGAATTTTATAAATTTTATTCAATTTTTTATAGAAAATACTTTTTATAATTTCTAATTTTTTTTATAGTGTTGCATTTTTTATAGTTTTTATCTTAACCAATCCAAAATGTATATATATAAAAAAATCTGTTAAATACGATTTTTTCCACAAAATTCTTTTAAATATATACTAGAAGGCGTGGAGGAAAGCGATACAATAAAACAAAAGTGAGGTGTCGTGTAGAGATATATTTAAAATTATTCATTAACATTTCCTTAGAAAATACAGCAACGATGTTTTTTTGTTTTTTTTATTTTTTTATTATTATTTTTAAATCAAAGTAATCTTTTCTCCCCTGGTTGCGTTTTGAACCACCAATGCAAAAAATAGGCAACATATTCGTGTGAATTTGTAGACAGGCCCGGCGAAGGCGTGTGCAATCTCACACATGCGATTTTGAGAGCAGCGCCGAAATGAGAAAATATACATATAAAAAAAAATTGAAGTGGTAAAAATTTAATTTTTATGTAATTTTAAGTGCAAATCTGCCTAACCTACTTAAAGGTTAACTCTTTCGCTAAAAAGATCCAATAGCCTTCCAGCTTTGTCAATTGAAAATTATATTTTATTGCCATCAGGGGGGGGGGGGGGGATTATATAATACACTGACAAAAACATTTCCGGCTGCTAAAGCTAGTGGGAATTTCCACTGCTGAAAGCCCCTAGCCAGGATTTTTTTGGGGGGAAATGGGGGGGGAGGGTCGAAGATTTGATTAATTGATTAAATACATATGTAACAAGTTATAGAAAAAAAGAAACGGAAATAGTGAAACAGGGATTTCACACAATTTCGGGGGGGGGGGGGGGTCCCATTGGTCCCCCAGTATACGGCCCTGGTAATACAGTTTATTTTAATCAATTTTCTGTAATATTTTTTTATTATTAATATTTTTCCATGAATATTAAACCAAACAACATTTTTTTTGTTGTTAAAAATGTGTCGATTATTTTCTATCTGACGAAACTATAAACTGAGTAAAATAATTTAGGAGTTTGCTCTTTACACAAGAAACAATATACAGTCCGCCTATTGAAGTTTTAAGAAATCAGTTAAAAGAATTAGAATAGAATTCATTAAAAAAAAATAATGATAGTGAAAAGGTACTATATACTTTAATATTTACTATTTATTACTACTTATTAGTTTTTTGGTATTTAATCCCTTTAAAATAACAACTTCAGGTACTAAGTTCTAGGAAATTTCAGTTACAGAGCATGCTTATATACCATTTTTGAAGGGGTTTTCTATACCCGTTTTCATTGAAATGGGTGCCAAAATTCATTTTTGCACACACAGCATTTGTTCTTATGCCGTTCGTTTGTAGACTATACATATAAAAACTCATCTTACTATAAGATAGTTGTCTTAATTAAAGTGACTTGATTAAACAGCTGAGAGATGGTTGGTTGGTACGCTTAACGACCTATTTAGGCCGGGACCTACAGTTAAACGTGGATTCCGAACAATAAAGAACATCATTGCCTAACCCATGATTCGAATCCGGCACCTTTGTCATGCGAGACCAGAGTGATAAGGTTGGTTGGTTGGAGTTTAAGGGCGCAAGTGCAGTCACCAGTCAGAGAGCGATAAAGAAACGGAGATTGAAAAGTTTTTATTATTATATTAAATTACTAAACTAGAATTATATTTTAATTTATTAAACAAATAGTATATTTTTCAACAAAAATACACTTTCGAGTAAAGTTTGACTCTAATCTGAGTAGATTTTTACGATTTGCTTAATCTTTCAAAATGATAAGATAAAACAGGCTGCATTATTATCTTCCCTACTTTTAGTACTTTAAGCCCATTGAATACATTTTACTCTAAGAAATCAGATGTTCAAGTAAGAAACTCTACATTTTTCCTATCGTAATGTTATAAATTGTGAGGCAATTAAAATTATGTCGCATAAATATTTTTAAAAAACTAATTATTTTCATTTTATGTTGTGTGTTCCTGATAGTTTCGCTTTTAATGTACATATCCTTAAAACGTGCTTTAATATAATATAATTAGTGCGTGATTCTTTTAAATATTTACTGCGGTTCTTCACTTATGAAATGTTTAGAGCTGAATGAAACTTGAAATGTGCCTTAGGAACTTGGTGATTCTTTTCAATAACTGTTTACTTTGCATTGGGGTTTGGTTTTTCTATCTTAACATACGCTGCTACTGACCTTTATAAATTGTGCCAATCTTATAAGTAATTTGAATAATGATGGAAGAAACAAAATATGAAAAGAGATTGTGTGAAGAAATTAGGTAAGTGTTTGTAAAAAAAAAAAAAGGAGGGTACTGAATATGTTTTTATAAGTTCGCTTTGCGTCACGATTGGTAATTGTGTTCTAACGTTTCGCCTTTTCGTATGATGTGACATTTCGAGCGTCATTTTCCATCGTCGATTTCGACAAATGGCAACAGCGTTGCAGGGAGTTGAATGAGACAAGTGAATTTTTCTAGTGATTGCTATATGTAGTCCTAAAATATATATTTTTTAAAGCACACTG
Source organism: Linyphia triangularis (assembly GCA_963978545.1). NCBI lineage: Eukaryota > Metazoa > Arthropoda > Arachnida > Araneae > Linyphiidae > Linyphia > Linyphia triangularis. The sequence goes on from OZ021727.1 coordinate 7,855,562, forward strand.
GTTAAAAACCGTAAAAAAATTTTATGTGGCCGGCATGTCGCAACAGCAGGCCAAAACTTTTGAAATTTTGGAAGAGTAACGGTCTAAAGAAAAAGAACAGGTTAGTCTAATAATTGATCCCACGGTCCCCTTAACGGAAAACCTTTGTTTACTCTTTTGCTACGTACAAAAACTAATTTCGGAACTAAACACGTTTTTCTCATGTTTTTGGGTGTCTGCATGTTTGGTTTGGGCTATGCTTTATTTATGTTGCCTCTTAAAGTTCTCACATTGGAAAGCCGCATACGTCGTACGAGTTCTGACGGCTTTAAATTTAAACTGCATTCTTAATGTTTAAGGAATGTATTTGCATGCATTCTTTTTAAGTATGTGATCTATCTGCATTTTCAGTATTTTGCTCTCTGATGCAATAGAAAATGAAACATTTCATGCTTCGATACACAAATTTTGCATACTTTTTGTATAACTTATTTTCACCACATTTGCCATCATTGAAGTATCTTGAAATCTCATTATTTACCTAAATCCTTTTGAGTTATCTTTTATTTGCCACTGAGTTTTGAAAATCGTCTAAATACCATTGCTCATTATATTTCCTTCTGACTTAAAATTTTGTGTAAAATTGACTTTCCTGAATCTCAAAGTTTTGAATCGGTTAGAAAAAACAACATAGAATTATCTTTATTCAGTATATAATAGTGTAATTTACTATTTTGTACTTTTAACTGATGTGCGTATCCTGATTTATTCAAAATGTGAGATTTTATTTGCTGGTTACATCATACTAACTATTTATTCATCACATAGGTAGTTAGAGTTTATAAATTCTCTCTGCAAACCTTTGTATTGTTAACTATAGTGACTCAAGCATTTTAATTGCAAGTTGTGTACCATATAAAATATCTTGAATCTATTAAAAAAACAGTTCTAGTGCAAATTATGTAAGATAAATTGTTATTCATTTCTTATGATAGTTCGTTTGCAAATTATGTGTTACATTCCTATCTATCAGAATAGCTATTGCCAGATAGTGAAAATGGTTGCTATAGAAACAAGACTGTTTGACTTAGAATTGGGAAGGGGGGGGAGTACAAGTTATTGATATCCAAAAAGGTTACAATACAGCAATTGCAGATGTTTTTTTCCTGGAGTACCCCACGCAAAATGAGGCTAGTCTTGTTTCCATGGCAATAGACAAAGTAGCGGGAGCTATTCTTGTTATACAGACAGTACATAATTTGGTTAAAATTTATTGTACGGTCCATCCCTGACGACTCTAATCCCTATTCGCGTTTGGAATGACCGATGGGGGAGTGCTGCAAATATACCTGTTGCTCTTGTTTTGTTTACAATTTACCTTACACCTGATAGGTTCCAATCTCGAATCAGATTAAATCGCAGCAGCAGTCATTCTTAGTGGTATTGATTTATTGCGTGTTTTTTAATGATTTTTTAATTTATTTCAATCTTTTAAATTGTGTATTTTTCATAAACAGCCTTTCTCAATTGAAGATCGTTTAGAAATTTCTGCAAATTTAATGTGTTCGAGAAGCCAAAGCAATTCTTGCTACCAACTTTCTATTTTTAGCAATTACAAATTTTTTCTTCTGGCAGAACACTGATGTTGTCAAGCTGATCAGACTACTTTTAAAATAGTTTCAAGTGAAATTTAAGTCAAAATTTTTTCTTTATATTTAGAAGAAAATTTTTGTAGGTCACAAACGTAGACTTTTCTCAAATTTTCTTATAATAAATCCCTTTTTATGTTCATATTATTGTGTTGGACAACCTCTTCTAGGCTGTTTTTGAATTATATTTTCTTGTTTAAAACGTTTTATTAAATAATAAACAGTTAAATGGAGTAAATTTAATATAATTATCTTAACATTTTAAGGAATAAATTGATTATAATAGATAGAGAAGGCAAATATTACAGACAATCGATTGTTTAAAAGTCACCACAATGCAAAAATTAAAAAAAAAAATTATTAATGAAATTATCAGAAAATGTTATGGTGTACGAACACTATTGTGGAATTTTTTTCTCTTGTTCTATGAATTTATATTTTTATAAAATAAAAGGAATCAATACTTCTTTTAAAATTGTTAGGTTTCATTCAGAATTAAATTAACATTCTACAAATAAACTTTGAAGCTATAATTGAATTCAATTCTCAATTACAGCACTTTTTCTACAAATTTTTAAAGTTTTATAAGACTTTTAGGAGCCACTGTAAACATTATCATAATCTATTTTATGAATATTGACTAATCATAATTGCTATGCTGTAAGTTACAAAATAAAATGTACTTACTTGGGACACGATACTCACAAGCATTAAAATGCTTGGAACAAACGCACATTCTTGCTGATACAGCTTTTGTAATACGGAATAACCTAATTCATTCGTCTCTACTGTTAACACTAAAAGTTTTGTGAGAGCTGGGCACGTTTTATATAACTTGCTGTTTAATAATGGGAACCTGTGAATAATTAGCTCTGGATATCATTGTCCTCAGTGGTGTAGTGTAAAATAAAAAGGTGTGGGAACGCTATGTCGCATCGTTACAAACGTATTTTTTTTCTGTGTGTGTGGAAAAGGGGAGGGAAGAGTGAAAATGACAATTTTAAATAGTTTTATTAATATAACTTTAATAATCTCAAAACAGCTAATGAGCACCTCAAAAATTTTTAAAAAAAATAATAATGTGTGTTTCGACTTATTCTTTTATTCAAATAAATTTTTAAAAATATTAAGTTACATGGATTTTTAAACAATTTGCTTTGCACAACCCATTTTAAAAGATAGTTTAACACTTTATATAAGACATTTTCAAACATATTATTGACACAAATTTTTAAACAATTTTTGTACAACAATTTTCCCAATTGTCAGAGATGCTTTATATGCAATGTGTTGAGATAAATTCCAAGATTTTGTAGATCCTCGAAATCTGTTTTCAAAATGAATTAAAAAGATAGCGATTGTTGCAGATGTCGATTGAGAGTTTTATGGCTTTTCTTCTTATTAAAAAGAATATGTAGAGAAGTTCCTCTTACTTGATAGACCCTTCCTTTTCTTCTTCCTTTTAAAATAATTGGAAAATTAAAATCCATCAGTCGATTTAAAATTTCTTGATAAAATATTAATTTGTGTGCCATCTCAATCATCTCTAATTTTAAGCGGGATATTTCAATATAGACTCATTACTTGCCAGACGTATAGGTTTGCTTGGGACATTCCTGTTTTTTAAATCTTATCCAGTTCGATTTAGTTATTTTGACAGTGGTGCGGATTAGGTAACAATAAAAGTCAAAAGTGAGTATGAATCGAAGGAAAAAGCAAACTGCATAATATATATGATATTGCCATCAAAATCACTAGATTTTAAAATGGATCGGGGAAAATTTCCGCCCCTTATCGCCGCCACTGTATTTAGTTTTTTTTTTTTTTTTTTTTTTAAAAGAACTCAGGGGAAAAGATTTTATTTTAGGAACTGCTGCTATATTTTTGGAATAAACTCTGAAATAACTGTAAATATAAAAGCTTTCCCATTCTCAAACCGAAAAGCAATTTAATTTTACATTTTAAAGTACATCTGAATTGCTTTCCTACTTCTTCACAGCCCAATTTCGATGTATATACCCATTTACAAAACCATTAGCAGTTTTATATTAAGGAAAATCAAATATACAAGACCGGCCTAAGAGTAAAATGCTATGTGTGCAAAAATGAGTTTTAGCGCCTCTTACAATGAAAATGGGTCTAGAAAACCCTCCAAAAATGGTATGGGTGCAAATTATTAAAATCGTAGCGTTTTCAGCACTAAATAACATTATTTTACTTCAGGTTTTATTAAGGAACTTTCAGGATACATTTTTTTATATAAAATATAAAAATTGTAATAAAATTAATTTCATAAGAATTTAATAAAATACATGTTATTAAAATTACTGATTTTTGCTACGCATTACTTTTTTATAGCAGTCCTCTGCTCTTAGTGCAAGCCTTGGTTCCCCTTCGCAACCCTGGGTTGTGAAGGGCTGCAATTCGGCTAATATAGCATTATTAGTATTGACAAGTTAAACTGAAACAAAGTTAACAACTGTTCAGTTCTGTCAAAACAACGTAGAGGAGCGCTTGAAGCCAGTCTTTACTGTACTTTCAAGCAACATTTAATCTGTTGAACTAAACATATTCAAACTCACAAACAAACATACAAAAGCAAAGTTAATATAATGGCTTTAAAAATCAATACTGTTTTGGACAAATTTTTTCATGTTCAAACAAGTTATCTGTTTGATTTTCCAAATATCTGGCAATAAAATACATATTTCCCAATATCTAACAAAATATAAATACATTATTCCGTAATCTCAAAACACCTTACAAGCTAATAACAATTATCAACATTTTGCTCTTACCTATTTTGGATTTTTAGCACCAACCAGTTTATTACGTCAGAATCGCAGGTTTACTTAACTTATTTGGATTGAAAAAAAAAAAAAATTCATTAGTATTTTCTTCTTGAACGAATTCATTTCTTAGGTAGGGTGAGAGGTTTACAAATAATTTATCAAGTCGGTTATATATATATATATATATATATATATATATATATATATATATATATATATATATATATATATATATATATATATATATATATGTATATGTATATGTATATGTATATATATATATATATATGTATATATATATATATATATGTATGTATGTATGTATGTATGTATGTATGTATGTATGTATGTATGTATGTATGTATGTATATATATATGTATATATATATGTATATATATATGTATATATATATGTATATATATATGTATATATATATATATGTATATATATATGTATATATATATGTATATATATATGTATATATATATATATGTATATATATATGTATATATATATGTATATATATATGTATATATATATGTATATATATATGTATATGTATATATATATGTATATATATATGTATATATATATATATATATGTATGTATGTATATATATATATATATGTATGTATGTATGTATATATATATATATATGTATGTATGTATATATATATATATATGTATGTATATATATATATATATGTATGTATGTATGTATATATATATATGTATGTATGTATATATATATATATATGTATGTATGTATATATATATATATATGTATGTATGTATGTATGTATATATATATATATATGTATGTATGTATGTATATATATATATGTATGTATGTATATATATATATATGTATGTATGTATGTATATATATATATGTATGTATGTATATATATATATGTATGTATGTATGTATGTATATATATATATGTATGTATGTATGTATGTATATATATATATGTATATATATATGTATATATATATATATATGTATATATATATGTATAAAAACGTTACATAACTTTTGTTGATAAATCGGTTAAGAGTTCCCGTTAAAATTAGAGGAGGGGAAACATTCTTCAAGGAAAGAGCGCAAAGAACTGTAAGTGCTAAGCCACAGTTTTGTTCTTTAAAAATGTAGATAGTTGGCGTGAATTTGTGTATGGAAATTTTAGCCTATATATATGACGAACCATATAAATTTGACCTCTGGAATTCATCCACAAATACAGATCATTCGTTGAAGAGGATAATTGCCATTAAATGAATCATAGCTAGATGTTAACATATATGTCAGTTCATTTCTAATGAAGGAGATATGGCCATGTGTGGGTGGCTACACCTCAAGCGTTTTACAAAAACTAGAACTTGCCTGTTCAGCCCTGAAATTGTGGATCGCAGACGAAAGCAAAGTTCTCATGAAATTACTCTTTCGTTTGCTTATTTGGCTTTGCTTTAAGCATCACATAAAGAAAAGAAAAAAGTACAAATTTAAAAAAAAAAAATCTAGATGAGGAACGCCGTTCCGCCTTCTCGAAAGGTAAAGGATCGCCGTTCCCACGCGTTCCCGCTCCACTACACCCCTGATTGTCCTTTACTCTTACACTATGGAACACAACAAAAAGAATTGTCTTTTTTCAACATTTAAAATTTTTTTGGAGTTTACTTTCGTACGTTGTTTTCCATGCAAGTCTACGGACGAAATATCACGCAACAGGAATAGTAATAGGGTTCCCACGGTCATTGAAAGTTATTAAAAGTGCTTAATATTTTCAAACTTGTTTTCAAGGCCTTGAAAATACTTAGAGGTGCTTAAAAGTCCTTGAAAATACTTAGAGGTCCTTAAAAGTACTTAATTTTTGCAGTTGTTTGGCCAACTGCAAGATTTATAAAAATACAACTTGGACTTGCTATCCCCGCGTGACCGCCACTTATCTGCACTGTATTAGAATTCTCCGACGTATTTGTATTACGCATCCATTAACTTATAAGTTTTTTTATAGTACTTTATTAAAAATTTATTTATAGACATGAGGCCTAAAAACAAATTGTCAACGGTCCTTAAAAACATTATTTAGGTCCTTAAGAGTCATTGATTTGCATTCGGTGATTTGAGTGGGAACCCTGAGTAAGTTTCTAAATAAATCCGCTAGATGGCGAGCATTTCGTTACAAACGCAAATTCTCGCCATGTTTCAATCTTCTAACCCAGTGGATTTAGCAAATACTTTTGATAAAACTTTGAAATTTGACGAGTAGGTGCGAAAAAGATCACTTCACGAAATGACATAAAGTAAAAACTCGAAAATAGCATCTAATATATTTTATTTTATATTTCAAATCCTTTTGTCAATGCATGTGCAGAGGCTCCACCTGGTTGTGACTCTTGTTATTTTAATTTTCATTTATAATAGATAGACATTAAATGATAAAAATTTATATAATTTCATTAAGTGATCTTATTCGCACTTACTTGCCAAATTTCAAGGTTTTTGTAGAAAATAGGTTTCAAATGAACTGGGCTAGAAGATGGTAACTTAGCTAGTATAGGGAATGATACTTATTAGGAATTCCCCTGAAATAAATATAATTCCTGTCATATTGTCCTACACGTATTATCAACCTTTGCCTTATAAATGGTACAGTTCAGTGGAAACACTGTGTTACAGCCTCAGGAGTGTTAATTGTAAGGGCCAAGAGATGGCGCTTTTACATATTTTTAAAACTGTATTCAAAATGTAAATGTTCGTTCTTCGATTCCTTCTTGTGCTGTGTTTCAATAAAGATGTTATGTGTGAACCCTCGTCGCAATTTCCTGACAGAACTGCGAGATGGAGTTTTTGTGTTTTCGAGCGAACCCCATCATCCTGATAAATATAATATTAGCTGAACTAGAGTTACTTTAAAATTAGTCATACAAAAGAATTTTAAAGCACTTTCTTTAAATTTTACTTGTTCTTATTAAACTTACAGAGATCTTCAAACTGATATAAATGAAAACTGATATCTGCCTGTAGCATTTATAGTTTAATCTTAAGGAATTGTGAAGATTTCTGGTACTACCTGTTGAATTTTACAAAGAAAACACGTCATAGGAGTCCTTTAATTTGATATATTACACATGCTTTTGAATTTTTTTCTGAAAGTGTACCTCGGACAGACACACAACACAAACTCTTTCTATAAGTTTCTTATGTTAATGTATATTATTGAGTAAAAGTAATTACTCAAGGTTTAAAAAAATGTAAATTTCATCGAAAAAAAAATCAGATTTTCTAGTTAATAAAAGTTATCAAAATGGAATTTCAAAATATATCCACAGAAAATTGAGATATTTTAATGTAGTTGCATGTTATTTGTAAATATTTTTTTTGATGGCTTGGAGGGATCCGAACCTCTTTTCTGGCCTTGCCACTGTCTCTAGTTTAGACCAATGATCATCTCTCATTGTAAAAAAAAAAAAAAAAAAAAAGATAATTGCTTTTCACGGTAACATTTAATAAAACTTCTGGTCTTTGTTTTATGTAATATTTTTCATCATTAGTTTGAAATTTCTTGTTCTTGCGTATTAAAAATAGGGATTTGAATTGTTTTTGGTACATTACTCTTTTAAGGGCTCCCGTCGTCTCACTTTATTTTAAACTGCAGAAGAAAATTATTATTAATAGATGATTGCATATTGGAGCATATATGCATCATTGCTATGGTGACCATGATCAGTTGCAATAATGTTGGATAGATCTGGTTTATTTCGCATCTGAGCATCTGACTTACCAATTCCCAAGTTTTATAATTTTTTTTTTTAGTTAGTGCAATTACTCTACCAGTGTGAACTCGTGTAACAGAATTTTACCAATGTTTTTTTTTTTTTTTTTTTTTTTTTTTTTTTTTTTTTTTAAATATTTTAAAGTGATTAATACTTGCTTTGGATTAAAATAAATTGAAATTTTATTGTCGATATTCTCGTAAAGTTGTACTTTAAAAATCTAGATTATTCTTTATAATAATAAATTGCCATGACATGATGTGGCTATTTATTAACTGTGCAAATTTACAGAAACTATAGATAGCAAATTTATATTTTTATGCGAGTAAACAATTTGTTTTAGTTATCTCTTATCAGCACGATTTACCTCAGAGAAAATCTATCACCAGGTCAGAAATAGCCAAAACTGTTTAATGCAGAAAAAAAAATTACTACTTTTTGCAGTTTTAGGATGTTGCTAAACATTGTCATTTATGCTTTTCACAAACATGCATTCCCCCTCAGATGTAACAAAAGCTTGTAAATTTTAGACTTTGTTCTGAATGTATTTTCATTGAGGTTTAATTTTTTTCTTACAGAGACAATTGTGTCATGCAGGACTCAAAGTCTGGAAACTGTGTTAATGGAGTTTTCCATTCCGAAAAAGTGGTCATTCTCGATGCTGGGGCGCAATATGGAAAGGTATTTTCTTTAAATTAGTGTTTAATTGTTTTAATTATATATTACATTGATTAGTTTTAAATACTAAATTTGTGGTATGCATACAAATTATTTTTAAATGTATACTTTATTTTTTGGTATGCATACTTTGTTTTTAGACTAGCTTAACTATTGGAACTTAAAGAAAGAAAAACTTTGAAAAATATGTATAGTATATACATAACAAAACCAGAAAGGCAGAACTAAAAAAAAAAAGACTTGACTTTTGAGGCCTTGCCAATCAGAATACTTTATATCTAATATTGAAATGCTTTTTAGTTAACATAATAAAAGGATTTAAAAGTGTAACTGTTTAATTTTCAGCTATATTGAACTATGATCCATTGTTCTAGGAACTGATGTATTACATAATTTCTTTTCCAAGTCAAAATATAATGGTCACTATTCCCATATTTTTTCAAATTGTGATCTGAATAGTACTTATAGATCACTCTTTGTGATCTTTCTAGAATTACTCTACACTCTTTTGAACTAGGCTTTATAGAGATATTTCTTTTGGAAGAAGCAGGGTGGTGTTTTTAAATTTTTTTGAAATCTTTATCTTTGATGAGCTCTTCTGCAAAGTTACTAAAAATTGTAATACTGTCCTTCACCTGTAGTGTGCAGAAATGTAGGCTAAAAATGCAGTTATATTTATTTTATAGATCGAATTGGTGCATAAATTGGAAACAATAGGATTAAAATTCAATTAGAACATAGTCAAGCATTAGTGTTTTCCTTCATCTTCTGTCTGCAGTTGAGATAGTAGGCTATTTTCTAAAAGAATTAAGAAATTACGTTTTTGAAAGCTGGAATTTTCTGTGCAGACATATGTCTTCATGTGGATTTGGATTTTCAGATTTTAATTTTTAACACAGAGTTTTCTTATGCATGAACTTACATATCCTGTTGATCATTTTTCTGAATCATCTTTTTAGTTGATAAATTAATCTTTTTACTTTTTTCTTAGGTGATTGATAGAAGAGTGAGAGAATTGTCTGTGGAAACTGAAATTCTTCCATTAAATACTTCAGCCGAGGCTCTGTTGGCTCAAGGTTTCAGGTTAGGCTATTTCCATTTCCTCTTCATGCAAATTATGTTACATCCAGCCCAGGTTTTTAAATGTTGGTGTACCATTTTAGCTCGGAACTTATTTAGGGTGTCCAGCATCACCTAAAATGTTGGGAATTTTTGTAAAAATTGCAGAGTAAATTAAGGAATTTAGTTGTTTTTTTAATTTAAATTTAAAAAAAATTCACATTAGCAAGAAATTACATTTACAACCAATTCATGTTCACTTTCGAGGTCTGTTTTTATATATTTTGAAGAATTGTTCATTTTGATTTTTTCTTTCATGGTTTACTGTTAACGTAGGAGCCAGTACTGCCAAGTGGTATAACATCTAAGTAGTGGCTAACATGTCACGTTCAGAAATACTGTCCATTCTCTTAATTGCTTTTATTTGATATAAATATTGGAATGTGTTACATTTAGATATCTTTCCTCCATGCTTTATGAAGTTAGCTGGTGCCTTGTATTTCCATAACCCTTTGTCTTGCCTTCTGAGATAGACTAAGATAAATAGCAAAGTGGTCCACCTTGCACATTCATACCAGTTACACATTGTAGTAGTAGTTTTTTTTTTTTTTTTTTGGTGGCAGCCAACGTTTTTAATCCATGACTTGAATATTTATAGAAAATTTGTAAGCTAATTATTATTATTATTATTATTTGCAATATTGTAAAAGGAGACATTAATTTTTTTTAGTAATATCAGGGAGCATAGTAGGGATGAAACAGATATATGATTTACCTGATTTCGCATTTCCGGAATACCTTGTCGAGTTTATATGGCTATATACGAAATTAATTTTATCCAACACCGACTAGTTATTCTATAGGTTTACTTTTTGACCTTTTTGTAGCAAAATACACATTTGTTTTGCATACCATCATTTTAAACAAATATATATGTACTGAATTATAATTTACTAGTATTGCCTGTGACCTGTTTCATATTTTAATTCTATTAATTAAACACTTTTCTTCATTTCTGAATTGCCTGAGAATTTCTATGCTTCTTGTGCCAGATTTTTTAAAATTAAATTTGTTTTGTTTCATGACTATTAACAGAGTGGCCTCAAAACCTGGAAATCAGAGAAATGTCAGGGAATTTTTTTCAATTTCTTATTTATCGAGGAATTTTTCGCTTTTTTTTTTTTTTTTTTTTTAAGGTACGTTCCCGTTCATCGGTATCTTTGAGCCATTTTCCTAGGGAATTGTGGTAATCGTTATAAGTTTCATGTTACGGCATAATTTAAACTTTTCATTGCTGCCAAAACAATTTTAAAAAGGATTGGCATATTTTCTCTTTGGCACAAATGTTCTATTTCCCCTACACATCTGGAAAAATTGGGAAAATTTAAAAAGAAGTTTACCGTAAAATCAGAGAATTTTTTTTGAAATCTACCGGGGAACTTTTTTCTCCAAATTTTACCTTGACTTAGGTTTTGATAGAAAAAGTCCAAAAAATATGATTATATGGTTAGAGCTCGCTTCTAATTTACATGTTTATATAAATTCACTGTTAACATCTTCAGTATAAAAGTGTTGATTTTCTCTTTCAGAGCTATCATTATATCTGGAGGTCCGAGCTCTGTCAATGCTGCCGATGCCTGTGCTCACGATCCACTGATTTTCTCTTGTGGTCTACCAATATTGGGGATATGCTATGGGATGCAGGTATGCTTGAAACCTATAATATTGCTTTTTTTTTAAATTTTTATGTTACTATGACTAATTTTAGTTGTGTCCTTTAAAGGGGGGGGGGGGGGGGTCCTTTCAGGGTTTCTGCACATATGGAAAGTCGAAAAATCATGAATTTAGGCATTGGCTAAATTTTGCCATAGAAAATAGTGAATTTCATGGATTTCTAATAATTTTAAGTAAAACACGTAACTATGACGTCATAAACGCCATGATTGCTATTCATCTGCATCTTTATTTATGTTTTGACAGACACAATGGTCACAGTTCAAAACTGCAGCCAATTGAAACATTTCTGAACTCCAAACTTTTGACATCACACGAGTAAGTTCTTAAAGGTGAAAAAGTTCATAATACATGAACTGATTTGATAAGCTTACATATTGATTTATTTTTTCTAAGCGCTGCGTGCTATTTTAATGGTGCATTGCGGTTTTGCATTGTTGATACCAAAACATTTGATTTTTAATGATTTAATTTCTTATTATTGGCTTATTCCTTCTTCAAATATTTCCTCAATGTTAAAGATTGATTAGCTTTTTTAACACTGAAATATCCAGGGGCGTACTGGAAGAAAAAATCGGCCCGGTAATTTTAGGAAAAATTCCCCCTAAATTTTAAGTAAAATCATTAATCAAATGTTATTATTATTGGTAATAAAAAATATTTTCAATAATTAAATAATTAATTTTAAGAGTTAAGTAGTTTTACTAATTACTATATTTTATTATTTGAGTATTTAGCTATAATAATTTCAATAATCAAATAGGTTCATTTGTAAATTAATTTTAGTAATTGACTTGTTATAGCCCTGGTTGGAGTGATTATGATTTGAGATCATTGGACTTTTTACAAAAAACGTTAAGCAAGTCAACTACTACTAAAAAAACCTGTTCCGTTACAAGGTCTGACTTGCGTCATTTGGGGCCCAATGACCACTATAAAAAAATGTAGAGGAGGCGCCCCAATATTTATTAGCAGTGATTGCTGGAAGGATTTTCGTCTATAGTTTATTGAAACTCATTTTCTAAAGTTTAAAATCTCGCAACAAAAAATCAACCAAAATGTAATTCCCCTGAATATTTAGCTCATATTTTTTTGAGATTTAAGTCTGATGACTGCTGCTTTAAATCATTTGAATGTTATAGTTTAAGTTCAAGGCATAATTAAAAATATTAAAAAAAAAAAAAAGAATTACACAGGGTTCAATTTAACTACAACAACTTAAAAATTTTGGGGCCCACAATGTTTTGGACTGCCAGGCCTGAGCTTAGTTTGCTTGTGCAGATATCAGGCCTTGCTTCCTTACCAGACTGACCTATTTTCTACAGACACTGAAAGAGAAATCATGGGTTTGTGACATAATGTTTTGGCAGAAACCCTGTATATACTAGGGGGTTAAAGTTTAAGTGCTGTAAAATGATTAATTTTCATATTAAGGAACAAAAGGTTTTTACTTTTAACCAAACCATCTGTTCTGCTTACGTGTCGAGATTGTGCTGCAGTTTAGTGACACGCTGTTGAGTTTCTAACTCTGTTCACTTTTTCTTTCTTTACCTTTCCAGATTGTATTTTTGGACTTGGGTCAGAATTGTTAAAAATGTAATTTACATTACTCTGACTTTAACTGCTGTCTCTGACTATCTATGTCTCCTTTTTTTTTTAAAGTATTCAACATTTTGATTAATTGAAGACATTTAGCTATCTATACTGCTACTGGGTGATTTTCAAAAAATTTGTCACAATTCAGTTTCAAACTTATGGCACAATGAAAAATTAAAAAGTGATTTACAGTAGTGCTTTATATGGTGTGAGCTTCAATATAATATATTTGAGTAACACTCGTGAAACACAGTTGGGGGACACATAGTAAACTGAAGTTTTAATACACCAATTCAAAATATAAAAATATATTTATTCTTTATTTTGAAACTTAAAGTATTGCAGTACATGCTCTAATTAATATTTTATTGTTGTCTCATCTTGAACTAAAATTAATCATAATGAAATTTGAATTTTTGGACCAGGGACATGAAAAATTGCCTGTCTCTACAACAAATTATCATAGTAAACCATTTAAAAATTAGTAAAATCATCATGTGTTATACATATTTGTGAACTAGAATAAAAAATCTATTAATTTACTGAAGTAAGAATCTTTTAACACTAGAATTTATTATGAAACTGATTATTTTAGAGCAGGGACATCTATGTGACAAATTTTTTGAAAATCACCCTACTGTGTTTCTCTTTTGTATAGTTTTTATATAATAAATATAAAAAGCGTATTATCAGAAAATACATTTAGAAAAGTTGGTAGAAGTTAGATAAATAGCATGGTTGTCAACAAAAGTATCTTTTTTTTAAATCTAGAATTGAATTGACCATTACAAAAAAGAGCTCGGCTCCGTAACAAGAAACATGACAATGTTTTGATGACTACATGTGGACAGGGGGTCATGTTTTGATCTATTGTCCACTTTTGACCTAAACTTATTTCTCTGATCTTTGCTTCAGCAATATTCTAAGAAATTTCAAGTGTTTTGACTTAAAACATTTGGCTTCAATAGTTGGTAATTAAAATAATTTTAAATACAATTTAAAATAATTAAGAAAGGTTTATGCCAAAAGAAATAATAACAAAAAAATTAAACGACTTTACAAATGTTGTTCACTTGTAATCACAATTTTTTTTTTCTTGTCTTGTTCGGCCTCCATGTAGAAATACTAGTCAATCATATTTCATTACAATTGTTATTTATTCCTAACTTATATATATATAAGTGTCCATCTGATGGCTATGTGGTTAGCGCTCTGGCCACACATGACGAAGGTGCCGAGTTCAAATCCCGGATTAGGCATGGATGCTCGTTGTGGTTTGGAATCTACGTTAAGCTGTAGGTCCCGGCCTAATTAGCCATCATTGTGCATAAAAATAGATTGTTGAACGTATAAACCAATCAACCAATATAAGCCTATACTGTCTGTAGTTCTTATAAGCCTTTGTCGTGTCTTTTTTGATTTATTGAAAAATCTGCTTGTGTACTGCAAATAACTTTCCGTATGAATGTTTTGTGAATATTAAAAATAAAGCAATTATTCATGATAAATATTTTACAGATGATAAACAAGCACTTTGGCGGGACCGTTCAAAAGAAAGATTCAAGAGAAGATGGACAATTTGTAGTTCAAATTGATACCTCATCCGCATTATTTAAGTAAGATCTCTATGAAATGAGATTATTATATGCAAATTTTTAAATTATAATGTTTAGAATGAGATGTAATTTTATGCATAATGTTCTTTCAGAGGCCTTGACAAAGAAGAGACTGTTTTATTAACCCATGGGGACAGTACTGAGAAAGTAGCTGATACTTTCAATATTACAGCGAAATCTGGCCATCATATAGCAGGTAAGTTTAAGGGTCTCGTTTGCTCTAAAATTCCTAATATTCCTTAAATATTTCTTTCTCCCTAAAATTCCTAAAATTGTACGCCGACCAAACGGTATAGTGGTTAGTGTGCTGGCTTCTAGACCGCGAGGTTGCGGGTTCGAGTCCCGTGTTAGGCATGGGTGTTTGTAAATGTATGTTGGCTTGTCTAATGATGAATGTTTTGGCGCATTATAGCCCTTGTGTTGCTGACGGCGCCAGATAATCTGAAAACAACCAACCAACCTAAAATTGTACTTGCATTTTTTGATAATACCTAGAAAAAAAATTAAACATTTAGATTCTTTAATTATTAGAAATAATTTTTATTATTAATAAAAATAATAGATTTTAATTCTTTAGAAAAGCTGGAAATTATCTGATTTTCCTCCAAACTCTTGATGAGAAAAGTGGATTTATCTAAATTTGAATGTTTGTCAAAATAGTATAATTGGTTAATTATTTAACTGTTATTTTGCTAAAAAGTTGTTTGGTGTTCAACTTTTTGAAAATTGTCAATTTTGGCAAGTTTAAAGCTTGGCAAATGTCCCATGCATAACACAGGGTTCCCACGGTCCTGGAAAGTCCTTGAATTTTTTTTGATGAAATTTGGTCCTTGAAAGTCCTTGAAAAAAGGATAAGGTTCTTGAAAGCCTTGAATTTTTAAGTGACCAATGACAGTGATGTAGCGTAAAATAAAAAAATGTGGGAATGCTATGTTGCGTTGTTACAAACGTATATATTTTTTCTGTGTGTGGGGGGGGGGGGGGAGAGTGAAAATGACAACTTTAAATAGTTTTGTTACTATTACTATAATAATCTCAAAATAGCTCATGAATTAAAAAAAAATTAAAAATTGCGTGTTTCGACTTATTCTTTTATTCAAATAATTTTATTAAACTATTAAGTTATATGGATTTTTAAATAATTTACTTTGCACAACCCATTTTAAAAGATTGTTTAACACTTTATAAAGGATTATAACGCATTTTCAAACATATTATTGACACAAATTTTTAAACATTTTTTACAACAATTTTCCAAAATGTCAGATATGCCTTACATGCAATGGGTTCGGATAAATTCCCAGATTCTGTAGCTCCTCGAATTCTGTTTTCAAAATGAATGAAAAAGATTGGGATTGTTGCAGAAGTTGATTGAAAAGTTTTATGGCTTTTCTCCTTCTCATAAAGTAAATGTAGAGAAGTTCCTCTTGCTTGATAGATCCTTCCTTTCCTTTTCCAAATTTGCTCCATTAATAAAATAATTGGAAAATTCAAATCCATCTGTCGATTTAAATTTCTTGATAAAATATTAATTTGTGTGCCATCTCAATCATCTCTAATTTTAAGCGGGATATTTCAATGTAGACTCATTACTTGCCAGATTTGCTTGGGCTGCTTTTTTTATCTTATCCAGTTCGATTTTGTCATTTCAACAGTGGTGATGATTAGGTGACAATAATAGTCAAAAATGGGTATAAATCGGAGGAGAAAGCAAACTGCAAAATATATATGATATGGCCATCAAAATCACTAGATTTTAAAAATGATCGGAGAAATTTCCTTCCTTTATTGCCGCCACTGTATGATTTTTTTTTAAGAACTGCTGCTACATTTTTGGAATAAATTCTGTAATAACTGTAAATGTAAAACTTTCCCATTCTCAAATCGAAAAGCAATTCAATTTTGCATTTTAAAGTAGTACATCTGAATTGCTTTCCTACTTCTTCGCAGCCCAATTTCGATGTATTCCCATTTGAGAGGGGGGGGGGGGGAGAAAAAAAATTAGATGAGGGAACGTCACTCCGCCTACTATAAATGTAAAGGATCGCCGTTGCCTCGTGTTTCCACTCCACTACATCCCTGACCACCGAAAATCTCCGTTTGGTAATTTTACATCTGATGTAGTATTTAAAATTATGGTCCTTAAATTTTTCTAAAAAGGTCCTTGAAAGTCCTTGAATTTTTTTCTTTAATAAGAGTGGGAACCCTGATAACATGAAAATATCCCATCTGTAAATAATTTTAGGGTGTTAATTAAAATAGAAATGTTTGTTTTAAATTTAAAATAACTTCAATCCTAAGTAACAAATGTTGTGGCCACAGAACCTGGAAATTAAGGAAATGTCAGGGAGCTTTCTGATTTTGGGAAAAAACAGAGAAATGTTAGAGAATTTTTTTAAATTTCACAAAAATCAAGAAATTTTTCTATTATTTAGAAGGTACATTTATCCTTATTTTGGCGCCATGAATTGCGATTAAATGTTAGAAGTTTCGTTTTACGCTATAATTTAAAACTTTTCATTACTGCCAAAATTATTTTTTTAAAAAATGGCATATTTTCTTCTTGGCATAAATGCTGTATTTGATCTACACATCTGGAAAAATTGGGGAAATTTGAAAAAAAGTTTGCTGTAAAATCAGGGAATTTTTTAGAAATCCATCAGGAAAATTAGGGAACATTTTTTCCCTAAATTTGTGGCCATTCTGAATATACATGGATTAAATTAAATATTTGTTATGGAACTAAGTAGTTGTTTTACTAAAATGTATATGCTTTTTATATTTATATTTGACACATTATGTTATGTTCCCATTTAATTTACAAGTTAATTGCTCTTTTCTCAGCTATTGCAAATGAAAAGCTAAAGATTTACGGCGTGCAGTTCCACCCCGAAGTTGATTTAACAACCAATGGAAAGCTCATCATGAAAAACTTCTTGTATAATATATCTGGTCTGTCAGGGAACTTTACAATGCAGTCTCGTGAAGCAGAGTGCATCGAATACATCAAGAAATCTGTTGGTAAAAGTAAAGTTCTTGTAAGTACTTCCGTGAAATCTGGATTTTATTTTAAAACCTTTGTTGAAGTAATTTAAATATTGGGAGAATCTTGTGTATTATTTCCAGGAGTGGCATTTGTTCTAAAATTCCTAATATTCCTTAAAATTTTGTTTCTCCCTAAAATTCCTGGTTTTGAAAATTCCACGATTCACCTCCAAAATCCACATAAAAGATATAATCGTCCAGAGCAGAAAATCTTTCTAAGATTTTAATTATTCAATTTTTTGAAAATCCGCAGTTTTTTGCCGATACTGAAACATGCTTTGAAATGAACGTGTTAGGAGTATATGTTAGCTTTAAAAGAAATATTTAAAAAAATTTAAAAATTATATCTAAAATTTTTAGAATCAGCCCTAAAATTTTTTGAAATACCCCTAAAGAATTTAGGAATTATCCCTAAAATGTTCCTAAATTTTTTTTGAATTATCCCTAAAATTCCTGCCTAATTTTTTTAGAAAACTCGCAGCGTCCCCTGAATTTACCTTTTTTGATGTACTTTGTGTGTGTGACATGAATCCCTACTCATGTTTTTTTTTTTTTTTTTTTAATCTTTTATTCATTAAAGTGAAAATTTATGTCAACTCTCTGTGACTGTCCTTTTTCATAACATTCTTTCAATATCTCATCAATACTCAAACTACTTATCAATATCTCTCAGTAATAGAATGCAATATCCAACTCTAATTAACTTACAAAAAAGTAACGCCTCTAAGTAATTTTGACTGCTCACGTGTCCACTAGCAGTTCATTTATTCCTGAATTTTTTCTCCCCCCCCCCAGATGTTAGTGAGTGGAGGTGTGGATTCAACAGTCTGTGCTGCTCTACTCAATCGTGCCCTGAAGGAAGACCAGGTGATAGCAATTCACATAGACAATGGATTCATGAGAAAGAACGAGAGCATTCAAGTGGAGGCCTCGCTAAAGAAATTAGGTCTCAAACTTAGAGGTAGGTACAGAATAGCAATTGATATAATTAGTGGTCGTCGTCTCGAGATAACCTGAGTAGTAGAGGCTGTAGGAACTCGACTTAAACAGTGAAACATGCATTTGAATGAATCCCATTTCTTAATAGGCCTAAGATATAAAACCTGTGTTAATTAAAGAATTTAAGTTTAAAGTTATGAAGAGATAAAATCATTTATATCCATTAGAATGCAAGCTTACGATCAATCTGAATATGACATGCATAGAAGGGGTTACATAAAACGTTCCACTAGAGGTGCTACTGCTATGAAGGGAAGTGGGTGGATATTGCAGCATGATTATCCCAACATATTCAAACAAAACAAATGTGATACTTCAGGGTGTCCAATAAGAGGAAAATGTCAGATATATTTTCATTTCTGTAAATACAAGAGAATTAAAAAAAAAAAAGTTAATTAAATCGAGGAATTTAACTTTTTCTTGTTTTTTAAGTTAAAAAATGATAAAAAGAAACTCCACATGAACATGATAATAAATTTTCTTTCAATACATTAATAAAAAAATTAAAAAAAGAGAATTTATAGATTGGAGAGATATTATGGGGAGTTTACTTTATTTTTCTGGTTTATTATAACTAAAATAAGTGTTTGTGTGTGAGGCAAAAAAATATTTATTCTGGAGACTCATTATAGACCATAATGTGTTTTTTTCTCTTGCATACTTAATGTTCATTCTTAAAGTGATTATTTAAGAAATGCTGAGCTGATGAATTATAATCTCTAAAAGTATCTGTATTCACATTTTTCAATTAAAAAACTATCAGTATTAATTATAATAAAATAGTCCATACAGTATATAATTCGATACAAAAAAGGAGAAAATAAAGTTAAACATAAATAAAACTGCTTCTTAGTCACTAAACATTTATTTCAAAAACATCCTAAAGATTTTTTTTTTTAAATTTATTCCTTTGAACTTTGCTAAGTTATATTAGATATTACAACATTAAATTAAGGCGTTTTTCTTTGTTTAATATTTGATTAGAGCACTATGTAGCTAAGATATTGTGCGTTAATTTACTTTTTTGTTTTCAGTGTTAAATGCATCCCAGAACTTTTACAATGGCTCCACAACTGTCCCTGTGGACAAGAAGGACCCAAGTGGGAGGAAGAGGGACACCCCTATGCTGTGCATGACCACCGACCCAGAAGAGAAGCGAAAAATTATCGGAGATACTTTTATGAGGGTGAATACTTTACATGGAAACTTTTTTTTTTAATCCTATAGTGCTCGGCTCTTATTTGATATGTCTTGAAAGATTGCCTGTAGTACTATCCTTGGAAAATGTATTTTCCTTTTTTGTTTCTAAAGCCCTTATAAAGCCTGCTTATTTTTGATGAAAAGATCATTAGAAATTCCTAGCCTCCCATGATCTTTTGAAAGCATTTTTTAATATTGTAATATTATTTTTGTTTTGTCTATTGAAAACTTCAGAAGAATATAAAATAAATTCAGATCCCTTCAGTTCAAACTTTTAATGTTTTTTTCTCCCCCTTTCCAAACATTCTATTTTAATAACTTTGAAAGCTAATTTGGTCAGCCAGTCTTTGGATAAAGAAGACATTGACAACCATATGTAAATTTGAATACATTTTGATGACCAATTTTTCTTAAGGAAATTCAGAAGAATTTTTTTTTTTAATCACTTTGATGTTTGTTTAGTTGTCAGAATTATATTACAGAACTTATATTCCATGCAAAGTTTTACCTTATATAATATAAATTTTTTAAAAATATGAAGGAATCGGTGGGAAACCAACCTTAGCCTACTTTTTTCAGAAATTGAACAGTTCAATTTTTGAAAAAAGTGGGCCAAAGTTGTTTTCCCACTTGGTCCTTCATATTTTTTAAATATTGGTATTGTATAAGATATAACTTAGCATAAAATATAAGTTTTAAGTCTGTTTTCCTAGTTAAAAACTTTAAAGTTATAATGTTTTGGTGATTAATTGAAATTGCGACTGAAATCAGAAGGGGATTTTAAAGTGTGTGGTCATGTTAGAAAGAAAAGTAGCTCTTGCTACCTCTTTTGATATATGTTTGTTAGTATGAGAGTATATGTTTTCATTTCGTCATTTCTTTTTCTACACACTGAAATCCTATTTGTTCAATATACCATTCTTAGGAAATTTTATAATAATAATATATTTATTGAACTTTTAAATCAATTTTGCGAGTAAACAACTACTAGTTTTCAGTTAATTTTAAACTTGATTTTCTACTTTTAAAGTTTTAATTTTTTTTTCATAGGTAGCTGAGGAAATTGTAGCTGATCTTAATTTAAAACCTGAAGAGACTTTACTAGGTCAAGGTATGGATATGTTTAATTCCATTAGGCACAGCTTACAGTTTTATTTATTATTAAACCACTTAGAATGATAAAATTTGTATTATTGATAAACTAATCAGATTTGTGGATATAGTATAAATCTTTCATTGTTCTTTATTGGTATAAACAGGGTTTCCACGCATATGGAAAGTCAGGAAATGTTGTGGAAAGTCATGCATTTGGACATAGGGTAAATTTCGTCATGGAAAGTCATGATTTTGAGCAGAAAAATGACCATGAGTCATGGAAATACACTCAGGGATGTAAGAGCTGCTCCAATTGCGCCGAAGTGCGCCAAACTGACTACCCTGCTCCAAACTGCGCCAAAAACCTCTTTTCGGCCAAGATTGCGCCGAACTGCGCCAAAAATCATTTTTTGAATTCAAAAACCACTTGGCAAGAATTTTGGCTCGAAATTTTAAAAAATTATCATGGAACGTCGCCAATAAAGCGATAACGAGTATTTTGCACTTCAAGGGCGTTTTTCGTCAGCTAACGTGCCGGAGCGGGTTCGCACTTGAAAATACATATTACATTCTCTCAGTTTAGTTGTAGGTTTTTCAAACTGTAAAGAAGTAGTAAATGAATCTGTGTACATCTGATTTAAATCTGTTTTCTTGGCTGATTTTAGTTATAGAATTTTTTTTTTATATACTTAAAGAATACATGATTATTTTTAGAATTTTTTTTACCGAGGCTCCGTGGTATTCTATTTTTCACACAAGCAATCTTAGTGCATCCGGTTTAGATTTGCTCTCTTGCCTGGTTTCAATAATAAAGAAATACATAGTTTTCTTTAAGCTAAAAGAAAACTCGAATATTTTTTTTAATTTCTAAACTTCTTAATCCAATTGACAGCCCCCTCTCCAAACACTTCCGGGCTTAATTTGTAAGTAGCATCGGTAAAACGGGATTTGAATTTTGAACTTGCCGTGGTGATTAGGTGGAAGGATTGGTGACTAATAGTAAATGATTTTTTGGTAACCCTGGATGTTGGATCATGATTTTGACTTGGCAACAAACGGGAAAAAGCATATTACGTCATTCTTTTATTGTAGCCAATTCCCAGAAAAAGCGCCAAGTCGTACCGTAGGTAGACTAGAAATTCTACGAAGAACTTGAATGGGGGAGGAGGATTTAAGCCTCTATTTAGAAAAAAAAGTAAAGATTTCTTGTATTTACAAATATTTGTTTTTAAATTAGCCGCGGGAAAGATCAGGGATTCGCGGCAGTATGGCCTTTGCGCCGTTAAACTTCAATCAACCAACCAGGGATTCGCGCTTTGTATTCAAACTGTAAAAGGCATGAAATCAATCTTTATGCATCCAATTTGGATATGTTTTCTTGCCTGGTTGTAACTAAAGATAATAAATATTTTTCTTAGTACTCTAAGAGTACATGATTATTTTTAAGCATATATTTTAATAAAAAAAAACCTAACCAAATGTATCGGTTTTTTTTTTTAAGGATTACACAAAACCACAGACTTAAGATCATTTTGTTTCCATTGACCTTGAGATTTCACATGGGAACCCTCTATAATCCATTTAGACAATGGAGAGTAGTGTTATAAAACAAACCACTACAAAAATTATTATTTTTCAACTTGCCTTGTAAATTTAGAATGCAAACTTATTTATATAATGAACAAGTTACACCTTTTTTTTACTTTAAATTAATTTGAAATATCAAGGTTGAAATATACAAAAATATTTGCTCCATCACTAATTTAAATGTAATAATTTACTGCTCCAAAATCTTATTTTTACTGCTCAGACAGTGCTCCAAAATCACATTTTGGTACTTGCATCACTGCATTAGAGATAATCTTGGAAATGCGAAGTATCCTTTGCTATCTAATGCCCTTCTGAGTCTGCCTCATGGAAATGCGGATGTAGAGAGAGGTTTCAGCATAAATAAGCAACTGTTGGAGAGTCTATTAAATTTAAATATTTACAGTATAAATGGTCTAAGACAAGTGAAATCACATGTTGAAACACTAGGAGGCTTGAACACATTTCAGGTTACAGTTGAGATGCTAAAAGCTTCACGAGGTGCTTACAAAAAGTATTCAAGCAGAATGGAGCAACAAAAACGAAAAGTTACTAAGCCAAAAAGTTGAAGTCATTACAGACACAATGCAATTGAAAGCTGAAGAATCTGATATACAACAAAAATTAAAAGCATCCCAAGAATTATTAAACAATTCTGAAAAAAATATTGAAGAAGCGATTAAAAAGAAGAGTATGCATCTCGTAGAAAGCGGACACATGCTTTTTAAAGAAGCAAAATCAAGAATCAGTATGTACTTAAAGAACCTGGAAGAGAACAGAAAGAAACAAGCTTTTGTTTCATTGCATTCTACCAAATAGGCAACAAAATGTACTTGTTTTCATTGCTTAAAAATACATGTATGTACAACACTTGTAATGGAGGACTTATACATTTTAATTGGGTTATTATTGGCAGTCTTATTATTTAGAGTTGATTATTGTATTTCGACAATTTATCATATTTAAAATCAATATAATGTAAAAAAAAGAAAAGAAATATTCTAAATACTTTTTAAGCTAAATAGGTGTGCGAATTTTTTTACAGAGTTTATTTATTTGTTTTATAATTGTATTTTCAAATTTAATTAGACATGCAATGGATTGTTGAAATACTTGTAAATTATCCATAATCGAATCATAACATTTGAGTAAGTAAATATTATTTTAATGAAGAAAAATAATAGTACTACTAATATAAAAGAAACCATTACAACTATCAGCTTAATTTTACGAAATTTACTTTTTAACTTTTTAAATTTTCAGTGTTTGTTTTGTGCTCAGTATTACAAATATGAATTCATGGTTTCTTATTGGAATAGTTTGAAAGGGAAATGAATTTCTTCAGACTTTTATTGTTGGGCCAGAAGTTAATGATCACGTTCTTTTTTTCCTAGCACTGATAATAGCACGAAAAATGACAAAAATGCCCTATCTGAAAATAAACACTACCATTTCATTTATCTTTTACATAATATATTCAAATTAATAATTATTCTTAATGTAAATTAATTTACATGCAAATTGACTTTTTGACTTTAAGTTAGCATAAAGTAGATATATTTCGGTCAAAATACTAACAAATGTTCGACAAATCGTTAATTTTAATGCAATACTTTACTGCTCCAAAACCGTATCTAACTGCTCCAAAACCGTATCTAACTGCTCCAAAATCATATTTTTACTGCTCCAAAACCGTATTTAACTGCTCCAAAATCCTATTGTTACTGCTCCAAAACCGTATTTCACTGCTCCAAAACCATATTTTTACTGCTCCAGAAGTGCTCCAAAATCACATTTTGGCACTTACATCCCTGTACACTGAATTTCATGGATTCCTAAACATCTTAAGTAAAATCATGTAACTGTGACATTATAAAAGCCATGATCGCTATTCAGCTCATCGAAAATTCATCTGTGTTTTTATGTACATTTTGACAGAAACAACGGTCACAGTTAAAAACCGTAACCAGTGAAATAATTTGAGACATCACACGAGTTACGTCTTATAAGTGGGGGAAAAAAATCATAATATGAGAACTGAAATGAACAGTTTTGATAAGCTTGTGTTTAATTTTTTTTTTTTTTTTCCGTCTTTTACTGTTTTGGTTTTGCATTGTTGATATCAAAACATTTGATTTTTAATGATATAATTTATTATTATTGACTTATTCTTTCTTCAAATATTTATTGTTAAAGATTGATTAGTTTTTTTAACACTGAAATATTAAAGAATTGAATATTTTTTCCCTTTTTCTCCTGATTTGGAAACAATGATTTTTTGCTTAATTTAATAAAAAAACTTTATAAAAATCATTTTATGGTATTATGGATTTACTTACTATGTTCGTGTTAGTAAAATTCATATAGGTTATTATTATTTTTTATGATTCGATTTTGAGTCGTAAAATTATTTGCTTCAGTCTTGAAAAGTCATGAATTTGTGACATTTTATTTTGGCAGTGTATAAAATAGAGATACTAAACATAACAATTGATGAATTTTATGTAATCATTAAAATACTTGGTACAATAGAACATATATCCAATGTAAAATAAAATTTTTCAATAACTGAACTTATTTGATACCAATAAAAATGCAATCGAACAGAATGCAAAAATTTAAGAAGCTAAGTGTGTCCCCAATTTTACTTGAAACTGAATCCTGCGAGAGGATTGGGTGCTAATTGTAATTCCAACATTTGTATGAGGATGGAATCTGATCTCCGATTCAGCTGAACTATTTTGTAATTGGTTACATGATTAACAGCATTAAATTTTATTCTCAAAGAAATTTAATATTGATATCATGAGAACAAGGACAGAGTAGTAACAGAACCTGGAAATCAGGGAAATGTTAAGGAGCTTTCTGATTCCGATAAAGTTTAGGGATGTCAGGAAATTATTTAGAATGTCAGGGAATTTTCTAAAATGTCATGAAAATCAGGGAAATTTTCTATTATTGTTGTGAAGGTATGTTTCCCCGTCCATCCATATTGTGCTGTCAATCACATAAAGAATTGTGGCTTGATTAGGGTCTACATGCATCTGCAAAAGTTTACCATAAAATCAGGGAATTTTTTAGAAATCTATTGAGGAATTATCTGGGAACTTTTTTTTCTTTCTGAATTTTGTGGCCACTCTGAAGACATTTCTGCAAACATTTATATATTTTTTCTTTATTATTATTATTATTATGCATTTCTTTATTTTATAAAAAAAATATTTAAATTATTTATAGCTGTTTATTTTAATTTTTGAAAAGCCATGCCATAGTTGCAAATATTTTAAGTATTTTGTATATAAAAAATTTATACCCTAAAAACTTATTCAAATTTAAAAAAGTGCTCTGTATCATTTATAACCAAGAATTAAAACTGTATCTGTACAAGTTGAGTTCTGCCATGAGAATGGTTGGAGGGATATATTAAGCTTATTCTCAAAACATTTCTTAAGAAACTCACTTAAATTAATAATTTTAGGAGCTTTGTTTTTTGAGATACAAAAAGAATAACAACCAAATAGTTCATAATTCCTCCTCTGCTCTACTTTTTTTTTTTTTTTAATAGTGACATTTCACATACATGTGCGAACCAACAGTCATTCTCCCCTCTTATAGTCACAACACCCTCTTGTGAGAAGGAGCAGAAGCACTCAATAACTCTTTAAATCAACTACCCATAGATCTGCCGCATACGACAAACGCACATTAAGCTCTGTCAATATGATTACCTTATAAACAAAGAGACCAATTCCCCGTCTCGTTACTTTCTCCCTGCCGGTACACCCATCTCCACATACATTTAAAAAAATTATTTCAAAATTGACTGTGAAACCTAACACATAACCGAATTGAAATGGATATTTTTGTTTGTTAATTCCATGTTTCTAAAATTCCATGGAAATAAAGTGCTACAATTTAAGCAATTGGTTTAATAGTTTTGTGGAAATTTTAACGTTTGATTAAATTTTACTGGTGAAATATTACCACAATATCCTAAATAATAACTCTGATATATAGAATTAAACTTTTTATTTAGCTACAAAAATTTATTTAAGGATTTTATTTTTGTCTGAATTTTATATTTGATTAATGCAATGTTAAAAAAAAAATAAGAAGTTATAATTTATTCTATTGTTTTCTAATCAAATAGGAACCCTTAGACCCGACCTTATCGAGAGTGCCTCAACGTTGGCGAGTTGTAATGCAGACGCCATCAAGACTCACCACAACGACACGCACTTGGTGCGGCAGTTGCGAGCCGAAGGTCGCGTCATAGAGCCCCTAAAAGACTTCCACAAGGACGAAGTGAGGGTTATGGGAAAGGATTTAGGGCTGCCGGACGAGGTGGTACAGCGACACCCTTTTCCTGGTACTACAATTATTTGCATTTAGTTTCATTCATAATTGAGCCTTTTCATTTTGAACCTTCTTCTCTCTCCCCCCCCCCTTTTTTTAAACAAAATTTCTCTTTAAAAGATAAGGAAGTTTCCATGTTTGTAAAGTTATCTAAGTTATTTTGTAAAGTTAGTTCCATGTTTGTAAGTCCATTTTAAGTACAGTAGAACCTTGAAACCTTGATTATATATAAGGTGTAATTTGAATCAAAGGTAGGTCAGATAATCAAAAATTTCAGTTAATAGAGAATTGCAAAAAAAAATAGTAAAAATAATTTTCATTAAATAAACCTATGTTACAGGTTATAGAAGGGTTTGAAATGAGTTTTTTTGTGGTTGTTTCGTAGATCTATCCGGGAGTCTTTTTAAAGACAGTAGTTAGATCTGGTTGGTGTTCAAACTTTGTCAGTCTTATTGAAAAACGGTCAAAAGCTTCACCATTACTGTTGTAGCATTGGTCTTTACTTCGTTTTGTTGCCGCTTTTCTTTAATGCCTCAACATGTTTGCTCTGAATTTAAGAAATGATTTCACCGTTAGTTAAAATTTGAAATCCCGGATTGTCGGATTTTTCACAAACATTGTAGCAAATGTTGAGTCATAGGAATTCTCTTGAAAAGGCAATGGCGGAATTTTCCCAAGCGTGAAAAAGTTAAAGTAAGGAGAAAGATTTTGGTTTTAAAAAGGGTAAATAGTATATTATTCGTTTATTAGTTTGCTTATTACTCGTAGTAATAGAGATTTCCGGATGAAAGAGGGATGGTTAATCGAAGTTCTACTTAATACAATTCTTGTCTCTCACTGTTGAGGCTTGTTTATGCGAGATGCGTCCAGGTTGATTTTCCGATTTAAAAAGTTCTCCTGGTGGTGCATATAGTCTTGTTTTGATTATGAAGCTTTCAGGTGTTTTCCTGTTTGAGACCTTTTAATGGACCTCCTGAAGAGCATTCTCTCCAAGACTTCTGCTAGTTTTTGTAATCTTAATCTTTCTATAACGTTATTCCGGCACAGTGCCCGAAATTATTAAATTTGTGGTTCTTAACATTTAGTAAATGTATCAAATGGTGGTATTGTTCAAAACTTCTTAAAGTTAGGGAGAACCAAAGTCATTTAAATGGATTATTAGCAAGTATAAAGTTTATATTTGATCAAAGCAACTTGAAGATTTACCTTTAAATTAAACTTATGGTGAAAGAAACAATTTTTAAATATTCAATTATAATTTTTTTTTATTTTAAATCTTTTATCCAAAGAAAATTTGTCAACCTTGTTCATTTGGAAAAATCTGAAATGTATCGATTTGGGCCATTGTGTGCTATTATTAACCCACTCTCGAGTATTTTTGTTTCAAGATTCTTGATAGGTCAACATCTTGTCCCTCTCTGCACAATAAATATGCTTATTTTAAGTACTTTCTGCATAAGCAACTGGACATTGCTTTTTATTAAAAGATGTCTTATTTTCTCTTGAATATATATGAAAAAGATTTTTTTAATTTTAAATAGAGACCAAATTTACAACCAAAGACTGTTATCATAAGTGCAGGGGTTGCAGTTGTCCTAAAATTCCTAATATTCTTTAAATTTTTGTTTCTCCCTAAAACTTAACCTTTTTGATAATGAGGAACTTGCACAAGTGAGGAAAATTAATATTTTTTGTATTTTCTAGTGTTATTCAATGAATATATTTGAGCAGTGCAATTATTTTTTATCTTTATGCTTTCAATTAATCAAAAATTGAGTATAAAATCAAAGTAAAAGTCCTCGGACCAAAAACGTATAAAAAAAACGTGACGTTGTTACGCATAGATTCCGTCGAAAATCCAATGAGGAAACTGGTCCAAAACAGGTTTTAGACTGGTTCATCATCTGCGCGTTGACGTCGCACACAAAAGTAGCTTTTTCCCACCAAATCGCAAAGTGAAAAACTAAATATTTTTTTTAACTATATCCAATCTCAGATTTTTGAAAGAATGGTATTGTTTTTCATGATTATTTCTCTACTTTTATTTAAAAATAAAACCAAAAAACGTAAAAGTTCCTCATGCATAAAATCCGGAAATTCTCCTATTTTCCTCCATATCCCGCTAAAAAACTTGACTTTCTTCCAGATGTGATAAGTGGGTTTAAATAAATTTGCATAGTTGGTCAAAATAGTATAATTGTTTAATTATATAACTGATTTTTTTGCTAAAAGGTTTTTGCCGGCATTGAAACAAGCTTTGAAAAGAATATGCCTGTGCTAGGAGCCTATGTCAGCTTTGAAGGAAATATCCCTAACTCTTTTAAAATCCCTAAAATTTTAAGAAATGCCCCTAAAATTTTAAGAATTGTCCCTAAAATTTAAAAATTTTTCCCTGAAAATTTAAAAATTATCCTTAATATTCCTACCAATTTTTTTTTTTGAAAACTCACTGTGTTCACTGTAAGTGAAACTAATTATTTCTTTGTCATTTTTATTCATTGATTCCACATACGTTTCTACTTCTTACAAAATATTCCCCAAAAAGTTCTCTTGGAACTTTTAATTTCATTAGCAGCATACTTGTTTTGCAAACAGCATTTACAAAGTAAAGACATGTTAGGGTGTGAAAGACCGTAACAATAACTTTTAACATGTGTGATTCTGAACTGTTTAAATGTTCTCCAGAAGATGATCTTACAAATAAAAAATAAGAACCTTGACAATTGGCCCTGTGGAGGGATCTATTTACAGTATGCTTTCGTAGTGCTTAGTTATTGTAGCCATGTTAAACCATCTTGGATGATAGTACTGCCAAAGGAAGTCAGCTAAATGTTTTAGGTTAACGCGATATCATCTCGCAATTTATTTTAAGCTGAATTCCCTTCCAACTGTTTTGTCCTTTAATTTCAAGGGCTCTCTTGCGTCTAATTGCCTTAAATACAAAAATTTGCTTAAAGCGCATTATTTGACCATATTTGCTTCTGCTTTGACAAAATTTCTTTTCTTGCTAAAATTTTTTCTGCTACAAAATTTATTTTTCTACTACAAAAACCTATTTTTCCTGCTACAATTTTCTTTTCTGCTTCAATTTTTTTTTACATCAAAACTTTTACTTACTACGAAAGGCGACTGGTTCCTGCTCCAAAAACTGCTAGAAAAGTGAGTTTGAGTCCTGTAATTTGTATGTAAATATTCTCAACTGATGTCATTTTCCAGGACCTGGTCTTGCTGTCCGAGTTATTTGCGCAGACGAGCCCTTCATAGATAAATCTTTTGGGGAAACCAGTGTGCTGATAAAAGTTATCATAGAGTATGCAAATTCTGTATTAAAGGTAGGTATTGTTTCATAGAGTGCATGCAATGTGATATTACTACTCCTGTGTTAAAGCTATTTAAAAAAAAAGATCTATTTTGAGAGACCAACACTTAATTTGAATATTTAATAGATTTTTGTGTTAGGATTTTGTTATTGTTCATAGCATGGCTAATCTTTTTTTATTTTTTATTACAAACTAGCTGAATACCAGTGCTTCGCCACGAAATTTTATCGTGAAATATTTTAGTCAGTTATGACGCCCCGCGTTGCGGGTCATTGGTGTATAGGCCCCAATTTTTGGTTTTTCACCTGCAGGAAGGTTCATCGCAATGCAAAATCGAGCTCGCACATAAGTACAGGTTTACTTAACTCGTTGAAAGGTTCATTGCTATGCAAACATGAGCTCGCTTTGCTCGATGAAAGGTTCATTGCTGCATAAGCATAAGGTCGCTTTACACACTAAAAACTAATTGCTACTTAAAGCCTAAATATTAGAAGCCCCTCACATGTCGAGAAACAATAAAAAAAAATCCCGTTAATTACTATAATACAACATCCCTTTAAGAATATTTTAACACATAATGTTTGTAAAAAGCAAAATTAGAAGGTCAAAACTACTTTTGTTGAAACCTTCAGAGCTCTAGGCCAATTAAAAGTCGCTTTTTGTGAAAATATTAATTAAAAATTCATAAAAACAAATTAAAATTTTAATGTTCTTTTTGTCAAAAGTCCATTTTGAAGGCCAAAACTATTTGTGTTGAAAATTTCAGAAATGTAGCCCAGTTAGAAATCGTTTTGTAAAATATTTGTTAATTAATTAAAAAAAAATTAAAAAAGAACTAAATAAAAGTTTAATATTCTGTTTTACAAAAGTCCAATTAAAAGTCTAAAACTACTAATGTTGACAATTTCAGCACTGTAGCCCTATTAGAAATCGTTTTGTAAAATATTTATTAATTAAAAAAAGAACTAAATAAAAATTTAAAATCCTGTTTTTCAAAAATCCCCTTAGAAGGCTAAAACTACTTATGTTGAAAATTTCAGAGCTGTAGCCCTATTAGAAATCGTTTTGTAAAATATTTATTAATTAATTAAAAAAGAACTAAATAAAAATTTGAAATTCTGATTTTTAAAAGACAAATAATTAGAAGGCCAAAACTACTTATGTTGAAAATTTCAGAGCTGTATCTATTTGAAGTCACTTTGTAAAAAATAATTAATTAAAATTTTAACATTCTGTTTAACATACATAAAATTAGAAAGCCAAAACTACTTATGTTGAAAATTTCAGAGTTCTACTGCAATTTTAAGTAGGTTTCTATAGTTCCACAGAGCCACAGACAGACACACAGCTTGTTTTATTATCATAGATATGTGTTTTCAGCTTGGTTTTTGATCAGTCACCACTATCAAATCTTAACAAGTTTTTGGAATCTCAAGAATGTTACAAAATATTACATTAAGTTCAAATTTTAAATAAAGAGGCAAAAGACACTAAATTTATAAAATGTTTCTATTTTTTTATTGTTTAAAAAATTATTGATAACCTGAGGTGAAAAAAATCAAAGGTTAAATTCTATATGAACTGCAGCTTTTAATATTGAATAATTAGCACCACAACAGTTGCTTCTGTCTGATACTTGCTATTCTAAAACTTGAAATACGTTTTTTTTTTTTTTTTTTTTTTTTAATTATATATATATATTACACATCTTCTGAACTTTGAATCGCTATAACTCTAGAACTGTTATAGTAAATGTGGAGAAATGTATCGATATTTTTAAAATATATTTTTATAAACCCTTTTTTTTTTTAATTTTTAAGCTGCAAATTTTATAAAAGTTCTAGATGTTTTAATTAAAAATGTTATGAAATTTTATTTAAAGTTTTGGAGTTAAACTTTAAAAAAAAAAAAAATGCTATTAATTAAGAAAATCTTAAAAGACAATTCATTTCATGAATCTTTTATGTAATATAATATTACTTATATGAAAAAATAAAAAATCACATTTTTGTTAAAATCAAAATTTAAAAAACACATCAATAGTGCTGCTTTAATATAAAATAGTTTATCTAATTGCAATATTTGAAATATATCTACTGAAAAAAAAAACCCGCTGATTTTTCTGATTGTTATTGTATATAGCTGTGTCAATTATATTCATGAACTAATATTGCCAGGTTAAGTGCATTATTAATTTTTCTTGATCTCGTTATCCTAAAAATAAAAAATAAATCGATTTTGAACTTTTTATTTCACTTTTTGTTACTCTATGTATTTTTACCTTTTCATTGATGTATTACTTCTGTTTCTACTCAAATTTGAAGTGCGTTATATTTTGTTTTAAAAAAGCTAATTATCAATGTTAACTATAAGCCTTTTACCCCTAGCACTGATTTTCTCTAAAACATGAGGTTTAGAGAAATCCTAAATTGAGGTTAAAGGTTGGTAAAAAAAATATCAGAATTTGTATTGTTAAATTTTAATTAATTTTCCAAATTTTTGTGTGAAAAAACCCTCTTTTCCTAACAAAGGTTTGGCTTTCAAAAAATAATCAAGAAAATAATAGGAAATTTTTAACCTCCATTTAATCTTTAGGTTATGTACTACAATTTAATGAAAAAAATACTTGTATATCTCTACTAATTTGTTAGAAAAGGTACATTTAAGTTTGAAATATCACGTTTAGAGAAAATCAAAGTTAAAGGTCTCAAGTCTTATATAGTCAATATTGAAAGTGGTAATTTTTAAAACAAAATATAACATACTTCTAATTTGAGTAGAAACAAAAGCATTAATGGAAAGGCAAAGAAACATAAAACAATATGAAATTAAAAACACAAAAATTATTATTTTTTCTTATTTTTAGGGTACTGAAGTCCCCTTAAGTAGTTCTGACCTAATTTGAACACTAATTCCTCATTACTTAAAATTACTGCAATTAAAAAATAATATCTCTTTATTTTCACCTTTTTTTTATATAAGCCTAGTACAATATCAAATTAAAAAATTGCCTCAATTTATTTACTTAACTATTTCACTTTGTTGATGTTTGTTTAGTTTACCTTGTTGTTTTCTTAGATTCTAATACGTGATACAATGTAGTTACTTGTCAGGGTTGGAAAAAATCCAGTTTTTTTTTTCCCTTTAAAAATTTTTTTTTTAAACTACATGTATACTATAAATAAAATTTGTTGTAAGCTAGAATAATTTATGTTCAAATAACAATGGATATTCCTTTCGAAAATAATTTAAACTAAGTAAATAAACAATTGTTGTTATTTTATGAGGACATTCAAATCATATTAAATTTTATTTAGAGGTACTATTTTTTAAATTCAAATTTTGAATATAATACAATGCAATATAATACAATAGTAATTGTTTACTAGATAATACATGGAATATTGCTCTTTGATTCGTCAGATACTTATAAAAATTTCAATAGTCTTTAATCGGAAGATTTATTTTAAAATACATTAGAACATATTCTATCTATAGTATTTGTATAATTTTTAATTATGTGAATTACTTTCTATAAAAATAATAGAAAGAAAAGTTGAGTTATTCAGTTAAAAATAGAAGTCATTTACAACATCAAATAATTTGAAAAATTGAATTATAAATAAATAAAAATACAATTACCTGGTTACTGGTATAATTTGAAAGGCAGCATATAAACAGTGATCATTCTTACTTACCCAGACACTTTTATGGAAATCTAAAATAATATATATATATATATATATATATATATATATATATATATATATATATATATATATATTTTTAAAGTCTTCAACTGTAATTATTTATATAATTAAAAAAATTATTTTATATCTTTTATCTAAAATTGATTTTTTTCTTTCAGAAACATGCATTTGTAAACAAAGTGACCGATTGCACAACAGAAGAGGAACAGGCTTTCTTGACTGCTGTGTCAACTAAACATAAATTCAAGTCTACTCTCCTTCCCATTAAAAGTGTAGGAGTTCAAGTGAGTATTTCTAGTTGTGAAGTAGTAATTTTAAATGAAGTTTTAATTAAAGTTAATTTGTTAAATATTATGTCAGATGTTAAATTAACTGAGGAGAGCAATGCATTTCAAACTTAAGCTGTTTTATGTTAAAATTTTGAATTGTTTCCAACCATTTACTTCATTCAGTGTGATAATTTTGTTACTTTGGTTGTTCTATTTCCAAGGTAACGATTTATCATTCTAATTAATTCTAATCTGCTTGGGTCCAATTTTTAATACATTCACTAGCCAGTTTTGTTAATTGTTTTAGACACAAAGACTATTATGACCTTATCATAGTTTTTTTTTTTTTTTTAATTACTAGATGAATCTTCTATTTAAAAATCCCTTTAATTATGAAAATCTGTTCCTGTGAATTTTTTCCATGAACTTCTAGAAATCATGCTTTAAATAGACATAATACAGCTCATTGAAACACTGATTTTATCTTTTTTGACCTAAATTTCAGTACTTTGAATGTAGCTTAAAAATTAGAAAACTGGGTTTAATTAGATTTGCCTTTTTATCTATGTAGTATAATTTAAAGTTGTCTGACTTCAGATATTTTTTATGGCTTTGATCATTTTTCCACGAAGTTCCCCCCCCCCCCCCCTTCTTCCCCCACGTCTGTTTAAACTACCCAAATTTTTGCTTTCATTTGAAATTTTTATTACCTTCTAAGAAAATTATTTTTACCGGAAACTCAATTTCAACAGAAATAAACTTGTAATGGTTTATCTAATAATAATTTTTGCAATTGCAATTGACAAAGTGCTCTATTAAAAAAAAAAAAAAAAAAAAACTCTTTAAAAATCTCTTAGTTTTTACTATTTTAACAAAATGTCAGGAGTTGAACTATTATTGTTTTTGTTTATATATATATATATAAAATTAATCATTATTTCATCAAAACTAAAACTGTTATAGTAACAACAGAATAATAATCGAACTGTAAGTTTGGTTTTTGATATCCTTAAATTATTTGAATGAACCACCTGAAAAAGATGTATCAAAATCTTTTAAGAGGCACACTGGTAGGATTATTGTTCACATTCTAAATGTGTATAATAGTATGAATTAGGGTTCCCATCGTCATTAAAAGTGCTTAATATTTTTTAACTTGTTTTCAAGGCCTTGAAAATGCTTAGAAGTCATTGGAAATTCTTAGAAGTCCTTAATTTGTGTAGATGTTGTGAACCCGACTGCAAAATTTATAAAAATACAATTCAAACTTGCTGTCCCCTCTTGACCGCCACTTATCTGCTCAGTATCGGAATTCTCTGACATATTTGTATCACGCATGCACCAACTTGTAGGTCAATTGGTTTGTATTTGCTGATTAGTGAAGTGGAATTCGAACGGAGGAGCATGCACTGTGTTTTACACACTGTACTTTGTGAGAGAAGTGTTTGTTTCTGGACTATATTTTGAGAATCACAAGAGTTTTTTTTTACCAACGATACCTACTCCTCCCATGTACTTATTATATTTAGCAAATTTCAATAAAAATATTATTTCAATAATTTTATTAATACTTCTCATACATAATATTGAAAATTTCTGTAACTTTTTAGGTAAAATATACTTTAATTTATATATAGACATGATGCCAGTAGACAAATTTTCAAAGGTCCTTAAAAAATATTATTTAGGTCTTTAAAAGTCATTGAATTTCATTCTGCGATTTGAGTGGGAGCCCTGTTATGCAATTTTTTTTTTATATTAGAATAGGATCTTTTTGTATTTTTTAATACATCAAAGTATCTTTTTAAATGACCCTTTGTGCTTGACAAATTATTAAATAAAAAAACATTTTCTTTTTCATAGGGTGACCAACGAACCTACAGTTATGTGGTTGGGTTGTCCTCGGATGAAAGAATCACAGAATGGGACAGCTTAATGACTTTAGCTAAAATAATTCCTCGTGTCTGCCACAATGTAAACAGGTAAGAGTGTGTATTGATTTATTATATAAAAGATTTTTTTTCCGTCTGTCTTGACTTTACTCTGATATGTATGTATGGATGGTTCCAATTATTTAGCTATGCCCTTCAACAGCTTTTAAGACTCAGTTTTGAAGCATCTATAAACGTCCATCACTTACTCTT
The DNA here is from genome assembly GCA_963978545.1 of Linyphia triangularis. NCBI lineage: Eukaryota > Metazoa > Arthropoda > Arachnida > Araneae > Linyphiidae > Linyphia > Linyphia triangularis. Next base: position 7,892,172 of record OZ021727.1, read on the forward strand.
GTGCAATGACGTACGTGTATGTATAGAAGCCTATCAATTTTGCTGTAGAAGGCTTTTTTTTTACAGAATGATTAAAAAAACTGATGGCTCGGCACTAACTTTAAAAAATTTCAAGGAGATTTTCACTTTATAAACTGTTTCTTGCTCTCGTCATATCGCAAAGCTGTCAATTAAACTTGGTGTGTAGGATGCTTTTATGTATTACTGTACCAGAGATAATGAAATATTCCACAACAATTCTGACTCCAAGTACTTATCTTTCTAAATTGCATTACATTATGCGATAGCACTTGTATTATGGACAGAACATCCATATTTCTGAAACAAGAGCCAATCCATTTTTAAGGTGATATTCGTGTTCAGCATATTATTTGGAAGTTATTACGAATTGAGTTCTTGCATATAAGAAGAAATTTCACTGTTAACCAGTGTAATTTGCCAGAACATGTCAAAACGAAAGTTTTTAATATAATGCAAGGAGTCATTCAGAAGGTCTTAATGGTCTGATTATGCCTTACTAAACCACTTGATGTTGTACTAACATTGTCAAAGTTCTTGTCCAGGAAAACTCTATCAAGATTATTACAATTTAGACCCTGTATATCCCTTGTGTATTTATTAACTCAATTAACAAAACTCTCGCATATTCATTCTATATGGCTTCAAGATTGGAAGATTTTACAAAGCGAGGTGAATGAAAGGAATATGATTTTCATTTGTGATGACTAAGTCAATTTAAATAGCAAAATAAAACGTGTTTGAGGATTTTCATAGATCTAAAGGGGAAATTAAGAAAATGCAAATTGTTCTAGTACTGCTATTAGGGATTTAGAAATGCTATTAAAATACTCAGAAAACAATGAGGTTGAGTCATGATCAAAATGCTTTTTTTGTAAATATGCATGATACCAATACGTATGAAGATAAAAAAAAAACTGTTCAAAATTGCAACAATCCAAATTATTGCAAGCTTGGATGGAACTAAAACTACATCCTTCAATAGAATACAGGGGCTATTTATGTTATTCAAAAGGCATGTAATAAGTATAATTGGCTTGTAGATAGCTATAAAATAATTTGGAACTAATAGTCTGCTGCAGTTATCATATTCTTCATAAATATTGCTTTTCAGAAACAGTTTAACAAAATTAAATAACATTTGTATTTTTTAACTAACTATATTGGCAGGTAATAAAAACTATAACTTCAGCACACTTCTCTTGATGTATCCCTAGAATGAATAAAACAAGTAATATCAGTATTTCAAGGTGGCCAACTTGCAAGTTGGGGAACATAACATTTAAGTTTTTCATGTCAAACTTGATATTAAGTTTGCAAATTAGTGATATTTGAGTTGACTTTGAAATGAAAATTAGTGAACCATGAAATAAACAAGCTAAAAGAAGGGGAAATACTTGTTAATATTTGGTTAAAATAGCTTTCTTTTTCGCAATAAACGTTGAATGCGACTCATAACCATGTTGGTATATTACTAAAAAAGAAAATTTTGATTTTAGATTTCAACTTGTTTTCCAAAGAAACTTTGTACTCCAGCTTTAACACCGAGCTGCCCGTTAAAAGTAGCACTTCTATAATGTTTTATTGTAACGGTACATCAATTCTTTTCCTCCAGGGTGTGCTACATCTTTGGTGGGGCAGTCCAGTTCCCAATCCAGGACATCACCCCCACCCACCTCACCCCCTTAGTGCTGAGCACTCTGAGGCAGGCCGACTACGCTGCCCACAGTGTCCTCCTGAGGGCTGGCAGAATGGGGGACGTGTCCCAGATGCCCGTGGTGCTGCTGCCCATCCACTTCGACCGGGACGTGGTGGCCAGAAACCCCTCCTGTCAGAGGTCTTGCGTCATCAGGACGTTTAAGACGCACGATTTCATGACCGGGGTGCCTGCCACCCCTAACAAGCATCTGCCGCTGGAGGTTAGTGCTCTCAGCCATGCTAATTTTAAATTTCTGAGCTTCAAAGTTTTTTCTTTTTTTTTTAATTCAATTCTTTAAGCAAATAATTTGCACTGAATCAAATCCAGTTACATAAGTAGATATGCTCAGAGTTTATACGTAATGGATCTGATAAGAAGTATGCGAGTAGATAAACGTAGCGATTGTTGAAAGCTGCTCAACTACCAAGCTACCACATTAACAGTAGTACAAACAAATATATACTTTATACGTAACGTAAAATTTAAATCCTTTTATAAAACTACTCTGTTTCCTTACGGAACTAAGAAACCTAACCAGACCAATCGGGCACCAGCCTTTCCCATAGTGCACTCAACACACTTGATGGCTATGGGTTTAGCGCTCTGACCTCGCATGCCAAAGGTGTCTTATTCGAATCCTGGTTTAGGCATGGGTGTTCGTTGTGGTTCGGACTCCATGTTAAACTGTAGGTCCTATCTTGCAGAGTGGCCACAGAACTGGGAAATCAGGGAAATGTCAGGGTGCTTTCCGATTCTGGAAAAAATTAGGGAAATGTCAAGGAACTTTTTAAAATTTCATGAAAATTAGGGAAATTTTGTATTGTTTAAGGCACGTTCATCCATATTTTGGTGCTATTTACTTGGAGATTTGTATTGGTAAGCCATTAGAAGTTTAATGTTACGGAATAATTTAAACTTTTCATTATCAGCAAAACTATTTTTAAAAAAATTGCATGTTATCTCTTTAGCATACATGTTCTATTTGATCAGGGTGTCTAGACATCTGGAAAACCTAAGAAAATTTGAAAAAAAGCTAAAATCATGGAAATTTTTAGAAATCTGTCGGGCAAATCAGGGAACTTTTTTTCCTGAATTTTGTGGCCACCCTGTCTTGGTTAGCCGTCATTTTGCATAAAAAATATGTTGTTGAATTTGCCAACTATAAAAAGATGTATTTTTTAAGAATGCATCAGGAAGTGGAAAAAAAAACTTGGGAGACTTATGACAAAAAAGTAGTCATTGATGTATTACACAAATTAACATGAGATTATATATTTTCATCTAATTTATATATTTTTGTAAATAAAATATTTCATTTAAAAAGAAAGAGAAAAAAATTACTGTTTATTGTATGTAAAGATGCCATCATTTCTATGGATTTTCCAAAGTTTTTACTTATTTTCTGTAGTTTTTACGGATTTCCGTGGTCTTTGTGGGTTTTATGAACGTTCTTTGAAATCTATGGAAAAGATTTGCATTGTTGCATTACAAGAAATATTTTTTTTCATACTCTTGAAATTCACCAATACTTTCGCTATTGCTGAGATATATTGTTTTTGCTGAGTGTCATGCTGAGTAATTGTATCTTGTATGCATGCATAGTAATGTAAGAGTTTTGGCCATGGATAAACCGTAAAAATACATAGAAAAGTTAGCATTTCTGTGTCAGCTGTCATTTGAATGTTCAAGATGCATGACTTGATGACAGCAAGTTGGTTTATTAGTATTCTGTAAAAGCGACATTTTAGTGAAAGTTCCAGCCCCAAAATTTGATTGAATGCAATGACGTTAAATCTATCTGCCAAGTTTTATCCCGATTGAATAACGGCAAGGGGGTTAATTAAGCCTCTGCAGATTTGCCCACCATTGACATACACAGCCTACCACAAATACACAAAATTGAAGTTATTATAAAGGATTTAAAAATACTTGATTTTATACAAATGAGTGACAAATTGTTCAGATTTTTTTTTCTTCTTGGAATCCGCTTGTCAAAATCCAATTATTTTAAGCAATGTTTCCAATATAAAAATTATTTGATGACTTATTTACAGAACCAACCTCTTTATGGAAGTGTACACTCTGAAAAACTTTTTAATGTATTTTTACCAAAATCAAACGTTTATCGCTTGCCTAGTATTTGCACAAAGCTGTTCATTTGTACAGTTTGAATTTGTAAAAAAAATTTAAGCATTTGTTTTTCTTTAATAGGTCATCGACAAAATGGTAGAAGAAATGTTAAAGGTACCAGGAATCTCAAGAATTCTGTACGACCTGACTCCCAAGCCTCCTGGAACTACTGAATGGGAGTGAAAAGTTCTAGATTTTTAATGTCATTGTGTGGGCTTTTTTTTTTTAAATCGTAAGAAGAAAAAAAAGAAAAAATTCAAGGAAATGTGTAAATACAAAGCCTTACTTTTAATACATAGTTAGTAATTTGGGAAATTATAAAAAAAAAAAGATAATAAACCAAAATTTATTTTGAAATACATTATCTAAAAACACTAAAGTTTAATCGCTAAATTTTCCGTGTGCATGTTAAGTTTACGAAATCAAGTACCTTGGAAAGTTGCTATTATAAATAAAAACGAGACAATGTTCGTGTGATATCCTTTTCCATGCTTTCATTGTTCGTATGGTTCATGAAGACTGTGATTTTCACACCCAGCTAGAGGTTAAAATACTGATTATATATCCTTGTACAGGTGTGGAGAATCATTTACAAGTACAAGGTGCCTATGGCTATCTGGGAAAGAACTTTAAAAAAAAAAATTAATTTTTGTGTTCATTTCATAATTTAATGTTTCATGCAAGATTTATTTATTGTGTTGTTACTCTTAACTAAATTAAAACCATTTGTTGGCTAATATTCTATTTACTTCGTTGTAAATTTTGAGATTTCCTCTTTTGTTCTAGAAATGTTAAGAATCTTAAATTGCATTGCTTTTCTTTTAATTAGTTTATTGTATAACAGAATTTTTCATATAATCTTCAATTATTTTAAAGTAAATTAACTTTTTCCAATGAAATCTCTAGAACTTCTACGATTTTTCAATAACATATTTTTACAAAATTTTCCTCGTAAATATGTTTAACACTGTATTTGTTCATCTTTAAATGAGCTAATTTTCAAAAGGGAACATTAGAAATGTTCCTTTCTAGAAAATAAGTTCCTCAGATGGTACAGAAACAGTGATAAACGTTCAACAACGAAAGGATGTAACGATAAATGTAAAGTAGATAACTTGGTCGATTGCAAGTCAGTGCGAGTCCCCTCTTGTAAAGTCAGCAATGCATCATCTTAACAATGGAAGTTTGGAATTGCTTATTTATATATATATTGCCTTTTCAAGAGATAATCTTAGATCAGAAGGTTCAAATAATTCAATCTTCTGGTAGGTTGTTACTTTGTCCAGTTTTAAAATGTTAATAATGCTGAATTGATGATAAACATTTTACAAAGGTGTGCAAATGTTTATATTGGTGCAGATTTTTTGCACATTGTAAATACAGTGGTTATCCGAAGATTCAGAGAGTGAACAGTACACAGCAAACCTTTTGTTAAAATAATAAAATCAGTTTGCTAAATGTGGAGTGGTGTTTATTTGTGTCCAAATAGTCTTGTAGTTCTTTGTTAAAATCAAGTTCACTTTAAAACAAACAAATGCAGCCTTTGCTTAACTTGCCTTTTGCTCAAACAAATGTGGCTCTCGGCTAATAATCAATTTATGATAGTTCACTTTTCAATAATCAACTCATTGGAATTTTAAATATATATTTTTAACTTCAGATGGTTCGAGTTTGACATAAATGTGTATGATCTATAAATTTAATATCTTGCTGAGGTGACAGCTTGTTTTGCGACTTTTGCAATTCATTCATTCATATTTGTTATACGTGAATGAATTGCTTAAGTCTGAGAATGAGTCTATAAAGTTATTTTCAAATAATTTTTCGATATTGTAGATGACCCACCAATTTGCATAGTACTTCATTTGGTGCCGGTAATTGGCAAGTTCACCTCGTGAATGGTAAATCAAAAATAACACTTTAAATAATTTATTGTTGAGATAAAACATAACATTCAATCAGTTTAATTCCAAATTACTAGTTTCAAGAAAGTAAAAAAACTAAGTAAATTGAGACAAATTTTATTTTGTCTCATTTTCAAACTTATGAAATTTGAATTAAAAATAATATAAAAAATCTCAGATTTATTCGACGCACGTACACGTTGGTCACATACGCAATTTCTTGGAGTTTTCATTCTCTTTTAATTAAAGTAAAATAAAACTAAATGAATTTTCAAAAATATAAATTTTATTATAACACAACTGAATAAAAATTCTTTTAAGCAAAAAAAAAAAACGCAACAATGTCAAACGTCCCAATTTTCAATAACAAAAAAATTGCAACATTTATTTATTCACATTTATCTTCAAACTCGATTGCACGATCAGAATATCTGGTGGAGGAGAGTCGTGGATCCGTCCCTCCAGATGGGATCATCAGCAATCTGGGCCCTGCAGATGGGACAGGTGCGCTCACGGTCAAACCACAGGGCAACACACTCTTCGCAAAAGATGTGCTGGAATGAGTTTAAAATGAACACTTGGTACATTCACATAAAAAGTTTTTGGTCGTATTTCATTTATAAAAAAGAAATTGTTTACTATATGTTATAAAAATTTCTTATAATATGAAATAAAAGAAATACAATATAATAATTTTAAATATTTCTGTTTCTATGTTAATATAAAACGGGAATTTTTAACAAAATAATTGAAGTGTAAGGCGCTGATGTATTTTATGCAAACTTAAAAATAAATAATTAGTTTGCATGTTCAACATCCTATTCTTATGCACAGTATCTACTAATCAGGCTGGGTTGGTTGGTTGTTTTTCAGATTATCTGGTGCCGTCAGCAACACGAGGGCTATAATGCGCCGAAACATTCGTCATTAGACAAGCCAACGTACATTTACAAACACCCATGCCTAACACGGGACTCGAACACGCAACCTCGCGGTCTAGAAGCTAGCACGCTAACCACTATACTGTTTGGTCGGCCTAATCAGGCTGGGACCTACAGCTTAACGTGGATTCCAAATAAACCACAACGTACATCCACGCCTAGCCCAGAATTTGAACCCTGCATTTTTGGCATGCGAAGCCAGAGCGCTAATCCAGAAGCACAAGAGTTTTTATTTGGAGGCAAATTAAAACCATAGAAAATGAAATTGGTATAATGCATTAAACTTCTAATATCTACTGGTATTATTTGTTTTCGGAGGAGGCACTAGGTTGGTTAAACTGATCTCGAGTCCTAGACTAGATATTTTTTTAGTTGGAGATCATATCTCAAAATTTGTTTTCTAATGAACTGTAACATGAAAAAAAAAAAAATGTTCTGAAGTATTTAGAGAGCGCTATGACAGAACATTACATCAAGAGTAAAAGGGAAGCAAGAAATTTTAAATTATCTTCAGCTCACAAATGTAGAAATCATTTTGCCAAAAGGGATACGCCCATCTGATGGCTGTGTGGTTATAGCTCTGGCCACGCGTGCCAAAGGCGACGGGTTCGAATCCCAGATTAGGCATGGATGTTCGTTGTGGTTTGAAATCGACGTTAAGCTGTAGGTCCCGGCTTAATTAGCTGTCGTTGTGCGTAAAAATAGGTCGTTGAGTGCATAAACCAACCCAAAGGGGATACATAATTTGATGGGTTTTTCAGGAAAAACAAAAGTTTTGTCTAAAAAGGTGTAAATTGCAAAATTAGAAGAAAAATTTGGAAATTACACACTTTCAAACATTTAGTTGTCATAAAAAAAATTATCAAAACTTTCTCAAGTACTACTAATATTGTAAATTATTATTATTGAAATTTGAGGAGATTCTTTACTTGGAATAGTGGGAACAAACTATATATAAAATTAGTTGTGCTATTAAGTTCGACAGCAGATGGTCAAAATGTAAAAAAGAATAAAATATATGCAGCATTATTATGAACAACAAAAATAGTGAATAAGAATGTAATTTAGTACTACAAAGTGTGTACAGAACAGTAGTGTTGCCAGAATTTTTTTTTCTTTTAGAGGGATTCTAGAAAAATATGTCTCATAAAGTCCACTAAAAATAATAAAATAGTAGAAAAAGCAGAACTTCTTGGAGAGAGAAAAAAGCGCAAGATTTTCACCTGAAACAACCTCCTTTAAATAATACGAGAAAGCAAAATCCATTAGGTCTTTAGCTCATTAATTTTCAATGCTTGTTACACTTTTTAATGATTATTAAGAATCTTGACAGTTTAATATACATTTTATTCCTAAAATATTTTTTTTTATCCATAGCCTTTGTGGTAAATTATTTGGTAAAAAGACTATTAACAAAACTAATACTGAAGTATATCTCAAAGACTTTTCTTGCACTCAAAAAGCAGTCTTATACAAATAGTTACATTAAGTGTTAAATAACAGTCTATATACTTAAAGAATGAAAAGTAGCCTATTGTATTTTTTTAGGATGTTTATAACAATGAATATGAAGCACAAAGCTTAAGCATTACTATCTATAGCACAATTTTTTCACACACATATAATTTTTGGTTAGGTCAGAAATTAATAGTGTTTATTTTAGCATATTAGTGTCAAATGTTGTCTAATAAAATAGACAGGGTTCAGTGGGAACAAAAATATCAGCTTGTTTGACCAAAATTTCAGTATTTTAAATGCAGCTTAAAAATTCGCAAAGTGGGTTTAATTAGATTCACCTGTTTGTCAATATAGTGCTTTTGCTTGGAGTGACTTTTTTACTAGGGGCTGTACCATGTCTGATAAAGAAAGGCTCAAAGATTGTATTTAAATTAATTTTTTTTCTAAGCATCTGAAACAATTGAGCCAAATTTATTTTCATGCAAATTAACTACATCTCTATAATTTTATTATTTAAAAACAAAAATTCCAATTTTTTTAAAGTAAATTGCAGAACCTAAAATTAGCACTTTGTTAAATGTTCTATTAACAATGCTATATTTATGCAGTACTATAAATATAAAAAAAAGTACAAATTTTTTAGTCTTTGGGAGAATAGATTAAATCACAAGTGAGATTACATTTTAAATCCTAAACTTCTAGAATAACACATCTTTCAATATCTTGTCTGGCTAAGATTATTGTGAAATTCAAACAGCTGCCAACTGCTTTGAGATAACAGCAATGCATACAATTGAAGATTTGGTATTTAGAGGAAAGCTTTTTTTTTTTTATGCATTGTTATCTTTTAAACTAGCCTACACTGGAATTTAAGGTGCCAAAATGTTTAGTTCACTGGAATTTACAAGAAAATATTTTAATATTAGGATATTTTAATGAATACAAATGTTCACATTTAGTGAAAAAAGTTTAAAGGTGTCATATGCTACTTACAAGCAAGGCAACCTGTGCCAAAAGCAATGTTACCATAGCCATGTTTTTATAAGTTAATAGAAGAAGCAAAAAAATATTTTTATTTGGTGGTAAAGACTAGTTGTAAATGAAAATCTTTTAGTTATTGCATTGAAAAGATATTAAATTATAGTTATTGCAGACTCATTCATGCAGAATGATTAAAAAAATCACAAAATTGAAATTATTGACATTCTGGGTGTAAAGGATTTAATCTAAAGACTGAAAATAACTCTTGGTCGAAAACTTAAGGTAGTGGCTTTTAACATGTTAGCACTCACTCATCGGTTCACAGTAAAAGGCTTAGGTAGACACCTTAGCTGGTACCGATTTTGTTATGTTTTCAAAAACTTGAAACAGAATATAAAGAAACAAATGTACTTTGTAAGTTCCAAATACACTAAAAGTGTTACAAAAATCAGTGGCAAACATAAAGTTATCACATTGAATCAATTACCTTGCATTGCAACATAGATGGGGATTTGTAATCATCTTGGCAAATGGGACAAGCGTCGCCAGCCGCTTTAATTTGATTGGTAGAAGGGGTGACTCCATATGTCTGAAAGGAGGAAAATATACACTTATTGTAGCACAATAAACAAAGTTGTTGTGAACTTATTTGTGTTACTCATATCAAAATTCTGAAGGCAATATTTTGCAAATGAGCCTCTCCTGCTGTATTACACTATTAGTATTAAAAAAAAAAAAAATTAAAACTGCCATTTTGTTTACATTTTTTCTATCCTACAACCAAAAGATTCCAATTTACGACTTGAAATCTAAGCAGCTTGAGAAAGTGGTCTGAAAATAAAGGAAACCATGCATTTATTTAACAATGTTTCATTCAACTTTTTCAATCAACGCATACAGCGTTCATAGATGTTTGTAAAATTTGATGACTCATTGACACTTTTCACTTTTAATAACCCCCAATAAAACTTCCAAATTCTTATTTAATAATGCAAAATTATTGTTTAAATACTTTCATTAGGAATTTCTGAAACCTAAATATCAGCACAAAAGCAAAATTACTTTAAATAATGCCAGGATAAAACAAATAGAAGTTGAGAAGAAATAAAATTCTTAAAATGTCAGACTCCAAGGTGACCACCAACAATCATAACTGCATTAATGGTTTGATATGTTATAAATATATACCAATTGAAGTAATATAAATTCTTAACATAGAATTGAATTCTGATTTGAAGTACAGTAGAGAGAGGAACAAATATTTACCTTGCTTTGAATAACTTTTATAAGTGTTTTCTTCCATAGTTTGGCTTTCTTAATAATGCTCTTTACCTGCAAACATTATTAAATATGAATAAGTCCCTCCTAAATACTGTGCAGTTATTTTTTGACATAAATCTCTTATAAATGCATAGGATAACAACATATAAATAACATATGTTAAATTTACATTCATAACCAGCTCAATCACGTAACAGCAAATGTACTAAATTTATTAACTGATTTGTTTGTTTAATAGTAAAATATTAATATTCATACAGTAGATTTTTTTATCTAATAAATTATATAAAAAACTATACTTATATATAAAGTTTATGAATATGTAGTTATATAATTACAGAATATTGAGAATAATTACTAATAATATAATAAATAAAATTATTTCATAAGAAAATAAAGCCAGACAGCTATGAAATAAATATTTATTAATTTTCAAACAGCTATACTAGAGGCAGATATATAAACTATTTATTAGTAGTAAAGGAAGCAGAATGTTAAATGGTAACTAGAACGAATTATAGAGAAATCATGTATACATGATGCCAAATTTATGACTAATTTAATATATTACAAAAGAAAGAGATAACTTTCCAAATTCTAGCCATTCCGAGCTACATCAAATGGAAAGTTTACAAAGTTTCTAATAAAGAGGAAGCAGAAGATTTGATTTCAAATTATTACTCCAACTTAAAACAACAACGAAGTATTAAACAAAAAATACACTTTTAGAGGAAAAAGGAAGAAGTCTTTAAATAACAAGCAATCCATGTATCATAAACAATAACATATTTTAAGGCATTTAAGGGGCTTGGTCTTAGTTGTAATTATGATTTCTCAATATATTTGCAAATTACCAATTATTCAATTTATTTTTTAAATCTATTTGACCAATGTTAGTTTAAAAGAGTTCAAAGAAAAAATGCTTATACATATTTAATGAGGCATAATCCACACTTTCAAATGCAAACAAATAATGAATTAAAAAAGATTAAAAAAAAAAAAAAAAAAAAAAGTAAATAGACAAGATAAAAGAACAGTGTATCAGTAAAATCAATAAGATTTTTTAAAAAAAATTGTGATTTAATTTTTATAGTTAAAAAAGTTTTTTTTTTTTAATTTTTTTTATGTAAAGTATGAATAAATAAGAATTACCTTAAATATCAAATAAGCAGCAGAGAGGATTACTCCAAACACCTTGCTGGGTCCAGAGTAGGATTCAGAGAAAAAATAAAGCCAATGCTGCATTGGAATGATGGTGCGATAAAGCTGGGAGGAGCGCTCTGTAAACAAATAGTACTTGCCCTAAAAAGAAAATATGTTTCAAATATTACAACTTCAAAGTAACCTCTGGCAGGTTCCCACGGAAATCACATAATTAAAATCAATGACTTTTTAAAGACCTTCGAGTTTATTTTTTTTAAAGTGTTATATTGATAATTGTGTTGAGGTGTTTCAGTTCTTAATGCACTTTCTACGTCACCCTGATTACTTCATAAAAGTTATATGGTGAAAAGAGGACAGTTTGTATGGAGATACTTTGAACTATCCAATAAAGTGCCATAAGAATTTCTGTGCTACAGTTTAATAGTTGGAATCTATCAAACATACACAATATGACACACATAATTTTTATGATATTTAGATTCATCAAATCTGAGGCATCTTTACCACAGTTTGCTAAATAAGAATTAGGAATAAAATTTACACTAACACATTAAAGTCAACATTTAAATAGTTAAAAACAATGACTTTTTATTCTATACCTTGCTTACTTAGATAATTTAAAGTATATTTTGAATTTTTCGGCAAATAATTTTTAAAAAACACTAAGTGAAACCACATTCGCAATTTATTAACAAAGAAAAAAACTAAAATATTGATTGGCAAATTTTCTTACCCACAATCATTAATGGCTTAAATAATAAATTATAATGGAAAATATTACACAATTTATTTCAAATGTCTCTTTGAAATTATAAATGGCCTTAAAATAATTATAAGACACACACCTTTTAAATTATAAGCATGAATTTGTGGTGCAAGGATATGGAAGTGTAACAGGTTACAATAAAAACAATTACATTCTGCCGTAAATTGCTCTTAACAGAAATTTCTAACTTCAATAAAGTGAAGGTAGTACATTAGACACAGTTAAAAAAATAATATAAATGAGACAAATTACAAAGATACTTAATTAAATATGTGAATATAAAGAAAGAATTCCTAATCAAAGACATACATTAAAATAAAAAAAAATAAAAACATTACATTGCTCCAAACATATATCTAAAATATATGTTTGGAGCAATATCTCTAAACTCATACAACCAGCTTACCTTTTTAGGAAAAGCAATCAACTTTCCTGGTATAGCGACAAAAATGACTTTCACAAGGATTGTAAGTAAGCGCAACACAAAGTCTGTGACAGAAATTATCCATAATACTTCCCAAAAGTCAATTGGGGAAGAATAAGGTGGAATAAATACCAACCTGCAAAAGAAAGAGATATACACATTTAAAATTGTTTGTAAATAAAAAAAAGTTAATGATATAACCATAAAAAAGTTTTTAATATAAATCTTTTATATGCATATCCAATTTTTATATTCATTAACACAGCACCCTTTCTGTTGCCAGCGTGTGCTTATTTTAAATATTAATAACATCTCCATCAGCATAATATGTGGTAAACTACTTTTCAAAATTTATTCATTAAAAATGAATGAGAATTTATGCACTCCCATCAAAATACCTTTTATTTATATTGATTAAAAGAATTTTATTATTTATTTATTCAAATAATTTTGGCAACAGGAAAAAGTTTATGCATTGATCGATTAAATGTTATCAAACTCGGTGTAGGCTATTGTAATATTATATTAGATACCTTATTTACAGATGATGAACAGTGAAAGTTAAAAACATTAGAAAACAGTTCTATGATATCACAGTTCACTCCTTAGTTTCCAGTACCGCAGCACTCCATTCATCGCAACCAAATCATTACAGTAAGATGTTTTCTCGTTCAAAGCTAAATTTCATCTCCTTCAAATTCAAAGTTGTTGTCGGAAGCTCGCACAACGAAGATTGTCTTAACATGAATCATGACGCTTGCTCTCTTGATCCCACAATCATCCCGCTTGCTCCCATTGATGGAATGTATCGTCATCGATATCGAATCTATCTCCCAAGTTTCAGCCCGATTAATGGCAAGGGGATTAATTAGTCCTCTGCAGATTTGTCTGCCATCAACAAACAAAATTGAAGTTAATATAAAGGGTTTAAAAAAAAAGATTAAATACATTTGCTTATTCTGGGTCCATCAGAAAGGACACCCTAACTTTGAAATGACATAACTGCAAAACAGTGAGACATAGAAAGAAGAGACATGTGGTATGTTGGATAGACAGGTATGGAATTCGAAATACATCGGTTTGCAAAATTAGTTACAAAATTTAAATGTGACAACAAATTGTTGTAAAATCCAGGGATGTGAGTGGCTGAAGACCCAAAACACTGAAATCATATGCGAGCAAAAAAATTGCACCATACTTTATACGTGAAACAAGTTTTAAGAAGTAAATTATCAAAAAATACTACATGATGAAAAAATTGCACAATAATAATTAATAACTTAATTATTTTTTATTCAGTAAGTAATAAAAAAGAAAAAGGATATTAAATCATTTACATTACATGTTTAATTAAGAAATAAGTTTAACACCTTATCAAGATCATCAGAAATCTAAAATTAGGCATTAAAACATATTTACGACCTGTTTATTACTGAGATGCAACATTCACTCACGTGTCATATGAAAATCTTTGCACTAACATCAGTGACTATTATATCGGCACAACATCCGAAGAAAATGATGATCAGGCAACAACGTAATTCTCGGCGATAGTGTCCGCGATAGAAAAATATCTCCCTTCCGAAGTGGATTCCAACATTACAGCCGATTTGATAATTCCCTGAATTTTCCGGCGATGATTTGAGAATCCTATGCGTTTTCCGGTGATGAGGATAAATCAACTGGTTTCCTCGCCAGTAAGAGTTATACCACAGGGTCGAGCATATTTTTCGAGAATTTTCTTTCGAAAACGGCAGATTTCATTTCTTTGGCAGAATTTTCGGAAAGAAAAGCAAAAATCTGCAGTGGAGAAAAAAAATTGAAAATTGTTGAAAAAAGAAAAAAAAGCGGAAGTTCAAGAGAAAAAAAATACAAAAAAGCGGAAAAATCTCATCCCTGAAAATCTGAATATAGAAGAATGAATTTATCGTTTCCCCCCAATGAAAAATATCCTTCGATTCCTTTACTAGATCAGTGCAGTACAAATGGTCACTTATGCAGAATTAAATGGTCTTGCAAGACAGTCAAATGGGTTTTTAGTACCCCTTATTCACCAATTTTGTATATTGACAAATCCATCCAAATAAAAATGGGCCGCATCTGTAAACCATATGCAGCCTTCATCAAATATATTCCCACCGGTAAATTTTGTAAACCCGTGTATTTAAAATTTCATACCTGTGTATCACACATATTGTCTCTTCTTTTAGCCTCACACTGTTTTACAGAACGCGTCACTTCAAAGTTAAGAGATTTCTTCTGGAAAGATTTTACATATAAGATCTTCTGTAGTCAATGACCAATGGGCATAGCGCTGAGTAAGGAAATAAGGTGAAATTATAAAGTTACCTAGAGCAAACATTTGAAAATGGACTTGTTTTCATCAGTAACTGAAAAACTTTAGATAAAAGAAGAAAAAAAGACACAGATTTCTTTAAAAAAAATTCTTAGTTCTCTAGTGCATGATTTTTTTCTGTATGATGCAACTGGTACTAATTACAAAAAGTATACTAATAAAAATAAGTTTTTAGGTATAAACAATCTTAGTATGACTGATATAATTAATTGCAATAAAATATATTTATTACTATAATTTTACTCCCAAGTTATGTAGCATACATGTTACACTATGCCCTAGAGGGTTAATGATATGTGTAATCTATAATATCGAAATTTTTGAAATGGTAAATTGATGCATTTGTTATTTAATTGTCTAAAAACATCCCTATCCATTTAACTTTCTGTTTTTTCAATTCATTTTAACTAGATTTTTGCTTAACTGGCTTATCCTTAGCCCCAGTTAAGGGGCAGTCTACTAGACTTTTAAGTGTCAGCACCAACTTCGTAACTTCTTTTGTTTCAATACCTAGTTAGCATGATTTCTTTTTTATTATATGTGTTAAGAAGAAGCCCTAGTAAATATCAATCCCTAAACTCACCATCTTCTGACCCAGTTCATTTAAAATCTACTTCAAACTACTTCATATAAAACCTTAAAATTTGGGGAGTAGGTACGAAAATGATCACTTAATGATATGGCATAACTATTGTTGAGTGGATGGGTTCGAAAGATTTGAAGGCAAAGCAGATCAAAACTTGCAGAAATTTATTCCGATATAACTCTTCGCAGATTCTCTTACAACTCAGAGCTTCTCGTTCTAGAAGACTCAATACAGCTCTTTACATAACAATAGAGCTCAAACAGCAGTTAAAAAAAAAAACTTTACAACTGCTACAAATCACCGCAAAAGACAATGCAATACAGTTCGCTTTAGAACTACTCTGAATGCTCACTGAGAGACAGCTAACTCAGTATCTCAACTCAGTAATTCCAGTCAACTAACAGACTCAACTAACTCCCTTGCTCTCTTGGCCGGCTTATATAGGAAAGTTAAACCTTCGTGAAACTTCCAGAGATAGAAATATGGAGGACTTTCCAGATCGTAGTCGAAAAGTCCTATACATGTACATGGGCACCGAAAATGTTGCCAAATGGTCACCAAGTTTGGCGATTTCTTGCCAAATTTGGCGAAAAAAATTAGTCGCCAAAACCGTTGCCAACTTGGCTCTATCTCGCCAATTTGGCGAGATTGCCATTACCATAATGTAAAATGCCCTGCTCCTTGTAAAACTTGCTTCCCAGCGTTATCTCTGTAAAACTCGTTATCAAGCATTCAGACACATATTGCAGGGAAGCCAAGTAGAGAACTCTTGCACTGCCTTATGCGAAGTGTACATAAATTTATCTTTTTAAATAATTAATGCTACAAAATATTTACAAATATACAGAAATTCGTAACACTATTTTCATTTAATGTCTATCTATAATAAATGAGAAGCAAATAACTATTGCAGGTGGCCCCACTGCACAGACATTGACGTAACGATTTAAAATATAAAACAAAATACATTAGACGCTACTTTCACGTTTTTAATTTATAAAATTTTCTTGAGTGATCGTTTTCGTACGGAATTTCAAGGTGGTTATACAAAGTAGTTTCTAAATGAACTGAGCTAAAAGATTGTAACATAGGGAATGACCCAAGAAAGTTAAGAGGAGTCCTTAATGAGTTTGTTTGGAGCACGGATGCTGAATAGAAGGCACACCTGACTTATAAGCTAAGAACTACTTACGCATAAGCTAATGTGTGATCCGCCAGAAGGGTATAGATTAAGGTTATGGAAATAATAAGATTTAAACAAATCAGGGCCAAATTTTTCAAACTCCATTTCCCCTAAAAATAAAAAAATATATAAGTTTCTTTTTTCCATAAAATAAACAAGCTATACATGTTCGAAAATACGATAAAATGGTAACAACCTGCTTGGAAACTTCTCTTTTTATTACCGTGTTGGCGTGACAAAATGTGGTAAATAGTCCCAGGTTCACCAATATACCTGAAAAATAGAAACACATGAAATATACAAAGAGCAGGACACTAAATTAAATTCATACCTACGGAGTACTTTTAAAAATTAAAGTAAGACACAGTTAAAAAGCAGAGCTTTTATTTTCAAAAATAATAAGTTAATTTATTTTAGGGAGGCCACTTTCTTGAGAGAGTACACAATGAGAATTACTGAAATTTTCTTTTTAAAAATCACAACTGGAGAGTATGTAGAAAAGTATTTTAAGTTAAGTTTAAATCACTTGAATAGCATGGATGATGTTAAAGTTGTGCTAGCAATATTTTTTTTTACGTAAAAACATAAGTACGTGAGGGGGGGGGGGGGGAGGAATTAAAAAAATTAGTTCAACCTTATAACACATACAAAAGTTTTTTTTAATTTTTTTTTTTTGAAAAAGTACCAATTAAATTATAAAATGAATTTAGTCTATTATAGTCCAAGACAACTTATCCTGGCCTCACTACATACACTAAAGCAGTATTAGACACTACGTGGTTCGCGGGCCGGATTCGGCCCTTACCCGTGACAGATTTTTCTGCAGCCCGCCGGCACCCCAGAAAATTAAAAAAAGAATCTAAGTTCACGATATGGATTTTTTTCTTTTTCTTTTTACATAATTGTAATTTTTCCGAAATAAAATGTGCTAATTATGTAGAACAGAGTTCTTCACTACGTGCTGAAGAAACTCGATGAAGAAGCTTCAGCAAGGTGGTTTTCATCAAGAAAAAAATGCAGGAACAACTTAACTGAATCAACTTAACTTAATTTGAGGCAATTTATCGAAATTGATTGCAAAAAACACTTCGAAAGACATCGACTCGATCATAAAATAAACTTAAAAATTTCGACCGCCATCATTTTACAATTGATAAGGATTAAAACAAAGTAATCAGGAAGTACAATTTAAATACTTTTATTAAAAGTTAGGTCAGGTCTCATTGAGACAACAGATTCACTTTTTCTTTTCGGACTTTGATTTACTAGTTGTGAAAACTATTATTTTTTAATTATTTGAAGAAAAAAAAGAAAAAAGAATAAAATATCAATTGTAATTTCAGCAAGATAAATTTTTTTTTTTTCCTTCCAGTTTTCAGAATCAATAATAATTAAAGATACGTATTTTGATGTATCTGGCCTGCAAAAAGATTCAACGTAAGTCAAATGGCCCGACTCAAAAAGTTTGTGGCAAAGGCTGCACTAGAGAGGTGTGCGATTCAGTGCACTGATTGGTTGTGCAATAATCTTGCATGTGACGTCTTGTTCATTAGCAATGCATTATTAATTGTTGTTCAGGTAATGCATTGCCTGGTTCTGATTTTGTCATTAATTTGGCTAATTGCATAATATCTTTCCTACATTTCTATCCTTACACTCATACATACTCAAGTATGTAAAATACAATCCAATAAAAAAAACCACCATTTTGAATTGAATAAGTACATTTAAAAACCATTACAATTTCTAAAAAAAAATAAAATAATAAAAGACGAGTTAGATTCCTTACCTATTCTATGATCAAATATCAGCTTCAACAATAAAATAAGCACAAAAGGAACATATTTCTCCGCAAAAGCAATCAGTGCCTGCAACTCTGGCTGATTCCTCAGATTCGCAGCTTGGTCCGCATCACTCTGAGAATTCGTCGCGTCCCCGTGCAATGCCAGGGCATTAACCGACGCCTCGTCCACGACTGGAGCATCTATATCGATCACAAAGTTCTCCTGGGATGCAACGGCGGCGGCATTCGCCCTCGGTGGCACTGTTGTAGTTTCGGCACTCGGCAGCCAGGGGGCTCTGGCGGGTGGGTTTTGTACTGGCTGGGTAGGGGAAGTGGTGATGAGAGGACTCAAGCCCTGGAGTAAGTAGTCCTGGAGTTCGTGAATGTGCTGGGTTGCCGAGGAGGCGATTTCGTGGGAATTCTGGTGAATTTGCTGCAGGGACCAAGGGAGGCGGGGTCTGGTCATGCGTGGGTGTCTATTGCCTTCTGCCATTGAGCTGAAATGATAAAAAATGATAATCAGATTTGTTAAACACTTTTCTTAGATAAAATCAAATCTATTTAAATTTTTACAAAATGTATTGGTTTTTTGAAAGTTTATGATTGACTTAGTGTTCCAGAGGACACTATCTCTAAATTTCTTAATTTTATACAGGACAGTTAGTCAATTGCTATTCGCCTGTAGCATATTACTTCTCTAAGAAAAACATGAAATACACAAAATATTACACTCGTAATCCATTACACAAATGGAAAACATCTAGGGTACAGAAGTTATTATATTTTGATTTGAAACAAGAGTAATAATTCAAACAAGAATAATCCAGGAATTGTATACTTTATCCTTCATAGAATAAGGTTGATACATTTCATGAGGTCATGAATTTAGTACACACTTCAAATAACTAAAAGTTTTCTAAAGCATGTTACTGTTTTCACCTTCTACGTCAAAAAAAAAAAAAATTGATATTGAAATCCATAAACCCAAACAGTTAAGTATTAGTGAAGAGGGTTAAAACAAATTATTTTATTTAAAAATAATAATAATAATAATAACTTTTATTTTAGCTTAAATATTAAAAAAGGTTGGTTTTTTTTTTTTTTTGAGGGGGGGAGGGGGCAAACATTTATCTCCCTTTATGCAAAATAAAAATAAATAAATAGTTCACCAATTTAAAGGCTAAGAATCTCTGCTTCTGACAAATACTTTATTATAACATATTGTGTAATTTGTTTGAAAATAGAAGTTAAAAAAAATCAGAAATGGATTACAAATTTTGGGAAGTTATGACATTTTACAGAAGATGGCAGCACTATAGAAAGGACAAAACCACAATTTAAGCAAGTTAAGGAAACCTAAGGAATCTTATATCGCTCAGCAATAAAATATTACTCGGATGAACTTCGAAAAAAGTAATTTCTCGAAGTTATCCTAAAATAAATGCACAGACTGTGCACAGGTCTGCTAGTAAATAATTATTTTTTATAAAAAATTCATAATTGAGATGTTTCACTCGATTTTCATTTAACACTGCAGCATTAATAATTATGAATGAGAATACTTACCTTAGAGAGATGGACTTTAAAATAAGCTTTTTACTAGTAGTACATTGTAGAGTAAAAATTAAAAAAGGATCAAATGCATTTTCACTTAATAAATTTTATTTTGGATATTTAAAGCGACAGAGCAACACAACGACTATAGTAAGCAGTAACATCATAACATCTGGATTATATTTTTAAAAAAAACAGAAATTAAAGAAAAATCAGAAATTTGGGAATGTAGATGCCTTCTGATCTTTCAAGGGAACTATCCAGCATTTGTATCTTGAATAGGAAGAAACCCAGAAAAATTTGATCGACTTATTGCTTTTTATAGTTTCAATTAGACTTAAGAACAATGTTTTTCATTTATTTCTGAAGACTGCTCATAAAAGCTTTTTTTCTTTGTTATTTTTAAGTAACATACAAAAATTCTAAAAAACTGGCAAATATCTACAGTGCAACTGTGTCGTTCTCCGAAAAAAGTACAAAAGCTTGTCAGCAATTTTTTCAAATTTTTTTATTTATTATTATTATCAAAAAAATTAATTAAACTAAATTTTCAAAAAGCTTGTCAGCACATTCTGTTAGCCATGGAATATATTTTAATGCAATCAAAACTCTTCTAAACAAGTAATATAAATTTTTAAATATTTTTTTGGCATTAAAAAATACGTTTACGGACATAATTCGTCATGTCCGTGAACTCTCGCAACCTAGGGGTTGCTTGCTTTTTCAGTATTTTAAATTCACTTTATATTTCCTAGATTTCTATATTCATTTATTCTTATCTATAAGGTATGTTAAGCAATGCTATGCCTGAGTATAAAGTTTTTATTAGTAGCTTAGTAATTTTATTACAATTAATGTAATACCTCTTGACGCAAGACTGATGCGTCACATCCGTGGACGACAGCACATTTTAGTTGTTTAACAGCCCACCATGTGACACAACAAGCCAACTATGATATTGGAAAGAAGTCTAATGTAGCCATTTTGGTTCCAATACACATTGTTTATTCTATATTTTAATACAAGAATCTTATTTTATCATTTACATAAGTGTAATTGGTGCAACTGTAAAGATCATACCGTTATTTCCCTGTCAAGACAAAATTAGTTAAGTAATAATATTGATTGTGAATTAGTTATTTAATAGTATTAGTTGTACAGATATCAATTTAATAATCTCATGTTTATAAACCCCAAATTCCATTCGGAACTAATCAATAACAAGGAAATTGTCATACGTCTATAGGCATCAATAAATGGAATAACTATAGATGATATCTGCCAATGTCATAATTAATTCTTGGTCAGTCAAGTGGTTGACAAATGTCCCCCACAATCAATTTTTCAATAGATGGCAGCCCATGGTCAAAGCCTTCTTACAGTTTTATTCAAGTTATTTTAAAAATATTTTTTTAACTTTTACTTTAATCTGTTAAATAATGTTGTGTTTTTAATTAAAATACCCACTTACTCTGATATTTGGTCACAAATTTAATGGTATTCACGAAAATTTGAATTTGGGAAACACTTGTTCCCCAAGCAACTAACCGCGAGACAGAAGGTCGCGCGCCTAACCAAGGGTTAAATTGTAATTGATAAGTTCTATGGAAGAGAAAATTTCACATTTTTTTTTCTCTCCTGCTAGATGATATAGTGCATTTTATGGAGAATGACTCATCTATAATTTTAAAAATATACAAAACAATGTTAATAAATTTTGAAACTGTCACTTTGGTTAGGAGTAAGAATGCGCTACATGGCCCCCACCCCTTTTTTTGGTAATTTTGATGGTTCCATTACAATTTGGCATCCATTTTGACAAACCTGTAGTTCAATTCAGTGGTAGCGTCAATGCAACTTGGCGGTATTTTACAAAGTCGCCAAAAGGGGGGGGGGGGGAAGGTATAACACATTTTAACTTTTTTAGGTTACAATTTCCCTGTAACACCTTAAAGGATATATAATAACTTAATTTAAGCATGTGAAGAAAACAAATAATTTCAAATTGCAGCATAATCCTTCAATTCTTTCTCTATAGAGTTTGAGAACAATGAAAAAAATTATTATGACAAAATTAATAAAAATAAAATCTGGTGATTCAAAAAATAAAAATCAACTATTTTCAAATTAAAAAAAATTCGATTGCATCATTACTGCTGTCACATATGTTAGCTGTTAATGGGGCCTAAATAAACTTTTTAAGACTACAAATGAAATTTACATATTTAAACTATAGAATACTTTTCTTTTTAGACTCTCGCAATATCTATTTTCAAAATCGCTTTGAAATACAGGTAGTTTTGGAGAAAAAAAGACTGAAGTTGTCGTTCGGCCAATGGGCACGATTTCTAGTTGCAATTATCACTTTTCCAGTAATCTTGAAATCTGTATTAATTAAATAAAGAATGTCTCGAGACAAAAGCTTACTTTCATTTAAAATCCAGTATCATAACAAATTGATTGATTGATTGATTGGGTGGTGTGAGATTTTTGCTCGCCTACTGGCTGCTTTATCTCATTATTCCTTAGTTCAAACAACTTCTATATTAGATAACAAAGAGGATCACAAGTCTTTCATTATAGAACTTATGAATTTCACTAGAGCTCTAGTTTTAATTAAAGCATCTTCTGAGAGATTGAAAATCCAAGAGAAAGAAATGGGAACTGGACCAAGAGAGTTTCTGAGTTTTTCTCTTGCATCTTCGAAGCGATGGCACGTTAAAACGATATGTTCGATAGATTGTTCACTACTGCAAAAAGGGCAATCTGGAGAAGATACGAGATTGAATTTGAAAAGTATGGAATTTGAGGGATAAGATTTCGTGCGTAGTCTAGAGAGCAAAACATCAATTCTTCTATTGGGTGGAAGAAGGCGATGGCCTGGTTTAATAGTTCTGAGGTGGTCGAAAGGCCCGGCGTATTTACTTGCAGACCATGCGGAGGCTTTTTCTTCTAAGAATTTATATTTGAGTAATCTATTAATATCTTCTAATGAAACAAAATTTGTGATAACATTTTCAGGTGCATTCTTGGCTGAAAAATCTGCTTTTTCATTTTCGGTTATACCTTTATGTCCTGGAGTCCATATTAGAGAAATACTTTTTATTTTGTTTGAAGCTGATTGAATTTGGTTAGCAATTAGATTGATGACACTAGATGATTTATTATTCACTTGTTTGAGAGCCGTTAAAGTTGATAGGCTGTCGGATAAAATAATGTAGTGATGATCTGAGATGACAAAGTTTTTAATGGCCAAAAAAATAGCAAGGGCTTCACCGGTAAATATGCTGTTGATAGAAGAAATACTACCAGATAAGGCAATATTAGTATTACAGTTAATTGCAGCAATTTTATTTAAACCATTTATTCTTGACGCATCTGTTGCAATAACAATTGTGTTTGGATCAATTTGGTTTTTAAACTCCAAGAAAAGATTTTGTATGACACTATCTGAAAGATGCTTGGTTTGAAAAGGAAAGTCTTTAAGATGAATCTTGATATTATTACAGACCATGTTAGGAAAGGCTTGTGGGATTATGTGATTTTTGTCGAAATTGAGATCAACTGCAAGATTTCTAAATCTTCTGCCTAAAGAAATAGGTCTTTTAAGTCTGGGTTTGAAGGATGCAGAGAGGAAGACATTTGGTAGATGAGAAACAGTCAAAGCATATTGCTTTATATAGAATTTTTTGGAGAGATATTGATGACGAAGCGCAAGAGATGATTCATTTGCTTCAGCCAATAAAACTGGTATAGGTGTCCATCTAGGCAGACCCATCGCTATTCTGAGAGCTTGGTGATAGAGTATTTCTAACTTTTGTAAGCCTGATTTACATGAGGAAGAAAAAATTTGGCAGCCATAATCAAGCGTGCTGCGGATTGATGAATTTACAATTTGAATCAGATGATGGGATCGAGCTCCCCAAGAATTAGAGGCAATAACTTTAACAGAGTTAAGTTTCTTTAAAATTTTCTTCTTGAGGTATTGAAAATGATATTTAAAAGTTAGATTGCTTGTGAAAAATAAACCAAGTATTTTAATATTATTTACAATAGGAATAAATTTTCCATTGAGATGAAATGGCCGATTATTGTTAGCTTTAGAATTTGAAAAATTTATACTTTCACATTTTTCTGGGCGAATGACCATTTTCCACGTAGTACACCATGCATTTATTTTATGTAGGGTTAGTTGTAATTTGTCGACAAGTTTGTCCCGATCTTTTCCTTGCCCACAGATGAATATGTCATCAGCATAGACAACACAATCTATGTTATTGGGAATGACATCAAAAATGTCCATCATGTAAATGGTAAATAGAAAGGGGCTCAAAACGCTCCCTTGTGGTACGCCCCGAGAAGATGAGAATAAGTTAGAAGAGCATTTTCTCCAATGAACGAAAAACTTTCTATTGGTCAAGAATCTAAAGATCCAGTAAACCGCTTTTCCTGAGATGCCTAATTGTAAAATTTTATAAATAAGGCCATCTCTCCAAACTGAGTCGTACGCAGCAGAAATGTCTAATTTAATCAGGAAACAGTATTTTTTCTCATTCTTTGCTTGAATAATTTTGTGGTGAATAGTAGAGAGAGCATATATACAATCTTTATGAGGAATAAAACCGCAGTGATTAGAGTTAAATTTGCTAGAAGATGTAAATTTTATAATGCGATTAAGAATCATTTTTTCAAATAACTTGCATATAACTGATGTAAGAGCAATTGGCCTGTATGATGCTATGTCCAGAGGCGACTTTCCAGGTTTTAGGATGGGTAAAATTTTAGATATACTCCACTCTTCTGGGAAGTGATCTGAGTTCCAAATGTGATTGAAAATATTAAGAAGATTTTCTACTGTGTGTGGTTGCAGAAGTTTGAGAGCTTTAGAGCTAATTCCATCCGGACCAGGGGAGGTTGTCCTAAGGCCTTTGATACAATTCTGGATTTCCGAGAGAGAGAAATTTCTATTGTACGAAGAATCCTCATCTCCTGAGAAAATGAATGGGATGAATTCAAAAATACCTTCAGAAGCAAAGCTCTCTGCAAACAAATTAGCTTGCATGACTGGATCAGTTACCTTGTTAATTCCAACAGATAAAGTATTGTTACTTGTAGAGGGAGAAAAATTTCTATTATAAATACATTTAATAATTCTATAGATTTTGCCTGTACTAGCTCCATTTTCACATACATCATTCCAGTATTTTCTCTTAAGAGATTTCACCAAGTTTTTTAATTTCGTTGAACATTTCTTGTACATAATCCAAGAGTTTAAATCCACAAATTTTCTGGATTTTCTTAGGTATTTTCTTTTCTGTCCTTGCCAGTAGCTGCATTTACTATTCCACCATGGGCCAAATTTTTTATTATTTATATTGATTTCCTTTGTTTTTTCTTTAATAAGGTTAGACACATAAAAATGGAGATCCTCGTATGATTTAAAGTGATTTGTTGAGAACGGGAGATTACTAAGAGCTTGTTCAATTTCCTTCCAACAAACTATTTTCCTTTGATTTTTAGAAATGTTATCGTTTAAATCAATTGAAATTTGTATAGGGAAATGATCACTATCAAATTGATCAGGGCAGATCTTGAAGCTTGAATGACAGAACAGGTCAGATGAAGTTAAACTGAGATCAATAAGAGAGGAGGAGGTTGCAGATATCCGAGTAGGAAAATGTGTGTTCAGAATATTGATATTATTTCCAATAATCCAGTCTAAAACTGTTTCACTGTCGCCTTGTTTACTTTGAGAACCCAAGGCAGGGTGTTTAATGTTAAAATCACCCACTATAACAAAAGGTTTTTCAATTTGGTCTATTAGATTCAAAAGCCAGTTTTCGTTAAATTTGCCTCTAGGAGAATAAATATTGACAATAGTGAGGTTTAAACCTTTTGTTTGCAGCTTAATTGCTAAGAGTTCTGCTTCAGGGTCAGACAGATTTTGAAAATTTAGAATTTGGCTGGAGTACTTCGATTTGTGAGCAATTAAGAGACCACCTCCTCTATGATGAGAATTAGTAGACCTATCTTGCCTGAAGATGATATTGCCACCGATGTGAAAATGGGAGCTTGGCTTGAGAAAAGTTTCTTGGCAAATTAAAATGTCAAAGTAAGGGAAAATAGGGTGATTAATCCAGTGTTTCTTACTTGTGATACTTCTGCAGTTCCATTGAACTATTTCTAACTTGTTGAACTTGAAATCTTAAATTATTGGATGAAAAAAGCCGGGGAAAAGAAACACATGGTATGAAAACCAAAAAAAACAAAAAAAAAACGAATTCAAAATCTAAACAAGCTATGTATGACGATTCAAACTAGGTAAATTAGAGACTTCTGTGGTCAAAGCTGTCTCCATTTCTTCCGACTCTTCAATTTTGGTTGATTTGGCGGTAATTCTTGAAGTTTTGTTAGTTTCGCAGCAGACTTTGGGAATCTGTTGGGTAGAATTAGAGGTGGTAGAAAGGGAGAAGTTAGCCGAATTTGGGTTAATATGACCAGGTTTTTTAGATTGAAGGGTTGTATTAGTGAGTTCTTTCCTTTTTCTTGGGGTAGCTTGAGTGAGGGTTGCTGGAAAAGCGCTTAGACTAGGTAATACTGAAGCCAAACACGTAGCAATCTGACTGACTTGGGTCGAGAGGGAGTTTAAAACATCAGTGGTCTTGGACTGTTGAGCTTGGAGAGTTGCAAAAGTAGAAGAGAAATCTATTAGAGACGATTGAACAGTTTCTTTTATGAGCCTGATCACTTCAGGTTTAAGGGTAGATGTTTCGTCAGACAAGCTCTTTGTAACAATACTAGCAGTTGTCGTGCCGGTTGCCTTCGGTTTAAACAAACGCCGAGCTTCAGCAAAAGAAAAGTGATTTAAACATTTGAATTTAAGAAATTCAGTTTCTTCAATGCGTTTTGGACATTCTTTGTAGTCTGCAGCATGAGGCCCGTTGCAAAGAACGCACCTCAATGGCTGAGTACATGAAACTTCTGGAGATGATCCACAGCGAAGACAAACAGGGTCTCTTGTGCATTTTTTTGTCGTGTGATTGTATAAAAAGCACCGTCTGCATTGACGAGGACGATCAACAAAGGTGGTAATATTTTGAATGGTGTACCAAATTTTTATCTTGGATGGGAGATTAACCCCAAGTACAGATACTAAGACCGTTTCAGAGGGGACGCGGCTGTTATCTTGTTGCTTAGTGAAGCGTCGAATTTCCGTTACATAGATGTCATTGCATTCTTCGATCTCAAAAGCAACTTCGTTTAGGTTGATATCTGTTGGAATATCTCTTAGGAGGAATTTCGTAGTAAGATTGTCCAATTGGATAGATGTGACTACAGCCAAACCAAGTAGATTTGTAATGGCACATACTTGCTCAGCACATATCGGGTTAGACGTTGTAATCTCGATCTTATTATCTCTGGTGAATTTTAAGTTGTCTATGCTTTTATGATCAGGGATTAGCTTGTTTATTTCAGATCCGAGTGACTTTGGTTTGTTACGAGGTAATCCAGTTCCAATTTTGTTAGATATGCTGACAACAAATCTTTGGCATCCATATTTTGCTGCCTCAGAAATTATAAACCGCGAGTCAAGAGTTTTAGAAAACACTCCAGAGGGATCCATATTACTTATAGAAGCATCATCCGATTTAAAATTTAGGATTGGAGGTTTTAGAATACTTTGCGCCACTTTGAGATATGGGCCAAATCTCTCCAAGGTTTAATTTATAATAATAATAATAAAAAAAAAAAAAAAAAAAAAAAAAAAAAAAAAAAAAAAAAAAAAAAAAAAAAAAAAAAAAAAAAAAAAAAGACAGAGAGCTTGGAGCAGTCAAGCTTCAGCACGAAAAGAAAAATATCACTTATCGGTTCTTTAGGCTTTAATAAACAGAAAAATCCAGGAAAAGAATCTAAAAACTTGCGCTGATGAAGTAGAAAAGACTTTATTCAAGAGCAGACAACAAATCTCCACGGAGAGAGAAACTTTTCGCAGTTAAAATTCAAATACGACAAAATGGCGCCATCGAATCGAACCATCATAACAAATAACATCGCACGTAATAAAATCAAAACAAACAATCATTTGATAAGACCATCATCGCATGCGTCCAGATCCTATGTGATTGCGAAAAAAATATTACCTAACCTTGCATAAGCAATTGAATGACGTCAGTAGAAACTGCCTTTTATGGATAATAGGTACCTTTGATAGAATAATTATACGCGATCTTTAACAAGATTTTTTAATAATCTTTTTGCTAAATTTGAATTAAATTTGTTTACCCATCTTCCAGAAAAAATTCACCAATTGTCAGCTAATTACAAACACTTATTTCTTTTTCTCCATCTATACATCAGCCTAACGAAAAAAAGCTGAACTTCACGCGAAAGCGACGGTAAAATTTATTATGCAAAAAAACGCAACATTTAAAAAAAGTTACCAAGTCCAACAACTTGTTGGTTACATTTTAAAACAATTTTACTTTACTGACAATAACAATAAATTGCCTCATTATCTAAATTTAAATTATCTATAAATTTACCTACATTATTAAAATTTTAGTTCTCACCAAAAAGAAGTCGCAAATTTCGGCAAAAGCAGCTACTGTTAAATCCTAGCGTAGCCTTCGTAGGAAATGAATATTACTCTAACATAAGTATCAGTGACAGTGTCTTCCATACCGGCGCAAATATTGGCAATAGAATCTATCACATGAACAAAAATGATCATCACAAAGAATGTAAATATTGGCGATAAGGTCCAGCATAGCGGTGCAAACTTCGGCAACAGTCTTATTACATCAGCGTTATACTCGGCGAATATAGCCACCAGAGCAAAGTAAAACTCAGCAACAACATCCTCCATAGAGGCCAAAATCTCGGCAATAGTGACCATTACATCAGCGTAGAACTCAATGGAAATGATCGTCATACAGCAATGTAAATAATGGGGATAGACTAGCATTAGAGGAAGCTGTGGTGAAAGAGGACATGAAATACATGCACTGCCTTGAAATTTGAATGCAAATTTGCATTAATCAGTAAATTTCTACCAAAAAAAAAGCTGAAATCTGCACTTCCGCAGAAATGTACCATGCGATTTTCGATGGAGATTTCATTCTAACATATAAAACAACAACTTGCTTTTCACTAACAGACTTGTTTAACATGCAACCGATATAAAAAGAATATCTTATTTCTTAATTTTTGGTACCTGTGATTGATTTGGAATGAATCGAAAAAACAAAACATTTTTTTATACTTGGGTACAAATGCAATTATATCTTGGCAAAGTTAGGCAACTTTTTTAACAGGAGAGAGACAAGATAATTTATGACGGCATCATCAAGTCATTCAAGCTTCGCAAAAGTAGATTTACCATCGACTACCCTCAATTGTAAAATGTGCACTTTAGTTAGTATTTTTGTGCAGAAAAAAGTTTTCCACCAAAAAAGAACAGATTGAAAAAAGTGCCCACACTGATGGCAGTTTCTTCTGGTGCTCACAACAAATTCCACAATTTCATTCTTATCAACTAAAGTAAAAAACAGCAAAACAATTTGACATCTCTATATAAAATGTGACCAGACGTTCCGCTTTTCCGTTACAGAATCCTAAGCAAAACAAAAATGTTTTTTAGAACTTCGTTAATCAAGAAAAATAACAGAGTGGGTAACTCATGAAGTTTCTGGAGAAGAGCATTGAGTGAAGGTTTTTACACAATTCCACCAGCGCTCAGTTGATATTTCCAATATTATAACCCCTTTCCATTGTCAGACATGCCCTGATTTTTAGTCAGAAAAATCTGGTCGTATTATCTATATATAAAAGGCAAAGCCCTCACTTATCACTAATTCTCCAACTTCCCATAAAGTCACAACTTTGAAAAGTGGAACAAATGCCAACAAGGGCAAAACTAGAAAAAGTAAGCTATTCCAATCTCGACCAATCTAACCAAATTAAAGGGGTTGAAAAAGAGTCCAATGCTCCGATATCCCACTTCCAATACAGTCACAACTCTGATATTTGGTACAAATTTCAAAAAGGGCAAGCATAGAAAAAGTAAACTTTTCTGAAGTCGATTAACTAATTTTAAGAGGTCAAAAAAGGGTCAACCATTCCAAGCGAAGAATATTCAAATGTCCCACTAGCAATATAGACATAACTCTTGAAATTTGGCACTCCGTATGAATGGCCAGCATAAACAAATTAAGCTATCCCGATATCATTTAACCAACATTAAGGGGTCGAAACGTTCCAATCGATATAATAACTACAATTTTTTTTACAAATGTCAACAAGGGCAAACATATACAAAGTAAGGTATTTGATTATGATACGCCAATTTTCAGGGGTCGAAACAGGATCTGACAGCAAAATGTAGAATGCATGAATGTCTTTTGATTGCAAAAATCACATGGTAAAATATGGTAGTGAAGCACAGGAATTCAGCTAGTTTTAGAATAAAATAGTGTATCTTGAGTGATGAAAGGTACAAAGCATAGGAATCAAACACAAAAGCAAAAATAGACGGTTGCCATTGAAAATAACAATTGCGCTAAGCAAGGAAATACTATTGTCGGGTTAACTAAGTGGCAACTCGGCCCGCAAACTAAAATTAATACCTATTTCGGCAGCATCATTACCTTCATATAAATCACCGCTTTGTCAAAACTGCAAAGTTACGTCGCTACTCAAGTACCGATTCTTTTTCCACCTTGCTGTTGGACAGGATCTAATATCTTACAAAATAATCCTCCTAGTCTAAAAATAGTAGTAGGTTTTGTTTAGAATGGTCATGTTGAGCCCTTTTTTCTTTGAAATAGTCACTATTATAGCCTTTTCAGTCGCCACTGGCAGTCGTGCAATTACCTAGCAACATTTAAACAGTCAAATCCTTTTTTAGAAACATTTTCTGCTAATAGTCAAATGGATCACATTTGGCCATTAGATGGACTGTCTGCTTCCTGCCCCTTAATATCAGGAATTTTAATCTTTTCAGAAAAAAAAATTTCCCGAGATTTCCAGAGTCGCGTTTTCCCTCGCCGAATTAATTAGTTTTAGCCACATATAGTCAAACCTCGAGCATGCAAATTCTTCCGATAACTAAAAAAAAGTATTTTTTCTTTAAGAATAACTTTCTGCAAGTCTGTTTTCAAATAATTCTTAACTTCAATTCTTTGAGTTAGAGTTACACAAATAGCACCGAAGAATAGGATTTTTTTCCCCAGAGTTACGACGACTTTTTCTAGGTTTTAGGGGGGTATTTTTCTTTTTTCCCTGAAATTTTAAGGCTGATTTATTTTCCTCGAGGCGTACAAACCCTGAATACGGATAATTTATTCCCAGCTGTTATGGAGCTTTTAATTCAAATACTATCTCTGATGACCAGAACTATACTAAACTCCAACTTAATTTGACATCATTAGAAGGTAGATCATCACAGTGCTCATAGGCAGTTAATCCATTTTAGCGGAGTGAAGACATAATTCTCGCCAAACCTTATAGCCTTTTGTTCTCTACAGTGTTGTGGTTTGGCAAACATTATGCTTTCATGCCGCCAAAATGGATTAAATACCTACGAGCACTGTGACGATCTACCGTCTAGTGATGTCAAGTTAAGTTGGAGTTTAGTATAGTTATAACATTAACAAGTATTGTCTTTATCCTAACTACTAGTATTCACTTTTTCCCCCAACACTAAGTTTATTCTTTAATTTTTTTATTTTAAATAATTTTAATGTAAATAAGGCATTTTTGCATAGAATAAATCATAAGAGGTTTGATTCAATCAGGATAATAAAGTGATAGTTCCAAATTACTCGTACACTAACATGCTTATGAGGGAAAAAAAAAAAAAAATCTGCTTCAAATCCATTGAAAGTTTTTCTTTAATACAAGCTAAATATTTTGAAAAAAAAAAAAAAATCCCACATCAACAAGACTTATTTCTTAGACATATAAAGTTAAATATTAGGCCTTTTCCTTTGATAATTTTATGATAAATAAGTTGATTAATTATGTTTCATGGAATTTCTGACGAATGAATTTTACCGGAACAAAATGTGTGCTTTGACTCGATAAGGAACTATGTAAAAACTTGCTTTGAGATCTTGAGTTTTTAAATTTAAATGATCTACTTGTAAGTAAAATGCATGGACCTAATTTCACATGCGTTTTCTTTGTTTTTGTAAAAATTAATTTAGTTAATAAGTTTTTAGATTTTGAAGATATTCAGTCATTAGGCTTGACAACAAGGAATAATTGCTAATCCCAAATTTGAGATATAACATTTCCAAAGAATAAAAAAATTGCACTTTAAAAGCAACCCCATTTCTTCTCAGCTAATTAGACATGCATTTATTGAAAGCCTTAAATTTTAGGGAGTAACTATCCAAATCAGTGCAAAATTAAAAAACTGAAAATAGTCCATATCGGTAAACTTTCCATGTGATTGTGAAAACTATCTGAGAAAAAAAAGTTACATAAGCTCTATAAATGAAAAGACCTGCAATATATTATAATTCATCATTATTAAAGACTTTATAAAAACACTTGTATTATAAACAGCTTTGATTAGTCATCGATAGTTCTGCATTAACTCGACGAAAAAAATTTAAGTACGAAATTCAGTCAATCTATAATAAACATTACAGATAACTTTTAGTTAATATTGCCTTGTTTCAGTAAAATGCGACAATTGAAACTTCATCAAGGTTTGGAGTCAAAGAATAAGTACAGATTAACTGTAAAATCTATCCAGGAGAAAAGTTGCCACCAGGTACTAGTCTAGATGGTGACGGTACTATAGAAACACGACTTGTCTAAATTGAACAGGGGTGCTCTGTGCAGCTTTTATCTTGATAGTGAGAAATCAATTACTAGAATGTTGTTGATGGACTAGTCTCGTTTCTATGGCAATAGATAACTAGGCAGAAGCTATTCTTCTGATAGACCAACAGTATCGATCTCTTGCTTTCCAGTACTCACATGGCTCCCACTGAAATCAAAGAATGAAAATTAATGACTTTTAAGAACCCAAATAATATTTTTAGGGACTTTTGAAAATTTGTTTTCATGTCTTTAATGTGACACTTTTACAGCTGCTTTGGTCAAAGCATTAGTATCAAAATCTTTAATGAGCAATTTGCCTTATAAACAACCTTTGATGATGGTCTTGGATAGCAAAACGTAAACATTAATCTCCAGTGCTCGTCTCACAGAGTACAGTGTGCAATTAAAACCATTCAATTTCTACTCCACCAATCAGCTAATACGAACCGAACCATGCACAAACTAATGCATGCATAGTACAAATATACCAGAAAATGTTGGTGCTGCACAGATAAGCGACAAAAATTAAGAATTTTTAAGGACCTCCAAGCATTTTCAAGCCCTGGAAAACAAGTTAAAAAAATATTAAACACATTTAATGACCATGGAACCCTATATTCATCGCCTGAAACACACTGAGGTTAACTCCAAGAATAGCCCACCTCTTGGCGGCTTTTTGAAATCTCACCAAGTTGGGGACCCCGTAAGGTTGCCATATTTCACTCTGTACTCTGTTGAAACTCCCTTAAGGTTACCACCTTGGTGACATTATCGTCATTGGCTTGGCGCACTTCCAAAAAGTCGCCAAGAAATGAGCTTTCTAGGAGTTTACCCACGCTGATATGATCTAACTAATATAGAAATATAAGATAATCAGACCAATAATGTTGTAGTTAATAACAATTCACTAGATATAGTTCAATTCCCTTTAATTTAAACACACCCTGAACATAAAATTAGAAAAAAGAACTAGTCACAACATCGTGAATATTTCCAGC
Source organism: Linyphia triangularis (assembly GCA_963978545.1). Taxonomy (NCBI): domain Eukaryota; kingdom Metazoa; phylum Arthropoda; class Arachnida; order Araneae; family Linyphiidae; genus Linyphia; species Linyphia triangularis. Next base: position 7,926,232 of record OZ021727.1, read on the forward strand.
ACTTTTAATGGAATCGTAAAAAAACTTCTCCATTCAACAATATTATGTCTCTCAGTTCCGTCACTTTTTCTGTTTCTTCTTCTCCGCCTCCTCTTCTTTCTCTTGTTCGATGGTAGCCACATAAGCGCTGACCTCATCACTATCCAGCATCCTCAACGGTTGAGCTTCCTTCATCACAGCCACCTCCAAATTCTTTCCCTGCACCACCTCCAACAAGGCTTTGATGGCGAACTTGATGGTGGACTCGTCCTCAGAGATGATCTCCTCGGAGAAGTTTTTCTCCAGATACTCCCGAACAGTCTTGGCGCTGCGTCCTGTGGCGTTTGCTTTCCATTCGTGGTAAACCCCTGACGGATCGGTCTGGAACAAGTGGGGGGTGCCGTCGTAATCGAACCCGGCAATCAGGGCGGATATTCCGAAAGGTCTGCGGCCGTTGCTCTGGGTGTAGCGCTGTTTCAACTGCGCTATGTGTCTAGTGATGTACTCTAAGGTGACGGGATCTTCGACTGTGAGTTTGTGGCTCTGACACTCGACCCTGGCTCGGTCTATGAGGATTCGAGCGTCGGCTGTGAGACCAGCAAAAGCCATGACAACATGGTCATCTAGTAGACAGATTTTTCTCATGGTTCGCTCTTCCTGCAGTTTGGCGACCGACTTTTTCTCTACGGCCAGGACTACGATCGCTTTTCCGCATACTCCGACGGCAGTTGAGCCTTTTTTTACTGCTTCCTGAGCATATTCAACTTGGAATAGGTGACCATCGGGAGAGAAGACGGTGATGGCACGGTCGTATCGGGCAGTACCCATCTTATTTTGCTCGAGTTTCGGTTTTGAACAAGAAAAATAAGTTCTCAAAACAAAGTATAGTCTGTATGACTACACAATTTTGAAAGAATGGCTTCTGATTACCGGATACAGTTAAGGTGACAGTTAAACTGAGTTCCAAGCTTTTTTACCCAATATTGTTTATTTTCTCATTTTCGATGTTTTAAATTTGTGTTAAAGGATCAAAGTAGTATTTACAATCAATTTACTTTTTTAGGTGACATTTAATAATTTTTTTAACACTGTGTTAATAAATTGTATATGTTTTTCCCCTTAAATAACTTTGCACTTAAATGAAGTGAAGCAAAGAGCAAACTACTGAAATTGAAAACAAAACAAGTCTATTTTCCTGAAAATTCATAAGGTAGGTGTTTTTTTTCTGATTTATTTAATTGAATTTTAATTATTTAGTCTGATTTATAAATTCTTCATGTTTATTTTATGTGCTTTCTTAGAGTGAGCATAGTATCTGTGTTGTAATTCTTACATACTTAATTTATCCCTTTTTATAGAATGAACAACATGACATCTATTATGAGGCCATTACCAAAAGTCAGTATTCTAGACAAGCCATTGAGCAAAGGCAGATCTGAGGTAATTTTTTTTTCCAAGAATCTTAGACACCTGTTTCATACTAATTCTATGTACTTAATATCAAAATATCTTTAAGCAATTCCCTTAACGTTCTGCCTATTTTGTATACTTGATGTATGTAATCCAATTTATACTTCAGAACATATTACTAACTAACTGTGTTACTCCATGTTTCTGAGATTAGTCAATGTGTATGGATTCCAGCTTTTGATACTTTGCAAACCAGGCTTGCTTTACTTGCTAAATGTTCATTTTATGCAAGCACTGTTTGCTTTTCTTGCTAATTATTGCTACACAAGCGTAAGCTTGCTTAAAATATTCTAAAAACCTTGACTCTAAACCCTTCTATAAACCTTGACTCACTTTGTTTGCTTCCTGTCTTCTTTTCAAAGAGAATTCTTCTTAAAAACCTTTTCCTCATAAATACAAACCACCAATAAGAAAAAACCTCTGTTTTTAAAAATATGAGTATAATTATCAGGTGTTCATTGTTCACCAGCTATTAATTAATATTATGTATAGCAGAACATTAATCACTTTATATTTTGACAATTTGGATTTTAAATTGGAATTTTTAAAAAATATTTTTGACAGCTATGTGCAGGGTATATTTGTTGTCTAACAAGTACTTTTTATACTGATTGTATTATATCAATCAACTATTTTCTTAAAAATTCAGTTTCCTAATGCAACTGAAATTTTTCTTTTGCTGCTTTGATTTAAATTGGATTTAAAGTGTTACAAATTTGTTCTTGTAGTGAGGGCAATTTGAAACACTTTTTGTATTAAAATCCACTTACGTGCATATTGAATGGTGTTATAATTTATTGAAGAATATTTAAAAATATATATATATTGCTTGCGTGTGTAGTATCCAGTGTTAAGTTCGAAATTTAGAATTTATTAAAAAAATATATAGATTTTTGTTGACTTTGAAGAAACTTTATTAATAACATGCATTAATTTGTTGCTGCTTGAATTTTTTCTTCTTTTTTTTTCCAGATAAACATCAGTACTTTTGCCCTTTTGTTTTCGGAAATCGTGCAGTATTGCCAGAACAGGGTTCTGTCTGTACCTGAATTGCAGTCTAGGTGAGAAAAGCATCAGATTTGAGTCTATTTGATCAGAAATACTATTTAACATTTTTGATGCATTTACTTCATTTAGCTTCTTTACTGAACTGTAAGTGAGAAGCTTATGCAAAGGATTTGCCCTTATATTTGAAGTGAACAGCTACTGTTCCAATTGCTTACAAACAATTATGTAGTAAACTATGTATCAAATTAAATACCTCAGCAAAGCAAATTTTTGTACGAAATACCAACCAGGTCTGTGTTTATGAAATTTTCACAACAAGTCCTCTAGAAATGTGCCGTATTGAAAGTCCTGATAAGATTAACAAGTAATTCTATATTTAACTTCTAAATGCAGGGGTCGCATTTGCCCTAAAATTCCTAATATTCCTTACATTTTTGTACCTCCCTTAAATTGTACTTATATTTCTCGATAATTCCTAAAAAAACGCAACATTCCCCGATTTTCTTCCAAAAGCGATGAAAAGAACCTCTAGATCAAAAAGGTGGATCTAATTAAATTTGCGTGTTTGTCATAATAGTATAACTGTTTAATTCTATAACTGTTATTTCTCTAAAAAGTTGTTTGACTTCGGATTTTTTGAAAATTATTGAAATTGCGGTATTGAAACAAGCTTTGGAAAGAAAATATCTGTGTTAAGAGCCTATGTCAGCTTAAAAAAAAAAGAAAATTCCTAAATGTTTTTAAAATATCCTTAGAATTTTAAGAAGTATCCCTAAAATTTTTAGAATTATTCCTAAAGTTTTTGTAAATTATTCCTGAAATTTTTGGAAATATCTTTAAAAATTCCTACATGAATTTCTCAGATCATAAATTTTTGCAATCTTCAGTAGGTTTGCTACTTGTGGAATTGATAATACAATGAGTTAATAAGGGATAAGGTAAGTAATAAGAATATGCAAAGTCTAGCAAGAAAAAATTTCACAAAATTGGGGAGTTTGGCTACAAAATATTAACTAACAAAAGTCTAATAGTGTGAAATCTTAATTTACAGCTAATACAATTTCATATAGAGTTTGTACTCAATTGGGTTTGAATGGGATAACTCCACTAGTTAAAGTTTTAAGCTCTTTTGATCACATTTACAGCAGATGCAGTGAGTTTTCTGAAAATTTTATTCCTTCTATAATTACTAATTTAATATGGAATTGTAGAAGGAAACCATGTTTGTACTTTTCAAGATATACATGTTGACATGTATGTTGTATAAGGTATCATATGGCATATGCACCCATCTAACTAGGTAGACAGTTTTTACTGTGTGAAATTTTTTATCAGGTGATTATTTTACTGTGATCTGTACTTTAATTTTTTTTGCTGGCAGACAAAATCTGCCTACTTGTGTTTCCTTGTTTCTACCAGTTGCTTTTTATTGAGGAAAAAAATATTTAGGTCTTCCTTTTGAAATAGTTGTAACATGTGAAAAATATAATTTATGAAATATTTCAACTTAAACTTAATTCTTTTCTAGGTTATCTGAAATGGGCTATCATGTAGGCCAGCGAATGGTTGACACATTATTTGTTCGAGAGAAAAACTTTAAAAGAGAGACAAAGCTTCTCAATATATTAATATTCATCAAGACCACATTGTGGAAGGTAAGTATGTAATAAAACTCTAATGTCTATATCTACACATTTTCCTCTACACCCATTTCATTCAATATGTTTAAACTATCACCAACCCTCTCAAAAGTGAAATTCTTTTCTGTAATCTCCTACCATTTCTGAAATGGCTCTATTTTTGTAAATTATATCTGCATTGCAGAAGAAAACGTTTGAAGCATTTGGGATGCAATAGAAAATTCAAAGTTATTTTGTACATTTTATTTTTGCTTTCTTATTTTTCCTATTACAATTAGATCGGCAGTTCTAAAAAACTATCCTCAGATGGGAATATTTTAATGTTGTTTTACTATTGTGGAAATTGACTGATATTCCTTACTGTTTTCTGCACCAAATTTAACATAAACTGTTGCAAATATATCCAGGTATTATAAATTGTAGAGTTTAGAGTGACAATACTTTTGAAAAATAATTAAAGAATTTATATTGGTTGGCATTCCATCCTGTGTAATCAATTTTAAACATATTAATTAATTTTGTGTTCATTTAACTTTTATTTTTACCAATTTAGACAAAATTTTGATTCTAGAACATTTTAATTATGTGATGTACAGTCTCATCTCGTTAACGTAAAGTCGCTGGGGCCGCTGAAATTGTTTACATTCACCAAATTTTGTGTTAAACAAATAAATTAATGTTAAGTTTTAAGTACAGAGAACTGCTTTTACTTCACGTTAAACAGGATTCCATGTTAAACGATTTCATGTTAATGGAGTTTGACTGTATTTATAAAGTATTTATTAAAATAAGAGTGTTTTTATAAACTGAAATTAAAATCATGTATTTTATAAGTACTTGAGAGATGAGGAGTTTTTTTTATTGATCCAATTATATTTTGAAGGAAATTATGTTTTTTTTTTTTTTTTATGAAACTTTACTCAAAATGTCTTCTTTACTATTTAAATTTTTGCTCAGTATAATATGTATATCACTTAAAAATATTTAATTTTCATGCAAAGTTTTATGTACTAATGTAATTGAATTGATAAGAAGGGTATAAAACATTCTTTTACTAGTTTAAATAATGCTAGTGTAATGTATTGAAAACTTACATATGTTGAGGTAAAATTTTGTTTACAGTACGTCAGAATTTTGTTTTTTTTCTTTTATGTAGTACCAGAAGTTTGATAGTATAATTTTGAGTAATAAATTGAATATTCAACATGAATTTTATTGAATATTTTATGTGATGTGTTTACTAATGTATGTGCTGTTGCATTTGTTTTTCTTAGACTTTGTTTGGAAAAGAAGCAGATAAGCTGGAACATGCCAATGATGATAAGAAAACATGTATCCTTTTCTAAGAAAACATGTATCAATTTCTTTTCATTTTAGTAAGGTATTTAGGAGTTGATAGTTAAAATAGAGTTATAAACATTTGCTTGTGTATATGATAAAAAATTGATTATTGTTTATTCTTCAAAACAATTCTTATAAATTTTTTGGAATTAACACAGAATTTTTCATTATAGCTCAATTAACACAGTTAATATTTTTATAAAAATCTTTTCTAGAGTTCTTTTAATATTTGTTTTTGCATTACATTTTCATATTTTTGTGGAAATATTGATTATGTAGTTTCTACCTACTTTTGTTGGGAGTTTTTGAATATGCTTTATAGAGAATTTCATTCTTGGTATATAATATATGTAAATAATTTTCTGTATTATATTTCTTTTCTATAAAAAAAAAGTATAATTGCCCTTATAAAAAAGATTGATTTTTTATAGACATGTTAATCACTTCATCTCAACAAATTACTATTTCAATAATTACAATATCGATGAATTTTTTGTATCAGTAAATCAGTTTTATAAATTAATTTTCGTAAATGCCATTAATTTTAATTAAATTTCTGAATATGAATTCTAGTTTTACATTGAATAAAATTGAATTTCCCCCATTTTTTTAAATTTTTTTTTAATTCTTGCATTTAAATTGTTTAACCTTAATCAACTGTAGATTTTATTATTGAAGCTGAACCTTTAGTGAATAAGTTCATATCAATACCCAAAGATAAAGGTGTGCACATGCTTTGCTTTTATTTATTGAATAACAATTCTTATTAATTTTATACTTAATTGTAAATATTGTACTGTTTTGCATTAGCAAAGACCAGGTGATGACAACAGTTAGTAATAAGTTCTGAAATTTCACTATCTCCTTTTCACATGCTGTCACAGATCAAGATGGATTAGTTAGACTGTTGTGAAATTTGACAAATATCACGATACTAGGAAGTGAAGTGAAGTTTAGTTTTTGATTTGTGAGTGGCTTGGATAAGTTTTTTGTGCTTTCAAATCTTTTATTTTTGCTGAATTTGTGTCTATACAGACTGAAGCTTTAGTCAAAGCTTTATAAAAAATTTATACTAATAGAAAAGATTTCTAGTAGACTTTATTAAGAATAAATCATTACTTCAGTTTAATAAATAGTGTCATCACTGTCTGTTATAGCCATTTCATAATAACTGGTTACCAGAACCAAGTGAAAGGCTTCCCACGGTCATTGAAAGTCATTAAAAGTGCTTAATATTTTTGAACTTGTTTTCCAAGTCCTTGAAAATGCTTAGAGGTACTTAAAAGTCCTTAATTTTTGCGGCCATTGTGTGCCCAACTGCAAAATCTATCAAAATATTACTCAGACTTGCTATCTCTACTTATCCGCACCATATCAGAATTCTTTGACATATTTGTATTACTCATGCGCCAATTTGTAACTTTTCTGGTAGTATATACTTTATTAAAAATTTATATGTAGGCATGATGCCTGAATGCAAATTTTCAAAGGTCCTTAAAAAACATTATTTAGGTCCTTAAAAGTCATTGAAATGTCAGTGATTTTCATTCTGTGATTTGAGTGGGATATTGATGGATGTCACTAAAGAAGATTCCAATGTTGCAAGTGCTATTCATCTTAAACCTATTAATGCCTCTGGTCAAGAATTGACGACTGCTGATCTTAAATTCTAAGAGTCTACATCCTCTAATGTTAGATTTTGGCAGGAATCAATGCCCGCTGCTTTTTTCAGGATGAAATTGAAATTAATTTTTGAATTGATAGAAGGCACTAAAATGAGATATTGAGAGTATGATAGAAGGGGCTGCAAATGTAAAAAATGACATTACGGCTGCAAGAAAGGAAATAGATGAAATTGTTTCCACTATGAAAGAGTCAATTGAAGAAAAACTACCAACATTTAGACTAGATAACAAAGACATGGTTTGTACGTTATTAAAAAACTTGAAAAGTGCTGAAAAAAAAAACACTTTTATTTGAATTTTTTAAAAGTGTTTATAGTGCTTGAATTATATTATCTTTTCTAAAAAAATTTTGGTCCACAAAATGAGAAAATACTTTGAATTTAGTTAAGCTAACAAGCAACCAGGAAAACAGCGTGGTTGAATAATTATCAATAACTTCTTCTCAGTTCTGGATTTAAATGTTTGGAGACAAAATTTAACTAAAAAATTTTAAGTTTTTCAGATTGTGTAACTATAAAAACCTTTTTTTTTTTTTTTTTTTTACTCAATTCAAACATGTATTGGTGCCAATATTTATTTTTTAATTTTTTATTTTCTTTTAATATTTTTGAGTTGATAACACATCCTTGAAAAGTCCTTGCATTTTTTATCTCCTTTGAGTGGACTATGTTAGAGAATGTTTCCATCGCCCTTATGATACCATGATCTAGCATAAGAATAACCTTCAATTGACAGCTTGGATTTACTTCTTATTGTTATGTATAACTTGATTAATTTTTGTACTGCTTTGTTTTAATAGGTAGCCTCAACTGTGCTGCCTTTATTGCTGGAATTATAGAAGCAACTTTAGTAGCATGCAACTTTGTAAGTTATTACTGTTTAAAATGCATTTTTATATCCCTCAACATTTGATATTTAACTATTTTATGTTGAACCGTTTATGGTTTATTTAACCTACCTTTAAAATAATTATCAATGCAAGGTGAATGGTAACAGAAAATAAAAATTATAAATGTAAATCTGTACATTTATTAAGGTAGCTGAAAACTTTCTATTCTCACACTTAACTGTAGTATAACTTAAAATCTAGTGAATTGATTTTGGTTTATTTTTTTCAAATTATGAAAAGTAATTTTTTGCAGAAAACCCCATACACTTTGTATTGCTATGGACTTGTAATTACATTAAAGGTATTTAATAGGCTGAAGATAGCTTGATGCAAAATATTGAAATAAATATGAATGGTTCAACATAGCATAGATGGATGTTAAATATTTTAAATGCTGATATGTTTTGATACAAACTTATTCTCTTAGGAGTCACGAAAATTTCAAAGTTTGGTGATTTAAAAGATAATTTAAAATTAATTACTGAATTGTACATTAATATTGTTACAACATAGGTAATAAAGTAATATCTTTTAGACAAATACAGGACTTTTTGATATTTTTTTGTTCAATTATTACTTATTAGTTTTTTGTTTAAAGCTTTCTTTGGAAATAATTTAAACTGCTTTGAGAGTAGCCTTTAATAAAATTAAAACAATACCCTTTTAACATAATATGTTAATACTAGTTTGAATGGCTAAGTATCTTTATTATATGTTGCAGCTGAACTACATTTATTACTAACACACATTTTAAATAATGTTGCATTTAAACTAAATAGATTATGAGCCACTGAATAGTGCAGGTTATTTTCAAACTGTTAGTGAAAGAGAGGATAATTTTGTGAAAAGGAGGACAAATAGAGTATTTTTGTGTACTACAGACTTTTAATTTTTGTAAACCAAATAAACTTATTTATTTCTATATATGAATAAACAGTTTATTGAGGAATTTTTTCGCAATAAAGAGAAATGTATTTTTTTTGAAAATGAATTATTTTATTGGTTATTGTGTGCATTTTTCCATAATAGTTTTGCATGTCTGTTTAAATTAAGGCTTATATGTTTGAGGAATAAAATGACTGAATAAATATTTATTCCTGAAATTATTTTAAAGTTATCAATTAAGTATATATTTTTTCAATTGATTAATTTTATAAATGAGTAAGGAAAACATCAGTTATAACAGTTATACTTTATATATAAATAGTAGGTTTTTTATGACAATTATTTTTAGATTTAAATAGAATTTTGGAACATTACTAACTAGTGTTTCAATATTTATTTTTTAAATCCTTTATATTAACTTTGATTTTGTTTGTTCGGGAAGCTTCGCTGGTATAATTAACCCACTTCATGGCATCCAGTCGAGCTGAAACTTGGCTGATAGATTCATTGTTATTTAATGCATTCTATCAAGTTTTGGGGCTATCGCTAAAATACCGCTTTTACAGAAGCTTTCATTCCAATTTGGAGGTTAATTTACCTACTTTCAGACATCCAATCAAACCGAAATTCGACAGATAGACTCATTGTTGTTGGCAATGCATTCTATTGAGTTTTGTAGGCAAAAAAAAAATTACCTATTAGCTCAGAATTGATGGTTTTCTTTGCAGTGGCCAAGCTCTGTGAAAACTCTGTCTGGGTTCAAAAGTGCTTGAATAACTTGCATCGCACATAGTGGCAATGCATGCAAAGAAAAGGGTTTATTATAAAAACTGTTTTTCTGGGTTACTTTTTTTAATGTTAAAAATAAGTTTGTGTTAAAAATTATAATTTTTAAAGTAACATAGTGGCCACAAAACTTGGGAATCAGGGAAATGTCAGGGAACTTTCTGATTCTGGAAAAAATCAGGGAAATGTCAAGGAATTTTTTTTTTAATTTCTCAAAAATCAGAGAGTTTCTCTTTTTTTTTTTTAAGGTACGTTTTCCTCGTTCATCCGTATTTTGGCACCATTTCCCCGGAGAATTATGATAATCATTAGAAGTTTCAAGATACGGTATAATTTAAACTTTTCATTGTTGCCAAATCTGTTTTTAAAAAATTGTCATATTTTCTTTTTGGTATAAATGTTCTATTTCACCTCTACACATCTGAAAAAATTGGGGAAATTTGAAAAAAATATGTTTACTGTAAAATCAGGGAATTTTTTAGATATCTGTCAGGGAACTCTTCCCTCGAATTTTGTGGCCACACTGAATAAGATACGACTTTTAAATTATTGTAATTTTTTTTTTCCTACTTTTGTAGCCAGCCAAAGTGACTGCTCATTGGCATAAAGGAACAACTTTCAAGATTCTCTTTGATCAGTCTGTCGTGAATAGAGAACAATCCAGCGATGGAAAGTGAAAAGTGGCTAATGTGGAACTGTGCATGTAAAGTGTTCTATGTTGTAAATAAATTGTCAGTTTGTGTGAATTCGACGTATGTCGAGAATTATCCTTTGAAATGCTTTTTTCACAAGCAATGTACATTGTTTCAAATTTAAAAGTTTTACTTTCAGATTTTTTTTTTTTTTTTTTTTGCACCCTCATGTAGAAAAGCAGAGGGATAACCATAACTTGGGAAATCAGGAATTTATCTGGGAATATTTTAAAAATCCTGGAAAATGTAGGTACACCAAAACTGTAGTCTGCTTTCTTAGAATCTTTTTAGGAAATAATATTTATAATTGTTTAATAACATAACTACAAAGTCTGCAAAATCTATAAGAAAAATAATGAAAATTAATCAGTTTAGTTTAAAAAAATATGCTATTTATAAGAATGACTAAAAGAAGTTCAATGTATACATTATCTATATAAAGTATCTAACATATGTTTAAAAATAGCATTTCTTGTTGATCAATATTTTATTGTTTTATTACTAAACATTGCTTTCTGAATTTACGCTTTTCTATGTTAGGTGCAATCTGACAATATAGTCTTACTTTAATATTTCTTCATGATTTATTAAACATGGAATTCTTTGGTACGAGTCTTTTTTTTTTTTTTTTTTAATTTTTTTTTTTTTTTTTATGCATAGAGGTCTGGTCATTTTAGTTGCTAAACGTGTAGCGTGATTGGTTAATCTGCTATTGAGGTTTGTACATTTATCATAGCCTACAAAATTTTAATACCTCTTGGTTTGATAAATTTTTAAGAAGTAAACTGAACGATCACATGATTTTTAAAAAAAAACTTTTGTAAAATAATGATTTGAAAATGGTGTTAGAAATATAATTTTTGGAAGTTTACACAAATTTAAACTTATAGCCAAATTATGCACTTTTTTAACATCTATGCAGAGCATCAAGCATCAGTAATTTCTGTCGGGTTTTTTCTTAACTTCAACTCTTTCTACAATAAATATCACCAACCATATTTTGAACTTTTACATAAATTCTGACATTTTCCCCGGATGTATTCTGTCCAATGTAAACACAATGGGAAAAATTGACCGAATTAAGAGTCATGTGAAGGTTGTGTCCCAGCCGTTAGATGACAGGATTTCCAATCACTTTCAATGCAACTGGTGACTGACGAATTAAAAATTATCTTGAGCAGTGGTACCCACAGATTACGACCCATTTTTGAGTTTTTACCCGAATACCTCTTTAAATTTCTCTGAGAACCATACACATTTATCTCCATCTCGTAATATGCCTATGTGCCTTGCTTCTTAGAGGCACAACCAGAAAATTTCTGTAATGTGAGGCCATGTAGCACTGAAAAACTATTATAACATTTGGAAAACGAACACATCCATGTGTTTCAATTTTGTAAGCCATAGTTTATATTGGACGTAAGTAGACCAAAAATAATGAATAACTTATTTTTTGATGCTTTGAGATTGATAAATTCGTTATATTTACTTAAAATTTTTTTGGACCTAATATTGCAACGTTACTGCGATGCAGTAGGGCTTATCCATTCTGATTAATGGTATATTAAAAACTTATTTTTTGAAATTATTTACGATTGGATTTTATTGTTGTTTATTATATTTATTCATAAGAAAATTGGTGTTTATTACATTCATTCATTAGAAAATGTTGAGGGTGTAATAACCCTTTACTTGGTTTGCGCGCCTGCTTCTTCCCGCGTTCATCGATATCTTTTTCGACCTATTGTGGCAATGTTTATTGTTGTCAGCAGGCGTGTACCCAGGGGGTGGGTTTGAACGACAAGAAAAGTCTAATTACTCCCTTCAAGACCGTAATCAAGATTGCAGCCTTGAATAAATGTCAGAAGAGGAGCCTAGTTTCCGCATGGCAGAAAACCCAGTCGTTTTCTCTAGAGGACTTCGTTATCTTTAAGGTACCTGGAAAAACGCAACCCATATGTATAAAGACTCTATATGGGTAAAGTTTTAAACCCACAAGATTATGGATACATAAGAGTTTTAAACCCATAAGCGTACAACATGCACTCTTCCTCCAGAGTTTAAGGAATTTGCCGTCTTGCGGTACTCAAAAATAAAGTAGATCGAAAAATATTATTAATTTTAAAGACTATTTGGATGATCTTGTATTGAATTAGGTTAGGAGAAGAGTTGGCACAGTTTTAAACGTATGGATTTGTTTTGACAAAATCAATTTGTTATATGTCGTATTAAAGGTTGGTTGGTTGATTTTTATTGGCGCAAGGGCAAACACATGGGCCATACTGCGCCTCTGTCATATTAAAGGATGTTTTATGATAATTTTGTGTTCCTATTCACCACAATGCATTATTACTTTTATTTTTTACCCTGTAACTGTTTAAATAAAATCAGACATAGATTGCAACGAGTGTTCCGATTCACCTCGCAGAAAGGGGTGAATCTAAACACCATAAAAAAAATCAAAATAAATGCAAGTCGTGGTTATTTCAACATTTTTGGAGTTAATCTTCTCCTTGGGAACAGGAGAAGGAAACGAAAAACGAATCTTAATCCTTGCGCCCAAGTTTATATATATATATATATATATATATATATATATATATATATATATATATATATATATATATATATATATATATATTATAAAGTTTAAGTAGTAAGAGTAATTCTGCAATTAATAAATTCCATTTGTCTGTTCGTAGTTTCGAATCAATGGTACGAAGATACCCTTTATATCAAAGTAATACTTTCTTCGAGTTGCGCAAGTTCCTAGGCGACCGTGATACCACTTCAATGAATGCTTTATGAAACAAATTCAATAACGCAAGAAAATTGCTGCGAAATCAAATCGTTTTAATCGATAGGAAATAAAATCGACGCTGGATTCAATCCACGTGCAACATAATTGCGGAAGTAATGTTGATATCGGTTGTCATGGAAACGTACGAAAGAGCATTGACTCAAAAGTTGGCAGACGATTTTGCGTCCGAATGATATGATGCGCCTCTGGTGGAAAGTTGGTTAGTTACATTACTCCCGTTGGAGGTTTTTTCCTGAAAACATCTGCACTGTCTGCCCTGTTCCAGAACAAAGCGCATCTTTCCAATTTATCAGGTTTCGTTTTCCATTCTTATTATAATATTGTTTTGCTAACGTATGTACAATTTTTTTTTTAAATTGTAGATGTTTAGACAGTTGGAATTAGTTTTTCTTTTAAGATTAACATATTTTTTATAAAAATATAATGATGATGTGATTGTCATATTTTTCTTTAAAATATACGTGTTGTTGATGTGACCAACTATTTTTATTCAATTTAATGATACATTGTATTGATACTATTTATTAATTACTTATTGTATTTATTTTATTTCTATTATTTATTTAATATGTGATGACTGACCATAGGACTGGAATGATTTTCGATTTCATAATTTCTGTTCCTATTTAACCCTTTGATTCTTGGAAATGTTTGTCTAGAACCCGTGAATAAATTTCATTGAATTGTTTGTTTTGACAGCTATTGTAGGTTTTGCTCGGGTGCATCCCTTACTGCCCAAGTTTGCATATTATTATAATATTGCAATTTTTTATTCTGATAACAAACTTCGACTTAGTGTTTGCTAAAAATATTAAATATTAACAAAATTATTAAATGAAAAAAAAAAAAAATGAAAAAAAAAAAAAAAAAAAAAAAAAATGTTAAGAGCACTGATGAACATATTTAGTAAAACGCTGAATTTCAGTGCTTCACTACAAAGACCATTTACATTTTAGCAATCAAAAGACATGCATGCGTGTTTCATTTCTTTTCCTTCTTACTTGTCAGTGATTAATCATCTTGATCAGGGACCGATTTAGAAAATCAATTACTATAGACACAACACAGTACACGGGGTTGATGGCGATTGTTGACGTTATTGAAATATTAATGACACTTTCTATTACAATCTAGTATCACTTTGATTAAGTAATTGTTGAGATATTTGATCAAAAGCGCCGAACAGAATATTGATAATATAAATCAGAATTAATCATCATATCATAAATCATAATTTTTTTTAGGCAATTTGGTGTCTCCAAAATTCAGGGACCCTTGGCATGGGCCTTACAGGCCTTAAGGGTTGGTTGTATTCAGATTATCTGGCGCCGTCAGCAACACGAGGGCTATAATGCGCCGAAACATTCGTCATTAGACAAGCCAACATACATTTACAAACATCCATGCAAACACGGGACTCGAACCCGCAACCTCGCGGTCTAGAAGCTAGCACGCTAACCACTATACCGTTTGACAGGCCTTAAGGGAAATTTGGCTCTGATCTTGATAAGTAATGCTTCTAAATGCCGAGTTTCAAAGTTGTGACTGGATTGGAAGTGGAACGTTTGAATATTCTTCGTTTAGAACATTTAAATATTCTTCATTTAGAACATTGAAATATTCTTCGTTTAGAACATTTAACCCCTTTTCAATTGCTTAAAATTAGTTGAGTTCGGAATAGCTTACTTTTTCTATGCTTGCCCTTGTTGACATTTGTACCGAAAACTTGAAAGACCGAAGAAAACCAAATTGTGAGTGCATTGGAATTTAGACTTGCGATACTCGGAAGTTTAGCACAAATGTCAATATGGATAAACATATAAAAAGTTAGTAGTTTCGATTTCGATTAACTAATTTTAAGGGGTCGAAAATGGGTTAAACGTTGAAAACGTAGAATATCATTAAAAGTTTGGACTGAAAAATTTAGAACGACTTCGACCCCTTAAAATTAAGTAATTGAGATCTGAATAAGTTACTTAAACAAATACTGGATGCTGGATGCTAGTAACTTCTTTTTTTTAAACATAATAGTAGATTTCTGCTGCTGTTCAACGTAAAACTTTGTTCATCAACTTTTTGAAAAATAGTTACACCAAATATATTTTTGTATCATTCGACATATATTATTTCATACTTTGGCCACGTTTCTCCACCACTGTCAATGTGAAAGTCAGAAGTAATATTTAAACATTTGTAGCAAAATATTTTCTATCGTGTCAAGTCATAGGTTCATAATGCTCTGATGTGTATTTTTGACGTACTATAAATTTGATGTAGTTCAAATCAGCATTATTAATGGAACTGCCCTACGCGTAATAACGAAACATTGTTCTCAAATTAATTTTTTTTTCTCGTTTATATATACACTTGTTAATTTGATGCAATACAAAGCCGCATGAAAAATCTTTACATATCATTTGGGTTTTTGTTGGATTATTGCAACACTCAAGTCTTTATTTTTTTACACGAGACAATCTTATTCATTCTACTCTAACCATAAATAAACTAGGGGTGTGGAACATCGTAAAGCTTTCAATTACACTATAATTCTGACGTGGATTTGTGTCATTTACTGTTTATATACTTTCATCCTTCATTTAGAATAAATGACTAGTTTGGCGATATTTTTTGCGATAATTCTTGTATAGGTCTTTAGAAAAAAAAAAAAAAAGAAGAAAAAAAAAATTATTTGGCGATATACTTTTTGATAATTCTTATATTATCTTTTATTATAAGTGAAACTGAGGGAAGAAGAAAAAATGATCATTGAAGAGGCATGCTCAAGGAAAGAGAACTCTGTTGAAGGCATTCATTTTTCAACTTTTTACGCCATTAAAACATTTTTACGGGAATTTCGGAGGTGGGGATGTTTAGAACACCTTAAGAGGCATTACCACAGCAATTTTTTTTTTATCAAAATCGTTGGAGCCGGTATTTTTTTGCAATAATTGAAAAAAAAATGATTTTTTCAATGGTGACCAGCTTATGCGCATGGACGATTTTGACGAAAATCTTAATGGTAGGTCCCATGGCCACCACTAACCTCCATCCCAAATTTGAACATCGTAAGTCAATTTGTTCGGGAGTTATACTGACCAAAGAAAAACCAACTCACATCTACATACGCACATACAGATATTTTTTCTAGATCACTTTTTTGAAATCAGAATGTTCCAAAACGTGGAAAATTGCAAAAAAAAATTATTTCATTTCCATCTGTACGTATGGGTAATTGAAAGTAAAAATATGGGGCTTGAATGAAGAAGCAATGATCTAAATTTATAACCAGAATAATACTAAAAATATTTCTGTTCCTTTTAAGTAGCTGCTGAAACAGTTAAATGAAAGGTGAATAATATCTGCGTATGGCAAGTAGAGAACATTTTAATGCCAGCGTAAAATTAGAATCCATCGATTTTCTTCTGTAAGATCTGGTAGTTTTCCAGGAATTAATGCGTTGGTTCCGTGTTAGATAATGCATATACGCGGCATATTAAAATGTGTGGTACATTCATGATCTACAACATCTTAATATTATTTCTGTTAGCGCTCAAAACCTAGCATGCTAAATGTGCCGATTTCGAATCCCGGGTTAGCTAGGGATGTTCGTTGTGGTTCAGAATCTACGTTAAGATGTTGGTCTCGACCTGGTTAGTCGTCATTGTGGGAAAAAAAAAGGGGGGGGGGGATGCTTTGTGCGCACAAACCAACCAACCAATCTTAATATTATTTCTGGATGGTGTTTCTTGTGTGTCTATTTCTTATTCTCCTTTATGCAAAACCAAATTTGGCAAATAATTACAGGCTAAGACCTCCGCTTCTGATGAATAGTTTTATTACAACTGCCCATTGTGTTATATCGACAATCGAAGTTGAACTATATCCTTTTTTTTTTAACTCCACATGTTTCATAACGTGTAGAAATGTACAATTTAAAAAAAAAAAAAAAAAAAAAAAAAAATCGAATTTTTTTTGCTATCGAATGCAATATACTTTCATTACCAATGTTAACATATGGGTAATTGAAAATAAAAAAAAATCAGAAATAGCCCATAAAATTTGGGAAATTGTGATAGGATACAATAGATGTCAGCACACATAAAAAAAAAAAGAAAATTTAAGCACGTTGAGTAAATCTAAGGAATATCATATACTATCTCTCAACGATACAATATGTAACTCTGATGAAAGTAATTTATCTTTACAATATTTTATGGAGATTTAATTTAGTTGCTCAAATTTATTAAACAGGGCGACTTCAAGAGTTTAGAGGGGGGGGGGGGGGGAGGATAAGTGGTCATGCACTTTATTTAAATCTTACCTTAACTTCGAGAATAGGAAATTCTACTTTTTTACATTAGAGTGATTGATAAGTGGAGCAATATGCTGGACCACATTATAAATTGTACTGGAGTCAACAGTTTTAAATACACATTGATGGGCCGTGTTCATTTAACTTAATCTGAATCAATCTAGCTGGGCCTGTCGACATTTTTGTATTTTAATTAAATGCTCATACAGTGTATGATGGGCACACTATTTTCAAACATATTCGCAGAAATAACTGAGCACCATTAAGTTTTACAATGCCTTTTGGGAATCTAAGCCACGTTCGTGTCCCGTGCGTCAGTCGAGACAAATAGGCACATTTGACCTAGTTAAAATAATTATTATACTTTGTCACCAAGTAACATTGTATAAAACAAAAACATAACTTCTCGATTTATCTTAATTTTATAATTTTTATCTGTTCACGAGTCGAGAAAAAATAATTAATAGTTTAAAAAACTAAAAAAAATACGCTTTTATAGAAAAGTGAACTAAAAAGTAGAAAATAATTTTATTTAAGTTTGAAATAAGAATATATTTATTTTATCGTAAAAAAGCGTGAGGTGCTTGATGTCAATTGTTGAAAATATCTTAAAAAGCACCCCACGCTTTTTTTTTACGATAAAATAAATATTTCTTGTTAATCACTCTATTCTTATTTCAGACCAAACGGTATAGTGGTTAGCGTGCTAGCTTCTAAACCGCGAGGTTGCGGGTTCCGAGTCCCGTATTAGGCATGGATGTTTGTAAATGTATGTTGGCTTGTCTAATGACGAAATGTTTCGGCGCATTATAGCCCTTGTGATGCTGACGGCGCCAGATAATCTGAAAACAACCAACCAACTATTCTTATTTCAAACTTATTTAAAATTATTTTCTACTTTTTAGTTCACTTTTCTATAAAAGCGTATTTTTTAGTTTTTTAAACTATTAATTATTTTCTACTTTTTAGTTTGGTTTTCTATTAAAACTTGTTTTTTTAGTTTTTAAACTATTAATTATTTTTTCTGTAAACTATAACATTTTTTTTTAGTTAGTGTACAAAACTCTCCAGTTGTTTCTGCCAATAGTCGCATGCTTGTCTCAAATTTAAGTCATGTGTATGCCTTAGTACACACCGTATTACTTGGCACAAAACACTACCGTGTCTCTGAATATGAAAAATCACTAATCCTGAAGATCCTGGTAAGGATAATGCGACTAAAAAAAAAAAAACACGCTTTATATAACTGTCGTTCAAACGACAAATCTTTCAAACGGCACACCAGGGTTCGATTCCGGAGAAGGTTGGTTTTTCGGAATTTAACGGCGCAAGGGCAACACGAGCTAATCCTTGTGATAAAGCGACAAACTTATTAAATTGTCATCGGTCCTTAATAAGTATGCCAAATTTCGAGTTAATCCGACGTTTTGAAGGGGGTCAAAATCATGTTCAAAGATTCCGTTACATACTAACATACATACATACGTCTGAAGCTAATAAAAGCGTATTAAAAAGAACCAAAATGTCCAGTGTGTATACCAGAGAATTGCTTTTTTTTTTAAATCTTAAATATTAACTTTGATTTTGTATGTTTGTCGATGGGGGCCGAATCTGCGGAGGCAGAGAAGTACGATGACAATGCATTCTATCAAATTTTATGGCTGTTACTGTCACTAAAAGGTCGCTTTTACGGAATACTAATAAACCAACTTGCCGTCATCCAATCGAATTAAAATAGAATTGAACCGATCATTGTTGAAACTCTTTCCTGTTGCCAATTTTTTTTTTTAATAAATAAATAATAAAATTACTGTAATCGGAATAAATAAATGATATTTGGTTGTGTGAGCGTTCATTCACGTTCATTTTTAATAAATGAATTTTGAGATGTAGTTTGCCGCACATTTTTCTGGTAGAAATATTTTTGTTTCTTAAAATTAAATGCAAGCACAAAGCATACACCACAGAATCGGCGCCTTGTTAATGAATTTAAAAATTGGCAACGCATATAAAGGATTTTTTTACAACTCTGTTTTTATGGGTTGTTATTATTTGACTTTACACTCAAGAGCCAAAACATTATGACCACCTGTCAATAACGAGTTGGCCCACCTTTGGCGCACAACACAGCTTCAACCCGCCTTGGCATGGATGCCAAAAGTCCTTGGTAGATGGCCGGACACAGATTGTACCAAATATTTAAGCAACGGTCACGCAAATCCGAGATATTGCGAATTGGTGGTCTTTGAACTCTGAGCTGACGTCCCATGACATCCCAAATGTGTTCTATCGGATTGAGATCCGGTGAGTTAGGCATCCAGGACATTAACTGGAATTCAGCATTATGTTCCTGGAACCACTCCAACACAATTTTAGCCTTGTGACACGGGGCGTTGTCCTATTGGAACATTCCATTTCCAGCTGAAAAAACAGAGGCCATGTAAGGGTGCAACTGCTCCACAATGATGTTCAGATACCCTGTAGCATTCATGGTCTGCTCTACCACAACCACGGGTCCCAGAGACGCCCAAGAGAACGTCCCTCAAAGCATAATACCACCACCACCGGCCTGTGTATGACCAGGGAGCAACTGTTCGCCTGGAAGACGGCGTAAGCTGACACGGCCATCGCCGTGCTGAATGACAAACCGTGATTCATCTGATCAGGCAACTCTCTCCCACTGATCCATGGACCAGTCGCGATGTTCCCGGGCCCAGCGCAGGCGCAGTTGGCGATGACGCTTGGTCAGCAAAGGCACACGAGTGGGACGTTTGCTGCGTAGTCCCATATCCAACAGTGTCCGCGGAACAGTGTGCTCCGATACTATTCTACTTGGCCCTGCATTGTATTGGACTGTCATCTGAACCACTGTCTGGCTCCGGTTTTGCTTCACCATGCGAGACAGTCTCCGACGACCTTTTTCTTTGATAGCGTGTGGACGTCCAACACCATGTTGTCTACTGCTGCTTTCACCGTCATTCATCCACTTTGCATAAATACTAACAACTGTAGATCGCGAACAACCCACGAGTCGTGCAGTTTCGGAAATACTTGTTCCGAGCCTTCGAGCCATTACAATCTGCCCTCTATCAAAGTCGCTTAGATCCGCAGCCTTTCCCATCACACACAGAAGTAAGTGAAAGAATGATTCTTCAGACTTTCCAGCAGCAGTTAAATACCACTTCCACCTGATCACGTGCCTTCCACGTCATCCAGGCGAGTTCATTGTAAAATGTAGGGGTGGTCATAATGTTTTGGCTCTTGAGTGTATATATTAATCTATTTCGTATCCTATATGTATTCTCCTATAATTTTTTTTTTTTTTTTTTTTTTTTTTTTTTTTTTTTTTTGCGGTAAACTTTTATGGGTCTTTTTATAAAAAAAAAAATAAAAAAAAAAAAAAACTTCTTCCAAAATGGTGATTTTGGCTATATACTTTTCGATAATTCTTATATTATCCTTTCTTATAAAGCGAAACTGAGAAGAGGAGAAAAAATGATCGTTGGATGAGCTATGTTCAAGCAAAGAGAACTCTGTGTTAAAGGCATTCATTTTTCAACTTTTTAAGCCATTAAAGCATTTTTACGGGAATTTTGGAGGTGGGGATGATTAAAACACCTTAAGAGGCATTACCACAGCGATTTTTTTTTTTTATCAAAATTGTTGGAGCCGGTTTTTTTTCTTCTTTTTCCCCCCCCCCCCTTTTTTTTTTCTTTCAATAATTGAAAAACATGATTTTTCATTTGCAGTTACCTTATGCGCGTGCGCGATTTTGACGAAAACCTTAATGGTAGGTCTTATGGTCACCACTAACCTGCACACCAAATAAGAACATCCTAGGACAATTTGTTCGGAAGTTATGCTGACCACAGACACACAGAAATTTTTTTGAGATCATGATGTACCAAAACGCGGAGATGTGCAAACAAATCGATTTTTTTTTTTACCTAATACTATACTTTTATTACTCTATGTATACAAATGGGTAATTGGAAGTAAAAACCTGTCATTATCTGTGTCGAAACTTGAATCTGTATTAGTCACATTTCATACGTTTTAAAGCAATACGTAGGCAAATGTTGTGGCTAAAAAAGAATTAGGTCTGTGGAGCAGGGGAAGGGATCTCTATTCGAAAATCTGCCATATCAGAGATTTAAATTCGAACAAGGTTTTCTCAACACAGGAGTTGACTTAGGTGGGCCGATTTTCATCAAAGTTATTGAATGATAAGGGCACCATAGGGAAATATCTGCCTTCAAGCAACCAATGTACTTGAAATCTGTGACAGACATTGAAGCTGAAGCATTCATAGCAGCTCTGAAAGCAAGCTTCTCAAAGCATATTGTGATTGTGCCTCAACAATGGACTAGCGGCCATATTCATTTATTTTCTCGGCCATTTTATCGTTACAGCTTTACGTTTTAAATCAGAAGTTCAGAAACTTTCAAAGGTCGGAACCCATATTTTTAGAAGTTGAACCGCAACCAACATTTCTTTTACACTACCTCTTATCATTAAACAAGTGTTTAATTGTTTTTAACATTACTTTTGATTAAACGCAAAAAAAATTAAAAAATTAAGAGTTGGTGTGAGAACTTGTACAATGTAATGGCTTTTTGTTCAAAAAGTGTGAAAAAAACAACCAAATTTGTATTAAAAGTGATATGTCTCTCGAAAGGAATACGTAGTGAATGCTTATTAACATTGTCCCCCCCCCCCTCCCCTTCTCGATTGTAATATTCTGTATGACTTCTAATTTTCAAATAAAGATCTGTTTCTGATCTAGGAAAAATTGGTTCATGACCCACCAACAGGTCGCGATTGTGCCAGTCTGGGAAATGCCAATTTAAAAATAAGTAAATAGCTTAATTTTGTGAATCATGGTTTTCTTTTGTTTTAAAACTAACACTTCCATGGAGCACAAGAAAATCTTCGTTACGCACATACAAAACTTGAAAGTCACGTTTTTATAAGTTCGTAAGTAGCTGGTGCGTATTAATCATTTCTTTAAAGAATAGATCGTTATTGAACTAATTTCCACGTTCACCCAGGAGGTATAGTTCATGAACGCGTTACCCCTTTAAGGCGGGTTCCCCAGTAGGCCTATTTCCTTTTTTACTTTTACGTTTTATCCACAAAAGCCACAAGTCGAAAAATCATAAGAAAATATTGAGACATCATCGTCTCTAAGTAACGAGTGATACACACGAAGTCTTTAGTCAAGGAGTTATAATCGGAATGTCATAATCGGGAAGTCATTGTCAGAAGTCAGAGTCAAGAGTCATAGTAGGGAAGTCATATTCAGGAAGTCATGGATCGGTAAAGTCACAAATCGTGTTTCATTTGTCCTTCTTAGCCGGTGAAACAGCAAAGAATGCGCTTGAAAATAAAGCGTTTGAAGCGCTGCCACTTCCCGGGGCCTTTTCGGTCCTTGGTGACGACTGGGTTGGCAGCTGATTTGGGCTGGTTGGTGGCGATGCACCAGGTGATAAATAAAGCCACTTCCTCGGGTCTTCCTTCCAGCATCCCAGCGTATGTGATGCCTCTGGGGAGTGCTGCATTCTGCTCCGGAAGAACCTCGAGTTCTGTCTCCTCCTGAATTGGTGCAAGTGATGGATGGTATTTGCTCTTCGTCACTCCTTCGATTGGAAACTCCATTCTGTAAATCATTTCAAAATCAAAGCGTTTTATACTAGAAATAGCAGTTATTTCGAGACAAATCTCAATGTACGTCAAATTATCAGTTTTTATTTGTCTGATCTGAATCAAAGCTCTGTTCAAATTAACTATCGTACCTTTCATTGTTACATCTTTATTTGGAAATTGTATTATTGAAAAGACTTATAGAAACTGTTAGAATGCATTGTATTGTTATCCCCTACCTACAACAATACTTCTTCAATTAAGTATACTATTTTTGAGAAAATCTGTCTTATAGGTAAATTGCAATAGGTTTTCATTACATTAAGGGCAAATTTTACTTCGTATACAATAATTTTTTCGGGCTATTGGGTAAAAATTAAAGCAACGTTGATAAAATTATGATATAAAGGTCAATCAAGGACTAAAATGTTTCAAAAGCGAGGAATACTGGACCACTTCTTATAAAAACATGAGAAATTAACTGTGTAATAAGAAATTTTACACAAGCATACCTGTATGGCATTCATTCAGTATATTATGCTTACTATTTTATCAGGTTACTTGTGAATGCCTAGATTATACAATTGTACATTCATTTCATCGAATGTATAGTCAAACATAACATCTAACTATTAGTAAAAGGTCCAGTAAACAGTTGCGTCACCAACAATGACAATATCGCTTTAAAATTAAACTTGACAACGTACACATTTGTACCCTTATAATGTAATTTCGCGATAAATGTGAAATTAATTGGAATTTGGGAAATCGCGAATTTTTTACCAATTTCTGATCTCGTGGGGACCTTTTATTTGATTTACGCATTTCACATATCTTAATTATTTTCTATTAGATACTAATTAAATAAAAAAAAGTTTTAATATAAATCCTTTATATGCAATGCCAACTTTTATGTGCAATTCAACGTATTTAATTGATTTTAAGCTCAGACCGACTTTTTGTATTGTTTGACAAGAAAACCATCGATTCCATGCCATTGACTAACTCTTTTTACCCCTAAAACTGGTTAGATTCGTTGCCGATGGCAATGCGTTCTACTTGCCAAGTTTCAGCTCAATTGGATGACAGCAAATATGTTTATTAGGGCTCCACAGATTTTCTCACCACATACAAATACACACACAAACAAAATCGATGTCAATATATAGGATTAAAAAATGGTAATTTTTTTTTAAATATCGGCACTTTCTGTTTAGTTTAGTAATTTCTGTTAGTTGGTTGTTTTCAGATTATCTGGCGCAGTCAGCAACACGAGGGCTATAATGCGCCGAAACATTTGTCATTTGACAAGCCAACATACATTTACAAACACCAATGCCTAACACGGGATTCGAACCCGCAACCTCGCGGTCTAGAGGCTAGCACCCTGACCACTATACCTTTTGGTCGGCAGTAATATTGCTTAGCTTTGCTCAAAACGGTGACTTTACCTAGCTTGGAATTCTTGGGTCTTTTACTTCTGCGAGGCTGTCTTTCTTCTTGAGAGCGATACTACAGTCATTGAAGGAAAGGTACTTTTAATAAATTGACCTACTCTCAAATTTATCAGCATTGGATAAAGAATATTGAAGATGAACGAAACCATTTCTTAGTTTTAAGATAAATATTCCACAATTGAAAATTATAACTAATAAAACTAAAAGAGAAATATTTTTCAACACCAAATTAATCTTCTTTTTCTTGTGACCTCTTTCAGTTTGTTTGGATGGACGGTTATTTTAAACTTTCAAAAGGTTTCGATTGAGCAGTCATTTTATTTGCACTTCAACAGAGTTTTCATACCTAATTTGAAGAATTTGAAAATCAAAAATTAATGAAAATTTTGAAATTTGCATGCTGGCATTTGGTATCATTAGTCCTGTAGGGAATTTCTGTTTTGAAAACATTTATTAATTGAAAATGAAGGAGCTTCAAAAGGGGGGCAAGTGCACCCTTTTGAACCTCCTTGGCGTCGCCCATGAATGAACCAAGGAACCAGGGATTTACTTTCGTAGTGGGCTCTTAATACAACTAGAACATTGGTTCAGCAACTGCATTGTTGCACAAAATTAGAGAGCTTAAAATTGGTTAAAAATTAATAGCCTTAAACGGAGAGGAAAAATTTAAAAATTTTAACTGCAATGCCAAATCGTTCTATTAAACAAAGATTTATATAGTCTTATTATTAGAGAGCTCTTACGTGGCCATTTTACGTGCAAGGCCAAACTCTGCTGTCATACAAGCACACCTAATCGTTTTTTTAAAAAGCAAAGCAAAAAAAATTAAATTACCTGAAGCACAATGCATAAATGTGTTGCATGAACTCGTTTCGGGGAAGCATGTGAGATCGTCAGCCTCTAATTGCCCCATAGACATAGTGCTTTTTTGGAGAAAAATACCTGCCGAAGTAATATTTTAAAACGTATACATTTTTGTGCCAGTAATAAAAATGAATAATAAAATTTGAACATTTAGTGATTGACTTTTTATTACTGCTTTTATAATTTACATAAAAACTAACTCTCATTTGTTCTAGAATTTTCAGTTTTAGTCAAAGATTTTAAACTTATTTAAATTTTTCATCATGATCGGTATTTGTTCAAGTTAACACGCTATTTGTATTTTTAACACTATTTAATTTCCAATGATGATTCATTCCATGCAAGGATCAATGGTTAGCGGCACAAAGAATCATATTTTTAACCCAGGACAGAGAAACCGTCAAATGCAAATATTTAAATTTGATGTTTTTAAAAAATGGTCTTGAATTATTAACTTTCTTCACAAATGTAGTTATTTCAGGAATAGTAATAATAATACTTTTAACGTATTTATGGAAATAAAAATTTCTATAATTATATTTAAATTAATTACATATGGTAATAAACACACACAAACATGTAAAAAAGTTTTTAACTCAAACTATGCCCTCATTAGTTTTTACAAATAATCTTACAACTATTGGGCCTGCGATGTACTAATTCCTATTTCATTTTACAATAACACCACTAGAAACTAAATGGAATTATTTCAATAGTGTGTTTGAAAGCGAAATATGCTACTTGGCGTTTCGAAGTAATTGATATTTTCAAATGACTGTCTTTGTGTCTTTTTTCTTTCTGACCTCTTCGTCTTTTCAGTTTTTGCGTGATCCACTTTTGGATCTACTCCAAGACTTATTTATCCCCCCCCCCCTCTCTCCCCTCTCGCTTGTGTCTTGAATGACCGACCACTCTTGGCTCCAGATATTCTGAAGGACGATATTGATTTTTTTTATAACCATTTTTCTTGTTCATCACATTCTTATATACAGAGAGACCCGAAATGGTTGATATGATTGTTATATATATATTTTGCTATTTGTGACCCTCGGTGAAAATAGCAAAATTGGTCATAGTAAGATGAGAAATCACAAAAGGAGGCTGTGATATTCATTTAAATATAGCGTGTTATTTATGATTGCCTTTAAAAAATTAATGAAATATCTTAATTATTTTACGATTTATGTTAAAACACCATGTTTATTAACATTAATATGTCATCTCCTTCTCATCATTTAAATCATTAATTATTTATTAAAAATTTACAGAACTTGCTATTCCGACGTGTTTTTTTTATGTTAAATTAAAGTATAGAACAACATTTTGGATTTGCCATTGCAATATTTAATACATGAATATAACTTTCAACTAAATTATATACATTGATAAAAAAAGTTCCACGAACTTCCAAATTTTTTGTCCTTTTTATCAATTTAAAACTTAACATTTAGCCAAAGTTTCGAATTTTTTGCTTATTGTAATAGAGCATTTGAATCGCCACTGGGTAAATTGTTTTCTTATAATTTTATGAAAGTTAAAATTTTATTTTGACACTACCCTTCCCATCCCCACTTTATTTTTTATTTCATGAAGAATCAAATGTAAAATTCTCATCTAAGTAATTTTCTTGAGGTATTCTGCGTTCAATTATATTCGTAACAATCCTTGCTTCTATACAAAATGAGACTAAGTTTGATTTCCTTAAGTATGTGCTGTTTATCCTCACCTATATTCTTCGTACTTTTAATCTACCTTAGACTGTAAGTGCCTTGTAGAATGTCCTTTAGAAACATTAATTCTTAATACACGTTTATTCATTACTCAGAGTGGTTTCTGGATATGCTCTTAGGATAGAATAATTTGGCAAATGCGGCACACAAAGATTGGATTTTTAGTAGATAAAATGATTTTGTTATCAAAAATCTTTTTTATTCACCCTTTAAGTAAATCATCTATAAATCAACATTGATTAATATTGCTTTAAAATCGAAGGTGCAGATGAAAATTTCAGCATCGAAAGTTATAAAAATATGTCATTCAGTTTAATAGCCAATATCGCTAAATATCTTGTCCCAATCACAATCAACCGAAAGCTAATATAAAGCACTGCAAAATACTCTAATGGTTTTTTTCCCCCTCTTTCTTAATGATATCAAAATCGATTACCCTGGATATGAAAATATATAAACAAATAACGACAGCGATGCATTTGTTTGTTAATACGTATTCACTCCGCAAAAGCTATACAAAATTAGCATCAATATTGCACTATCGATTGCAAAACCTCGCGTGATTGTTTCGAATAATTCCCCACCATTGAATTCTAAGAATATAATGCATGGCACCATAAAATGTGTATTCACGGCAACAATATCTTTTGGGAAAAAAAGCAACATTGTACTACAATTATCGATGAATTTGGCCGCAAATGCAAAAATCGATTTTCAGTAGTATTGTGACCTACTTATCTCTATTAGTACTGGTATAAAGGGCCTGGTACTAGGTTGAGAAAATAGTTAGGATTGTACTAGGTATGTCCGGTGTTAGTAGGGCAAGCGGAAAGGCGTTAGCGTGTGAATGAGTAACTTGTTCTATTTACAGCTGTAAAGGATTACGGTAAAGAGTAATTTTTATGTAAGCTCAGAGAATTTTTAGTGGGAATTGTTCGATGGATTTTTAATCTTTTTCTGTGAAAAGTCAAAATATAAAAGTTCCAAAAGAAAACAAATAGTGTAACGAAGAAGGAAACTTTTTGCATGAAAAGAAGTATTTCAATTAAATATGTTATTAAGTATTTGTTTTAAAAGGCTTTTTTTTTTTTTCAGAGCTTGGATTTTTGTGAAATGCCCTTCATGGAAATATAAATTTTCGTTAAGAGTCATTGTTTCAAACCTTGATTTAAAAAAAAAAAAAAAAAAAGAGCGCTTTTTCAGACATAATGTTTGTTTTGCGATAGACCCTTTTTTCTAAGCATAAAAGAGTGCTCCAAAAATGTGTTAACGGTTTGAATGATTATAAGTTAATTTTTATTAACGTGTAATTACAATCCATTGCAAAGTCTTTTCTTAATTTAATTCATCCTTTTAAAGCAAGTATTTTTATTTTTAATCCCTTCACAGATCTTCACTTTCTTTCTTCTCACGTTCAACAGGCTATTCATATGAGATTTGTTTACGTCGGTGTTTTTCTAACAGTGAGCCCCATAATTAATATTCAGTTTTTCTCAACATCGCATCAGCCTGTTAGTTTCTCTCACCCATAGTAGTTTAAGTTACACTAGGCTGAGCACAAATCTCACTGTCCAATACAATGCTATTTTACAGTGCTCCCTTCGACGACGATTCTTATTTATTCGACTGGTATCCTGGTCACTCGTAACATCCTCTCTCTCTTTCATCTTCCAACTTAACTCAATAAATATGTTGAATGCATCTTAAAAGTCTGTTTCCTGACTCATCACGAAGCTAAAATTTACAAAATCATGTGAACATTACATACATGTGATTAATATTTTAATTGCTGTAGAATCTACCGAAAATGTATAAGTTTTCCTTTTACCGCAATTCAAAATTATTACCGTTTTGGTCAATTTCAGTCCTCAGTTTACAGTGGAATCCACAAACTTCAACAACGTTCTCCGTGGCGCATTCTTACTCAATTGCGGCGCTTAATTCTTTCAGTGTCATCGGTCTTCTGTTGTTTGGAATATCTGCTTTCTGTTTGCACAGAGCCAGTAAGTGGAGCAATCCAGGTAATGTGAGAGTATAACGCCGCCAGTCGGAGGTTTTTTGCGAGCATGGATAATGAAAATTGACGCCCTAACAAATAGAAAACGTTTGATATACTGGAGCAACCAGTGAAGGCGAACAACCTTCTTCAGTGACTGGTATAACACTTTTACACTGTGCTAGTTGCTGGCATTTTGTGACCTGAACTGGCATCTCGACTGGTAACGAATAAATTATCTTGAACTCTTTCGGTCCTAATGAGTATATATGACCCAGAGATTGGATTTACCCTATTGCGAAATAAGTCCCACTTTTACATGGGTTTTTTAAGTTTTCAGTATTCGTTAGGAATTAAAGAATAAAAATATTATTAAATCAACACTCTTAGATTGCAACTGGTGGACCTATGTTTTTGGACACGCAGAATTACAATTGGTCTATTTTTAATTTTTTTTTTTTTTTTTAATTTTGCAAGAAGTACAACTATGTTTATGCCATACTTATACTAAACTTCAACTTAACTAGACATCACTTAGACGGTAGATCGTCACAGTGCCCATAGGTATTTAATCCATTTTGGCGGCGTGAAAGCATAATGTTCGCCAAACCACAACCCTATAGAGAACAAAAGGCTATAAGGTTTGGCGAGAATTATGTCTTCACTCCGCCAAAATGGATTAAATACCTATGAGCACTGTCACGATCTACCGTCTAAGTGATGTCTAGTTAAGTTGAAGTTTAGTATAGTGTAAAATAGTTTTTATTGTTACACCAGAATAATGTAATTAATTTAGCCTTTTTAAATTTTTTAAATAAATTGTTTCTGTAGGATATGGCCAGTAGTACCTAGCATTGGGGCAATTTATCCTATCAGTGATCAAACTGCTACAAGATTACATAGTATTATGTGTGTTTTTATGAAAAATTTATGGTTATATCCTAGCTAGACGGCCGAGACAAATTGTCCCCGTCGTCTATGCAATTGGGATACATGGTCCCAAGAGATTCCCAGGAAACGGGAAAAGTGAAAACTTTAAACTCATGGTATACTTATTTTAGTACATCAGAATCAAATTAAATTACTTTTCATAGTTACATTTTTATCATGCAAGGGTTAAGGATATCACAGAATCAGTTACATTGGCAGTATCTTCAATGGTCTCATATTCCGTTTCTTTTCTTCTCTCAGTAGGTTATCTTCTCAAAGACAAAGGGAGATGCCTCGGCCAGTGTCTGCTCAGACCCGCAATGAGCAGGTGATGAAGGAGCGTGCTTCCAAGAAGCTAATGTCTGCCGATGACCCCATCGAGAAGTTGAGGCTCATGTGTCTGCAGAGGGGAGCCAGAGGGATACTCGGACTCGGAAGGTAAGACATTGAGGAACTGAAAACTGTTTAAGATAATATTATTATATTATTTCCTGATAACGTGAGTATCGTCTTGATGGCTGTAAGAAAAACATGGAACGATGTACAATTCGATAGAGGAAGTCGCTTTTTTCAGCAACTCGTTATTCCTGTATATATGATGGGTTGTGATCAGAGCCGTACTGGCCATAGGGTTGTCCGGTGTAATCACCGGGCTAGTCAGTGTTTGTAAAAAATGGGCCGGGCGGGTACAGAAGTTTTTTTTTAAAGTTATTTAAAATTTAATTTTTTTTAAATATAATTGGTTGCCTTTCTAAACGTTTTTTAAAAAGCTCAATGCATTCAAATGCTAATCACTTCCACCAGATCTATTTACTATTAATGAACTAGTACTTTAGTTTCAGAGATATAAAATTCATAATAAAAACTTATTTAATATATATTATTACTTTAATTTTATAGATTATGTTGCATTTAAAAAATAAATGCACACAGATTTATGTATTATTTATGGTTTATGAAAACCAAGTTCACTTAAAGAAGCTATAAATAGTAAAGACAGATAAAATTCGATCAATTTTAATAATTGAATTGTTAGGATAATTATTATTGAAACAATTAAATTATTAAAATTGATGAATAAATAAAACTATTTAGTTATTGAAATTGATTATTAAGTATAAGTACTTGAATAATAAAATAAAGAAATTAGTAAAAATATTTAATTCTTAATGATTCTATTGAAAATTTGGGCTGGAATAGATAAAAAATCACCGGGCCGATTTTATGTCCCAGTACGTTCCTGGTTGTGATGGAATTCTCTTAGCTTTAAAAGTCTAAAAGACGAAATTATCAAACTTTGATGTAACGAACAAAACAACGTTTTTATTTACAACTCCTTAACTTGCTTTTACGAAATGTCACTCCTATTGGGACATACTCTGTCACTCATTCCCTCCTTTACTATTTTCTGGATTGTCCTGGCCTTGTGGCTGACTTTTATAATGTGAATTCTAAGCTTAATGTCATTCCCCTCTGATTGCTCCATGTATGTTCCTGTGTCTTGAAGTCCGTGGCGGTTTACCATTAAATAAACTAATTGTGCCGCTAATGTTGTTGCTTCTCTCAAATAATCTGGCATCATCTCCAACAAGGCTTGTGCCTCAACATTTCTATTCCGAAAGACTAAGTAATACATTTCACGGCTCAGTGAACTACGGCTTTGCTGCTAGCAACCGAAAGGATCCTCTGCTCCTCCTGACCAGGGCCAAGGCAGTGAAATACTCTTCAGGTGGCGAACCATCTGGGAATCCTTGGTGAACCCCTAATCTTTAACTACAACTTATGAATGGCTTATAAGCGGTTTATGCTATGTAAGCAGATTAAGCCAATTGAATACTGTCCCCATCTGTACTACGTAATAGGTTGCCCATGATTATCAGCACATTTGAAATAGTTTGGAGTGGGATTGGGGAGGGGGTTGTTAGTGGGCTACTCTTGAAATTAAGGGAAAATTTCCGTCCCTGTGCTTTTACTAGATTAATATTAATTCTTTTAAGTGAGGAAATTGGTATTAAGTAGAAAAAAGTTTACATTTAATATTTTCAGTCTTTATTTTACATATTTATTTATTATTTAAAAGAAAAAAATCCGAAGTATGGGAAATGTAACATCCATTCAATGTCCCCCCCCCCCTGTTTTTTTTTTTTGTGTGTGTGTGTGTTAACTGAAGAAATAAACCTGATTAATAATATATTTGTGGAAAAATATGAGTTAAACATTTATTTATTATATAAGTAATTAATTACAAAAAAATCTAAGTTTACATTTATTTTACCACTTTATTTTAAACACATAAGTTGTCCCTGGGATGCTGTGCTGAGGTAATCTCCATGGAAAATCTTTAACGTGATTAAAATTTTACTAGATAGCAGCACAGTCTTTTTTACCAGAGCTGATGTGAAGCTCAAGTCAACCATTTGTTCTTGTAACTCTACTTACTTATAACCTCCATGGGTTGTGTTAAACACGGAGGTTACAAGCAAAATTAGAAAACTGCTTTTTTTTTTTTTTTTTTTGTAGAAAAGATATTTTTCCTTGATCTTTTTTTAGTGGTAAATGTATTAGTATTTTTAATAAAATTCTAAGAAAAAAATTTCAATTTCGTTAACTATTTTTTTTTTTTTTTACCTCTTCAAATTCCTTTAATTTCAGAATCGCCTTACTATATAGTTCTGTTGTTCGGTATGTGATATGTACTTCCTCTTCAACTTCACTTGTAACAATTTCACTTTTGTGAGAAAATTTAACTAAGTTAAAAAAAAAAAAAAAATTCCAGTCATTCTAGATCATTTTTAATAAGGAAGTTAATTTGCAATAAGTGAAGGGTGGGGAGCAAATTGACGAAGATTTAGTGGTGGGATCGATCGAACAAGACATAGTGGAGCGGCGAAGATAAAAAAAAAAAAAAAAAAAATTATGCTTGACATAATTTATGTACGTCCCCTATAATATATTTCTTGGGGGTGGGTGGGGGAATTGAACCCTATAAACCCTCCTTGGATACGGCCTTGTAAGCAACCCTACACAGCGACCCTCTTTATGAAGTTGTCCTTGATCTTCTCTTTAAACTAAGTATGTATGAGCTAGGAATAAGAACTGAATACATTATTTTTTTCAAAAATATACGTACCAAATATAGGGAATAATCGATTCATAAGCCAGAAATACAAAATAAAAATCCTTCTCTTACCAAGAGATACTGTCAGATAAGTATCATCCCAATAATCTTTCCAGGAAACGATACAAAGCTATAAAAATAAGTTTGTTATTTTCGACTTCTTTTTTCGGAAGTAATGACTTTCCCCTTTCACTGTCATCAATGACAAACAACTCTTTATCACGCATGCCACAGAGAAATGAATCTCTATTGTCGCATGTCACTTTTGATTCGATCACTGTAACACTATAACACTCTTCCAGTGATTTCATTCATAAAGATTGAGTAAACAAAGCTCCCCAGAAACAAAAACGGCGAACCTTGAACGTACTCGATCAAACATCGTCAACACGAAGTTAATCTTTTTCATCTAATCAATGCAGATTTAAACTACTAGCTTTATGTATATTTAATACTATTGCTTTTCAGAACATTTACATAAATGCAAGGCTTGTATTTAGAACAATAGTTTAACAAGATATACATTAGGAATTAAAAAAATAAAAAAGAAAATCGTTGTATTTATCAGTAACTTATTATTTAAAGAAATGTGTTATTGATTCTTCTTTCTTTAAAATGTGTCTACTTCTAGCAAATTATTTAAAACACATGCGGCATTGTCCTGCTGTATTTGGAAAAGTAGCAAAGTTTCATCTTAAAAAAAAAAAAGCATACTTAAGAGCAATTTTTTTCGTCTTTAGCGGGATTTCATTATGTGAGATTTTGTGTTAAACAAATAAATTAACGTTAAGTTTAATCGCCATCGCACGGAGAACTGCTTTCACTTCGCTTTAAATGGGATTTCGTGTTAGGCGATTTCGCGATAACGAGGTTTGAATACCTGGAATACAGTCAAACTCCGTAAATTCTAAATCGAAGAGACCGCCGACATTTTTCGCGTTAATCGTGTCAACAGTCTAAAAACTTTTTTATTTTATAAATGCAGAATTAAACTACTAACTATATTTGTATTTAATATACTGCTGTTTTTAATTTATCTGTCCGCATCCTTTACCTTAGAGGTTCAAATTGATTTACAGCTTTCAATCTTTTCAATCTTTCCCAATTATTTAGAATCGTTGATCAAGTACTATTCCATACTTAAACGCAATTTTTTTTTTCATTTTTTTCATTTTTTTTTTTTTTTCAAAGATTTTGTCATTAATTTTATTTCAAGCTTTTTGCCTCTTTTCTAACAATGCCATCTTAATTTGTGTCGAATTCAGCTAACTCTAACAGCGATACTCTTAAAATTCGATTACTCGCGCATTTTGCCTGTTTCCCATTGTTTCAACTTGAAGAATGTTTTCGTAACACCTTTAAACTTCGTCTCAAACAATGAAGACCATCTGAAAAAAAGTTGTTTGAAGAGCAAATTTTTTTTCGTTTTAAACTTTACTTAATGTTGGATAATTTTGTGTTTAGCGAATAAATTGACGTTAAACGTACAGAAAACTGCTTACATTTCGTTTTAAGCTATTTCGAGTTAACGGGTTTTGACATGATTTGAAGATCATTCTAATGAGTTTTATTTCCATTGTCCATGCTTCAAAAATAAGGACAGGTCGAACGCTTACAGTGACAGAGAATCTCAAATTGGAGGACTTTTGGTGCTTTTAATATCATTAAGGAAAAAGTTTTTGGTACTAATATTTTAGCCACCTGTGGAGATGAGTTTCATATCTCAAATTAAATACATGTGTACACCTGACGTTGCTGGTCAATTGCTATCTGACGTCATATTGATTTCTAAGTTTGAGTATTTGGAATGTTACGTTACAATTCTTTACATCCTAAGCAAGTGTGTATGTAAACGTGGTAAAATATGAGTCTTATATTTTGATAATTAAATGTTTAAAGCAATTTTTAAAGTTCAAACAAGAATGAGTTAGAATGAGAATGTTTTTTAAAAATACGTACCACCAATTCGAATCATTGTCTTATCCACCATTTTTAGAAAATAAGTAAATAAAAGTGGACACTTAATGTAATTCTCTTAAATTTTATGTACAATTTTTATACATAAAAATTAACTAATGCACCTGTATTTTCCAATTTTTAGCGTTCCGATTTTTAGTAAAATAATTATAATTCATTTTAGTCCATATATGATCTTTTAGTTAAGTGACCAGCTGGTGTTGACCTAAATTAAAAAATTATTTTCGGAAATTATTTTTAAGATAATTTTTTTATTATTATTATTATTATTTTATTCGTAATAAGTTTTAGTGCATCATTGCACTTGGTCCTATTTCAGATTTTTAAATATGCGAAGTTATTAATCTTCAAATTTACCTATAACATACACGTATTTTAAAAGGAGAAGGAAAGTAAACTCGATTGCTCAATTTATATTTTTTGTTAAATGTGTAATTAAAGTAATTAGATCTGACGGTTACTTTCAAATACATTTAAAATCAAAACAATATATTTCTAATACATTAAGAAAGTTGCACTTTTTATTTAAGGTGGTTATGCGCTATAATAAAATATTATTTTCAATATTGTATTCAAATGAATGTTATTTTTGCGCTATTATAAAGTTTAATTTTTTGATATTGTACTGTATAAGTAGTAAAATAAGTACAATTTTCTCATCATGCCATCTCCTTAGTCTTCATATGATAGGGATCAGACTAAGAAATTTTACCGGGTACTATTTTTGTGAAAATTTAAATATTCTTGTTTAAAAATTCAAATTTTCAAATTATTTTATAAAATATTTAAAATTTGCTTTCATTAACAAAGCATGTCAACGAAGAAAACTTTTAACGCACGAAAAACATGTTATTCATTAAATTTTGTACTACATTTAAAGGCATTTTTTTAAATATTGAATTTTGTGACGGCAATTCATTTTTGTGAAGGGTGTTTTTTCAAACTTGAGATTTTTTGAAGGAATCAAGTTTCTCTTAAGTAAACCCCTGTCCTATTCTGATACTGTCTTCAGGGCTTTATTTCCCATATGGCCAATAAGGTCCAAGCATAGGACACCTTAATTTTTAGGGCTCCTAAATTTTGTCACAATAACTGTTTTCTTTGTCATAAAGCATAAAATAAGAATTGATTTTTTTTAAACGATCAATATTCTTTTTAATGCACTTGATTAAGGGGAGTGGGAATTTAAGACATCTGCTTATCTTTCCCATGTTAAAACACACCGTATTTAAGAAATATTTTCTCCACTATTTACATACTTACTAACTTGAAAAAATCACACATGCTTGTTCGATATTTTGAGGGCGTGTTTTGTTTCTCGAAAATTTGGTGACAATAAAGCTGCATAAAATATATAATTTCGAAAATATTAAAAAATTCTACATCCAAATTGTGTTTTATAATAGTATTAACATAAACTAAAATTTTTAGGCATTTATTTTTAGTAATTTTTGAGTAAATGTTCCTTAAGTCTCAAAAAAGGCTGTTTTGAAATATGAACAGTTCAAGTAGCAAACAAAAATATAAATTGAGGCATAACACTTTAAAAAAAAAAAAAAAAAAAAAAAAAAAAAATATATATATATATATATATATATATATATATATATATATATATATATATATATATATATATATATATATATATATATATATATATATATATATATATATATATATATATATATATATATATATATATATATATATTATATATATATATTATATATATAAATACTTCTAATTTAGCGAGATAACTGTATCTTTTTGCTCCGTTGGATTCAATTGGTTGTTATTTTGATAATGTTAATCTCAAAATTTGATTTTTTGACGTTCTTAAACTCCGACTCCCCTTAGAGTCCTTAAAATTGATAATTTATTAAAATTGATAATATATTTTAATAACTTATTAGTTAATATTAAATATTATTAGCCTAACATTAATTGAATCAAATCTGTAATAAAACTTGTCATTAATATTTAAATTTCCCCAACAAGTATGATTGGGGGACACATCTAGTATTTTGTGCTTACAGTAATTGGTTTTCTGAAACGGACCCTGATTGTCTTATTGTATAACACCTCTGTCTTAGTATTCGCCGCTTTGTTTTTAAGGGGGTGCAGGACTCGAAATTTTAAAATCTTTATTTTTAGAATTATTTTTCTGAAATTTTTTATGCATTATTGTATTATGCTTTGAAACTAAATTAATTATTTTAAACTTAAAATTTTTTTTTTTAATTAAAAAACTTCAAAATTTTGACGTTACCTAAATTTAATATATTTAAAAAAAAAAAAAAAAAAAAAAAAAAAAAAAAAAAAAAATTATAAAAAAAAATCACTTCCTTTTTGCATTAAATTACTTCTTATACTTCATACCAAAAATTTTCTTCGGGATATTTCAATAAAATATTTAGAATTTTTTTTTTTTTTTTTTTTTTTTTTTTTTTTTTTTTAATTTAAAACTATTTTGTGCAAAAACTGTATAAAATTCATAGTATGCTAAGCTCCAAAAACCTTTTTAAAAAAAAAAATTAAATAAAAATACACACTTCCTGAAGACAAACGAAATATACATGAAAAGTAATTATGGCAAGTTTCATAGATTATAACCAGTAGTTTTTAAGTTATATCCATTTAAACTAAAAAAAGGGACATAAAGTCATCACCGAGAAAAACAGTTTCAAAGTTTCAAGATAGCACGTCCGAGATACAGTTGTCATCTAACAAAAACTTGAATATTTCAAGTTCTACTAATGATAGAAACAAAACTTTCATGACATTTTATTCAGTAATGGTTTTATTATTTTTTACAATAATAATAATAATAATAATAAAAAAAAAAAATTGAGAATTTTTAAAATTTTGAATCCCAGACTCCCGTAACGAGTTTTCCCAATTGTCTTTTTCCTTTTGTGCAGAGTGTTTCGTCGCATGGACGACAATCACAGTGGCGACTTAAATATGGAGGAGTTCGTGAAAGGAATTCGCGACACTGGTCTCAACATCTCGGATGAGGAAGCGGAGGAGCTCTTCAGGCAGTTCGACAGAGACGAGTCAGGAACAGTCCATTACGAAGAGTTTCTGCGGGCAGTGAGGGTGAGATGATGATTTATATTTCATATGCGGGTTAATTGACAGCCATTGCTTATTAGCATTCGGCATCGGGTAAGATACGAGCGGTGAGCGACTAACGACAGACCGAAGGAACAATATACAACTGTGGGGATTGTTCTGGCTACGGTGAGAGAGAATACGGTATTTTCCATTATATTTGTTAAAAGACAAATATAATGGTTTTAAAAAATGGTGTTTTGGTTTTACTGTAATTCAAAAAAAGATTTAAATTGGAAAAATAATTATTAATGTCATTTGATTATTTTTTCATGAACAGTATGTATACGTGATGTTTCGTGATAATCTCGCCACTATAAAACAATTTTGGTTTTTAGATACTTCATCTTGTCGGTGATAATCCCTCAAAATGAAGAGCTTAGCTAGTTCATTGGATGACGTCGTGTTAGGAACTGATGTAAAATACCGTCTTTGATCTCTTCGTAGCCAGAACCATCCCCACCTTTCTATCGCTCTCTCAATCTGACGCCAGTCTCTCTCAGCTCATATCGTACCCGAGGCTTTATAGGGGAGGGACTAGAAATCAATGCTATTTGATTCTATGTTGTTTTTGTGAAATCCTTGGATTCATGATACTGCTATGACTAGGAAACGGCTTACAAACTTAGGGGCCCAGCGCATAAGAACATTTGGGGGCCCCCAGATTCTCATTTAAAAAAATCTAAATTGATGCACACAACATAAAACTACATAATTGGCTTAATGTTTAAAAAAAATCATATTTTAAAAATTGCTAGTTATTATTATTATTATTATTATTATTTTTTTTTTTTTTTTTTTTTTTTTTTTTTTTTTTTTTTTTTTTTTTTTTTTTATAGATATAATTGAAAATGGAAAACTATATAACTTAAAATTATGTTTATCATTATAAGAATTGAGGCTATTGGTGCATTACCTCAACAGTGTTTCTTTCATGCGTTTCTCGTTCTGTTCTTTCCCATTTTATAACAAATCCTTGGAATAGGAAAAAAAGCTTCCATAAACGACAAATCTAAGGGCAATTTATTTACACTGTTAACAAGTACAAGTTTGTGGCCGTGATTATTCAAAAGGAGAAAACTTTATTTCATTGGATAAAATAGCTGAAGTTTTGGAAAAAAAAAGTTTTTAATATAAATCTCTTATATTTATGTGGCATGGTTCTTAAATATTAACTTTTGAAATTTTGATGAGGCACCTTCCCATTTTGTTTTATGACCCAAAAAATGACTTCCACTAAAATTTCAGTTTTTTTAAATATTTTTAGGCGCCTAGCCTTAAAGTTATGAAATTTTTCCAAAACTTGAATGAACTTCACATCAAACTAGAACACACATAAATAATAACAAATAGCAATAATGTGAAATTTAGAGTATATAACTTGTTGTTAATAAACAGTTAGCAAAGCTCATAGTAATTCAATTGTTAATTTGAAACCCAAAATTACATGCGTTCAGCGTCGCTGATAGAAAATTTAGCGACAATACTATTATCGAATTCATGATGCAGAAGCAT
Organism: Linyphia triangularis; assembly: GCA_963978545.1. Lineage (NCBI taxonomy): Eukaryota > Metazoa > Arthropoda > Arachnida > Araneae > Linyphiidae > Linyphia > Linyphia triangularis. Next base: position 7,966,084 of record OZ021727.1, read on the forward strand.
AAATTATTAGCAATTTTCAAAAACTAACAATTCCTTCAAATGCATATGAAGATGAAGGTAACTTGCCGGAAAGGGATAACAGATCTTCAAATAAAGCACGCTAAAGTTCGCCTTATGGTTCTCCAAAAATAAAAATAAAAATAGATAGGTCGAACATTCTAGACAATAGAGTTACCGTAAGTCTCGATGAAGTGAAGTTAAGTAAGTTCATGAGCTAATGCTCGGAAACTAAAAGATTTTTAACAGAATTCTTTTCTTTTAATATTATTGCTATCCCAAATTAGGTTGCTTCCATGTACTACTAGTTTCTTATTACAGATTTTTTGCCAAAATATTCCTCTTTGTAAACGAATTAATTTTAAAAACAAAACTTTAGACACTAGAATTAAAGAGAATTCGCGCGTTACTAATCACTCCCTAAACACAAACGCTCATATTTTAAAATTAAATTACATTTCTATGGTTTTGAACCTGAAAACCGGAACTAGAAAATGCCAAATAAAACTTTTGCACCCCGCGCCGAATAATTTTTTTTGTTGTTGCAATTTCTCATTTTTTGTAATTACATATTAAATGCACATCAATGTTCCTAAATTGATTATGGATCTGCGAAGCGGAACTAGATAATGTCCAATACAGCTTTCGCACCCCGCGTCTAATCATTTTTTTTTCCAATTTTGATTTGTTGCAGTATATGTGTTACTGATAATCATGATAATTAATTCTCTTACTTGACTCAATGAATTTCAAAAACCAATATTTCTGAAGATAATTTGCGATACTCGAGTAGACATCCGTGACAACAAGCATTTATTTTCGTTTCATGTCTCCCATCAACGTTAGAGCAGACCATATGCCGTGTCACAAGTTAACCGCATGGGGAGGGGTCGTTGCCGTAATATCCACAGCTCATCATGAATTTATGATCCCATCACACGAACCGGAAATGAGCATCGCCCCTTTGGAAATAGGAGGACACAGTTGTTGTTCCTTGGACAGATAGAATTGAAAAGAGTTTTGTTATTACGATTCATTGAGTTAATGGATGCTTCGATAGTAATTACTCGGGTTGAATTTCATTAAGTAAAATTTAATTTTATATAATGGCTTTTTAATTGTTGAGCATGTTTTGTGAATGAATGAGTGCGGGTTATTAAATCTATTAATGAGATTAATTATTCACTTGAACGCACTAAGGGTAAGTAATTAGTTAGGGGGTTGTTTTTACTTTCAGTTGCTTTATATGCACACGTACAGGGACTTTGAGAAAGGAATCATTAAGGGGACTTTACAGTCCCCGACACAAGCTAAAAGCCGAATTTTCTTCTAACTTCCATGTCCTATAAATTCAATTTTTTTTTTTATTAAAATCAAATGATATTTAGAGGTTGCTACCAACTCTGTAAAATCTAACAAATTTAGCATGACGCAAGCATTGCAATTTAATGTTTTTCATGTATTCATTAGAATATTTAATTTTTCGTCCAGTAGTTATTAAATCATTAGATATATTATGCTTCAAATAGCTTATATATTGATTTTATTCCAAGAAACTCGTTATCAATTTAGTAGTAACATATCCATTTTAATTAAAGAACTAAAATTAGAAAAGTACTAAAGTTGATATTTTGAAAATATTTCTTTAATTGATGGGCTTAATTTTTTTTCTCATTACTTTAACTTTTTTCCTCACTTTATTTATAGTTGCCGACCTTGTTTTTGTAATAAAAAAAAACTAATCTAACTCTGTAAAAGGGCATTAACGAAGCTATTTAACTGTTTCTTAACTGTAAACGCAACCATTTCACTGATTATGATTACTTTCTTCTAGTGCAACTGCTTGTGCTTTTTCTTTGCTTTCTAATGATTTTAATCAAATTTTGTTCATTGAAAATGTATTTTAATCTTAATTACTCTATTTGTAAGATTAGTTTGAATTATCTACAAATTTTCTAACTCATCAATTTCATTAGGGCAACACTCTTGTTTTCATGATAAAAAAACTACAACAAGAAAACAAACCAGGATATGGCTCATAGTCTAAATATTCTCACTGAATCATAGAAAAATTTCATCCAAAACAGAAACAATGTATATTTTTTCGTTTCAAGCAGATTTTGAAGCGAACCATTAAAAATTCCTGCCATTCAGTAGCTATACTTGTTATGGAAGTTTGGGCTATAGTCTGAATACCAACGAAATTAAAACAACATGTGGTTGCTCAAATAAAATAATTGTTCTGTGAATGAGAAAACTTGAAGAAGTTAAGTAGTTAGTGTGTTGTATATTAAGGTTCGTACTCTTTGGGGGGAAAAATTTTTACGACTATTCAGTGACAACAATTTCTTTTGAAAACAAAAATTCACGACCTCACAACTTTACTTCATTATTAGCATTTCATAATAAAATATATTGTTGCGTGGACGGGTTCGAAAGATTTGAAGCCAAAGCAGATCAAAACTTGCAGAAATTTATTCCACTATAATCCTTCACAAACTCTCTTACAGCTCCAGAACTTCTCGTTCCAGTAGACACAATACAGCTCTTTTCACAACAATAGAGCACAAAACAGCAGTTAAAAACTTGACAACACAACTGCTCAATCGCCGCAAAAGACAATGCAATACAGTTCGCTTTAGAACTACTCAGTAATTCCAGTCAACTAATGGACTCAGCTAACAACTAACTCAGTGACTCAAAATCAGTCAACTCCTCACTAACCCTACTCACGGCCGTCCTTATATAGGAGTGGTGAATCTTCACGAAACTTCCAGAGAGAGAAATTTGGAGAACTTTCCAGATCATAGTCTAAAAGTCCTATACATGTACATGGGATACATGTACCTATACATGTACCGAAAATGTTCCCAAATGGTCGCCAAATTTGGCGACAAAAAGTTAGTCGCCAAAACCATCGCCAACTTGGCTCTATCTCGCCAAATTGTCGAGATTGCCATTACCATAATGTTAAATGCCCTGCTCCTTAAAACTCGCTTCCCAGAGTTACCTCTGTAAAACTCGTTATCAAGCATCAAGATACTCACTGCAGGGAAGCCAATTTAACGACGAACTATTGCACTACCTTATGCGAAATGTACATAAATTACTATTTACAAAATTAACACAACTAAATATTTACAAATATACAAAAATTCGTAACAATATATACACAGTGTACATTGTATACACTATACATATGTTTGTAATAAGTTTATTAAAAATTACATGTAATAAAAAAAGCTAACAATGGATATATTTCTTTTTAAAGTGAAAAAACTTGATTTTTTTCCATGATATTGATAATTTCAATTGCCTGTAGCAAACCCCTAAATTTTATTTAAATTATCCAAAATTTTTACCCATGTATTTTCTCACCAAAAGGAATTATTTGAAAGGGTGTCCTGTTAAAATTTAAAAATTAATTTTTTTAGTGGCATATAAGACGCATCCTACTCTGATGTCCGACTCGCAAACAGGGAGAGGGTTTTTAGGATCAGACCCTCCCCCCCCCCCCCCTAGGATCCCTAACATCCCGGTATTTTGTTATGGTTGAATAAGAAACACTTTGCAATCGCAAATAATTTCAGAGGATAAAAATTTTTAAACACCATAATTCAAGCAGCGTTTGCCTACCGTATCACTAAAAGCAGCTACTAGGTCCTTAAACTTTCAAAATAAATTACTGATTTGTAAATCTTTTAGCGTAAAAAAAAACCAGGAAGTATTTTTTTTTTGTACACTTAGGACCACTATAAAGTGTCGTTAAACATTTTTATATTAATTTAAAATCTTGGAAAATATAGACAATACGTGATCTAGATAAAATGCAGTCCTATATTTGTTTGTTTTGCATAACTCGAAAACTGGATAAAAACCATTTTGATATTCTGCCATATCTAATTTTGTAAACCAGTGTATTTAAAATTCCATTCCTGGACTATACAGCAATTTACCTGTCTTTTCTTTCTGTATCAATCAGGTGCGTCGTATCAAAGTTAGGTACTACTTTTCTGAAAGATCATGCAATATAGGGTAATGAAAGTATTGCATTTGATAAAATTTATTTTTAGTAATTTCTATTTTTTATTTTTTTATTTTTTTTATTTTTATACCTATGCTCAAATTTTGAATATGGGCCAGGGGTCAGTGGTAGTAATGGGATCTGCCATTAAAATTTTCATCGAAGTAGCGCATAAGGTATGGGGTATAAATCAATTGGGTATAAATCGTGTAGGTCGTTTTTTGTCAATTGCTAAAAAATATAAATTTTTCAATGGCAGCTCCATTGAAAAATTTATATTTTTTCGCAATTGACTAAAAACGATTTATATCAAAATCTCTGTGGCTTCGTCTTATAAGGTGTTTCAAATATCCCCAACCCCAAAATTCCGGTAAGGGCACAAGAAGTCGAAAACCAAATGGCTTTAATGGCTTTTGGAATTATTTTTCTTTAAGTATTGGCCCATCAACAACTATTCCTCGTCCGTGTAACTTTCCTGAAAAGAATAATGTAATAATCATCGCAAAAATATCTCCAAACAATAAAAAAAAATAAAAAATTATGAAATATGAAAACTAAAACTGTAGTCCGTCCAATCCATGTCAAATTTAAATGCAATGGCCAGTATTATAATGTAATTGAAAGTTGTGCGACTCCTGTTTTTTTCTTCTTTTTTCTTTTTTGTAGAGCGCGGTATTCGCATATGTTGTTAGGTTGTAGACAACAATCGAAAGTGCAACTTAGAAGAAATTTAGAAATAAATCAGGCAGGGTATATCAGGAATATAGAGATTTTTGTAATTAACGTAAAAAATGCTCGGAAACTTTACCTAAGAAACAAGCCGGTAGCCAGGATTTTTTTACAGGGGGGGGGGGGGTAGGGTTATGGTCGAAGATTTGATCAAATACATATAACAAGTTACACCAAAAAAGAAGGGGATGTGGTAAAACAAGATTTCACACAATTTTGGGGTGGGGGGGAGGGGTTGTTCCGGGGGTCCCCCTTGTCTACGGTCGTGAAAGGACATTTAAAAGAAACTTATTGTAAAAGAGTTTTATGGAGCACTTTCTTTCAACTCATTTTCATTGTTAGTGTTGTACGTGACAGTAATAGATGCAGGAAACTAAAGCGTCTATACGGCACTAGCGCTGGCATCTAATGACTGGTGACCTCAAGTGGTAAGCCGGATTTAGACGCTACCAGTCAGGGTTTCCAGTTTAGGTCGCCAGTTCTGGGACGTCAGCGGAGCGGTGGTACTGGGAGAGCGCCCGCTTTTGGATGATGGGAGGCTTCAGTAAATAGAAAATGTTTGATCTACTGGTGCCAGTAGCCAAGTGACGTCCCAGACTGGCGATCTCAACTGGTAAGGGGATTGGTAGAGAGTAAATCAGCCTGTACGCAGACTGGTACCGTGTTAATTAGCCTTTCTATGCATATATAATTGATAATACCATCATGGATTAACTCTGCGTCTCTGCAGCCCAAGATGTCTACCAGCCGTCGTGTCCTGGTGGAGAAGGCTTTCGAGAAGATGGACAAGACGGGCGACGGTCAGATCACGCAGGACGACCTGAAGGGGGTGTACTCCGTGCAGAACCATCCTGACTACCTAAATGGTCAGGCCACGGAGAAACAGCTCTTCAACAGGTTCCTGAGGAACTTCGAGGAGAACGGAGTAGTGGACGGAGTGGTCAGTATACGCACTCACTCTTTAGTCATACCCATTATTTTCTTTAGAAGGAAGTCCTAGAAATGAACATTCAATATACTCCCTATGTTACACTCTTCTATCCCAGTGCATTTAGAAACTACTTTCTTTAAAACCTTGACATTTGGTGAGTAGGTACGAATAAGATTACTTAAGGATATGAATAATCGAAAATAGCGTCTGATATATTTTATTTCATATTTGAAATCCTTACGTCAATGCATGAGTAGTGACTCCATCTGGTTTTGTCTCTTTTAATTTTCATTTATAATAGATAGACATTAAACGCAAACAATTCATTACATTTCATTAAGGGATCTCTTACCAAGTTTCAAAGAGGTTATAGAAAGTAGTTTCTAAATGCATCGGGATAGAAGATTATAATATAGCGAGTAAAGGGAATTATCCTTAGTAGGACTTCTTCTTAAAAGAGGATGTTTTGAAATCAATGATGTTTTCTGTTAACTTTTCCTTGCAACGCTATACTGTGTACCAGATATCAAAATCAAACTTATAGACTGACAGGCGATTGAAAGTTTAGGTACACCATTGAACACCTTTCTAAATTCTTTATAGAATCTAAAATAGTAATTGGTTCATTTTCTGGATGACACACGAGACATTTCGCGCTTCTTTTTCTCGTAAACTGATTAGAATTGCAAAATTATGAGGAATCTAGTAGTTATGATTTTGTTTTATGTAAAATTAGTTTGTGGCAAAGTTAAATAGAAGAATGCTTAGTTTAACTGGGTCAAATATACATTGATAAGCTACCTATGTTCAGGACGGGGAGGTGTCCCATGCGTCAATGTTATAAGATGAATATTTTAGATAGTTAAAATAATTATTTTTCCATGTAATTTTGCCACTTTACTTTTTTTCATAAAAACGCTAACAGACGATTTGTTTTCCGGAAACTAATTACTCAAATCTTCTAAAAGGGACGAAAGTTATATTACGTCATCCAGAGACGTAATATTTATTGTCACGTTGCTTATTTTCAAAAGCAATCGGACTTAGTTCAACTCATTCAAGGTCGATTTTTGAACAGAACACAATTTTGACCTTGCAGACCAGTATATATTCATGTAATCTATATTAGCATTTCCATATATATATTCTGTAAATATACTTGCAGTCGTCTTTAGGACTAGTACGAGGATTTTGCCATTTACTTGTCATTAGACTTGCAATGACAACGTTTCAGGCATAGACTTATTATTATCAATAGACTGCTCGTTCCCACTTCAATCATACAACGAGAATGAAACCAAAATGAATCACAAAATTCGTCTATCAGTCACGTGGTTTTTAATTTGGCTACTTCGTAAAATTAATCCTTTATCTAATAATCTTATTATCCTTTATCGCCTGAGTGAGGAGAAACCCGCCAAATCTGCAACCCTGCTCCCAAAAAGTTCCTACTCATGTGATTCATTTTGGTTTCATTCTCGTTGTATAATTGAAGTGGGAACGCGCAGTCTATTGATAATAATAAGTCTATGGTTTCAAGGTAACCCCTTTCCCTCTCCATGACATAGGTTTGGTGAATAGGTTTACGATGACAACCCTCCGAAAAGATAACGATTCTAGATTGGTGCATATGCAGTGTCAAGCTTGAACAAGCTTATTAAGCAAAGGTTTAAACACCTTTTAGAGTTTGTTAACTTGTTGAAATGTTGGCCTTAAAAACTTTATACAAATAGCTTATCAATTGTGAACCCTTTTTCAATTTTTAAAAGTTGCATCCTTGTTATATGATGGCCCACGCTTGCGCCAGAAATCTAATCAACCAATCAACCAACCTTGTTATATGAACCTTGCCTCCTCTTCGCTTAGGAGGTTTACACAAGGTATTGAAAGTTAAAATGGTATCTGGGTTACTGTTACTTCAGGAAAATTGTAAATTCTTCGTAAACAAGTTATAAAGTTAATAAGTTGTGTTACCTCTTTATTCTATAATAAAGTTAAAAGAACATAAGGGTGATTGATGCCTGCTGGTCAGTCCAGCAATCGTTATTCTATGAGTCACATATTACATAAGGGAAAGATAGTTAAGATCAAAAATTGGGCATTACCATTGCGGGATGATGCGCTTATCCAGTTGGCTGGCTGCCAATTTCATTACGTTTATCATAAATTTTTTCCTTTTACAATTTTGGAAAAGTTATAGAGGTTATTGGCCTTTGGAATAGGAAAAATTAAAGTGGCTCCTAGGGAATCCATTGTATAACTTTCGGAAGAAATTGTTTTTGGACTAGATCTTCAAAAATCAATATTGAAAGTAAAGGATGGGAACACGTGATTTTTTACTTCTGTTTTGTTCATTCAATGGAATATTTCTTAGAATGAATGGTGATCCCTATTTTGAAAACTCTTTGAGAAATTTTGGGATATATAAACATTTTCTTTTGACAAAGTTCGTTTGGTGTTTCAAATTTTGAAAAAATAAATTTCTGGCTGTGTGTCCTGATTTTGATTTGGAAATGAAATTGCGATGAGGTTAAAGGGCGGTGTTTATACTATTTTAAAAATTGGTAATATTCTGCAAACACTACAATTTTCCCTCATCATACATGCGCTATTATTACCAAACAAAAACACGACTCAAGCTTATTTTTAGATTTTGATTTCTCAAAAAAAGGGATCCAACTTTATTAATAACATTGGCAATTAATAAAATGTTTAAATAAATAATTTAAAACTCACCCAGCTATTTTTTTGCAGTTAATTTCACCTCCTCAATTTCTCTTTGATTTTCAAAATTCAGGGTAGCGCAAGAGAAGGAAATGTGCGGACTTTCATAATAAAAAAAACTCCATTGAATTGTGCCGTATCTTTTTTTTTTATAATTTTTTTTTTAATAATAATTTGAGCATTTAATTGGAAGTCCTAGCAAAGATCAGACCTCATACTCGCTATGTTAGATTCTTCTAACCCAGTTCATTTAGAAATTACTTTGTATAAAACCTTGACATTTGATGAGTAGGTACAAAAATGACCACTTAATGAAGTAACATACTTTAAAAACACTAAAATAGCGTTTAGTATATGTACCGTCCGATAGCTCAGTGTGTGTATTTTAGCAACAAATGGTCTGGCAAGTTCTTATTGTTAACAAACAATCTTTATTCGTGGACTGTAGTTGTAAGGGGCTTTCCAAAGCTCTATTTTCATATCCACAGAGAGACCTCTCTCTCTATTACATAACCGCTCAAGTGGCGGGATCCAATTAGAATGAATACATAATGAAGGGGAAAGGGTTAGAGGGATGGAGATGCGCAAAAGGATTGCGCAGTACAATTAATTACAGGCTTAACCAATATATTTTATTTTATATTTGAAATCTTAACGCCTTAACAAGGGCTCTCCAACTGGTTTTATGTTTTGCCATTTCAATTTTCATTCACAATAGATCGACATTAAATGAAAACAATTTATATAATTTAATTCTACATTTATTTTGAAAAAACTACAAAATTGGACTTCCTCCTCTTGCACTAAATGTTTTTGACATTGTTATATGCATTCGGAATATAGCTCTCTATAATTTTTGCATGTGATTGTTTTTCAGGTAACCAAAGAAGAATTCATAGACTACTACACTGGCGTAAGCGCATCCATTGATGAAGACGGTTACTTTGACTTAATGATGCGGACGTCTTGGAAGCTATAAAAGACGTTGAGAGAAAAAAAAAGAAGAGACTTTTCGCTTTTGCTTGCTTCAGTTGTTGCCATTCACTTCTTCAGAAATAAATTATTATAACAGATTTTTACCTGCTGCTTCATCGGTTTTGGGATGAATAAAAGTGTTCGAAAAGGGAATAAATAAATGTTGATCGACCTTCTAGAAAGTCTTATTTCAATCTCTACGACAAATAGACAGTAGGTAAATTGACAAAGTTTATTAGTAATAGACTGTGTTGCAACTGCAAGTTTTGGTATTCCATCGAACGCCATTCTGAAATTTTTATAGAATGTGGAGAAAAGTTAGTATATTATACGAATCCATTAATTTTCTGTGGCAAATATTGCCGAAACTGGTCAAAAATCAACTTTGAATGAATTGAACTAAATGCGATTGCCAAATATGCCATAACTTGCCAAAAAGTGAACGCACTTTTTTGATGAGGAAGGGCGCAGACGATTTCTGATCTGTGGCTTGGAAAACTTGCATATTTTAAAAGTAAGCCAAATTGGCGACATCTGTTACGTTATCAGTGACATAATATTTATTGCCAACTTGGCTCACTTTTAAAAGATGTAAGAAAATCGTCGCCAGATATCTGAATCGTCTGCAGTCTTCGTGATTGAAAATTAAAGAACGATGGGTTACCATATAATAAATAATTATTTGGCAAGTTATGGCATATTTGGCAATCGGATTTATTTCTACTCATTCAAAGCCGATTTTTGACCAGTTTCGGCCATTTTTGCCACGGCAGACCTGTAGATTCACAATCTACTAACTTTTCTCCACATTCTATAAGAAATTCAGAATGATGTTCGATGGGGTACGTAAATTTGTAGTCGCCTCTCGGATAATAAGATAACTTCTTTAAATTTACATAATTGCCACTAGAAAACTCCGGTGATACCTTTATATATACTTCTATTTATACATATTTCTTACCTAAGTTATGATATTTAAATAAATAAGAATAGCAATATTCAAAATTTTCGGAAACTTTGTCTTTATTTATCACTGCAAGAAGAAGTTAAATTCCTGAGATATTTAGCTAATAGTCTAATTTGTATAACTTTTGAAATACGTTAACAATTAGCGGGATTTTTTTTTTGTATATATATATTAGAAATTAGTTTTTTTTTTTTTTTTTTTTTAATTAGGAAGTAGTCCTAGTAAAGATCATACTCCTTAGGTTACATTTTTCTAGCCCAATTCATTTAAAAATTTAAAAACTACTTTGTATAAAATCGTGACATTTGGTGAATAGGTACGAAAATGATCACATAATGAAATGACATCAATTGTTTTCATTTAATGTCTGTCTATTATAAATGAAAATAGCAAAAGACAAAACCAGGTGGAGCCACTGCATATGCATTGACGTAATGATTTCAAATATAAAATAAAATATATTCGAAGCTATTTTCGAGTTTTTAATTGATGTCATTTTATTAATTGATCATTTTCGTACCTACTCACCAAATTTCTAGGTTTTACATTAAGTAGTTTCCAAATGCACTAGGCTAGAAGATTGTAACATAGCGAGTGGAGGAAATGATCCTTACAAGGCCTTCTCATAAATTTGAATTGGTTTTATTGCGCTAATATTAAAATCCCCTATTACCATATTTTTACCTCCTAAAAATATAAATACGTTTAAGCTAAGCCCTTTAGCATTAGAATTATAAATGTTCTGGTTGTATATACATTGAATGGATTTTTTTTTTTTGTATAAAATCTATGCTATTAAAATTTTGTCATTATTTTGTTTTCAAAGTACAGTTACATAATTTTATTTTCAAAGATAGTACAAATCCTTTTAATATAATTTAACTTTTGATGTAACACTTTCTCTTATGAGACTAAAATTACTTTTAGTCAATTTTTTGATGAATTATAAATGAAAATTTGAAACATGAAATCAAAATAATGTTGATGAAACGTTCTTCTGTTTCACACGATTTTCTGTTTAAACATTGTAAAAATCTTTTTAATGTGATTTAAACTTTTGACATAAAAATGTCTTCGTAGAAGATAAAATTTACATTTGATAGACTTTGTCAGTTTCTTGTTTGATTATAAATTATAATTTATATCATTAAGAAATCAAATAAACGTTAATATAAATGCATTCACATAACTTTCTTTTCAAATTTTGTACAAATCCTTTTAATATAATTTAACTTTGAAGGAAAAAAAAAAAATTCTCATAATAAACTAATATTTCTTTTCATTTAAACATTAAATTTTTTGTTTGTTTGATTAAAAACAACAATCTTAAACATTATTAAATTAAAATAACTTTGATGAAATACATTAAAGTAATTTTCTGTTCAAACATTGTGCACATCCTTTTTATAGGATTTAATTTTTGGGGCAAATTTTTTTCTTATAACTCTTAGGGTAGATTTGACGAGTGAGACTCGCCATCTGCTTACTTGGGCGAAGTTACGGAGAATGAGTCTGACTCGTCATCCGTCCATCCAAATCCGTCCCATGGGCATAAAAATCTTCAAATAATTCAGTACTCAAAGGTGTTAAGGGTCAATTACACAGGGCGAATTTACTAGCTACTAGCCGGCTAGTTTACTAGTTGATAGTAAACCAGCTCCGTGTCATCCATTCACTATACTAAACTTCAACTTAACTAGACAACACTTAGACGATCACAGTGCTCATAGGTATTTAATCCATTTTGGCAGAGTGAAGACATAATTCTCGCCAAACCTTATAGCCTTTTGTTCTCTATAGGGTTGTGGTTTGGCGAACATTATGCTTTCACGCCGCCAAAATGGATTAAATACCTATGAGCACTGTGACGATCTATCGTCTAAGTGATGTCTAGTTAAGTTGAAGTTTAGTATAGCAGAGCTAGCTGTTAGTAAAAAAGTTGAAAGCCTGGCTACTTCATTCGCTACTCGCCTGTGTTTGAGCGAGCTAGCAAGTAAATTAGCAGTGTGCCATCACAAGTTGGTAGTGCAAAAGCTGCAAGTCGGTGCCAAAGAACACGTGGTTTCTACACACTAGCTAGTGAGCGCGTGGAAAGCTTTTAGTGTCATCGTCAACTAGAGCACTCGCCAGCAAGTAGCTAGTAAACTCGCCCCGTGTAATCTTTAGTAAACTGAAAATATAGTTCTTGTTTGATTGGAAACGATAATTTTAAATCATAGTGAATATCTTTGAAATAAATGTATCGACCTACCTTTGAAGTAACCGTGAGCAGACTTTTCTATCTCCAAGAACTTCACCCAGTTGCATACTCTGGTTAGTTTTCAAGTTCTGAAGGTTGGTTGGTTGGTTGTATTCAGATTATCTGGCGTCATCAGCAACACGAGGGCTATAATGCTCCGAAACATTCGTCATTAGACAAGCCAACATACATTTACAAACACCCATGCCTAACACGGGACTCGGAACCCGCAACCTCGCGGTCTAGAAGCTGACACGGTAACCACTATACCGTTTGCCAAGTTCTGAAGGCATTTTTGTTCTGTCTAGAAGGAATTTGGTGGTACTCTTGTAACTGTCATTCGATCATGGGACATTCGGTCAGCGGAACAGCGAGGTGAAAAGGGAGGCGTCTGGTCACATTACTTTAAAGCATCCTTTTAATGTGAATTAAACCCTTTGCACTCCAGCGGTGACTCTAACTCACCACATGATTTGATGCCGCAACTCAAAAAGACCATTAGGTTTGATGCGGAAATTCGATGCCAGGCCAATGACGTTTAAGATTCTTCGAAACGGGTCTGTAACCGCAAACCAACCAAAAATGGCGGGAAACGTCTCGAGTTGTTGGTTCTTCCACGCGAAAAAGGCTTGGAGGGCAAAGGCGTAACTTTTGAAGCAATATATTTTCTTTTTGAAGACTAACGTTACTTTTCACTGAAATTGTTAGTTTCTTTTTCGATTAGAAAAGGAAATTTGAATATATAAAAGAATCAAAGTGAAAAAATTATTTGGACACCAAAAAATGCGCTTATGATTTTGGTAATTAGGTTTTCTCAGTCAGAGAAAATTTTTCATAACTAAGCCTCTTTTGTTGTTCATTTTGGTTAAGATTTACTGTACGGTCCCCCTTGACACCTCTTTGAAAGTTGGCGATTCGGCGCCGTATGTGGCAACCCGTCGCCAAGGTTTTACGATAACCCTAGTAACAATTTGGATTTGACAACACGGCGCGTTTTGACGCCACTTTGGATTTAGCGACGCAGCTTTTTGACGTCATTTTCAATTTGGCTTGAAAAGCCGAGGACCGTACAGTTAAATCTTAACCAATAAATATTTTACCATTAAATTGTAAATGTTCTCATACTGAATCATACCTGCTTCATAAACACTGAGAACAGTAATTATTCAAATAATAATAGGGTATTTGACAAATTTTCAAAATATGTTTTAAATAAAGCATATGCCCAAAATAAAAGACACGTATTTTTTCTTTTTCCAAAATAATGCCGCAAAGCGCAAAAAATCGCATTTTAAAATGCAAGCAGAAGCCCCGCCCCTAAAACGCTGCTCAAAAATTCATCTGATTGTGTGACGTCAACATTGCATAAACAGCATCGCGAATGAGTTTCAAGCGAGATTGTGCAATGGGTTATTTTCCTTTTGATTTTGTTCGAGGAAATTTCTTACCGATACTGTGTTGTACCCCACTGTACAAGTACTTCAATTAACAGCTGAACACTAATTTGGGTAAAACTTCCAATTTTTGACATATAGAGGATTTTGCGCCAAGAATTGTCTGCATAAAACCGCTCCAAGTTATGGCGGATTTTTACTATAGCATTTTTTTTATGGTGATCTTGTGTTCCTATTCACTTCAATGCATTAATACTTGTTTTGTTTTTTACCCTGTAAATGTTTAAATAAGATCAGACATAAATTATAATGAGTGTTCCGATTCACCCCTTTCTGATAGGTGATGTGGTACACCATGAATAAATTCAAAATAAATTGAAGTAATGTTTTTTTCAACATTTTTGGGTTTGATCATCATATGAGAAGGTATGATCCAAGTTTCAAAGTCAAAAATTAGTTCGTTAACAAGATTATTACACCGGATTTTTACTTTGAAAGTTGAAAAGGTTTCCAATTCAGTGTTCAGCCGATTATTTTAATCGCTATAATTTTGCTTATATTTTTATAATTATTATAACTGTGATAGTGTGTAGTTCTTGTTCTACAAATTATAATAACAGGGCGATTTATTTATCTACACAGATGTTTTAACATTTCTAAACACAGTAGAAAAAAAAAAAAACTCTGCGCTGGATTTGAAAAAGAACCCACCATCAATGCGTCTATTTTGGATAAATTTAAACTGTCTGCCTTTACGAAACTGTCATACATTTTTCCAATTAAGTTTCTTTAAATAAATATTTCCTAAAATTCACCTACAATGGTCATAATTAATCATAAAGTAGGAAGAAAGACGAACCAAGCTTAAAAATAAACGTATGAAGTTGTTTGTTCACAAACTTCCACTCCACAATATTGACGTCACATTCTGGGAGGAGCTTAAGCGATCGTTTCTGGTCACATGACGAAGCGCTCAGAAAACCATTTTTTAGAATTCGATTTATAAAAATTTGAGCAATTATTTCGAGTAAAAAATGCTTGCATTATTATTACCTCGTTAAATACTATTCATAGGCCGCATTTGGTAATTATTTGTTGATGGTGTCAAATACCCTATTGGACATTCCTGTTTGTATATTTTCGACAGCGGTATGTTTAGATAAATATTCGAATTAATTTAAATTAGTTAAGAAATTTTTTACCAAATTACTATAAATATGTCTCATTATTATCCTCAGATATTATTCTATGGCATACACACGAGATCTTCAAGATGATGCCATGTACAGGATAATTAGGTTTACTTAGTTATTAACGCAAAACAATAGTAATAATTCTAATCACTATAATACTGACGTGGATCTCTATCATTTACCGATTTTATATTTTCATCATCCATTTTGAAAAAATGGCCAGTTTGGCGATATTTTTAAATGGGTCCAAAAAAAAAAAAAAAAAAAAAAAAAAAAATCACCTCTTCACCAAAATGTGATTTTGGCGATATACTTATTGATAAACCTTATATTTTCCTTTATTATATGTGAAACTGTGAAGATGTGAAGAGAAGATAAACTAATCGCTGATGAAGTATGCTCAAGGAAAGAGAACTTTGTTTTGAAGGCATTCGTTTTTCAAATTTTTACGCCATTAAAGCATTTTTACCGGAATTTTGGAGGTGGAAACGTTTAGAGCACCTTTTTGAACAAAATCGTTAGAGCCGTTTCTTAGCAATCATTTAAAAACATGATTTTTTCAATGGCAGCTACCTTATGCGCATGCACGATTTTGACGAAAACTTTAATGGTAGGTTCCTGTGCTATCACCAACCAGCACACCAAATTTGAACATTGTAGGTTAATTTGTTTGGGAGTTATGCTGACCACAAACAAACAGACCTTTTTTCTAGATCACTTTTTTGAAATCAGAATGCTCCCAAACGTGGAGAAATGTGCAAAAAAAAAAAAAAATAAAAAAAAAAAAATAATAATAATAATAATTGAATTCTTTTTTTTTTTTTGACCGAATACTATACTTTCATTACCTTATGTATACATATGGGTAATTGAAAATAATAAAAATTAAAAAAAAAAAAAAAAATCTTAACTATGGTTTTATCTTCGGTTTTTGCAAAAGTTCCACAATATTGTGGTTTGTACCAAAGTAATTTGCTTACGATTCCTTATATGCTTTGAACAAAAAACCTTTAACTAAGTAAATTTATCTCTAATTTGGAACATTTAAATACAAATCACTATGTTTAAATCCTTTTTATTAACTTCGATTTTGTGTGTTTGAGGATGACGGTTGAATCTGCGGAGGCCTAATTAACCCCCTTGCCGTCATCCAATCGGTCTAAAACTTGGCAGATGGGTTTGATGTCGATGACAATGCTTTCTATAAAATTTTGGGGCTGTTGCTGTTACTAAAAGGTCGCTTTTAAGGAATACTAATAAAGCAACTTGCCGTCATCCTATCGCGTTAAAAACCTTAATGAACCGACCATTGTTGAAAATCTTTCCTGTTGCCAAAATTTTTTTTAATAAATAAATAATAAAATTACTTTAATCAGAATAAATAAATGATATTTGTATAAGAGAGCATAAAATCACGTTTTTTTTTAATAAATAAATTTTGAAACATAGTTTGCCGCACATTTTGCTGATAGAGATATTTTGCTATAGGCATGGTGCTGTGTTAATGAATATTAAAGTTTGCAATGGATATAAAAGATTTTGTTTTTAAACTTTGTTTTTATGGGTTATATTATTTTCCCTTTCCTTTCGATCTAGAATACTTCTTTTAGTTCAAATATTCCTTTTCAGTTCATTATGTATAAAAACACGCCGCTAATGAGGTAAAAGGGCAAATCTTAATATTGTTAAGGTCTCCAATTTTAAAGCGAGACAAAGCGAACGAACCCACGTTTCAGGACGATACTAGGAAACAACAAAGATTCATGGTTTCATTTTTAACACGATGCTAATACAAAACTAGGGGTGTGGAACATCGCACAAAATTCAATTTCACTATATTACTGATTTGGATTTGTGTCATTTACCGTTTTTATACTTCCATCATTCGTTTAGAAAAAATGGCCAGTTTGGCGATATTTTAGCGATATACTTTTCGATAATTCTTACAGAATCCTTTCTTATAAATGGAATTGGGGAGAGAAGAAAAACAATAGTTGATAAGCTAATGTTCAAACAAAGAGAACTCCATGTTAAAGACATTCGTTTTTCAACTATTTACGCCATTAAAGCATTTTTATGGGAATTTCGGAGGTGAGGATATTTAGAACATCTTAAGAGGCACTACCACAGCTATTTTGATCAAAATCGTTTGAGCCGTTTTTAGAAATCATTGAAAAACATGATTTTTTCTATGGAAGCTACCTATGCGCGATTTTGCCGAAAACCTTAATGGTAGGTCCCTGTGCCATCATTAATCCGTACACCAAATTTGAACATCGTAGGTCAATTTGTTCGGGAGTTATGCTGACCACAGATACAAACACTTTTTTCTAGATCACTTTTTTGAAATCAAGATGTTCCAAAACTTAGAAAAATGCAAAAAAAAAAAAAAAAAAAAAAATGAATAAATAAATAAATAAAAATATGTATATATATATATATATATATATATATATATATATATATATATATATATATATATATATATATATATATATATATATATATATATATATATATATATATATATATATATATATATATATATATATTATATATATATATATTATTTATATATTGTTGCGTGGATGGGTTCGAAATATTTGAAGCCAAAGCAGATCAAAACTTGCAGAAATTTATTCCGACATAAATCTTCGCAGACAACTCCAGAACTCTTCGTTCTAGTAGTCTCAACACAGCTCTTTACACGACAGTATAGCACAACAGCAGTTAAAAACTTTATACACAACTGCTAAAATCGCCGCAAAAGACAATGCAATACAGTTCGCTTTTAGAACTACTCTGAATGCTCACTGAGAGACAACTAACTCTGAAACTCCAGTCAACTAACTAGCTAACTCCACTCACGGCCGGCCTTATATAGGAAAGTCAATACTTCGTGAATCTTCAAGAGATAAAAATTTGGAGGATTTTCCAGATCGTAGTCGAAAAGCCCTATAGATGTACATGGGGACCGAAAATGTCACCAAATGGTCGCCAAGTTTGGCAACATTCCAAGAGTAGTCGCCAAAATCGTCGCCAACTTGGCGAGATTTCCATTAACCATAATGTTAAATGGCCTTCTCTTTTGTAAAACTCGCTTCCCAGCATTATCTCTATAAAACTCGTTTTCAAGCATTAAGAGACACATTGCAGGAGAGCGAAGACAAACTATTGCTCTGACTTATGCGAAATGTACATACATTTTCCTTTCTACATAATTAATACTACAAAATATTTACAAATATACAAACATTCCTAACAATATATATATCGATTTTTTTTAAACCGAATACTATACTTTCATTACCCTATGTAAAACCTATGGGTAATTGAAAGTAATAAATGGTCGATACTGTTTGAGTGATATCATCGACGAATCCATTAAAAGTGTTTCTTATCAACCTTCAGCAAACATTAAAGCGTCGGATGTCATATGACGTACGAACCCACGGACATTTTTTCTACACCACTTTTTAATTTCAATTACCCATATGTTAACATAGTGTAAACAAAGTATTGTTTTTAAATCAAAAAATGTTTTTTTCTTTTCTTTTCTCCACATTTTGGAACCTTCTGATTTCAAAAAGGTGATCTAAAAAAATGTCTGTCTGTGTGTACGTAGTCAGCATAGCTACCGAATAAATTGACCTACGATGTTCAAATTTGGTGTGCGGGATTAGTGATGAATATGTTGGACCAACCATCCAGGTTTTCGCCAAAATTGCGTATGCGCATAAGGTGGAAATCATTTAAAAAATCATGTTTTTCAGCATGGTTCTCTTAACTATCGCTGGGCTAATGTTTCTAAAGGTGTTCTAAACGTTCCCATGGAGGTGGGAAGTTCCCACCGAAATCCCCTTAGAAATGTGATAAAAGTGCAAGAAGTCGAAACACAGAGTTCTCTGCCCTTGAGCATCGCCTATCAGTTTTACTCTGTTTCATGCACACGAAAGGATTATTTAATGTTTATTGAATAACATCACAATTTCTCCGTTTTGGCTTGGTTTTTTTTTTTCCTTTTTTTTTTTTTTTTCTGGCAGATCGTAAAATTATATGAAAACGGTAAATACACCATTCCATATCGAATTTGAATACAATGGCGCTACTAAATTTTGAATGCAATTGAAAGTTGTGCTATGTTCCACTCCCGTAGTTTAAACTCAAGTCATTACAAAAATTGAAGAAGTGCGAAATAAAAAAAAAATTTAGACTGAATGTTGTACTTTCATTCCTCTGTATGTAATTGAAAGAAATAATAACTAGTAATAAAGTAATTAGTAATAGTAAGCTAGTAATTGTTGAATTAACACCTGGCTGAATGCAACCCAAGCGCAGTTTCCTTAATGTTGACAGTTGCTTCTGCAACATCAGAAAACGTTTTCTTTTATTCCGGTTTTCCAAAACAGTAAATTTACGAAAAGATAATGATAAAATCAAATTTTGGACGCTCCTAAATAGTTAATACTTGTAGTTATTGAATATAGATGGCGACACGAAGTACTGAATACAGTATGTTGAGTTTTTCTGAAAGCATTTTCAATTCACTCCGGTTCTTGTGTTTTACCAAATTTTTAGTTCAAAATCGTGGCCTTAAAATAGAAATTTTTTTCTCAAAGTAATAAAAAATGAAATTAGTAAGATTGAGACTTTTGAAATTTTTACTTTTGTAAAGATTTGGCCTACTTTTAACCAACTTCATTGCGTTGTTCTATACTTCTGTGGCGACGTTA
The DNA here is from genome assembly GCA_963978545.1 of Linyphia triangularis. Classification (NCBI taxonomy): domain Eukaryota; kingdom Metazoa; phylum Arthropoda; class Arachnida; order Araneae; family Linyphiidae; genus Linyphia; species Linyphia triangularis. The sequence continues at coordinate 7,985,990 of OZ021727.1, forward strand.
AATAACAGATAAAACTTCTGTGCACAGCGGCGAAGTATCTGCCTCGAGATCCAATGATCTCGGGATCGTTGCCCGTGCCTGCAGTGAAAGCTGCATACGCTTTACTTCCCTACATATGAGTTTAAATTTGGCATACGACAACTTTTTGTGAATGTATTTTTCTCATTCTAAAATCAACAAACTTGGCACATAATTTTCAAACTTGGCCAATTTTGACCAACTTCCAATTTCATGATTGTTGTATAATTTGCACAAGAGACTTCCCCTGTAAAAGAACTTAAATTTTGCACGATGACAACATTTTGTGAATGTAACTTTTTGACACAAAAAAATCGCCAAAGGGGCTTTTAAATATTATTTCAATAGGTATTTTTTTTTTTTTGTAACTTTTTGAGGAGGTCGAATATGTGTTTTTGTATTGAAAGAGATTTTCTACACTGATTTAAGTCCCAAATTTTCACCTATTTTTTATAATAGTAAAATCAGAAGTTAATGTTTTGAAAAAAAAAAAAAAAGAAAAAAAAAGTGCTTTAAAACTAGAGGTCGGAAATATCGATCAAAATAAATATCGATACTATTCGTTGCATAGAAAAAAAATATCGCTAAAATATCAATACATGCTTTTTATTTATTTTTTCTTTTTTATTTGATTTTCAATTTTGCCAGAAACGAAGTTTTTTTCGGGGAAAATTTCTACTTTTCTTGAACTCATGCCAAAATTCTTTTAATAAATAAATTATAAAAATTGTTTCAATAAATAAATTTTATTATCAATCAGAATAAATAAAATACATTTGGATGTCAATGCATACATTCACATTTATTTTTAAAGAAGAAATTTTGAAAAGTAGTTTACCGCACATTTTTCTGATAGAGATGTTTATATTTAAAATTAGATGCAAATTCCTGGCACACGTAGGCTTCAGAAACGGCCCTATATTAATGACTAATAATACATGATCTTATCTTTCCATTATATTATGTTTTTTTTTTTTTTTTTTTTGGTTATGGGGCCATTTTAAATGTCTCTTAGCCAAGTCCAAACTTTAGTTTTGAAGTTTTTGAAAAGGGAATAAATAAATTCGGGAAAAAAAAAAAGAAAAAAAAACATGGAACTACAAAGCGATCACAGAAAAAGTAAAAATGTTTGAAAATATCGATATATCGATGACTTGTATCGATATTTTTTATAAAATATTGATAAAAATATCGTCGTATCGATATATCGCCGACCTCTATTTAAAACTGACTTTAAAAAAACTTTTTTTGCTTTGCATTATTATTTTCGATTTTGAGTGCTAATAATGTATCATTATAAACACAAATTGATAGCAAAATGTTGTCGTTTGGTGAAATTTAAGCTTAATACATTGGGGAATCTCCAATCCAAATAATAGAACGCCTGCGAAATAGGAAATTAGTTACAATTGGCCAAATTTAAAAATTTTGAGCAAATTTTGCGATTTTTCAAAAACAAAATAACCATAGAAAAATTATTTCAAATTTTCAAATTTAATTCTTATACATAGTGAAGCCTTCAGTCCTGATGATAGAACAGCCATAAAATTGGAATTATGTTAAAAGTTAGCAAAATTTTTTCTACAATTCAAATTTCTCAATTATTACAACTTTAAACTTATTCTGCTTCCCAAAATGCTTTAGAAAGACGTTCGAATTCATTTCACCCATTTGGTATTGAAAATTATATTTTTTATTATCAATGGCGGCTCGTGCACTACAGCCAGTACAGTCGGGCTGAATCTAAATTTATTAGTTCAAAACTACAAATTATATATTTTACCAATTTTTTAAAATAAAGATCCAATTTCTAGGATAAGTAAAAAAAAAAAAAAATCTGAGAAATAGCAAACTTTTCACCTAAACATTTAATATTTTCATTGTAATTTTTTTTTATTTTTTATTTTTCGCAAGAGAACATCTTAAAATATTGAAATTTTTTACTTCGATATAACAATGTGGTAAAAGTATAGGATCCTAGTGCAATTAGAGTTTTTTTTTTTTTTTTTAAAGTTTTTTTCTAAATATTTTTTTTTTTTTTAAATTGCACTTTTTTGATTTTTTTTACGAGAAATGCTCTCTTTGTAGAATGTAGCAACATTCTACAATAATAGCATCTCTCGTGCCCGCAATAATAGGGTATTTGACACCATCAATAACATATATAGTATTTAGCGAAGTAATAACAATGCAAGCATTTTCTACACAAAATAATAATTGCTCAAATTTTTATAAATCGAATTTTTAAAAAATGTTTTTCTGTGCGCTTTTTCATGTGATCAGAAACGATCATTGAGCTCCTCTAAAAGTGTGTTGTCACTTCTGTGGAGTGGATGTGTGGGAACAAACAACTTCATACGTTTATTTTTAAGCTTGGTTCGTCTTTCTTCCCACTTTATGATTAATTATGATCATTGTAAGTGAATTTTAGGAAATATTTATTTAAAGAAGCTTTATTGGAAAAATGTATGACAGTTTCGTAAAGGCAGACAGTTAAATTTACCCCAAATAAACGCATTGATGGTGGGATTCTTTTTTAAATCAAGCCCAGAGTTTTTTTCTGCAGTGTTTAGAAATGTTAAAACATCTGTGTATATAAATAAATCTCCCAGTTTTTATAATTTGTAAAACAAGAACTACGCACTTTCGCAGTTATAATATTTATAACAATATAAGCAAAATTAGTAGCGATTAAAATAATCGGCTGAATAAAGTAAGACGGAGTGAATCAGAAACCTTTTCAACTTTTAAAGTAAAAATCCGGAGTAATACTATCGTTAACGAACTAATTTTTGACTTTGAAACTTGGGTCATACCTTCTTCTACCCCCCAAAGCCCATTCAAACCCAAAAATGTTGGAAAAAACATTACTTGCATTTATTTTGATTTTATTCATGGTGTTCCGATTCACCCCCCAGAAAGGAAGGAATCGAAACACTCGTTATAATTTGTCTGATCTTATTTAGGGTTATTTAGGTTTCTTATTACAGGGTTAAAAAAACAAGCAATAATGTATTGAAATGAATATAGGAACACAAGATTATCTTTAAAAAATGCTATAACAAAAATCAGCTATAAATTTTGGAGTGGTTTTATGCAAACAATTTTTGGCGCAGAATCCATTCTGTACTTGGAAATTTTACCCAAATTAGTGATCAGCTGTTAATTAAAGTACTTGTACAGTGGGGTACAACACAATACCGATAAGAAATTTCCTCGGAAAAAAAAATCAAAAGAAAAGAACACATTACGGTTACACAATCTCGCTTGAAACTTATTCGCGATGCTGTTTATCCAACAGTGACGTCACACAGTCAGATGGATTAGGGGCGCGGCTTCTGCTTGCATTTTAAAATGCGATTTTTGGCGCTTTGCGGCATTATTTTGGAAAAATCAAAAATACGTGTCTTTTATTTTGAGCAAACGCTTTATTTCAAACATATTTTGAAAATTTGTCAAATACCCTATTCTCAATATCTCTCTGTCGTTGCCGTACCATGTTAGGACAACCAGATTTGTTTATACGATGTTTTGTTTTAAGTTAAATTTAAGCTTGTAAAACAAATTTAATTAACCTTAAGTGTTATGGAAGTGAGGGTGCAATGAATGGAAATACTTATGTACTTATGACGTTCTTGCAATGGCGACCAGTGATCTAAAATGCGAGTGCAGCCGGAAACTTGCCCGCCCGCCCCATAACCATCTCTCACATTTTTCACAATCATTCATGAACGCTAAGTCTTTAATACTCAAACTCAAATAAAAGTTTCCTTTTAATTTTTATAAAATGAATAAGGAGAGAAAGAAAGAATTCCGACGATCAAACATATGGCCAACGAAGAAGTCACCCACGCTGATTCAAAAGAACCAACTAGTTAATCGAATTAGCAAGTACAGCTGAATTTGAAAAAGTCCGAACGGGATGTATCATTGTGTGGAGGGAAAGGTTCCATTGAGTTTCATCAGTTGCCATGGCAACCCAGATAGCATGCAAGCTTACGAAAACCTTGTCATATGCTTGTCATTAGACTTGCAGTTCCAAGCTTGCAGAGTAACCCTCTAATAAAAGGGTGTGAAAAGCTTGGAAAGTAACACCTTTCGAAAAGGATATGTAAAGGGTCGTAAAAAATCAGTAACCCCCTCTTTTCGAAAGGGTAGGTAAAGGGTCGAATTCCAAAGGCTGCAGTCTTTCCCCTCCCCTTGCAGCAGATCAGATAAGATCTCCCCCGTAAAACGTGTGTGACTAGAAAGTATTAACAATTTTTTCATAGACAAGTAACTTTTGTTTCTTCGAAAAGTTTTATGGGCCGAAAAAAAATCAGCTATTTTTGTGGCGAAAAATTATTGAATTGCGTTGGGGTAGAATTTTTTAAATAGTACATGCTTTGTTATAAACAATAGCTTAATTCCATAATTCACTCTGAGCGTAATTTTTACCTCGTAACACGTTTTTACGATACTACAATTTATAAATCTGTACTTAAGATAAACTACCAGAAGTGCAATGTTAAACACTAAATTGCATTTATGGGATCCCGCATTTTATGATAGTTTACTTCTGAGGTACAGAAATGTTCCTTATGTGCTGTAAGTTTAACATAATGAAATGAAATTTAGCCGTGTTTCGCCAACATTCCCTTAAATACAGACAGGGCAGCCGACAGGATTTTCGGCCCCTATGCAAACGTAACTCGGGCCCAATTACCCTCCCTCGCCCATATACACATATTAGCGTCGATACTAAAAAGATAATATCTCCACAGTTATTATAACCACATGCATTCAGAACATTTAACCTAAGAATAAGATGAAGCAATAAATGATTATACATTTTTTCATTGTTTGGGTAAACAAATACTAAACTTGCTGCGTATTCTCAAATCAGAAAAATAGAGAAAACGAGAAAAAACAAAGATAAATTAGAGGAGTAAGATGAACTGATAACACTGTTCTCAAATACCAACTTAAAGTTAGCGGCCCCCTGGTACCTTCCCAGTCAAAATACTGAGCAATCAGAATGCGCTCTATGAGTGCGCCCATGATGCGTCACAATTCCAATTGCATCGAGCTTTTGTTGACGCTCGTTGTTCTCTTGTCTCCGACTGAGGTAGACGGCAAATTTTGTTGTAAAATTTTACACATGCGCGTGTTGTTAAAACGACCTTTGCTTTTTATACACTTGATTGGAAAAACCCGAGTTCGATTTCATCCAAAACGAAGAAAAAAATTGATGTGAAAAATCGAGAATTTAAAAAAGAATGAACTAAATCGTATATGCGTTAATTAACACCAAATTTGGACAGCTGATCTGTCTCATTCAGGCCCGTAGCCAGCCAAAGTTTGTAGGACGGGCAAAAATTTTCCCAGGAGGGGCAGAAATATAAATTATTTAATTGGTTTTCAATTAATTTTTACAATTGAAATTTTTACAATTATATCAATTATTACAAATTTATACAATTTTTACAATTCGTAAAAGAGTATTTATCAGAGCACTTTGTGAAGTACATATACAAAAAAATATTTAAAAAAAGAAACATTGTTAATGTATTTTTGATGTAATTTTATTTTTATTAATTCTTTTAAAGATTCCACACCAGAATTTTTTTTGTAAAAAACAAAACTTTCAATTAAAATTTTTTTAAAGTATATTTAAAACAATTCTATTCCTTTAAAATATTCTATGCTTGTCCATCTCTTAATTTTTCACACATTTCAACTTAAAAATATCTACTTTAAAAATAATTACAAATATAAAAATTAGTATAAGTTACTTTTACATAAAAAGTTTTTTTAAAATAAAAAGTTTTTTTTAACATAAAATTTTTTTTTAACATAAAAAGTTTTTTTAACATAAAAAGTTTTTTCGAAATTCTGTTCTTACATTTCCATTTAAAAATATATATTGTACATATTATTAAAAAAATGCATTGAGATCTTAGTAGGTTGCGTTAGACAATTTAAATTGCATTAAAATTTGTTTTAAATGGTTAGTCCAAGCTACTGATAGTTTTATTGTTAGAAACATATACAACTAAAAATACATTTTTACTGATCATTTTTTAGATAATTCTTTATTTTGAAGTAAACAAACACAAATGAGTTGCTTTTTCATTTTATACAAAGAATATAATTTAAACATGATTTTAAATATATACTACAAATATTTCTTCATTTATTTGCTGCATCTGACAAGAAGTTTCTGGAGGATTCTTGAGGAAAACTAAAGTGAATCCCATTCATTTCTCTCTGAAAAATATAAGCAAATTTAAAATCTATAATAATAAAACAATCTGTGTGTCTGTCTGTCTGTTTGTGGATCTGTAGAAACCTACTTAAAATTGGAGTAGAGCTCTGAAATTTTCAACACATGAAGTTTTAACCTTCTAATTTTATGAATGTCAAACAGAATGTTAAAATTTTAATTAGTTCTTTTTTAATTAATATTTTAATTAACTTTTTTTTTACAAAGTGACTTCAAATAGAGATACAGCTCTGAAATTTTCAACATAAGTAGTTTTAGCCTTCTAATTGGACTTTTGAAAACCAGAATGTTAAAATTTTAATTAGTTATTTTTTTATTAATTTTCTTAATTAATTAAAAAAATACAAAACAACTTCTAATTGGGTTACAGCTCTGAAATTTTCAACATAAGTAATTTTGGCCTTCTTTTGAACTATTGAAAAAAAGAATTTTAAATTTGTTGTTAGTTTTTTTTTAATTAATTAATAAATATTTTACAAAAAGGGGTTTCTAATAGAGCTACATCTCTGAAATTTTCAACATAAGTAGATTTAGCCTTCTAATTAGACTTTTAAAAAACAGAATTTTAAATTTTTATTTAGTTCTTTTAATTAATTTTTTTTAATTAATTAATAACTATTTTACAAAACGATATCCAATAGGGCTACAGCTCTGAAATTTTCAACATAAGTAGTTTTGCCTTTTATTTGGCATTTTTTGGAAAAACAGAGTTTCAAAACTCGTAGCAACAATACTCCCTGTTTCACCTCGATTAATAATTTGGTATTGAAGATCAGAACAAATAAAGGATTCTACTTACGTAGGATTGCTTAGCCATATGAAGTCAGTGGCGTATACAGGGAGGAGGCTGATAGGGCTACATCTCCCTGAAAATTGAGAAAAATTATATTTCCAAGTGTAATGTAACAATTTTTGTAAATAGTTAATACTTGATATCCTCATTTAACTAACTTTTCGAGTCACTCATTTTTTCAAAATAATTATAACAACGAGAAATGAACACAAAAATACAAGCACATCTATTTCATTTCTAACTCTTGCGATTTTACATTTCTTTCTCCTTTCTATATGCTGAGGTCATGGCGTCCTTCAGATGGTCAGAGCAGAGAAAACTTACTGGTTCCCTGAAAGAGCATGCATAGACACAAGATTTCTCCCTCCTGATACCAATAATACAAATCTGCCATAGAAAATCTTGTAAAATTTTATGAAAGAGATTATCCTGGTTTTCAAAACATCATTGAAGCAGAATAGGAAATATGGAAAACAAAATACAGGGTTACTACAAAAGAATCATTCATTTTCAAAACCTGATTTATTCAAAAGTATTATACTTACAAATATGATTGATACAAGAAAACAACCACAAAATATTTAAGTTTTATGCTCCAGGTGGTACTCAAGTTAACCGATTTATTTAAAAGCATAATACTTTTTAATAAATCGTGTGTTGAAAATGAATGATTCTTTTGTAAGGGGTAACCCTGTACAAAGGCTTTCTACTGCCATTGATGCTTTCGCAGAATGTTCTGTAGACATATTTCCGAATATACGTCACTTATTAAAAAAATTGTATTTTACCAGTTTCAATTGCAACTTCTGAGCTTTCAACCTTGTGATCGCCGACCAAACGGTATAGTGGTTAGCGTGCTAGCTTCTAGACCGCGAGGTTGCGGGTTCGAGTCCCGTGTTAGGCATGGGTGTTTGTAAATGTATGTTGGCTTGTCAAATGACGAATGTTTCGGCACATTATAGCCCTCGTGTTGCTGACGGCGCCAGATAATCTGAAAACAACCAACCTTGTGATCATTAACATCATATTAAGAAATTCTATGAGCAAAACAAGGTTGAACAGACTGTCACTTTTTGTCGATTCACAGCAACATAAACATATTTTTTCGGTAGCCAATAAAATTGTCTTTTTTATGGGATTTAGATAGATTAAACAGTGTTTACATTATATCATAACAGTATTTAACGTTTAGTAAATTTCATTGTATACACCAGCGTTGATTTTTTAACATGTTACTTTTGCTTTGTTTGTATTATGTGTTTACATTGATTTTATTTATAACACTCATGCTTACGTTTTTTTAAAACACATGCTTAAGTTGTGTTTTAGAAAAGGTACTAATGTTTATTAAATGTTCTTTTCGTTATAATGTAGAATTGTAAAATTATATGTTTTTCAATACCTTAACAGAATAGTTGTGAAACACTGGAGTTTTAAATTTAATTTCATTTTGTTAAAAAGTGAGTACTTTTAATTTATAACTAGTTTTATTACTTTTTAATATTAGCTGCCCAACCCTCTTTCCTATTATGATCAAATGTTCAGTTTTTAAGGCGTTACATGAATATGGCAAGAGCAGACAAAAGTCTATATTTTCTTTCAGAAAACCAAAGAAAAAAACTAAACATTGAGTAACTATAATACTACTAAAAAAGTGTAGTAGAAGTACTGATCCTCCAATTCAAAAATGTGACTGCAAAAAATTAATAATCAAATGAAATAATGAAATAAAATTTTAAACTTTGAGACTGCTCTACAAGAAAATAGCGAATAAACACTAGGAAAAATGGTAACTAAATAAAAATAAACATTAGAAAAATTATAATTTCACTCCATAATACTAAAAAAACTTGAAAAAGTAATAAAATAAACAACAGAAAATAATGAAGTAGTTCTTGAAGAGCTGGTCAACAAGGTTACCAGAATAGCGACTAGCAGAAGAATTCATTGTTTTTAACACTACGCAGATTTTATTAAAAATTACAAAAGTAAAAAACCTCAAACCTCAGGAGATTAGCTTTGAGTTGAGTTTCAGCATTTTGCAGTCAGATCTTTTGAGCTGTGGAACGCAAGATTTTCTGAGAAATATTGGAAAATGTATATTAAACAGAGTTTGAAAGGAACATTGGAACAGATGTAGCATAAGACTTTTGGCGATTAGAAAATTCGCCAAAATTAAAAACACAGCAACTAAAATAAAATTTAAATAAAAACAAAGAAGGGCTTGTCAAGAAGAACCTGCGATATCTTGTTTTACTAAAAAATTTTAAAATTTATTGGATCCATACAACAAAACAAAAAGACAAAAGGTGCCGAATTTTTTTTTTAACTTCAGATGGAGAAAAGCACCTCCTCTATTTTTAACCCAAGCCCCGCAAACCAAGAAGCAGTTGGGTTCGGTGTATCTGTCAATACCATACAACAGCGTTATAGCCTTGGGAAATTGGTTAATTGGCCACACATGCTGCATGTCTGCTCTTTGACAAAAGACCAGACATGCCTTGGGGATGCACCGGAGTGTCCTTAAAGTGGGCTTGCAATATACGATTGATAAGAATGTATGAGTTCGGAGTAACATTTAATTTTAGTATGTGTGTCAAGATTTAAAATTTATACATTTAAAATTGAATTTTTTTTAAACTAATTTCAAAAGCTAGCTATCGATACCAATAAAAGTAATTTGTTTAAAGATTTATTTATTTAAAGTTTAAATAATTATTTTTCAAAATACCAAGTTTACATTCTCAAAAGCATTTGTTATTTGGGTAAATGGTATTTATATTATACATTGATTTAAAAATGAAATGGCCGACCAAACGGTATAGTGTTTAGCGTGCAAGCTTATAGACCGCGAGGCTGCGTGTTTGAGTCCCGTGTTAGGCATGGGTGTTGGTAAACCGTATGTTGGCTTGTCTAATGACGAATGTTTCGGCGCATTATAGCCCTCGTGTTGCTGAAGGCGCCAGTTAATCTGAAAACAACCAAGCAATAAGGAAATGATAAATTCATTACATATGTAAGAACGTATCACCAGAAATTAATGCATATCTAAAATGATTATTAATTCATTGTGTTTGTAATTTATGTAGAAATTTTTTAATATTTGAGAACTACCTGGTTCAATTTGCAGGCAACGTTTTGTAAAATGTTAGGCCCTTATGATATTATTTTACCCTTTTGATTATTTTACCCTTAAGTAATACTATTGGAGGGGGAAAAAAAGAAAGAAAGAAAAAAAAAAAGCTTTTTTTTTATACTGCTTTTTTTTTAAATGTCCGTAAAATTGTTAAAATGGTAAATACGTATTTGTTTTGAAATCCAATACATTGATTTGTTTGAAAATTTTGCCTTGAGATAAAAATTATCTAATAATCATTAGTTTTTTAATAAGTTTTTCTAAAATATCAGAAAATTCTGTAAAATTGTAGTACTCGATTAATCGACAGCAAACTTTTATAATTGAAATTTTATTTTAAAATTTAAAACTTTAAAAAAAAAAAATCTTTATATTGTTTTTGTCCTATCCTTTCTAGTTTGTCTAGAAAATACGATATTTTAGTATGCTGATTTATAAGTTTATATGTATTTCTTGGCCTATTATGTTGAATATGCAATAACCTCGAATACCATGAAATGAATTTAATTGAGACCTTAAACTGTTTAAATAAAGGTCACATAATCTAAAATGCTGTTTTCGAAAGTTTCCAAAATGTCTGTTCGTTGCTTTTCTTTCTTACAAAAACTACCAGTTGGAAATATTTTCTAGCGTATGGAAGTTTGCCTCTTCATTTTTCTACCTAAATAAGCCAATAAAATAGCTTTCGAAAAATGTAACCTCTTACTAGGAATAAATAAATGGAAGCCGATATGCATTTCACAAGATGTTTTAACAAACTATTTTCTTAAAAATCAGTACACATAAGGACATTTTAACTTTTATTGAAATGAAAAAATTAAAACAATAATTTATTTTAATTCTTGTATTTTAATGTTTAGAAATGAATATTATTGAGATAATTTTTTTTTAGAGGCTGTATTACAGTATTTTATAAAGCCAAAACATATCATGAGAGCCCCCAATTAACGCTGGTGTACTATTTCTATTACCAAAACCTTTTTTACATTTACCAGGGCTCGGAAGACGTTTCTGTGCAAAGAGCCAAACATTCAATAATCATCAGAATCGCAGTACATTTAAAGAACGGAAATACGAGTTTTTAACAACGAACATTTTTATAGTATAAAAATCATGGCAGGTGAGACCAGGCCTGTAGCCAGAGTGGGGCAAGACCTGGAAAAATCTTCGCCTGTCCTGGAAAATTTTATCCCAATCATTTGTAAACCTTTATATCTATGATTGAATAGAAACGAACATTTTGCTGCTGTTGATACCTTCGGTTGTATCACAGCAACTTGCGAATCTACCTTTTCCACTTTGGCGGCCATAAATTGTCCCTAAAGAATGTCAATGGGCCACGAAAGGATGGAAAATCTAGTGTTTTGGGCATTTGAAGTAGAGATAAGAGTTTTGAAATTGTTTAATATGGTGTAAAGATAGGAAATTGCTATTATACTAACATTTATCATTTTATTTTAGATTTTTTTGTTACGCTATGTATTTTAAAAAGTTTCAAAATGTTTAATATAAGACCAAGAATAGAAAAATGAATTTCTATTATTTTATATTATAATTAATAAAATATGCAAATAAATAGAAAAAGGGTTTTTATATTATAATAGTATCTGATAAATTTTTCAGAGTATTGAAAATGATAGGAGAAAATAAAGGAAAATGCAATTCTATTAGTAATGTATATATATATATATATATATATATATATATATATATATATATATATATATATATACTAGATTTTCCATCCTTTCGTGGCCCATTGACATTCTTTAGGGACAATTTATGGCCGCCAAAGTGGAAAAGGTAGATTCGCAAGTTGCTGTGATACAACCGAAGGTATCAACAGCAGCAAAATGTTCGTTTCTATTCAATCATAGATATAAATGTTTACAAATGATTGGGATAAAATTTTCCAGGACAGGCGAAGATTTTTCCAGGTCTTGCCCCACTCTGGCTACAGGCCTGGTCTCACCTGCCATGATTTTTATACTATAAAAATGTTCGTTGTTAAAAACTCGTATTTCCGTTCTTTAAATGTACTGCGATTCTGATGATTATTGAATGTTTGGCTCTTTGCACAGAAACGTCTTCCGAGCCCTGGTAAATGTAAAAAAGGTTTTGGTAATAGAAATAGTACACCAGCGTTAATTGGGGGCTCTCATGATATGTTTTGGCTTTATAAAATACTGTAATACAGCCTCTAAAAAAAAATTATCTCAATAATATTCATTTCTAAACATTAAAATACAAGAATTAAAATAAATTATTGTTTTAATTTTTTCATTTCAATAAAAGTTAAAATGTCCTTATGTGTACTGATTTTTAAGAAAATAGTTTGTTAAAACATCTTGTGAAATGCATATCGGCTTCCATTTATTTATTCCTAGTAAGAGGTTACATTTTTCGAAAGCTATTTTATTGGCTTATTTAGGTAGAAAAATGAAGAGGCAAACTTCCATACGCTAGAAAATATTTCCAACTGGTAGTTTTTGTAAGAAAGAAAAGCAACGAACAGACATTTTGGAAACTTTCGAAAACAGCATTTTAGATTATGTGACCTTTATTTAAACAGTTTAAGGTCTCAATTAAATTCATTTCATCGTATTAACAGGTTCATCGTTAACATCGTTCGAGGTTATTGCATATTCAAAATAATAGGCCAAGAGATACATATAAACTTATAAATCAGCATACTAAAATATCGTATTTTCTAGACAAACTAGAAAGGATAGGACAAAAACAATATAAAGATTTTTTTTTTTAAAGTTTTAAATTTTAAAATAAAATTTCAATTATAAAAGTTTGCTGTCGATTAATCGAGTACTACAATTTTACAGAATTTTCTGATATTTTAGAAAAACTTATTAAAAAACTAATGATTATTAGATAATTTTTATCTCAAGGCAAAATTTTCAAACAAATCAATGTATTGGATTTCAAAACAATTACGTATTTACCATTTTAACAATTTTACGGACATTTTAAAAAAAAGCAGTATAAAAAAAAGCTTTTTTTTTTCTTTCTTTCTTTTTTTCCCCCTCCAATAGTATTACTTAAGGGTAAAATAATCAAAAGGGTAAAATAATATCATAAGTGCCTAACATTTTACAAAACGTTGCCTGCAAATTGAACCAGGTAGTTCTCAAATATTAAAAAATTTCTACATAAATTACAAACACAATGAATTAATAATCATTTTAGATATGCATTAATTTCTGGTGATACGTTCTTACATATGTAATGAATTTATCATTTCCTTATTGCTTGGTTGTTTTCAGATTAACTGGCGCCTTCAGCAACACGAGGGCTATAATGCGCCGAAACATTCGTCATTAGACAAGCCAACATACGTTTACCAACACCCATGCCTAACACGGGACTCAAACACGCAGCCTCGCGGTCTATAAGCTTGCACGCTAAACACTATACCGTTTGGTCGGCCATTTCATTTTTAAATCAATGAATAATATAAATACCATTTACCCAAATAACAAATGCTTTTGAGAATGTAAACTTGGTATTTTGAAAAATAATTATTTAAACTTTAAATAAATAAATCTTTAAACAAATTACTTTTATTGGTATCGATAGCTAGCTTTTGAAATTAGTTTAAAAAAAATTCAATTTTAAATGTATAAATTTTAAATCTTGACACACATACTAAAATTAAATGTTACTCCGAACTCATACATTCTTATCAATCGTATATTGCAAGCCCACTTTAAGGACACTCCGGTGCATCCCCAAGGCATGTCTGGTCTTTTGTCAAAGAGCAGACATGCAGCATGTGTGGCCAATTAACCAATTTCCCAAGGCTATAACGCTGTTGTATGGTATTGACAGATACACCGAACCCAACTGCTTCTTGGTTTGCGGGGCGGGGGTTAAAAATAGAGGAGGTGCTTTTCTCCATCTGAAGTTAAAAAAAAAAAAAAATTCGGCACCTTTTGTCTTTTTGTTTTGTTGTATGGATCCAATAAATTTTAAAATTTTTTAGTAAAACAAGATATCGCAGGTTCTTCTTGACAAGCCCTTCTTTGTTTTTATTTAAATTTTATTTTAGTTACTGTGTTTTTAATTTTGGCGAATTTTCTAATCGCCAAAAGTCTTATGCTACATCTGTTCCAATGTTCCTTTCAAACTCTGTTTAATATACATTTTCCAATATTTCTCAGAAAATCTTGCGTTCCACAGCTCAAAAGATCTGACTGCAAAATGCTGAAACTCAACTCAAAGCTATCTCCTGAGGTTTGAGGTTTTTTACTTTTGTAATTTTTAATAAAATCTGCGTAGTGTTAAAAACAATGAATTCTTCTGCTAGTCGCTATTCTGGTAACCTTGTTGACCAGCTCTTCAAGAACTACTTCATTATTTTCTGTTGTTTATTTTATTACTTTTTCAAGTTTTTTTAGTATTATGGAGTGAAATTATAATTTTTCTAATGTTTATTTTTATTTAGTTACCATTTTTCCTAGTGTTTATTCGCTATTTTCTTGTAGAGCAGTCTCAAAGTTTAAAATTTTATTTCATTATTTCATTTGATTATTAATTTTTTGCAGTCACATTTTTGAATTGGAGGATCAGTACTTCTACTACACTTTTTTAGTAGTATTATAGTTACTCAATGTTTAGTTTTTTTCTTTGGTTTTCTGAAAGAAAATATAGACTTTTGTCTGCTCTTGCCATATTCATGTAACGCCTTAAAAACTGAACATTTGATCATAATAGGAAAGAGGGTTGGGCAGCTAATATTAAAAAGTAATAAAACTAGTTATAAATTAAAAGTACTCACTTTTTAACAAAATGAAATTAAATTTAAAACTCCAGTGTTTCACAACTATTCTGTTAAGGTATTGAAAAACATATAATTTTACAATTCTACATTATAACGAAAAGAACATTTAATAAACATTAGTACCTTTTCTAAAACACAACTTAAGCATGTGTTTTAAAAAAACGTAAGCATGAGTGTTATAAATAAAATCAATGTAAACACATAATACAAACAAAGCAAAAGTAATATGTTAAAAAATCAACGCTGGTGTATACAATGAAATTTACTAAACGTTAAATACTGTTATGATATAATGTAAACACTGTTTAATCTATCTAAATCCCATAAAAAAGACAATTTTATTGGCTACCGAAAAAATATGTTTATGTTGCTGTGAATCGACAAAAAGTGACAGTCTGTTCAACCTTGTTTTGCTCATAGAATTTCTTAATATGATGTTAATGATCACAAGGTTGGTTGTTTTCAGATTATCTGGCGCCGTCAGCAACACGAGGGCTATAATGTGCCGAAACATTCGTCATTTGACAAGCCAACATACATTTACAAACACCCATGCCTAACACGGGACTCGAACCCGCAACCTCGCGGTCTAGAAGCTAGCACGCTAACCACTATACCGTTTGGTCGGCGATCACAAGGTTGAAAGCTCAGAAGTTGCAATTGAAACTGGTAAAGTACAATTTTTTTAATAAGTGACGTATATTCGGAAATATGTCTACAGAACATTCTGCGAAAGCATCAATGGCAGTAGAAAGCCTTTGTACAGGGTTACCCCTTACAAAAGAATCATTCATTTTCAACACACGATTTATTAAAAAGTATTATGCTTTTAAATAAATCGGTTAACTTGAGTACCACCTGGAGCATAAAACTTAAATATTTTGTGGTTGTTTTCTTGTATCAATCATATTTGTAAGTATAATACTTTTGAATAAATCAGGTTTTGAAAATGAATGATTCTTTTGTAGTAACCCTGTATTTTGTTTTCCATATTTCCTATTCTGCTTCAATGATGTTTTGAAAACCAGGATAATCTCTTTCATAAAATTTTACAAGATTTTCTATGGCAGATTTGTATTATTGGTATCAGGAGGGAGAAATCTTGTGTCTATGCATGCTCTTTCAGGGAACCAGTAAGTTTTCTCTGCTCTGACCATCTGAAGGACGCCATGACCTCAGCATATAGAAAGGAGAAAGAAATGTAAAATCGCAAGAGTTAGAAATGAAATAGATGTGCTTGTATTTTTGTGTTCATTTCTCGTTGTTATAATTATTTTGAAAAAATGAGTGACTCGAAAAGTTAGTTAAATGAGGATATCAAGTATTAACTATTTACAAAAATTGTTACATTACACTTGGAAATATAATTTTTCTCAATTTTCAGGGAGATGTAGCCCTATCAGCCTCCTCCCTGTATACGCCACTGACTTCATATGGCTAAGCAATCCTACGTAAGTAGAATCCTTTATTTGTTCTGATCTTCAATACCAAATTATTAATCGAGGTGAAACAGGGAGTATTGTTGCTACGAGTTTTGAAACTCTGTTTTTCCAAAAAATGCCAAATAAAAGGCAAAACTACTTATGTTGAAAATTTCAGAGCTGTAGCCCTATTGGATATCGTTTTGTAAAATAGTTATTAATTAATTAAAAAAAATTAATTAAAAGAACTAAATAAAAATTTAAAATTCTGTTTTTTAAAAGTCTAATTAGAAGGCTAAATCTACTTATGTTGAAAATTTCAGAGATGTAGCTCTATTAGAAACCCCTTTTTGTAAAATATTTATTAATTAATTAAAAAAAAACTAACAACAAATTTAAAATTCTTTTTTTCAATAGTTCAAAAGAAGGCCAAAATTACTTATGTTGAAAATTTCAGAGCTGTAACCCAATTAGAAGTCGTTTTGTATTTTTTTAATTAATTAAGAAAATTAATAAAAAAATAACTAATTAAAATTTTAACATTCTGGTTTTCAAAAGTCCAATTAGAAGGCTAAAACTACTTATGTTGAAAATTTCAGAGCTGTATCTCTATTTGAAGTCACTTTGTAAAAAAAAAGTTAATTAAAATATTAATTAAAAAAGAACTAATTAAAATTTTAACATTCTGTTTGACATTCATAAAATTAGAAGGTTAAAACTTCATGTGTTGAAAATTTCAGAGCTCTACTCCAATTTTAAGTAGGTTTCTACAGATCCACAAACAGACAGACAGACACACAGATTGTTTTATTATTATAGATTTTAAATTTGCTTATATTTTTCAGAGAGAAATGAATGGGATTCACTTAAGTTTTCTTCAAGAATCCTCCAGAAACTTCTTGTCAGATGCAGCAAATAAATGAAGAAATATTTGTAGTATATATTTAAAATCATGTTTAAATTATATTCTTTGTATAAAATGAAAAAGCAACTCATTTGTGTTTGTTTACTTCAAAATAAAGAATTATCTAAAAAATGATCAGTAAAAATGTATTTTTAGTTGTATATGTTTTTTTAGTACAATAAAACTATCAGTAGCTTGGACTAACCATTTAAAACAAATTTTAATGCAATTTAAATTGTCTAACGCAACCTACTAAGATCTCAATGCATTTTTTTAATAATATGTACATAGTTGTTTATTGAATTTGGAATCTTTATTTTTTAAAAAATTCTTTACAAAAAAAAAGTAAATTATGTTTATTATTCTAGTAAGTTCTATCTAGCAAATAAATTAAAATTTATCAATAAATTGGGTTATGATTGATACCATTAAAGGCAAATTGTAATTAAATTCCTATAGAATAAATATTAATTTTTCATTAGCCACTAAATTTAAGGCATTTTCCAACAATATTGGAACTCTCCCAATTATGTGTTTCTTTTTGAACGCAAAAGATAAATGTTACTTTATAAAGGAAAGTTTTTGCAACCTTTCTTATATCTACAGGGTGGGAACCTCAGAATGAAATGGTTTACACACCCTTTACCGTGAAAAACTTTTGGCAAGCCTATTATGAAAAGGTTTATACAACCCTCATGGCAAAAACCGTGTGGCAGGCTTATCACGAAAAGGTTTACACACCCTTTACGGCGAAAACCTTGTGACAAGCTCATCGCGAAAAGGTTTACACACCCTTTACGGCGAAACCCTTGTGGCAAGGGGGGTCATGAAATGGTTACGAAAAGCTTGACGCCTGGAGACTAGGACCCTTTCTTCCCTTGTCATCTGAACCTTACACCCTTTTCGCTTGAGAGGTTCATACAAGGGTTTTAAAAGGATAAAATGCTATCTGGGAACGTTTCAGCCGAAACGAGATTTCTCGATTCAGCCTTGTAATTGGCTCTAATTCACTCCGCTTTGTCCCGCTCTGCTCTTCTTAGCGATAGTGGACGCCAAGCTTAAGGCTACAGTTCGGTGGAAAATCGCCAGTTTGGTTGATTTTAGAAGTGTTTTTCTCTCTCCTGAATTGTGTATTGAGGCAACTTGTCACATGTATGCTATTTATCGGATTTGTTTACACTTGCCGTAGAAATTCCATCTTCATTTAAGAAAATTAGTAAAATATAACATTTTAGTTTTGAACTGATAAATTTAGATGTAGCCCGTCTGTACCCATCAAGAGTCGCCACTGCATATGCACACCCATTTGATTTATTTCCTAGACTATGATGTCGACTGTGACATCACTCTGTAGCCTCCATATAAGAATATATTTATAATTTTCTTTTTAGAATCTGGCAATGTTTCGGCTGTTGAAACGCCATAATTTTTCTGTTTTTTGAGGTTTCCAGGGTTTGTTTGTGTATTATGTTATGAAGAATATAAGTTATGCTGAAATGTTTTGTTGCGGTTGAAGATTACGCATTGAGATCAAAGCATTTGAAAGAGGTTAGAATATTAGAGATTTTTCTCTCGTTATTTTAAAATGTCTATAGTCTACTGGCAGATGTGTTAGGTACTCTGTTATGATTTTTTTTAAATATTTTATTGCGTTTATCTAAGAATGTTTTGCATTTAAATAAACCTTTTAAGTTTCTTTTCTCAGCCTTCTGATTGTGTTGCAAGGGGGGTTGTTTTTCAAAAATAGTTTTTGTGAGTTTGCAGAACATTCTGATCTTCCATCCCATTCACTGACAGAAATTATTTTTCTGAAATTGAAGTGCAAAGTTCAGTTTTTGCCTTACTATTCAGTGATCCTAATTGATACATTTATTTTAATTAAGTTCTAAGCGTTTACTGTACTTTCAGTATTTGCAAAAACCTTTTAATCTGGGAACTCTACTACACTCCTTGCCATTAAGAAGAATGGTTATAAAGTTACATCTGCGTTTTCAAAAACAATAATCCAAAAAAAATTCTAAACATTCAAGGTAACGTGTGAAAATTTTTGAATAATTAAAAATAAATTAAATTGCAATGTTTATGTACTCAAACAAGTTAAAAGTCAAGTCTTTGAAAAAGTTCTAAGCATCATCTAGATTCTTAATTATTTGGTGATAAATGTTTACTTTTAGTTAATTTGTAAAAGCTCATTTTTAAAAAAAAAAAAAAAAATGTATTTCTTTCTCATTATTAATTAACTATTTGGGGCTCTCTCCTTCATCTGTACTTAATTTAGAAGTAGTACAATCTCTAAAAAATCTAACTTGTTGGTATTAAAAAAGCTTTTTTTTAAAGGCCAAAGAATTATAAGTACTTGCGTATTATCTAGTCGACTATTGGAAACAATTGATCCGCCATGCTTCCTCGGAGGTCTGATTCTGTGTATGATAATGTTGGAGCCTTCCTATGTAATGCCTCAGCTGCATGACGGACCATGCATCTGCCTACACTGACCTTTTGAATGGACTAAGGAAATCCATTTGACAAACTATTTGTCACGCTAACTGGATAATAGGTTAAAATTCCAACTGTGGTACAGATTCTGTGCCAAGGTGATTATCGCCAACAAATGGCAGCAGCTGCCTTTTCTTAATAACAAGTGAACTGCCTATGGTTGCCATAATGTGGGAGGAAAAAGGATCAGACCCGGTGTAGGGTTTCGTAATGTTATATTAGATACATTATTTACAGATGATGAACAATGGAAGATTAACACATTAAACAACAGTCCTACGATATCACAGTTCACTCCTTGTGAAGTGTTTCCAGTACCTCAACACTTCATTGATCACAACCAAATCATCGCAGAGAAATGTTTTCTTGTCAAAAGCCAAATTCCATCTCCTCCAAATCCAAAGTTGTTATTTGGAAGCTTTACACAACACAGACTGTCTGAACGTTAATCGTTGTGCTTGCTCGCTCCCACCATCATCTCACTCGCATAATAATTTGGCGGGGTTTTATGTAAACAATGCTTAACACAGAATCTGTACCATACTTGAAGTCTTACTGGATAATTTCTAGATATATCTTCCTTTACAACAGAGGGGCCACACAGATTTGATTCCTAGTCAGAACATTACTATAGTCCAGGAAACAAAATCTGGTCAATCATTAAACTGTATTCTGAATTTTATTTCATAAAATTTAGGTCAAGAAGATTATCTTCTGCCAGGAATAGGTTCTTAAACTGGATAAGCTCTATTTTTAATGCTTAGCCAAATCCGGCATAACTTATAAATGTAAGTTAATGAACGCCATTTATTGCATGGCAACTTGGAGCTCTTAAATTTTCAATGTAATCATATCCTCTTTCATTGGCAGTCCTTCTCTTCTTTTCCAAATTAGCTCAAATTCGTTGAGATTTACTTACCCATTCATTTATATTGACATAATAACCTCGGCAAATAGATGATCCCAAAATGATCTCTTTTTGAAATTTAGTGTGTTCCGAGGTGAGATACTGCCATGCTTTATGGCCGATCCAATGCGCTAACTAAAAATTAGAATGCAGAAAACTCATGATTTTTCTAAAAAATGAAATAGGTATATGTATGGTTTAAACCTGTTTTATGTTAATTTTATCTTTTTTTTAAATTTTTTATTAGTGTAAATCTTTTTGTTGTATGTACAAAATTAGAAGGCAATCTTAATATTGATTTATCTTGGGAAAAATCTAAAATAAATTTATTATTTCAATTTGTCAAAATAAATTTGCATGAAAATTGAAGTTAAAATGAAATTAATGAAACACCTAAATCAATGCAAAATCTCTTATTTACTCAAAGTCAAATTGATTTAATTTTATCTTAATTTCATTTTGCATGTAAGATTATTTATAATTGAAGGGGTATGTGACATTTTTTAAAAGTCCGAGTTTCCACATTAAATGAAGGGGTGCGTTTAAGGCGAGGGTGGATCCTGAGTTTTATTATGGAGAAAGGGGGGTGGCTGTTGAATAGTTAGGCAAATGTTGTTGCTCTTAAGTTGCATTACTGTACCATGGGATAACTTAACTTTGATTATACAGAATATATTACAAAGAGGTAAAAAGTCTCAATAACATAAAGGCAACACAATGGTTGGCTATATGGGAATTTATGACTATAAATTTGAGTTCTACAGCTAAAATGATTCAGTATAAATGTTAAATATGATAGACAGAACAATCTAACAAAGAATACAAATTGAAAATTTTCAAACTATAATTTGCTTTGTTGTCTCGCTTCGTCCTTGGCTTTTTCTTATCCATTTTTTTTGGATGAGAACATTTATATTAAAAATTTTCAGTGCGGATTCGTCAAATTTTGATTGATTTCATCCAAAGCCTGAGGGCAGCGCACTTTAAAACGTGAGTGGCCCCTCCACCCCTAGCTGGATCCGCCAATGGTTTGAGGCTAACTTCTGACATCCTTGATCTCTAAAATGCTTAGTGATGAAAAAGGCACTTTATAAAAGAATACAAAAAAAGTTAATAATTTAAAAGTGAATATCACTTTTTTAGATTTTATTACATACCTCCTTCATCCACTTACACCTTCAATTGACAAGAATAAAGTTGAAAAAAATAATGAAATCTCTCAATATTCATTTAAGGAACTTAATTCATATTTGCATTTCTAATCTACCAATTTGCAAACTCTTTTGTTGTTTAAAAGGTTAAAATGTATGGCATTGTTACTTTATTATGCATAGCCATATTCTAAGTGTACCTAAAAGGAATATGTGTTTATTTTAGCTCTTAGTATTTGTCATATTCTAGAAAATCGATTTCTGCTTGAAATTTGAAAAAGAAAAAATATTCCCATTTGATGCAAACACATGTAACATACAGTATCAATTTTCTAAGAATTCTAGATAATTTATTGCACTTGAAACTAAACAGTAATTTGTTTTTTAATTCTTTTATATTATTGAAAGTAAAATTCTAATACAGATGAATGAATTTTATTAGTGTACAAAAATTATTTAAAGTTTATTTTTGAAAAAAAAAAAAAAAAAAAAAACCCACCATCGTAATTTTTTAAATTTTTGTTTAGCATTATTTTTTCTAATTGAATAAATATTAATTACTTTAATTTTTGAAACTTTAATAACTTTAGAAAAGAATAATCTGTTTGAAAAGAATGATCTGTTTAATCAATAAAATTAAATATCTCTCTTATTTCAATTTATGTATTGAAATGGTTAAGTTATATTTTTAGAATTTTTTTTAAATGGTCTTGTTAGTTCCTATAAAATCTGCTTTTCTTAACAATGAAAAGAAAAATGTATGATTTACATCTTAAAAAAAAATGCCCTTACATAAAATAAAAACCTGCAAGTAAATATGGTCATAAAAATCAGTATATGTAAATCTGAATGAATTTGCTGTGTGTTGTATATATTGCATTTCTTGTTGTGTTCCCTGCAGAGTTTTGCTGTGGTTGCCATGGCAACGCAGAGTTTCATGCCAGATATGCAGGCTCTTAGTATCCAGCAGAATTCTCCACAGCAGCAGCAATCCCCACAAAATAATTCCAACCAAACACAGTCAAACCAGGTAATTTTCCTTTTCATTTGGATTATTGGTATGTGTACTTAAATATGTATTTGATTTGCAATTGTTGTTTTTCATGTGCTCAGGTGTTGGGCTTGTATTTGTGTTGTAACATGTGTCAAATGGTGATCTGTTGCTGAATGTATTTTGATTTTCACTTGAAAAGTAGAAAGAGAGGCTAGGGTTATTAGTTTTGTAAATTTCAAATATTGTTATTTGTTATTCAGTTTAATAATAGGGATTAGTTATAATGTGCTATTTCCAGATATTGTATTATGATCTTTTATAACAAAAATTCTTTTTGAAAATGATAGCTGTCTCAAAATTTGATTTTTAATTTAACTGTAGTACTGCCAAAAGCTTATTTTCTCGTAATTTATTTCTCAGTTAACTTTGCACGTGGTTTAAAAACTGTTTTTTACATGATGCATGTATCAAGCTATTATTACACAGTGCATGTTATCAAGTTCAGATAATTTTAATTTTCTCTTTCATAATTCAACAAATTTCAAAATATAAATGAAGTGTGTTTTTGACAAATGATTAACTAAACTTAGTCAGATATCACTGTTAAGATTTTTGTTATACATAGTTAACAAATTGTACGTAATATATTACATTTTTTATTATGAAAAAACATTAGTATTAGTAGCTTCTTGGTTGTTTATCTGTAATTAATTAAGTTATTACATTAGGCAATATCAATAAAAAAAAATAAAAAACTGTAAGAAATTGTCTATTGACTGAATTGAAAATTTTGAAGCAAATTTACACATTCCTACTTTTATATTTAGAACAGCTGTTATACTTTTTTTTTTTTGTTTTTTTTTTGTTGAAAGTGCGATGACAATTGAAAGACATTTATTGATTGACAACATCATCCCATTAAATTTATTTTCCAATTCAACTAAAAAGGAAATAGCTAAATTATAATGGTTGTTCATATCAATATTTAAAATGCTTAAAATAGACATTAGAGTAATATTTAGTACATTATGTGACATTTAGTCATATTAAAAGATATCTGTTGATTGACCCATCACTATATTAATGAAAAATTATAAAAAAATTGTTGCAAAACCACTAAACCACATAGAAAACAGTACAGTTTGTCGACTTGACATCAGTGTCACCTCATTGGTAACAAGTTTGGAGACATATAAAATGGCCAATTTTACAAGACATATTTAAAAATGTTTTTGAATGCTTAGCAATAACAAAAGTATCTACTCAAAATACCTTAAAGTGGAATGTAAAAAAACCAAAAACTTTTCCTTATGGAGACACGCTTATTTAGTCGTTAATTTAAATTAACAATGAAAAACTACTTTAAAAAATATGAAAAAAAAGAACACATTATGATAAAACTGGGTTTATATGCCACTGGGAAAACTCAGGGGAATTCTCAGAGAAAAAAGAAAAATCTTCTCTAAAATCTGGAAAAAGTCATTTTTACTCTGGAAAAAAAATCCTTTTCTTCAGTGCTCTTTGTTTAACCCTAACTCGAGAAATTGCAATGACAGAATTATTTGATAATACAGACTTCCAGAAAGTTATTCGTAAAGAAAAAAAAGACTTTTTCCATGTTATCTGAAGAATTTGTGTAATCTTGACTATATTTATGTGACTAAAAATAATTTAATCCGTGTTGGAGAGCACACCTTTTGAAAACTCAGGAAAATCTCAGGGAAGTTTTTTTCTTAAATTGAGTACGAACCCTGTTAAAAGTATTTCTTTTTTAAAAGTACTGTTCAAATGTATAAGAAGTATTAGAGAATCTGTTAAAAAGATCCACGTGTGTAGAAGAATTGTCAGATAAAATTCACATACATGATCTAGTACGCGAAAAATCGCCAAATTCTGCCGGAAGTTAAAATCAAATAGCAAGGTGTTTTTATTGTTAGATAGTTATACCAAGACGTCAAACCTGCAAAAGGGGCATATACTTTTTCTTTTACTCACTGTGTTTTTGTCCTTTATAATTTTACACTTGGGAGTTGTTTTCTTCATTCTTTTATTTTGATGGTCTAACTTGTTTGTATTCTGTGTTTTCAGGCCAGCCACAGCCAAACACAGACCCTGGACGTGCGTTCTTCTCAGGGCAGCCAGACGCAGGTGAAGTCCCTTCAACAGCAGGGGGCGCTGGCGGCACAGGTGGTTGTGGCAACACACTCCCCTCCCATACCCCCTCACACCCCAGAAGGACAGACGCAGCAGTTCATCGCAGTTACAGGTGACTCCCTTTTTTCATTTAATTCACTGATGGTCATGCACATATGTATGAGTCATTTGATCCCCAGTTTTTCCAGCAGTACACAACATTTTAAAATTTATAAATAAAATATTTTTACTAGGATGATAGTTTATAGCCTATCTGAAACTAAATAAATAAAAGATAATTTAAATTTTTTTTATTTTTGAATTAAAAATTATTGCATGGAAAACAATTGTAGAATTTCGCCTATTCCCTGAACTGTCAGAGAGTTAAAGTATGTTTGTCGTATCATGGTACAGAGTACTGATGGAAAAGCGTAGAATTTCTAGTTATAATCCATGGGTGTTCAGTAACAAGGAAAGTATAAAAAGCAGGAATAATCAATGAATTTCAAAGTACATAATATTGAGTTCCTCGTGGAATTTTTGATAAATTACAAAACATATTTGAACTTTAATGCTAATTATACAAAACAGAAAATTATAAAAAGAAATTCCACTCAAGAAATGACTTTGCAGTATTGTTATTATAGTTTGATGTTATTTAATATTTTGTTAAAAAATAACAAAAAGTTAAAAAATTACAATTATTTTACAAAAAAAAAATACAACTTTTTTGTGTAATCTTTAAATTTATGTTTTAATCCTTTAAATGTGTGTTATATGTTGACCAAGAATCAGCAGAAAAATATTGGAAACTCAAATTGTTTTAACTCTGAAAAATCACTGAGCTAATTTATAGTTCTAATAATGAAAACTGTGTACTCCTATGAAAGCAATTTCCTTTATTCTGTGTAAAAAGATTTTTTCAAAGCTGTGTTATGACTTTTTCTTTTTTCTTTCTGAGCTTAATTTTTAAAATTATTTTCCTTAAATGTCTTGAGTAATTTTATCATTTTTAATAACTGACTGCTTTCTTAACTTTTAGGCTTTAAAGCATTTGTGTTGAATGGCTTTTTAGCAATCTAACTACTATGCAAATTAGTTTCTTTTTGCTTCTGCCATAAACTTTTTTGTATGTACTGTTACAGGAATTTTTTAAAAAAGTATTTTTGTTTTACTTTTACTTATTTAAAAAAAAAAGTTATTTGGAAAACTCATTTCCTGAATTAGAAGGCCAAGTAGGTTCTTATAGTAGTTTTAAACATAGAATTGTTGTCAGTGCTAAATCTTATGTTAAGCACTGTGTCTCCCATATGATAGTGGTTGTGTAGTATATGGTTACTGCTATTTCTCATGGGCAGAGTAAAAGAACTGATGCTCTGTTTTTTGCAAAGATCAAAGCATCAAAAGTAGAGGACTGACTTAGCTCTTATGCCTGTAGAATTTAGCTGGGTAAAATGGAATGACCTTGGGTGGCCCTACCAGAAGAATACTCTACCGATGTACTTCACCTAGTGTCACCCCCTTGCCATGATTAGGCAGCCTACAAGACTTAAGGATTGCCTTCCACTGCTTCCCTGACATACCTCGAGCTGTTCCCCTTCAGAAAACTTTCCGATAAGCAGACTTGGCTTGTCCCCTCCCGGCACATGCTCAGTATTGTACTGTTCGTCCTGGAAGATCTCTTGCTCTAAATTGCGAGAGACGTGTCCAGAACGGCACTCTCCCACTTTTTTAGAGGTCATCTGAGATGCCTTACTCTCCAAGGTGGTAGTAAATTTCATCCCAATAGTCAATTTGAGCAGGCCTCTTCTGCTCACATCTTAGGGTGTCTGGGGTTATTCCTTGATGACCTGTTTGATCTTCTCTTACTTGTTTTTGTTTTTTTGCAAGTGAATAATCTCGTCTAGCTAAGGCTAGACATAGAGATTAGAAACAACAACATGGTTGTTGTACTCTGTATATAGCTTTATGATTCTAATCTCATTTTAAGTTTGTTCCATTACAGAGTTTTTTACCTGTCCAGTTTTTAAATTGTTTTAATTTAAATGTCCCTTTTTTAAACTTGTTTTTTTTTTCTTCTTTTCTGTATTGGAATTTGTTGTGCTTTGGACCAGATATATATTGATTTAGTTTGCAGCACTCATATAGCTATATGTTTTTTTTTTTATAACAATGATAGGTACTAACAACTTCTTGTGGTAAATTCACTAAATACAGTTTTAACTTTGATAAGATATGAGCAGAGAGCACAGTAAATGACATGGAACCAAAGGTACAATAATCTACAAATAATAGGATTCTGTATACTAAAGTGCAGGTTCATTAAAAGCAGAAATATTTTGGAAGACTCAACTGCACAATTTGAAAATCTAGTACCTGATAATATCATTCAAAACATTTTGCTTTGTAAGCTCTTTTTACTTGTGCTGCATACACTAAGATGTAAAAAAAAGCCAAAGTAATCTATAGTTTTGAAGATTTGGTTCTTTGAGAACCTAGCAAAACTATCCCTGACAAAATCAATATATTTTTGCTCGCTCTTGTAAAATTGAGTGATGTGCAGATAGTACCAAGTTTTTAAATTGGACAGCTGCACTATCCAGTGAGATAATCCTAACTTTGAATGAAACTAAAACTGCTAATAAATTATTAGTTTCTGATAAATTTTTTTAGGAAATTATTCAAATTAATGGTTTATTGAAGTTCACGTAAAATTAAAAGTGTTATGTTTCTACCAAGGAGGTTCCTAATTGAAATTCTTTCTACAGTTGCAGAGCATGATAACCAAGGAGAAGGTAATGTCACCCTGCAGAACCACCCCACGTACGTGCAGTACGTGGACAGTGGGGAGCCCAACATTTATGCCGGGAACAATGGACAAATGTAGGACTCCTGACATCTCTTTTATTTCAGAAATATACCATTTCCTGTGCTTATAAGTGTATTTGCCTGGTACTCGTCTAACGGAAGAGTACAGTATTTATTTTTTAACTTTAAATTGCTGTAGGTGGTTTAAGGAGATCTTATTTGTGAATGATTTAATTTTTCCTGGATTACTAACGAAAATATATTTTATCAGAGAAACTGGACAGTTTTGCTATTACCTTATGCATGAGCTATTATTGCAATTTGATAATATATAATTTATTAACCCACAATAACACTGCTATTTACATCTAATTTGTCTCTCATACATTTTAATATCGCATTTAACAAGATGGCTTCCTTGAAACTAGATTCTAACCCTCTTCTAGGGCTGGCTATTCTGTGTACAGTGTGACGGATGCCTCGGCCATGTATACTCCAGCAACTGCTGGATACTATACTGGCGGAAATGGCACTCCAGTTACTTATTCACAGGTAATCATGGATGTATTTCCTCTATCATTGCATGAGCTGGCCATTCTGTTACTCATTGGTTACAGGGACTGTGAAGACAAAATGTAGGGACCATGCTAAAATCTGGCTTATACGGGCTGCTGATATCGTAAATTGGCGATGCTGTTTCAAAATATTGTCGCCAGTGTTTCTTTTGGTGTATGTGGGGGAGAATTGTAGGTAGTGATATGTTTAAAGAAATTTTATTGGCACTAGTCGAGTTATGACAGCCACAAATTTCAATCTAACACGTTTTTTTTTCTTGTAAAGTTGATGAAACCCCATTGTAATTATAAACTTTATCATCATTGTGTGTGTAATGTATTTATTGTATCATCAGATAATATCTCCAATATTCGTTTTGGTGACAATTTTAGAAAAGCAGGAGATTATTCACAGTCCCTTTAACCAATAAGTACTGTTGGTCTTAACATAATTTCGTGTTCATAGTTTTTAAGCTTATTCTCTCTTCTCAGGATTTTTACTCTTCCATTCCTACAGATAAATAATACATTCCTTCAAAAAAGGACATTGTTTATTAACATGCTGTATTTGTGTATGTTTTTTTTATATATTTTAATGTGTTTTTAGTGAATTGTGCCCTAAGTTTAAAGAATCCACAATTCTTGATGCTTCGTGTCTTGAAATTGTGGTTTATAACAGTAAGAGTTGAACTAATATAATGAAAATTGCCCTGTGCATTAAAGTTGGTATTGGAAAAAAGTTTAGATTAATTCATAGTTTGGAATTTGAGAAATTTAAGATTTCTATTGTTTTAATGTCTTAAGGTCTTTCAATTTTTTTTGCAATAAAAATTTGTGTTCCAAATGAGCAAGCCATTTTGATAGATGCACCTAACATCTGCATTATAGAAACCGATATGATTAGTTTTCGGACAGGCATTTGAAAATGCGATTGGCATGACTGCATGAAATAACTTTTTGTTTAAATATTATCAGGCTGTATGTGTAACACAACAGTGTTAATTTTAACTAATAAATGTTGTTACTTTTGACTAATAGTTGTATTTCAAAAATACAATGTTGCCCATTTTGAATACAAATACACCTGCAAATTACATTGATCAAAACACTCAATCTTGATTTTTATTGATCTTTTTGAGTGTTGCAAATTGAATTGGTTTTTGCAAATTTGCGACTGTATCCTACAATGTGATTCCAAGTTTTTGGAGACCTGTGTTTCCAACTTTATTCTTCAAATAAACGTTTCTAATATAAATCTGCTTCATTATACAGTTGATGGATGAAAATGGCTTCAAAGTACAAGGACAGGTGATTGAAGCTGATGCCCATCACAACCTCGCTCCCGTCTCTGCTGCTGTTACTTTGACCAACCGGATATCACCTGTGAATGTAAGTTGCAAGCTATTGGCATGCATTTTCAAAATGTGCTTTTATTACAATATTAAAATAAATTCATCTTCATTGTTAATACATCAAGGTTCCAGCGGTCTGAGAAAGTCCTTGAAAATTTTTTGATGAAATTTGATATTTGAAAGTCTTTTTTTTTTAAATCCTTTATATCTACTTCGATTTTGTGTTTGTTTGTTGATGGGAGCAGAATCTGCTGAGGCCTTATTAACCTCCTTGCCATCATACAATCATGCTGAAACTTGGCAGATAGGTTCGATGTTGATGACAATGCATTCTATCAAATTTTGGGTCTGTAACTGTCAATAAAAGGTTATTTTTACGGAATACTAATAAATCAACTTGCCATTATCCAATCGCGTTGAACTGATCATTGTTGAAACTCCTTCCTGTTGCAAAAACTGTTTTAATAAATAATAAAATTACTTTTATCAGAATGAATCAATGATATTTGGATTGGAGAACATAAATTCACATTCATTTTTAATAAATAATTTTTGAAACGTAGTTTATTGCACATTTTGCTTATAGAAATGTTTTGATATCGGCGCTGTGTAATTTTTAAAAAACTGTTTTTATGGATTATCTTATTATAAAGGATGATGTCCTTGAAGTCCTGTAATTTGTAAGTGATCAGACGATAATCTCTGCCTCCGTTTTCTCCTCAACGCTCCTAAAAATT
Organism: Linyphia triangularis; assembly: GCA_963978545.1. Lineage (NCBI taxonomy): Eukaryota > Metazoa > Arthropoda > Arachnida > Araneae > Linyphiidae > Linyphia > Linyphia triangularis. Next base: position 8,016,454 of record OZ021727.1, read on the forward strand.
TTTTATGGACTTCTTCAAGAATGTCAATTTTGCTGTTTACCTACTAGACCATAGCACTGATTCATCTACAGGGTTGTCTCGTATGTGGAAAATCATGAGTTTCAACATTGGGTAAATTTCGTTATGGAAAGTCATGATTTTGAGCGAAAAAACGACTATAATTCACGGAAATACAGTGAATTTCACGGATTATAAGTAAAATCACATAACATTGACATCATAAACGCCCTGATCGCTATTCAGCTCATCGAAAACTCATTTACGATTCGATAGAAACAACAGTCACAGTTAAAAACTGCGGTTAATGAAAAGATTTTTGAACTCCAAGTTAGTGAAATTTTACAAGTAAGGTCTCGTAGGTGAGAAAAATTCATAAAAAAGAACTGATTTTATAAGCTTGTGTGCACATTTTGATTTCTTTTCACCTTCTTTCTTCTACTGTTTTGCATGGTCGATATCAAATCATTTTATTTTTGATGATATAATTTATTATTATTGTCTTATTCTTTCTTCAAATATTTCTTTATTATTAAAGATTGCTTAGCTTTTTTTAACACTGAAATATCAAAGAATGGAAAATTATTTTTCCCTTTATCTTCCGATTTGGAAGAATCTTCATAACTGAAACAAGAATTTTTCCCTTAATTTCAAATAAAACTTTATAAAAATCATTTTATGGTACATTGATTCACATACTATGTTTGTGTTAGTAAAATTCATTTAGATTATTATCGATTATTACTCGATTTCTTGAGTCATGGAAAATTATTTGCTCCAGTCTTGAAAAGTCATGAAATCGTGATATTTTATTTTGGCAGAAACCCTGCATCTAGAAGTATCAAAAAGGAGTGCAGTGGCACATTCGAATGTTAATGGTGAAAATTTTGATTTATCATTTGTATTTTTGTGTCTAAAGAATGTCATTTTATGGTCTTTGAGTTTTCTTAAAAAGATCATTGAAAGTCTTTGAATTTTTTTCTTTCATAAGGTTGGGGATCCTGTACATTTATTTTTAAAGTTCCACGAATGATTGTTTTTGTATTTATCAAAATTCATTATTGTTAGCATATTTATTTTTAAGGTTCAATGTGTGATTGATTAATGTTTATTTTCGTTTAGCTTTAAAATTATAATTTTTTTTTTTTTTAAATTAGGTAAATGATCCAATTCAATGAATACTTCAAGATACAAGTTTTTAATATTCTCTTTGTTTCATCTATTTTGGTTTTATTTACATAAATTAATGAATATATTTTCAAAGAATTTTTTGTCTAATAATAAGATTGCAACGAAAGTTGTTTGTTTTGTTTGATTTCTTAATTGCAACTCATATTTACATATTTTTAAATCTGTTTACAAGACCTATACAAGGGTTATCAAAAGGTTCCAATATTTATGTTTAATTTGATAAGTTTGTTTGTGCATTAAGTAATGAGAACAGTGAAGAGAAAAAATGATTTATCACAAACTCATGGAACAAATTTTGTGAAGTCTGCTTCACTAAGAGCAGCTCAGCGGGTTGTCAATGTATAGTTAGGCACAACTTTTAAGTGTACACAATGAATACACTTACATTAAATTTTTGAGCAGGCTTGAAAACTCTGCAACAAAACCTCAGGGAAATCTCTGTATTGTTTGCAGTGTTAAATTATACTGAAAATCTTCAGAGTGTAACTGGCTTCCGGGAGTTGGCATCCTAAAATTTATAAATAATCGATTTTGATTTTATTATTTATCAAAATTTAAATTCTCTGCTTTAAAAGGATACCTCATTTGTAATAATACTTCAACGAGAAGTATTTTTAATAATTTTTTGTAGACAAAACTGGCAACTATTAGTGTATCTAAAGTTTTCTTTAAAAAGCGTTTTTCTCAAAACTACATTTTTCAGTGTTCATGTTTTTTTTCTCAGAAACTGTATAAGCTGCTTTCCTAAATTTTTACCACATATTCCTTTTATGTATCTGTATAAACTGAAGTGAGATTTTATTAATTTTTAAAGTTCAGGGTTCGTACAGTTCTTGAAAGTCCTTAAGAACTCCTTATTTTTACTTTATGTCTCCAAGGGCCCTTGAAAAGTTCTTGAAAACTCCTTATTTTTAATCAGAAGGTTCTTGAAAGTTTTTTAATTTTTGAGGGCTCTTGAAAAGTTCTTGAAAGAACATTTTTTTTTCCTTTTTTTTTCTTTCTTTGCTTGTGTATTTCAGAAACTTCCATAGAAAAAAATCCTGATCTGCTAATTAAAAAAAAAAAAACTTTCCTAATTTATTTCCCTTTATTTTCTCTGTCCATAGTTGAAAAGTATTTATAATAAATAATGTAATTCTGAATTCTGAGGATCATCATAGTAATAAATTATTCATGATGAAAGGAAGCATCTATTAAACTGTTTTTCCTGGGCATGTCTATTTTGAACATTACAATGTATGAGCCTTCTGCCCTTGTAAATGATTTCATGGCTGGTAAGTGAAGGTCACCATTGTCAACTTAAATTTCGATTTGTTGAGACTTTTTTTCTTGTGCAGCCGCGTTCAGCGTACAAAAATATAGATCTGCCAAAATTAAAACAAAAAACTAATAATTCAAAATATTTCTGCAACATGAAACAGTAACACCGTTCCAGTACGGTTGTTCGGACAATACGAATTATAAAAGGTGAAGCGTTAAAACAATTGCATTAGGATCTTTTTTGTAAGTACTCACTGATTTCGTATTTTTTACTTTATTTATAATTTTTTGCACCACTAACCATATCGGGACTCTTGCTGCCTATGCATCCAAGTTTCCGACTTTTAATTTTTATTTTTAAGTCCTTCATTTTAACTTCGATTTTGTGGGTTTGTCGATGGAGGTCAAATCTGCAGATGCTTAATTAACCCCCTTGCTGTCATCCAATCGGGCAGAAACTTAGCAGATGATGTCAATGACGATGCATTCTATTAAATTTTGCGGTTGTAACTGTCATTAAAAGATTGCTTTTACGGAATAAAAATAAACCAACTTGTCATCATCCAATCGTATTAAAAAAAAAGCATTGAACCGACCATTGTTGAAACTCTTTCCTGTTGCCGTTTTTTTTTAATAAATAAAAAATTACTTTAATAAGAATAAATAAGTGATATTTGGATATGCAAGCATAAATGTACGTTCATTTTTAATAAATAAATTTTAACTTAGTTTGCCGCACATTTTGCTGATAGAAGAGCTTTTGATATTTAAAATTGGATGCAAATACCAAGCACACGCTGCTTAGAGAATCGGTGCCTGTGTTAACGAATATAAAAATTGACAATGCATGTAAAGGATTTATAATGCAAACTTTGTTTTCATAAGTTATTTTATTGCCATCTTATTTTAAACTTCAAATATGGTTTGAAAACTGAATTGGAGAAAATAAGGTGTTTGTTCCTGTCTTAACTAATGGTGAACAGAAGTCATTTGATCGTATTGGTATTTTTGATTTTGACGTAAAATTACACTAAATTCTACAGTTGTTGGTTTAGTATTCTTTTATCGTTGATGAAACTTAGTATTAGGGTTAGTTGTCAGTAAAATCCTTTTTTTTTTTTTTTTTTTTTTTTTTAATCGAGGTGTTATTTAATGTTTTTTTTTTTTTTTTTTTTGTGAAATAATCGTTGAGAAATTAACCTGCATTCAAATATTCATGGCACTTAAAGAGTTTATATGGGCGGGGAAGATTGTATGATTGGGTTGGTTGGTTTAAGTTTAACGGTGCAAGGGCAACACGAAGGCCATGCTTTCGCCAAATTGTATGATCGGATGAGTTTCACAGAGAGTCAATTCAAATGCTCAGGGGAATGATTGAAAATTAAGGATTTAACCCGAAGTTTCTACCTTGATAGCGAGATAGAGACTGTCTTTTAAATGGAAAGTTGTCTCATAATTACAATGCTTAATGCAACTGGGTTCTACAATTCTTAATAGTAACGATATTTTTTTAACATTTCAGGTGACGAGAATACACCATACCATAGTCAACCGATTTTTATAGCTTATCCAAATCGTATTTCTCCCTTCTGATGGCTGTTTGGTTAGCTGTCTGACCTTGCATGACAAAGATGGCGGATTCGAATCCTGGGTTGGGCGCGTATGTTCGTTGTGGTTCGGAATCCACCAAGTTGTAGATCCTCCCTGATAAACCGTTATTGTGCATAAAGATGTCGTTCAGCGCACAAACTAACTAACCATGTTTCCCATATTTCAATTACAAAATGAGATTCATTACGATCTTGTTTAATCCAGTGGTTATGTAGGGTATTAATTTCAAGCGTACAAGCTAACCATACACTACTGCAATTTTTTGAAATTTGTGGATAAGCTGCCTATTTGATGGTTGTTAGGTTTTGCGCTGTGATGGTTTCGCATGCTAAAAGTATTAGGGTTTATCCCCCATCCCCTTTCCACGGAACCCCCCTGGTTGGCTTTATTGTGCTAAGGTTGTCGTTTAGTAAAGTAATGAAGTCGTTCAAGTTAAATATTGTAAAAGTTCATGATATATTTGTTTTTACTTGCAACACGTTATCTTTCTGCAAAGTTGAGAAATATATTTTTATTTAGTAATTTGTTTGTGATTGTTTTCAATGCTTAATGGTTCCTCGTAGCAGAAAACACTCAACAATGTGATTTTGGCGCAGCTTTTACAGACCTTCTGAATAAAGGATCGGCTCAAATTACTTGACATGGAATTAAATTTTGAATCACTTGCAATTGTGATTTGGAGATTTTTATTATCCCTTATATACTGCCCTTTCTTTACCTTTAAGGTTGGTTTGTTTGTACGCTCAACCATTCAATTCTTTCTTAGCCCAGCCACTTCAGCGTTATTGCTTAATAGTTCGCATAATATCGTAAAGTGATGCATCTATTTAAAATACACTTAACTTTGCTGTTTTCTAATCATTAATAATGTAAAGAAAGATATCCCTACTTATATACTTAACATTTTAATAAGTTTGTTTTTTTAAACATTGGTAGCTCTTGCTTCAAGGTATAGAACGATTAAAAAGAAATGTGGAAACTACATTCAAATACAATAATTTTTACGATATACTAGAAGTATTTTCATTTCAGGATGGCCGACTAAACGGTATAGTGGTTAGTGTGCTAGCTTCTAGACCTCGAGGTTGCGGGTTCGAGTCTCGTGTTAGGCATGGGTGTTTGTAAATGTATGTTGGATTTTCTAATGACGAATGTTTCGGCGCATTATAGCCCTCGTGTTGCTGACAGCGCCAGATAATCTGAAAACAACCAACCAATCATTTCAGCATGTTTTGTTATTTAGCAATGACGTGATACTTCAGACTTATGAATGCATGATTTTAGCCTTCCGTTAGTTGCGTTCCGCTTTCCGACATGGTTAGTCGCGTTGCACCTATGAGGTGTTTCCGGTTTTTTGAAAGCCAAATGAAATTTATTCTAGTTTAAATAGTTGATTGTTACCGATTTAAGATTCATTGGAGATATAAAGTATTAAACAATCTATTAAAATTTATTAAAAAATCGTATCACAAGTAATTCAATAAAAATAAAGGCAGAGGAGGAAAAAAGTAGAGATGCCCCTGTGAGGTGCGCGTGACTAACGGAAGGTAAAATGTGAGGATTCCAACTTTATATCGTCTAGATCAGATGAGGTTGGCTTTAGGGAAGATTTTTTTTTTTTTTTACATTGGTAAACTGTACATCACATGATGAGAGGTTAACTATTCAATCTAAGCAATTGCATTTATTGAAAAGTTTTTGTAGTAATAAGGGTTGTATATCCTACTATTTTAGATTTCTAAATTCAAAAATAACTTAGCATTGAGAATGTTATAAAGGTAATATATAAAGGATAATATGTATTGGATTATTGATTTTCAAACTCACCATGGAACATAAGTTCCACTCTCGAACCCTTATTGTCAAGCAAGGTTAGAAACTAATAATAATTATCGTTATAAAGACTATTGTGACCAAATTTGCACTTTTAACCCGATCAGCTCCGTGGTTACTGGATGCATTTCAGTTAATCAGTGATTAACAAATTATTTAGATGCGATTTACGCATCTAAGATTTAACCCGTTTTGCGTAATTAAAAAAGTTCAGAAACTGAAATCGTCCTGTGAAACACAATTCAATAAAATTGTCGTTGTATGATGTACAGTAACTAAAGTTGTTGTATTTGATGTAACTGACAAAATGATTAAATTTTAATGAAAATAACATCTTCGAATCTAAATGATACTGAATGCTCCAATCAAATTTTTTCTATTTTCTTAAAAATTTAAAGTTATAATGAACTTTTTGTCAAGTATGTTAAGTAAGAATTAAAAGGCAATATTTTTCACAAATTATATGCTATATTTCCGTCGTCGATCATTATAATTTTTTTAAAGATTTTTTTAAATTTAATTTTAAGGTTCTTATTTTTTGTTTGGAAGGTTCTTGAAAAGTCCTTAAAAAGTCCTTGAATTTGTTTTCAAAAAATCTGTACGAACCCTGAAGTTTGATTAGCTTTTTTAACACTGAAATATCAAAGAACGGAAAATTATTTTTGCCTTTTTCTTTTGATTTGAAAGTTACTGAAACAAGGATTTTTTACTTAATTTAAAATAAAACTTTATAAAAATCATTTTATCGTGTATTGATTTACTTACTATGACTGTGTTAGTGAAATTCATATGGGTTATTATTATTTTGTGACTTTTTGAGTCATGGAAAATTACTTGCTTCATTCTTGAAAAGTCATGGATTTGTGATATTTTATTTTGGCAGAAACTCTGAACGTAGTTCTTTTTTTATCTTCAATCTGGTCTAGGGAGTATTTTTCAAAATGCCTGCTCCTTATCTGTCAAACTGATTCTTTCTCTGATAGACAGCATTATAACCACCTCTATTTGAATCATAATCTGTAGGGTATGGTGGGATAAAATGGATTTGATTTTCTAAACTAGAAATTGTCTCATTTATTTGCAATGATTAAATGCTGTTATATTAAAAAGAATAAAATAATACAGGGATAAAAACAAGTGAAAATGTAAATTATTTAACTTTTAAATGTAAAATTTTTTAAAAATAGCCCTTACGACAGGCTTTTCTGCGGCCCACCTTCAGCACAGAAAAACAAAAATTAACAATTCACTGTATTGACTTTTTTCTACACAATTTTAAAATGCCCAAAATAGTATATCTTTACTATCTAGAATAACATTCTCTACTTTATGGCCGGATTTTTAAGTTTTCAGAAATGCTATGTATTGTTAAATAGATAATAATAAAAAATACATATGTTGATGTATCCGGGCCGCGAAATGTTCCAAAATAAGTCATACCTCTAAAAGTTACTGGCGAATGCTGCTATAAACCTTCTCTTACTTGCAGGACGACCCTCGCAAGGTGGGCGACATCATCTCCAACTTCACCAACGACCAGTGCGTGATCCAGACGCTACATTCCCCTCATGACACATCGCAGCTGCAACTGAATTCGCAGCAGAACAATCAGGCGCAGCAGCCATCACACCACTCACAGCATCAGAATGTGCGAGATATGGACATCATACATGTGAGTCTTACTTTTGTAGTATTTGACCATTGGTATTCAATAATAATAATAAATATTGGTCACAATAAGGGGATAAAAGTGGAATTGAAACAAAAATAATGTAAGCTGTCTCTTTAACCCATTGACGGTCCAGGGAATGGGCAAAATTTTACAGTTGTTTGCCCTGCAATAATTTTTAAATTATATTTCTAATTTAAATATATAATTTTTTTTTAATTATTTTTTATTCATTTGTTTTAGATAGGTTATAAACTATCATCCCAATAAAAGTATTTAAAAAATATTTTATTTTAAATTTTATTTATAATTTAAAAAATGTAGTGTATTACTGGAAAAACTGAGGATCAAATGACTCATATATAGACCGCCAGTGGGTTAAGAGATAAAAAATCAAGGAAGTGTTTGAAAGTGTCACAATATTGTTAAGCATTCTGCACAGCTTTGTAATATTTTGATGATGTTGACGAAAATGAAAATAAATGGCAAAAAATTATGTTCCAGAAATTAAAAAGGGACATCTTGAAATTGTAGGAGATGAAAGAAAAATTAGTTCATTTAACGAAAGAAATAAAGAAAATGTTGTCGCTGTGCATATAATTCTCGCATTAAATCATTTCAGAGAGGAAAAGAGAAACTCATTGAATGTGTCTATTAGCATTATCCGATATTGTTTCTAGATGACATCCCTCTAATTACAAAATAACTGCAATGCTAATTAAACCAACATCTTTTTTTTTTAATATTTTCACATAAAATCTAAGCAGAAAGTAATAAAAATTGCACACTTAGGGGTAATTGTAGGATTAAGATAGTTCAAATTGCACAACTTGTATCTCCTTAGGTTCAGTGGCTGATCGACAACTACGAAACTGCGGAAGGGGTGAGCCTCCCTCGAAGCACCCTCTACAATCACTATCTTCGGCACTGCAACGAACACAAGCTGGATCCGGTCAACGCTGCCTCGTTCGGAAAGCTCATTCGATCTGTGTTTCTTGGGCTGAGGACTAGGCGACTTGGAACTAGGTATGTATATGCAGACATATATATATAAAGGTTTTTATTGGTGTTACAGTATTAAAATAATCCCTTTCCAGGGTTTCCATGGGTCATCAAAAAAATAGTGCTAACAGGGTGTCCAGCAGCCTTGAAAATCGGGAAAGTCGGGAAATGTACTTGAATTTTTTGCACCTCGGGAAAGTCGGGAATTATGCTTGAGATTTTAGAATTTCCGGGAAATTTTCTCATTTTTATCAGAAAATATCTCTATGGATGTTTAAAAACAAAATGAAAATGCATTTTTTTTAATACATGTCCGCTTTTATTACAAATTCCAAAGAAAATAGGCGTTTTCCTCCAATTTTCTTATTGATCTTATGGAAAGAAGTAGTTTCAACTTTTTTTGAAATTTTTTTTCTTACTTTAAACACGGTTCTAATCTGAGAATTTCAGGTTTTTTGACAGAAATTTCGATCATGCCTGAGATCGATAAGAATTCGGAGAAAAAATTTCTGATAACCTCGCGACTTGCATACGTTCAGACTTCCCAAACCACCGATGGAATAAGTACTTTTCCCTCGCATTTTTCTGTAATGTCATAGCTTCTATCGGCATTATTTACATTCATATGTGATGACCATTTTGCTAAACGTTTACACTCATGTAATGACCGCTATTTTCGTGATTATGTTAAACGCTATGGTTGAGAATTATAGGTTGTTGCGTGATGATAATTTTCGTCGGATGCGATTATTGCACCTATATAATAGTCACTGATGCTATTGCAGACATTTGCACATGACAGACATGGTAAAGTTCAGCCAAAAAAGCGGATTTCCGTTTTTACTGAAATTTTTACCATTTCTGAGATAGATACAAATCTGCATTACAATTTTATTGGGTTTGCTTTGAAGTTTGACAGCCAATGAACCTGCTTACTTCAGACTTTCTCCTACTAGATTTTATTACAATTGGTCCTACGACCACAATTAATAAAGGATCAACCCAACTTAACCAATACCTATAATTGATATTGACTTAACTCAATGTTCCGGCAAATTGCCCATCATTTGAGGTCGGGTAGAGCTCCGATATCTGAAACAAAGCATGCATCTATTTACGCAACTGGGAATCAACCTTTTCCCGCCAATAATCCAATCCCGCCATATTGCTTCAGAATGTTTGAAAGTAGTTCCTGCATATACATGAGAAATGTAAAAATGTTAAATTAGTAGAAATTCTATTGAATGCTTAGAAAGAATAACAATAGCATCTAAAAAAAGGAGTCAATGGAACTAATTTACTTCTTTTTGGTCAGTCTGCACCTTTTTTTACACGATCGATTCCTTGAAATGTAAGTTTTGAAGACAGCTAAGGACAGAGGTTTTCGCGCTCTTTATTTCAAGCGGAAGTAGACGTTGAAATTCTTTAAACTTTTCAGGGTCATGAAAACCTTTCAGTCTGTAGGTCAACCTTTATAAGTTTGCACTTATTTATAAACCGCTTGCAATATGTCACTACTCGTATTATTTTGGTGAATGAAAAAAACTTTTCAAATATTATAATATTTAACTTATATTAATTTTCAATGTTATAATATATAACTTATAATATTTTAAAACTTGCCGTTTTCCAAACTCATGTGAAAGTTAAAGTTTCTTTTCTCATTTAGAACCCCGAAGGATTGATCGTCTACCAAATTACTTTTGGTCGAAAATTCCTCTGTGTTGTTCAGAAACTTAAGGCCTTTTGGCCATTAATCGCGTTGGGCAAATTTATTTGGTTGCAATCCTCGGGACTCCATATCAGCAATATTTTGCTTTAATGTATTTACCAAGATTTGTGCCTTCATGTTTTCCGCTATCGCCGATATTTACATTGGCGTATGTAGTGATAATTTTCAACTTGGTTTAAGCCGTTTCAATAGTAGCTATTGCCGAGATTTGGGATGCCGTTTTGATGTCATTCGCCTAGGCTTCCCCTGATGTAATAGCCGCTATTTCCCGTGATTAGTGTCGGTATGAAGATCGGTTTCGCCATTTGGTTTGAATCGATGCAGAATTTCTAGAATTTAGATTTAATTTTGTGTAAGAAAGTAGTTCCAATTATCCAATTTTGATGTTTATCCTTTTTTTAAATTGTAATTTTAACTGTTTTTGTATGTTAAGTTGTTTATTTTAGCTTGAAAAACAATTTTACATTTTAGCTGTAGTAGATAAAAGTTAAGTTAAAGCAATTGTTTATATAATTGTTTAAAATTAATTAACTTGTGCAACTGTGTGAAAATTTGAAGGTTTTTTTTGCTTTGGCCTTGTCAGTTACATGCAGAACCTCCCTCCCTTAATTCTTAGCAATAGTGTTGCGTGGACGGGTTCGAAAGATTTGACGCCAAAGCAGATCAAAACTTGCAGAAATTTATTCCAAAATAACTCTTCACACTTCTCTTACAGCTCCAGAACTTCTTGTTCTAGTAGACACAATACAGCTCTTTTCACCTCAATAGAGCACAAAACAGCAGTTAAAAACTTGACAAACAACTGCTAAATCGCCGCAAAAAACAATGCAAAACAGTTCGCTTTAGAATGCTCAGTATCTCCAGTCAACTAATTCAGTGACTCAAAATTCAAGAACTAACTCCATCACCCGCTCCCTGAGCTTTTATAGCAGAGGTGAACGTACATGAACCTTCTTGAAACTCCTAGAGTTAGACATTTGGAGAACTTTCCAGATTGTAGTCGAAAAGTCCTATTACATGTACATGGGATACATGTACCGAAAATTTCGCCAAATGGTCGCCAGGTTTGGCGACATTTGGCGATTTCTCGCCAATTTGGCGAGATTCCCATTACCATAATGTTAAATGTCCTGCCCCTTGAAACTCGCTTCCCAGAGTTACCTCTGTAAAACTCATTATCAAGCGATAACATCCATATTGTAGGGAAACCAACTTAAAGGCAAACTATTGCACTGCCTTATGCAAAATGTTCATAAATTTTCCTATTTACAAAATTAACACTACGAAATATTTACAAATATACAAAAATTCGTAACAATAGAAATGTTTGTGACAAGCAGTCGTGTTCAAAGAAAAAGCTTGCATCAAAAGAAACTAAAAGGAAAATAAAACTGCAAAAGTCACCAAATTGCAGAGAAATGTTCATCTACAATATAAAATAATAATAATAAAACAGATTATAGATGATGCTTTAAACAAGCCTGAATCTTATGCACAAAATGAAGCTGCTTGTTCCAATGTGATTGGTGCTTAAAGCAAACTATAAAACTGCACTCCTAGGTTCATACTCTTTTCTTTTTATTTGCTAAGTTTTAGACCTTCATATTTATGTGTCACTTGTTAAACAATTTTATGTCTTGTTTCTCGCCTTAAAAAAAAAGACTTAAAAAAAATCTTCTCATCCTATTTTCAAAGTACATAACAATCTAATTCTTACATGATGATTAGCTATTTTTTAATTTCATAAATTTTTGTAATTTGTAAAATTAATTCAACATACTACTGGAGATGGGGGTATACTTAGGAAAATGTGGTGGTAATTAATTGGTGGCGAGAGGGGTCCTTGAAAATTTTTGGGATTAGCCTTGAAATTCTTGAAATATGCTTGAATTTTTATCAGAAATTTTTCTGGACACCCTGGCTAACTATTTTTTTAACTGGTTTTCAAGGCCTTAAAAGTATTTTAAAATGTTTATAGGTCCTTAAAAGTCCTTACTTTTTGTCTCTTATCCGAGCACCACACCAAAAGTTTTTGGTATTTTTTTACTAAGCATACGTCAACTTGTTCATTCTTTGGTTCATATTTGCTGATTGGTGGCGTAGAAATCGAATGGTTTTAGTTAACACACTGTACTTTGTGAAGACAAGCATCTGAGATTAGTGTTTACGTTTTGTGAGCCAAAAATTCAAAGACCATCAACAAAGTCTATTTATAAGGCAAAATGTAAATTGTACATGAAAGATTTCGATATTAACTTTCTGGACAAAGCAGCTGCAAAGTCACACATAAAGACCTGATGCATAGAAACACATTTTCCGAGGTCCTTAAAAATATATTACTTAGGCCCTTAAAATTCCTTGAAAAGTCATTGATTTTCAATCTATGTTTTCAGTGGGAACCCTGCTTTTAATAAAAGCTTGTCGTTAATATGTTTACTTTTTGTTCATTATGTTTAGTTTGTTTTTGTATCGACGAGAAAAATTATTGTTTAAGTGTGTTACTTTTCTCTGTCTTCTTGCATAGTTTTTTTCTTCTAAAAATACATAAAGACAACCATCTACAACTATTTTTCCTTTAACTGTTTTTACCCTACTTTTACATGGTTAAAATGTCACTACAAAAATTAGTTTAATTGCATGTTAACAAGGAAGTATGCTATGAGTTTATAATATAACTTTTCACTTTTTCTGTTTTCTGGAAATCTTTTATCCCAATCCTAACTTGAGTGTGACTATTTTTCCCAATTGTCTAGGGTATGATAATAACCAAATACACACTTAACATATAGTCGCTAATGGGATATATGCATGATTAGGACAATATATCCCATAAAAACCAGGACGTATATGCAGGCCAAAATGGTTAAAGATGTATATTGAAGTAAATTTAAGCTCTATATGTTTTAACCCACTGATTGTCATGCACGCATATATACGTCATTTGATTCCCAGTTTTTCCAGCAATACACAACATTTTAAAATTTATAAATAAAATTAAAAAATAATATATTTTTTAAATATTTTTATTAGGATAGTAGTTTATAATCTATCTAAAACAAAATAAATAAAAAATAATTAAAAAAAAATTTATATTTGAATAAGAAATATCATTTAAAAAGAATTGCTGGGAAAACAACTGTAGAATTTCACCCATTCCCGTCAAACGTCAGTGGGTCTTCTTGTGATTTGAATACCAAAATAAATTTTTAACTTATTTGGAAAAATTATGAAAATCACTGGTTCTGACATAAACAAATGGTAAAGAATTCTGTAGTTTATTATGGTTTCTATCTACTATGATTTTCATCTTTATTAAAAAAGATATAATTTTCTCTTTTAGGGGCATGTACTTTAAAATGCCCCTTGAAATCCCTTTCTAGTTCGTGTAACACTCCAGAACTTTGTGTTACATAATTAAGTTACAATTTTGTATTTTTGACATTTGAACGTATAAGAAAATGTATTTGGTTTGAAATGATGCCATTTTTTCACTTATGCGCTTGCTTTATTTTTAAATTGTGTTTTACTTTTAACTTGATTTATTTGCAGAAAGAGGTTCGGTGTACATATTTTTAAACTTAAATTGCTTTTGGGTTTTTAAAAATTCTATTTTAAACTGAAATCACCGAATAAATTTTAATGTGTTATATCTTTAAAGTTTAGTTGAACTGGTTTCTAAACTTTTTTAGGGGAAATTCTAAGTACCATTATTATGGTATCCGAGTGAAGCCCAATTCTCCTCTCAATCAAATATCCGAAGAGAATTCAGGGCTTAGGCAACAAACTCTGAATCAAATCAAAAAGTGAGTACCTGTCAAATATTATTTAAATTCTTAGATAAAATGCTAATTTTCTATAGCAACGAGTTGCATTTTTAGGTTTTTGATGTTTTAAAAGAATTCCAACAATCCATAATATTTGTTTCATGGTTAAGTTACTTTTATATATACTTTATCTCTGGTATGGATTGTGAAAGCATAAAAGTGGCTTTAATAGATAACTTTGTTCTAAGTGTATAATATTTAGTTTTAATAGTAAAGTTCTTATTTCCATATGCTGATGATTGCTGTTATTTACCAAGATATCTTGATATAATTTCTATGGTATCTAAGTAGTAAAAAACTCAGTCATAAAAAAAACTGTTCCACTATAAATTTAATGTGACCTAGAAAGAATGTATTTTTGGTAAAGTTCAAATTTCGGATCTGATATTACACAAGGAAGGATGTGAGTTTTCTGTCAGCCACGTGAAAGTTAGATTGTTTCAACAGTCATAAATTTGTTATTTTACTAAAATTTTTTAAAATCTGTTGTTGGTGTGAAAATGAATTAGAAATTGTCTAAATCAAGTTGATATTAGAATATAAATATTTTTAATGTATGAAACTGCGTCCAAATCAAAATTGTCCTGTAATACTTCTAAAGCAATAGCTGAACTCGTAATTGAGAAACAAACAAAGAACCGGATATATTTCCTGTGTTGATGCTTTAAAGAATGAACAGCACAACGATTTTGACTGATATGGTTTACAATCAGGCTGCCTTATGGGATTTTTTTAGGGATTTCTCTTATTTGAGAGGTGGAACTCTCCTCGTTCTCCTCGGAAGGCTTCCTACTCTTTAAGTTTTGGACTACTCTCAGTAGTACAAACTATTGCACTTAGATATTAAGTTGCCTGTGTTTTTTTTTTTTTTTTTTTTATTGTTTTTTTTTAACAAAATGCTTATGAACTTTCTTGAAGGCTAAATTTTAAAGAACATTCATTTGCGTTTTGCTAAAGCATTTAGCGAGAAATATTAAAGCTGCCTAATTTGGAGATTTGCCTATTAGCCTTACATCAAATTGAATTAAAAGCTAAAAATGCAATTTTTTTAATTGCAACTATTGACATAAATGTTTGATGTAATTTTAATCCAAGAAAGCAAAAAAATATTTTTTTAAAAATTGTAATTTTTTCTATAAATTTTGTTAGAATCTTTTCATCAGATATAATTTTTTTTTTTAAAGCTTAGGTTAAGAATAAGAAATGTTCTTTATTATTAATTAAATATTTTGTTGTTTTTTAAATATTTTGCCAAAATTTATCTTTTTAATTACAATTTTATTTTATTAATTTTTAATTTGAACCTCAGATTAAACACTGGTTTCAATGTTTTTGCGGTAACACAATACTTAATTCTTAAAGAAATCCATCTCAATATATTAGTTTGCAACCAATATATATTTTCCACAGTAAGAATGGAGGGAAGAGTAACGGCTATTAAATAGCTGCAGTCAAAACCCGTTAACGCAAAATTGCTTAACATGAAATCCTGTTTAATGTGAAGTAAAAGCAGTTCTCCATACTTAAATCCGTTTAACACAAAATTCAATTAACAAGAACAATTTCCACGCCCCCATCGACTTCGAAGTTTGACTGTACTTTGCGTTAATCAAGTTTGACTGTATTTTGCGTTAATCAAGTTTGACTGTATTTTGTTAACTAAGTTCACAACAATTTTCCTATGTTAAATATTTTCAAACAAACTACATATTGTCCAATTAATAACTGACCTCTTTTAAACATGAATAATTAAAGTACAATAGGTGATAAGAATGTACCGTTTGTTGCATTGGTACTAGAAAAACAGTAAGTTTTGAAAAATTTAGACGTTTGCCAATTAGTTTTTATCCCAAAGTCATATTTTATTATTTAAGTTCAACATGGGCCAGTCATTTATTGGACACCACATTCTAAACTAGAGTTTCCCGGATTATGGATTGTGAACTGATTTTTGTAGATCAGGAACGTTTTTTAAATGTGATAGGTTTTCAAACAAAAATTAGAAGTCATAAGTAATTAAAAAAAATAGAAAATATTAATAAGTAGTTGCTTGTGCAGTCCCTCTGTGAGACATTGTAGTTTCGACATTAAATTATTTTTCTACAGGTTTTGAAACTTTTAAACTAAAAATCAACTTTAAAATTGTCATTGTTTTGTGAATGCTCTCAAATCTTATAATAAGAGCAAATTCTTTTAAGAATAATGTACATTTAGTAATTTTTACTATAATTATTTTCAGTAATTTAGAAACGTTTAGTAATTTGGCAGTTACAATTCAAATTAGATTTTTTTTATAGTTAATCAAATCTAACCTTAAAAGCAATTCAAAGTACTTATTTAATGATGGAATTAGTGGTATAGTAAAAAAAGTGAGTCGTGGTTGTTCAACTTTCTAAAAAGATGGGTCCCGGCCATTGAATGCTTGGAATACTTTGATCTAAAACACTCTCCCATTGCAGCCGCTTCAAGTCCACTCTCCCTGCCAAGTCTGAGAGCAACGACGGCTCCAGCACCTCCAGCACTGGGGGTGTTGGGAGTCAAACGGAGCCCCTGCCTCCTCCACTCCCTCCCCACCAGCATCAGCAGTACCTGGGAGATGCCTCAACAGCACTGCCACCTCTCGCAGAGATAGACGCATGCTCAGTCCCACTACCCGATGGTATCACCCACGAACACCTCGAGACATTTAAAGGGCTGTACAGGGAGCATTGTGAGGTGAGAACTTATACTCTAATAGCTGAACACTCATGATTCATTTATATTTTAATCAACTAATTGATTAAAAAAATGTTTTCGGCCTGTTTATCCATTTCAAAGTCTTAATTGGCTGATTTTCGATTTTGTTTTCTTGCAACTTTTTTTAGTGAGCCCCAAATTTGATTTGTATTGGCCCCTTCTACAAGTTTGGGTGCCACTTTTATTGGTGGAGCAGTTTTATCATCTAATGTGCTTGAAGTAGTTTTATTTCCAGGAAGTTTTCTTATTTTTGACTTCAAGTGTGGATGGACTTTTGTCACACATAAAAAAAAAGTTCTTCTTCTTTAGCACTACAGCCGATTTCCGGCCAAAGCTGTCTCAGACAGCTTGAACCATCTTATCCTATCCGACGCCACCCTCCTCCATTTATTGACACCTATACTCTTCAAATTCTTTTCCACATTGTCCATCCGCCTTGTATGTGGCCTACCTCTTTTTCCTTCTGGGTTTTGAAATGTTATCTTTTTTGCTAGATTTTCATCTTCATACCTATATACATGGCCAAGCTGTCTTATTTGCAGTACTTTAATGATTTTTACTATGTTTGGCTCTCTGAATTTAACTTGTAGTTCATAAAGGAAAAAAAAAAGATGCCCAAGTTAAAAATCAAATTCTGTTCAAATATTATTTGATTCTTATAATGTAATGTTTTGAATTTATGTGTAAGAAAACAATGATTTTTTGTCCCTACAAATTTATAGGTTCTTAAAAAGCTGCAAAAGGATGTTAAAAAGTCCTTAAAAACTTATTTTTTACTTTTTAAAAGCTGTTTAAACCCTGTTATACATGCTGGTATATTCATCATCAAGCTGTAGGTGATAGAATTTTTTTTAATTGTTTTTAATAATAACGTTTAGGTCCTGTTGTATTTGATCTTGTTAGTCATCATTTGAACTACAAGTGATTAATTGTTGAGTTTATCTGTGTCTTCATTGTGAAGCGTACACAGAATTTTATCGAGAAAACTAATAAAATTTAAAGTCAAGACAGAACTGTTTAATTAATATTTTACATAAAAACTATCAATTTTCAACTATTGTTCATGTTTTGAAAGGAGTGCAATCATCTTTACAAATCTTGTGGTTAAAGAATAAAACTAAATTTTTTAAAAACAGGTAATTTTCCACAGCACCAACTGAAATATTTTAGAATTTATTGCTGATTCTGGAATGGGATCTATGTATCACAATCTATCAATTTCCTCTAATAATCATATTTTTTATTGAAAAATGAATATTGCAAAGGCAGTAAAGTGATAATTTAATTTGTATTTGTAAGTACTCTTTTCAGTTTTCAATTAATTTAGAATGTCAATTGAAATTAGATTTATCAGAAAATAAAAGTAACAATGTTGAATCCAAAATTAATTATTATTTTTTGGTACGTTTATCAATTTCATTTATGTTTTTGAAACACTAATATATTTTTAATCCACTTAACCACCTAAAATTGTCTAGCAACTAAACAATGGGAACAGTTTGGAACTGCTTTGTTATACTCTTATACATGTAAGTTCATAGAGCTGCTTGGAGTGGGATTTTGATTTCAACCAAAGAAAAACTTGATGTAAATGACAGTTAATAAAAGTTTTTTTTGCATGTGCTATAAAATGAATAATTTTATATTTTATTAGATTTAATTAGAGGGTCAAGGAGTTGTGGGACAAAAACGATTAGAGTTTAAAAAGTCGGAATAAAATTAATTAGAGTTAAATAAGTTTAGAAAGTAGATTTGTAAAGTTCATTAAGTTAAGAATAAGTGAGTTTTAAAAATGTAGCAACATGTCTAATTTTTAGTTACAAACTTTTGTAAGCATTGCGTTCTGTCAGTAATGAAACAAACTGCATGCAGTTGGACGCAGTCAAGCAATACTGTATACTTTGTATGTAAAGATAATATATTGAATGCAATACAAGATTTGGGCTGGAAATTTTTAAATTATACAACTTTCATGGCATGAAAACATTTTAATATTAAAATTAAATTTCTCTTTCAGGCCTTTCTAGATGCAGTTGTAAATCTCCAATTTGCAATGGTTGAAACGTTATGGCAGACCTTTTGGCGAACCTACAACAATAATGTATCAAGGAGGTATTCATATTTTCTGATGTTCATGAGAAATTTAGCCTTTATTACTTAAAAAGAAGTTCAGATTATTACTTAATCGGCTATCCTTGAATATAATTTTATTTATTTTATATATTACTTTTATGTGTCTGCAAGTTTTGTTTTCAACCTTTATAATTATTTGCTTAGTTTTACAACCAATAAAATATTTTTAAAAGTTAATTTGTCCCACATCCTACAAAATGTTATCTATAAACAAAATGTATTGCTCTGTGTTGGATTGCTCATCTAAAGTATTTACTATGAAGTTCACTTTTCAAGCTCAGACATTGTGAAATTTGCATAGTAAATAACAGGGAATGTTGAGGAAGCAATTATCACATCAATTTTAATCACATTTTTCAGGGCTGCTTTTTGCAATTGCTGAAAAACATAACTTTTTCAATGGCAGCTATTTTGTGTGCCTGCAAAATTTTAGATGAAACCTTAATAACAGGTCCCACTGCTACCACTGACCGCTGGTGTACATAAGTTGAAGATCATAGGTCAATCTGTTTGGAAGTTATACTGACCATGGACCTACAGTATGATAAACATTTTACCAGACCACATTTTTAACTCGTGATATTCCAAAATCTGTAGAAATACAAAAAAATTAAATTTTCTTTTTGACCGAATGCAATACTTTCATTATCCTTTATTTTTTATAGGGTAATTGAAATTAAAATCTAATAACCCTCAAAAGATATTTAAAAAAAATATTGTTTCGAAAGTATTATAGTATTATGATAAACTAGTTAAATACTCTAAATTCTGTGCAAAGCTGGGTAGTAATTGTAGTAGGTTGATATTTGAAAGCATTTTTTAAATTCATTTACTTACAAACTTTTACGTCCTTTCAGGGAACAAGAGAAAGTCCTGAGCAAAACAAAGTTTTTTCAACTCTGCAAACATGAACCAGTTCTTCACTTTATGCGAAAGTCAGATTATCAGTTTTACCAAAATTTAGTAGATGTTCTTATACCCGATGTTTTACGCCCTATACCCAGTGAGTATTTCTCGTTTTTTTTTTAATCTTTGTAGGTATTTGCATAAATGTAGTTATTTTATATTAATTTCCATTTTGTTTGTATGTTTGCAAATCTGCAGAGCGCTAATTAACACACCTTCACCCAATCAAACTGATACATTCATTTCATTTTCGTTGACAACGATTCTGTCTAGCTTTGGAGCTGTAACTAAAAGCTGCTTTTAAAAAACGCTTCTATTTATTGTCACATTAGGTGCATAATTATTAACCCACATGCTGTCTTTCAATCAAGCTGAGACTTGGCAGATAAGACTACAGGCAATCAGATAGTTAGATGATGACAATGCATTTTATCAAATTTTGGGTTAAAAAATGGGTTAGTCTATGCTACAGAATCAACAGGGTTCCCACGATCATTAAAAGTGCTTAATATTTTTTAACCAGTTTTTCAGTACTTGAATTTGCTTAAAGGTCCTTAAAAGTACTTGGAAATGCTTAAAGGTCCTTAAAAGAACTTGGAAATGCTTAAAGGTCCTTAAAAGAACTTGGAAATGCTTAAAGGTCCTTAAAAGTATTTGAAAATGCTTAAAGGCCCTTAAAAGTACTTGAATTTGCTTAAAGGTCCTTAAAAGTACTTGGAAATGCTTAAAGGTCCTTAAAAGAACTTGGAAATGCTTAAAGGTCCTTAAAAGTATTTGAAAATGCTTAAAGATCCTTAAAAGTACTTGAATTTGCTTAAAGGTCCTTAAAAGTACCTGGAAATGCTTAAAGGTCCTTAAAAGTACTTGGAAATGCTTAAAGGTCCTTAAAAGTACTTGGAAATGTTTAAAGGTCCTTAAAAGTACTTGGAAATACTTAAAGGTCCTTAAAAGTACTTGGAAATGCTTAAAGGTCCTTAAAAGTACTTGGAAATGCTTAAAGGTCCTTAAAAGTACTTGGAAATGCTTAAAGGTCCTTAAAAGAACTTGGAAATGCTTAAAGGTCCTTAAAAGTATTTGAAAATGCTTAAAAGTCCTTAAAAGTACTTGAATTTGCTTAAAGGTCCTTAAAAGTACTTGGAAATGCTTAAAGGTCCTTAAAAGAACTTGGAAATGCTTAAAGGTCCTTAAAAGTATTTGAAAATGCTTAAAGGTCCTTAAAAGTACTTGAATTTGCTTAAAGGTCCTTAAAAGTACTTGAATTTGCTTAAAGGTCCTTAAAAGTACTTGGAAATGCTTAAAGGTCCTTAAAAGTATTTGAAAATGCTTAAAGGTCCTTAAAAGTACTTGAATTTGCTTAAAGGTCCTTAAAAGTACTTGGAAATGCTTAAAGGTCCTTAAAAGAACTTGGAAATGCTTAAAGGTCCTTAAAAGTATTTGAAAATGCTTAAAGGTCCTTAAAAGTACTTGAATTTGCTTAAAGGTCCTTAAAAGTACATGGAAATACTTAAAGGTCCTTAAAAGTACTTGGAAATGCTTAAAGGTCCTTAAAAGTACTTGGAAATGTTTAAAGGTCCTTAAAAGTACTTGGAAATACTTAAAGGTCCTTAAAAGTACTTGGAAATGCTTAAAGGTCCTTAAAAGTACTTGGAAATACTTAAAGGTCCTTAAAAGTACTTGGAAATGCTTATAGGTCCTTAAAAGTCATTAATTTTTGTCACTTATCCGCAATGCACCAAAATTGTTTGGTATATTAGTAGACGAACATGGGAGATTAATATTTATATTTTGTGAGCCAAAAAATCAAAGAGCATCATCTAAATCTGTTTATTAGGCAAAATGCAAATTGTGCATGAAAGATTTTGATATAGAAAAAGCAGCTGTAAAGTCACATTAAAGACCTGATGCATGAAAATAAATTTTCGAAAGTCCTTAAAAAACATAATTACGGTCCTTAAAAGTCCTTGAAAAGTCGTTGATTTTCAATCTATGATTTCAGTGGGAACCAATCATGATTTCAATGAAATCAATGATTTTCTTTGTGATGATAAAACATTATTAAAATTCGATTTCAGCTTAAAATCAAATTAGTTGCAGTTGCATATAAAAGTTTGCAATGCATATAAAGGATTTGATTTTGTAAGTTAATTGTTTATCTAATCTCAATAAAGACTACTTTTAATGCAATTAACACATTTCAACATAGCATACCAACAACTTTGCTTGATTGTTTATAAAATGAATGCGTTCATTCGATGGGCATAGTTTTGATACACATTTTGTTTTCATTTGAAATTTGTATGTTCATTGTTATTTGTCCTAGGTTCGTTAACTCAAGCCATTCGAAATTTTGCAAAGTGCTTGGAAAGTTGGCTTTCTACAGCAATGACAGGTTGTCCCGAAGAAGTTATTAAAGTCAAAGTGGGTTTACGTTTTATTTTATTTACATAGAATGTATTGAAATTATAATACCATATTTTTGTCTGATAGAGTACTTTTGTTTCTAATAGTTTATTCAACGATTTCTGAAACTCATTATTCAGGATCTGTTGCATTTCAAAAAATTTAAACTTTTTCTTTCATTTTTTTTTTTTTTTTTTTTTTTTTTAAAGTATGTAAAAAATTAATAGTTTTATTGGCACTTCATAAAATGTGTTTATGTTTCCTTTTAGTGTAACTTTTTTTTTGTATAAAATACAGTTATATCTCCCTTGTATTGAAAACCATACATTTATAGCCATAAGAAAAATGAAAAGTTGTCTCATTGCTTATGATATCCCATCTTGTGTTAGTTGTTTTGTTTTTTCTTGTTCCATTTTGTATTGATGTATTACTTTTACTACAAGAAACAGCTATATATTCTCTAGTAAAAGTAAATTTACATCTTCACTTTATAATTTAAATGATTTGATTGATTTTTACCCATTTAGTTAAGAATTTGTTCTCTATAAACAAAACATAAAGCATGGTCCCATTTGCCCTGGAATTTAATGAAAGTTAGGAATAATATTCCTTAAATTTTTGTTTCCCGTTAAAATCCCTAAAATTAAGCTTAAATTTTGCGATAATTCCTAAAAAAAACATTTAAAAACTTCGAAAATACCTCGATTTTCCTCCAAAACCAGTGAAAAAACCATGATGTTTCTCCAGAAGAGAAAATATTTTCTGAGATTTTAATTATTTATTATTAAATTTTTTAAAAATTGTCAGTTTTTTGCAGGTATTAAAACATGCCTTAAGAAGAATGTCTGTGTTAGGAGCCTATATCAGCTTTGAAAGAAATATCCCTTAACTTTAAAAGAAATATCTAAAATTTTGGAATTATCGCTAAAATTTTTGGAATTACCCTTAAAATTTTTAAGAATTATCCCTAAAATTTTTGAGCCTATTCTTAAAATTCCTATCTAATTTTTTTAGAAAACTCACTGCGACCCCTGATATAGAGATTTAGATAGACAAAAAAAAAAAGCCTTTAGTTTTTAAGCCCAAGTGTTGACTATTGAAAGCCTTAAGAGGAAACATATTTTTTTCACTTAAAATGACGAGTAGGAAGCTTTTGTGTTGTGCTCAAGTGTTGGTGCTTGTGTGCAGGTGAGTGGGGTAAGTGCCTTTGCCCAGACGCTGCGTCGCTACACCTCCCTCAACCACCTGGCGCAGGCTGCCAGAGCCGTCCTCCAGAACTCTTCGCAAATCAGCCAGATGATGGCAGACCTCAACAGGGTGGACTTCCACAATGTGCAGGTACAGTTTACTTCTCAACGCAGTAATCGTCGATAAAGGCCCCACGTAGCCCGAGGCCCAATTTTATTGGATAAATTATCAAACATTCCAAGTGTAGACTTTTTACTTTCAAGCTGCCACTCGTTTTCAAATCATTTATATTAACTTCGATTTTGTTTATTTGTGGCTGCCGGGTAAATCTGCGGAGACCTAATTAACCCACTTGCCCTCATCCAATCGGGTTGAAACTTGGCTGATTGTTTCAATGGCAATGCATTCTATCAAATTTTGAGGGCTGCGACTTTCACTAAAACAGCGCTGTTACGTAATACTAGTAAACCAACTTGCCTTCATCCAATCTTTGTAAAATAGCATTTAACCGATCATTGAAGAAACTCTTTCCTGTTGCCAAAATTGTTTTAAAAAATAATGAAATTGTTTTAATAAAAATAAATAAAAAATATTTGGATGCAAGTGCTTAAATTCACGTTAATTTTTAATTAATACATTTTCAAACGTAGTTTGCCACATACTTTGCTGATAGTATTTAATACTTAAAATTAGATGCTAACACCGCGTACACACTGGCAACAGAAACAGCGCTATGTTAACGAATGTAAAAATTGGCGATGCATGTAAAGGATTTATATTAAAAACTTAGTTTTTATGAGTTACATTATTTTTAAATTTTTTTTTATGATTTCCCATAAAATTAGCTTGATTTCAAGTGTCTCGGCATGAACATTCAGCAACAAAATATTTTGTGCTTTGCCTTCTTCCAAACTAATGAGCTCTCTGGATCATATTTTTTAAAAGAATAATATTTAAAAGACAATCGCATTTTAATGTATCTGTGAACTTGCATTTGCATGTGTGGCAAAACTCTGTTTGTTGAAAATTTAAAGAGAGACTTAATGAAAATATATTAATATATTATTGAACATATATTAATATATTATTAACATATATTAATATATTATTGAACATGTTTATTCAATAAAATAAAATTTAGAAGTGTAAAAAAAGGGCTCTTATTATTGTTCAAGTTGAACAATTTCTCCCTTTGCTTTATGATTTACATATACTCCATTTTTAATTAAGATTATGAGCATATAGCATAAGTTGTAAATTAATGGTACTTACTGAATCATGAAATCATGAATATTTGATAACATTACAATATGATAAGAATGGAAGGTCAGGGGAATTATTGTCCTATCAGATTGTATATAAATTCACTATGTCATAAAAATATTATTTTGGAATCAGTTAAAACAAATTTTAATTTCATAACTTTTAAGTTATGTATTTATTTACTTTTTTTAATGAAGCCTCCGTTTAATTTATATTTTATCTGAATATTGTTAATGTCTTTAAATGATTTTTTGGATTTATACAAATTAAATAAAGTAGTGAATGACACTTTAAAAATATTATGTATGTGTAGAAAGTTTTACAATCAGTGTAAACCATATTTCACATACACAAAATTACATTAATATTTTATAAATTGTTAATTGATTATTAAACCAACCATTATTATAATAATTCAGAAAAAAAGACATCAAATTGCAATAAAACTTGGTCACTTCAATTAGAACATTGCTAAGAGAATTTTCGGTACTTTTCTGTTAAAGGGGACTATTGGCAATATAGAAAATATGGGTAAACCTTCCAAGTACAATACAGATTCTGCTCCAAGGTGGTTTTTGCAAATAAATTGTAGCAGCCTCTATTTTTTAAACAACAAGTGAACTGCCTATGGTTGCCATAATTTGGTGCAGTTTTATGTAAATAATTCTTACCACAGAATCTGTACCATAATTGGATATTGCCAATGGCCCCCTTTAACGGAAAAGTACAGAATTTTCTTAAGTATTATCAGTAAGTAGACATTAGAAAATAGTAGTAGCTTCCCTATAATCAAAATCCTACAACCTAGAATATTATTTAGAAAAGTTCTCTGTTCCACCTTAACGCTGCATTTGTAAAATGATTTCAGACACTCCAGTGAGAACATGGCAAAAAGTTTACTTGCAGTGCAAGTAGTTAGAGATCATGTCTTAAAACTAAGAATTGCTTTCAATAAACAATCTGCAGTACACAAAAATATCTAAACAATGATAATACATCTTCAGTTTTAAAATTCATAAAATATTGCAATTTGCACCAAAGTAATTTGTTTACGATTCTTTATATACCTATTGCACAATTTTTTTTCTTGTGGGGGTGTTTACTAAATAAACTGAACTCCAACTTTGAAAATTTCTTTACCTTTTCATTTGATCTACAATACTTTATTTACATTAAATTATATTTAGGGTGGAATGGGCTTTTAAAGGGAATTTCTGTGCATTTCAAGTATTGAAAGGGGGAAACCTTAAATTTTAAAACACCTTCTTAGAAAGCACTACTCCTGTTTTCAAAAGCAGAAACTATGTAGAGCCTAAGCAGAACTCATATCTTAACTAAGAGTAGCAACAAAATCTCAATATTGGAGATTTCTCTGGGCACTTTTTAACTCTTATTTATCAAAGGTTTTCAAAATTCTGAAAAATGTAAGCTATCTTTATGTTTTAAAAAACTGCAATCTCTGTTATAACCTTTGTAATTTATATTTTCTGTATAAGAAAGCCACAAAATCAGTGAAAAGGTTTTTCTACTTCATTATGTTGATAAAATTTAATAAGAAGGTCTGTGAGTTGTGGCGACTAAAAGCTCAATTTAATATTGATAAGAGTGAGGTTACAATGTTGTGCAGGCTTTTATAGAGGCATATAAGGAAGGATTGGAAGCAAATCCATTTGTCCAATAAGAACACATGATTCAGCGTAGCACGTCTGAATAGACAGTGTTCTTTATTAGTTGTATTCACTGTTTCTCATGAGCTTTCCCATATCTTTAAGTATGCTATAGATTCATTTTTCAACAAATTATATTACTATCTTGGAGGGGCCACAATACCTGGAAATCCGGAAGCCTTCTGACTATGGGAAGAATCGGGCAATTTTTTTAAATTTTATGAAAATCAGGGAAATTTGCTATCATTGCTTTGAAGGTATGTTTCCCTGTTCATCCGTATTTTGGCACCATTTACCTAGAGAATTGTGTTGATAATCGTGAGAAATTTCATGTTGCAGAATAATTTAAATTTTTCATTACTGCCAAAATTATTTTTAAAAAATTACTTATTATCTCTTTGACATACATGTTCCTTTTGATCAGAGTGTCTACACATCTGGAAAAGTTAGGAAAATTTTTAAAAAAAGTTAGCCATAAAATCAGTGAATTTTTTAGAAATTTATCAGGGAACTTTTTCCCTGAATTTTGGAGCCACCTTGTATGTATTGAAATCCAGTAAAATTCAATCCCATACCAGATGGACCAAATTTTGCTCTAACGTTAATCTGACACCTGTGATGTTCTTGGGGGAAAAAAATCCCTTGCATCCAATCAGTAATTTATTGCAAGTGTAACTTGTATGAACAGTAAATGTTCAATAAAAGGTAAAGCTACTTTTATGCCTATGATCTTGGTAGTCATACAGAAAATGTCTTTGTGCTCACTCTTTTCCGTTTCCTCAATTCAGGAGCAGGCGTCTTGGGTGTGCCAGTGCGAGGAGGGTGTTGTCCAGCGTCTAGAGCAGGACTTCAAGGTGACACTCCAGCAGCAGAACTCCCTGGAACAGTGGGCGCAGTGGCTGGAAGGGGTGGTGGACATGGTACTGCTGCCCTACCAGGGGAAGGCAGACTTCCCAAAAGCGGCGAGGCAGTTCCTGCTCAAGTGGTCCTTCTACAGGTAACTCTTCCTTCATTGTATGTAGAGGAGAGACCATGCAGACTCTGCTATTATATCTTTATAAACTGATCATATGAATAATAGTATGTTAGCGACTATGCGGTCATCAGGGACTATCAGACCCACAACAGATTTTTTACGGTCCGCTGGCTGCACAAACGAACAAAAACCAAGCATCACAATAGGAAGTTTTTTTTTACATAATTTTAATTTGCTTAGAATAGTATGTGTTTATAATCTAGAACAGAGTTCTCCACTACGTTTCCAAAGAAATCATATGAAGGAGCTTTCATCAAGAATAAATGCAGGTTAACTTAACTGCATCTCATTTGGACAATTTATTAAGATTGGATGCAAGAAGTACTGCGATAGACAGTGACCCTGTCATAAAATAAACTGAATGATTTCAACCGTCATCGTTTTGCAATTGATATTGACTAAAATGGGGGAATCTGTAGGTACGGTTTAAACACCTATATTAAAAGTTAGATCAATTTGCATTATCACTTCAGAACTAATGATTAACTTGTTTTGTAGACCTGATTTACTAATAATAAAAATTATTACTTATTAATTATTTGAAAAAAAAGAAAAAAGAATCAAGTATTAATTGTAATTTTTCTAAGATCTATATTTTTCTATCTAAAAATATATATCTAAAAAATCAATATTTTTTGCTCAGTTTTCAAAAATACTATATATCATTAAATTGATAATAATGAAATATACATGTATTGATGTATCTGACCCGCAAAAAGCTTCAACATAAGTCATATGGCCCGCTTCTAATAGTTAGTGGCGAGCGCTGTTATAGGTGATATTTTATTTCCTAGTAAGCAGCAAGTTTTGTTTAGATTCTCCGCATGGATGTTTCATAACCTTTGTTTAGAAAATGAGGAATTGGCTGCCAATTGTGACAAGTTTTCTCTTTATTGCTGAACTCTTTGTTCTTCTTCTTCTTATTTTTTTTTTCTTCTAAATATTTTCTCTTATTCAAGAAACCAATGCAGGGTACTTTCTTTTTGAAACATTTTGCAGAAAGTTTTCCCTTTTTTTACACTCTGACTCTCACAATAGTCTAGATCTGATTACATTTAATCCAAAATTAGCCTATTAAATACGTAAATTCTTTGAAACATTAAAAAAAAAAAAAAAATAGTTTTATGCATTTTATTTTTTGACAATATTTACTAAAATGACCATTTCTATGAGAAATCTAACATGGTGAGTTTGTGTTTGAAATAGGCTGGACCAATTTTTGACAAAATCAGCAATAACTCATTGCTCACATTTAAACATGTAATATTTTCCAAAGATATGACTGTCATGGCAATACTATTTATAGGAAATATGACCTGGTTAAGTGTTTAGTAAAATGTATTTCAATTTTCATTGAGTTTTTCTAAAATGGAACTCAAATTCCTCCTATATCAATTTGTTAAAACTTATTTCTTGAAACTCAAGTAGGTTAGCTTGTTTTTATTCATCAGCATAAATTGCAAACTCGTTGAAGTAATGATGAAAAAAATAAAAGTTTAGCTGTACATAATGCAGTTAATATTTGATTACTTGATTCATTACTTCATTTTAATTTTTAACAGTCTAAAATTGTATATTTTACACATTTAGCAACCTATAATACTTACAATAATGAATCTTTTTTTTGTATATTAAAAAAAATTCACCTGTTTAATTTTCTTTTAACATGAAAGAACAAAATGTTTGACGAGTCTTGTTTCCCAGCTCCATGGTGATCCGAGACCTGACGCTTCGCAGTGCCGCCAGCTTCGGTTCCTTCCACCTGATCCGCCTGCTCTATGACGAGTACATGTTCTACCTGATTGAGCACAGAGTGGCAAAGGCCATCAACGAAACGCCCATCGCTGTCATGGGAGAGGTACATGCTTACCTTTTTAAGCTTTAGTAGTACAAGGAAACCCTAAAATTCGTAATATTCCCTAAATTTTTGTTTCTCCTAAAAACTCCCCATTTTCCCAGTGAAAAAAAACCCTGATATTCCACCAGATGAGAAAAGTGGATTTAATTAAATATGCATATTCGTCAAAATAGTATAATGGTTTAATTATTTAATGGTTAGTTTGGTAAAAAGTTATTTGACGTTAAATTTTTTGAAAATTGGCAGCTTTTTACCAATATTGAAATATGCTTTCGAAAGAATATGTCTGTGTTAGGATTAGGTACCTATGTTAGCTTTAAAAAAAATGCCGCTGAATGTTTTTGATTTATCCCTAAAATTTTAAGAATTATTCTTAAAATTTTAAGAATTATCCCTAAAATTTTGAGAATTATCAATAAAATTTTTTATCCCTAATTTTTTTTTAACTATCCCTAAATTTTAAAAATTGTCCCTAAAACGTTAAGAATTATCCCTAAATTTTAAGTATTATCCCTAAAACTTCAAGAATAATCCCTGCAGTTTGAGAATTATCTCTAAAATGTTCCTGAATTTTTTAAAATTAGCCCTTGGTGGTAGACAGAGAATGTTGTTCATAACCGTACCAGTTACTGCCAACTTTCCTTTCTTTGACTTGATAAAGAAAGCTTATTCTCTTGTTTTGCTTTCATTTTTCAGTCAATACTATAATCCTCTCTTAATTATATGTGGTCTATCACAGACCCTTTATAATCTGAGGTGTGCGATTGAATGTCTGACGGCTTAGTTGTCCTTAGATAATTTGGTGTTTCTTGCAGGCTATTTGTAAATAGTGTAAATAAACTCTTTTCACCTATTATAGAGTCCACTATCAACATAGAAAATTAACTCATATATGTGTAAACCAGTTAAATGTTTTTATCCTGTCTGAAAGATTAATCGACCGATTTCTCAGTCCATCCTGGTGTGAGTAATTTTTTTTTTCGTTGTCTTTAAAATATGGGTAGAACTGGATGTTATGTAACAAAATGCTAATTGGTACTGAAATATTACTATGGAGTTAGGATTGTTGGAACGTAAATGACCGGCTTAAAATGTGGAACATTCGCAAAGCAATTTGGTATTTTGCTTGTTTTAGAAATTGATTAAATTACTTTTGGAATGACATTGGATTGAAAATATCATAAATAAATTAGACAACTTTAAAATCTTTTCTATCAATTGAGTGTACCAAGGTTTTTGCCTCTTGTTCGATGCATAATCTTTGAAGTGATTTCTCTCTCTGTAGTAACCGACTTAGTAAGGACGTTGGAAATACTTCATTACAATGCATATGTAAGAATATTCTGACATTTCTTTGGCACATAAACACTTAAACAAGCCTATAGCTACATAATTCTAAATTCTGGCTTGTGCTAAGTCTTTGAATTTAAGTTTTATAACATTGACTGTAGCATTTATAGCGATGACTTTGAATGTTAAACATAGGAGAAAACAGAGGATTATGTATTAGCTTCCTACAGTATTCATTACCATAAGTATTCAAAGTATTAAGTTCTTTACTAATCGGTTAAGTTTAAATTAACCAACAACTTATTCAGTTCTTTACACTTTCTATAATTTTAAAAGGTTTTCAGGTCAGTCTTAAGTACTTATACTTAAAATACTTAAAAAAAAAAAAGGTAGTAATTCAGAAATTTCACAAATTTTCGGAAGTTGGAATCGTTTTAAAATTGCCGCTCGAATGTGCACACTGTGTTCAAGTACTAATCTTGTATTAATAATCTTCAATGTTTGTACAGATTTAAGTATAGATGTAATTCATTTTATTGGGCTTCGTCGATAACATCAGAGAAACAGCCGTCGCTTTTTCGCATAATTATTATCGATTTGCTTTTAAGTACTTTTAAGGAAAAATCAGGCGATTCTCTTTAGTTTTAAATATCTGTTAGTTGCATTTCATAAATGTGAGTCAAGGTAACGATCCCCTCCCTTCCAGTTCATCGGTCTGGGCGCCAAGATGAGCTCGCTGAGCAATGACTTTGTCCTCAACTCTGTGAAAGGCCTCTCCATGTGTGACCAGAACAAAGACAGCCAACTACTAGAAAATGGCACGCTCAGCGAGGCCAACTGCATCTCGCAGGACATGTACAGCAGCAATGCTGCCATGACCAATGGACTGAAGGAGGCGGCCGCGCTGCAGGCCAGCCTCATCGGGCAGCCCCAAGTGCGCTTCATGGAGACGACTGGGAATGGGGAGGCCATCCAACACAAGAAGATGAAGACAGTGTGACCGTGCGTTGGCCGTTTTAGGGCTGGCGGGTGAGCGGGGAATGTGGTCTTGTTAAGTTTGCCTTCTGTCGTTGGGGAGTGTTATGTTGGGGGCATGTTACTATTGTCCAGTGTGAGTGCAATGTCACTGGAGACGTGTGCGAGAAAGACATAATTCGAAGAGAAAGTATACATTTTGAAATAATTTTACTTCAAAGTAAAAGGTTTAAGTCGTAATATTCTGTAAAATATGTAAAGAAATAAAAATAATAATATGGGTGGTAATCTTCCACATTTATGCA
The DNA here is from genome assembly GCA_963978545.1 of Linyphia triangularis. Lineage (NCBI taxonomy): Eukaryota > Metazoa > Arthropoda > Arachnida > Araneae > Linyphiidae > Linyphia > Linyphia triangularis. The sequence continues at coordinate 8,048,330 of OZ021727.1, forward strand.
GATTTCCACCGTTTTTTCTGAGAAATTTCCATTTTTTCTACAATTTTTTTTATTTTTGGTAGAGTTTATATGACTTCATATCAGACTGAACTTCCCTAAAATCACCCTTGGAAAAAATTGCTGGTCGCGCCACTGTTCTGTACACACATTAGTACAAAAATATATTCTTATTCAGCTATATTTGTAACTCCCAATAATGTGTAAATATTTTCCTCTTTTTTACATTTTGACTCTTTCCATACCTGAAATAAGGATTTTAATTTGTAAGGTTGTTAAGTGTCTTTAAATTAAAAAATAATCTGTCAATTGTCAATAATTGCTAAGGATATTTCTCTTCAAGAATCGATGCAACTAGATTATACAGAATTGTACCATGTTGGTTATTGTTTGGAATCGTTGAGCAACTGCATAATGCAGTGAGAAATTTCCATCAAATAGGATGAAGCAATTGAAAAGCTAAATTGTCTCAAGACTACTAGGTCATAATATTCCATAAAAACAAAATTTTAATAATAATCCTTTATATGCATTGCCAATTTTTATATTCATTAACATAGCATCGTTTCTGTTGCCAGCATCTATCAGCAAAATTCATTCTTTAAAAAATGAATGTGAATTTATGCACTCACATCCAAATATCTTTTATTTGTTCTGATTAAAACAATTTAATTATTTATTAGAACTATTTTGGCAATAGGAATGAGTTTCTTCAGTGGTCAGTTAAATGTTATTTCAGTGCTATTAGATGACGGCAAGTTAGTTTATTAGTATTCCGTAGAAGTGACCTTCTAGTGACAGTGGCAGACCCAAAATTTGATAGAATGCATTGCCATCAACATTGAATCTGCCAAGTTTCAGCCCGATTGGATGACCGCAAGGACGTTTGAATTGGGCCTCCGCAGATAAGCCCGCCATCGATAAACATGCACACAAAATCGAAATTAATTTAAAGTATTTAAAAAAAGAATTGTGCTTTCCTTATTTTCACAATTTTTTTAAGTCCAAATAAATTTTTAGCTTTTTTTACAGTATTTTTACAGCAAAATCTTTGATTTCTAAATAGAAGCCCTTTCATTAACGTTTTCACTTCGTCCCATGTCATCATTGTACCACGTTACTGATCTGACTTCACTCTCACTGCCACTACTAACATACTTCCAATACAATAATCCCCAAAAGAGAAGCGTCAATGTACGAGGCTATTTTCTCCAGTACAGTGTACCAGCCTTGCCTATATCTATCCACCCCACCTCATATCTTTTCCTTGTAGGTTTGCATTGTTGAAAGAAGCTGTAAGATATAAAGTACATATGTGTATGTATGATAATTTTTAGTCATGGAAAATGAGCTATGCATTTATGGCTATGCTTCAAGTATATGTGCACTTTGATGTATGTTATCAAAGCTATATTCTTTTAGCTGTGTACTTAAGTTTGTTTGTTGTTTCATTTCACACATAAGAGATTGAATTTGATTTTCTTTTGTCCTTTGAGTTTATAAGAATTGTTTCATATACAGGTGATAAATAAATGAACTGATTTCAATTATTATTTCCAGTCGCAAATTCATATAATTGAGGAGAAGTAATTTTTTTTCATATAGGTTTCAGTTTAATTGTTAACATCCGAGAAAACAGATTATCTGTTGAATTTTTTTCCGTTTCAGAACGCTTGGTTACCAAAGAGTTAAGTATAGTACAAAACTTTTGAGTGTTGAAACGAGGTATATACTACTTTGGCATTGCTTATATTGTCCGAAATTGATGTTTAAAATCAGGTACTTCATTTAGTTATACCCTGTATAATGTTAGTCAATGCGCAATAAAGGTTGCTAGTTATTTTTATGTAAAAGATTTTATTGAAAATATTATTTTAGTTAATATTTTTATTTTTTATATTCCGCTATTATTGATTGAAACCTGTGATTCTTAAAAATTTTTTATTATCATTAGTCATTTTTTTTAGAAAGGTCAGATTTTTATAATTTTTGTTATTTTTAGATTTTATGTTCCTGGTACATTATTTATTGAATATATATTGTAAAGAGTGTAATTAGTATTACTTTTCAACTATTTGATTGTATATGAATGTATCGAATTCTTTGTATGAGCTTTGATATTTGGTTTAGCAATGTAAATCTTAAATGCAAGATTCTTGAGTTTATGGATCAGATTTCTGAATAAAACTGTTGTTCATTAAGGTAAAAGTATGTGTTCATTTCAAAGCTGCATTAAATGCTTTTTAAAGAGTTTCAAGACGTTAGATTAATTACAAAAATAAATAATAATGATGTACTTTTACAATAGCAGTATCCATAGACTCTTGAGTTAGCTTGCCGGGTATAACTTTATTAACATGATTCTGAACAACAAATGCTTTCGTGTTATTTTAGAAAATGTGATATTCATATTGATTTCATTCCATTTTATCTGTGTTAATATTTTTCAAATGTACCGAACCCACAAGTCAAACCATCTAAGTCATTATTTTTCATTACTTGTATACATATCATAAAAAGTGCCATTTCCACAAAAGCAAAGCACTCTTTTTAATGACTAGGTTTTAAAACATGAAGCTAAAACAAGGTTCCCACAGTCCTTGAAATTTTTTTGGTAAAATTTGATCCTTGGAAAAAAAAATGAAGTCCTTGAATTTTTAAGTGACCACTGATAATCTCCACCTCCGTTTTTTTCTGCCTCCGATTTGTATTTTTATGTCTAAAGTTATGGTCCTTGAATTTTCTTAATTAGGTCCTTGAAAGTCCTTTAATTTTTTTCTTCAATATGAGTGGGAGCCCTGTGAAAAAATGGTCTTGTTTTTGTTCTTGCCTATTTCACGGAGAGCTGTGTTTATTTTAGTCAAAGTATACAGGTTTTGTTATGTGCTTTTGTTATCATGGAATTTATTGGTCTCGCATAGATTTTCTTGTCCTATTTGCTGTTTTAACATCTGTGTATTCATTGAACTGTAGTACTCCTTCAACTATACATGCTCTCATCATAATAGACTGAGAGGCGACTGCAAGCTTAGGTACCTCATCGAACATCATCCTGAGTCTTTCAGAGAATGTTGAGAAAAGTGAGTAGATTACGAATCCGCTGTTCTGCCGTAACTAAAATGGCCGAAACTAGTCGAAAATCGACTTTGAATGAGTCGAACTAAATCCGATTGCCAAATACGCCACAAGTTGCCGAATAATGAGCATTCTTTTTTATTTGGTAACCAATCGCTCTTTAATTTTCAATTACGAAGGTTGAAGATGTTTCGGATATCTGGCTTACTTGCATCTTTTAAAAGTGAGCCTAATTGGAAATAAATACTACATCACTGATGTCACCAATTTAGCTTATTTTTAAATTATGCAAGTTTTCAGAGCCAGAGATCAGAAATCGTCTGAGCCCTTTCTTATTGAAAATCAAAGAGTGGTGGGGGTTACCACATAAAAAGAAATGCTCATTCTTTAGTTCTTATTCAAGTTATGACGTATATGGCAATCGGATTTAGTTCAACTAATTTAAAGTCGATTTTCGACTAGTTTTGATCTGGCAGACCAGTGGATTCGTCAAAGTTTTCTCCACATTCTCTAAAAAATTCAGAATGACGTTTGATGGAGTATGAAACTTGCTGTCGTCTTTCAGACATCCTGATTATAAATAAGTTTTTCTTTGTGTGTCTTGTATGTACACTACAGAAAAGTATGTATAAATGGTATATATCTATCTATATACACAGACATGTGCAACTTTATATGCTAGAGTAGTGCTTGTTTCCTGTGTAATATTTTTATTTGAAAGATACATTTGTGATAAATGTATATAAGCATATTCATTTTATGTAAAGAGTAAGCGACTAATCAGACATTGCCACAAGTACAATATTTCTCACAGTATATTATAACCCACTCGAAACGTGTGTTGATTGTCATGTAACAAAATGCCTTGTGAGTGAAGTGCTTATACATAATTCTCTATGCATTTGAACGAAACTTGTACATAGTTAAAAAGAAATATTAAAATGGGACATTTCTAAGAGTGTTTTATAAACACGCATCCTGGTGTATGTTAAGTGGTTCTCTGTGTGTCGTCCCCGTTACGTTTAGTTTGCATTCCAACCTAAGATGACACTGATGAGAATGGTGTAATTCAAGTCCAATCTAAAACTATACATTTATTTGCCCCTTGTTGCGACACTGCAATTTGGCAATTAGTCTACCTGTAGTTGATGACATTTCTTTCTCTTTTATCCGTAATTTGTTTGGAATGAATGTGGTACAATATGTACTTCATGTGTATCAGTGGTTCATGTATGTAATTTCAATACTTCCGTTTTTTACACACGTTTTCTATGTCTGGTTATTCTGGCGGTCGTAAATGTATACAATCATAAAGGAAGGTGTAATTTAAAAAGTGGACTTTATACTGCCGTATATCTTCAATAGTGTGTACATGCACTTTGAAGAAGTTTTTTAAAAATGTGTCAAATCCTTTTATTTCACAAAAATTAACCTTAATTTAGTTAACTATTTTGGGTAGAAGTATTTTTAGTTTGGAGATGTATCACATTATTTGGTGTAATAAAATTTGTAATGTTAAATGTCAAAGTAATGCTCGAAGGATTCATTTTAGAAGCAACAAAAAAATGTTTACTTCCCCAGCCAAAAATGTTACTTCATAACTAAAACATTCTTACAATGTATTGTATTCTTACAACAGCAATGAGTGAAAATTTAATATCAAATCATCGGCAAAAAAAATTAAAAATTCGAAAAATTTAAATGTTTTTAATTTTCTCCTCCAAGTTGCACTTTGAAGTTTACAAAAAGTATCTAGAAATGATTTTCATTGGCAATAGTAGAAAACGACCTCTCTCCTCAAACTATGTTAATTAACTTAAATTATTATTATACCTAGAGAAGAGATAATTCTTTTTTGTCGAATAATTGGTTAGATTTGCAAAGAAAAAATATCAGCATTTGACACTTTGCAAAAGTTCATCTATGCTTTTGATTTGTATTTAAACTTTATTTTTTTTTTCTCTTTTTAATTTAAGTCTGTTTCAAAACAATTGAGTTTTTTGTTGTTGTTGTAAAACTTAAACAAGGGCTGCCCTTTTTCTTGAGGTTGCTGTTTCCATAGTACAAAGTTTTAAGCATTTTGACTCGACGTCTGGGCTAATATGTAATTGAAAAACATGGCTTGTTCTTTAGGCTAAAGAAGACTATCATGAATGAGTATAAGGCTTAAACTTTAAATATATTGTGTATCAATGTTATATTTTACTGTTTAGTTATGAAACCTTTTCACAGTGCTTATCTTGGGTTGTGAGATGATGTAAAAACACAATTTGCTTGTAATGAGATTTTTATTCCTGAAGTGAAACAAAGAATTGTGGAATTATTTTTCAACGATGCAATCATAATTGTACAAAGACTTGAATTGTAAATGCCAAATTTCTTATTTTGCAGCTTTTTACTTTGAAGTTTAACGGACAGTGTTCTATAAGGTTGTGCTTTGCTTCCAGATATAAATTGTATTTATATTTTTAACTGTTCTGTCGATACCCTAGCAAACAAGCGAGTCACTTCCCGAGTCTTGTGTAGGCCTACACGAATATTCGGGCCCTTTTCGAAATGTCTTTTTTTTAGCAAGGAAGGTTATTCAGTATTAGTTTGTAAATAATTGTTTGTGTATATAGTGAATTTATGTATTGCCAAAGATCATCTGAATATTTTCACTTTTGTCGACAACCTGTTTAGTCATTTGTACTGTGCAACTATTTCTTTCATGATATGTTTCTAGTTTTATTCCTGTGCCATTATGATTTTGGTTGTATGATATTGTATTTATCTTAGCGCTTATCTTGCCTATTATAACAAATAATTAGTTCAGGAAATGTAAAATTTAGTCCAAGTATTGTTTTGTTTGTTGGATGTCCGCAAATTTTGTACGAAACCGTTGCATTTTTGATCAATATAATAATAAGTAAAAATGTTTTTGGGAAATTTATAAAATTATCGATAAATCTCTTTGACTAAACAGAAGCTGGTCTTTTGAAGTACTTCAAAAAGAGAAATGGTAAAAAAGAATATATAATCTCTACCTAAATTTCTGGTAAACCCTGTTTAAGAGATTTGGAAATCCGCTTTTAACCCGTCGAGGCATGCATATCCCATTGAAAATTTTGTCAGTATGCATTTTATATTGTAAAAAAATAGCCTTATTTCCTGTTTTGTTTAATACATATTAAAAATTAAGTTATTACCTACAGCAAAAAAATTAAAAGAAAAAGTTGGGAAACAAAGAGTTGGAAGATTACAAGTCAGTCATCAATCTTATATTAAAATTTAAAGTTCCTCCTTTGCGGTTCAAAGACCATATACAGGTGGTTGTCAAAATAATGGAAACACCTGTGAACAAAAGTGATTTTAAGAATACCTTTTGTAAGCATTAAACTATAATTGTAACTACAAGGTTTTTTTTAATATAAAAAGTATATATCATGGTGTATATGAGGTAGCTTTAGTGAAGTTGTATACCAAATTGTAGAAGCCCAACTAGCTGGAGCAAATTTGACTGAAACATCCCATTTTTAAGACAGTCCAATTTTATAAAACATCCAATTTTAGGCGTTTCTAGAGATACAGTGTCTAAAGTCATGTACCAGTGTTTAAGCTGGAGTGCTAAATTTCTTTAGCAAAAAAAGCTAAAACCACAAATTTCATTTTACCATTTTGCTAAAATGATTACAAGTTCTATCTTTCGGGATGTTTAAATTAATGCAATTAAAACACTTTTTTATTATAAAATCATTATTAATTTTAAATTTAAAGCTTTTATACCAATATCAACTTGAAAAATACTTTACACCCTTTAACTTACTTGTTCTTTTTAGTCAATGACTAATCTTGGGATACCAAAAATGGGGATTTTGTGACACAAATGTTTTAGCAAAAGAACTAAACCACATTTTCTGATTTTAGTATTTAAGAAAGCTCTTAAGCATTTTGCTAAAAAAGCACCCACAGCTTAATCACTGGCATACACGCAGTGTGGCTAAACAAGCTCAATAAAGCAAAATAGTGGGTGGAAAGAGAAGCGAGGGATTTTGATGCTTATTCTATTTTCTGAAAAGAAAGGAAGATCAGTGCAATATTCATTAAAATACTACTAAGCACTTGTACGATTCGATTCCCAGGGAAATCCAAGCTGTATTGCATGCCAAAGGTGAACGCCATGTTAGTAAAGGATTCCTTTTATAAATCTAGGTGTTTCCATTATTTTTATAACCACCTGTATCTTGATTTTATATCCTGTATTCTGGTAAAATGTTTTCATAAATAGGTAAACAATAAGTTGTCAGATCAAGCTTGACTATGTTGTCAGATGGGAGTATTCTATGGTTCATTCATACTCGTATATGATCTCCGTGCACTTTCTCCAAATTTCAGAAGGCCGTTCTCAATCTGGAAATAGGGATTTAATGTGTTACAATTTTAATTATTTCACTCATTAATAGTTGAATTCAGTTCATGAAATAATTATTACAATTAACTAAAAAGATATGTTACAAGTTCAAAGTAAATCATACTTTTCTTTCGAAAAAAGAGAGGTCCACTGTAGTCATTCAAATCATAAATGTGTGTTTTTAAGGACAATTTAGTTTCTTGATTATTTTTAGTTCCATCCCTTACAAACTTTGCTTGGACGCATTTTGCATTACAATCTATTCATCGAATTTTAAATATGTTCATTGAATGTATGCAATTTGTTCATCAAATCAAATGTTGACTGTTGTTTGTGGCTTCATTTACAAGCTCAATAGAAATTCATTATTGTGCAGACATGTGAACGCATTCCAAATAATTATCGTCATTTACATACAAATGCTGCAATTGGGTGAACTAAGTCATATATTTCTTTATAACATTTGAGTGTAATTTTTAAAATTCAATGTGATTTTGCAATATTTTATAATGTGGTTAAAAAGTAGTATGAATGTTCCAACAATGGTATTTTGATTGTTTAAATTACATATAAGATTTATAAACATATCCCTTTATTTATAAACGATGTTTAGTTGAAAATATATTTTTTATAGGTTATTGGTAATTTCTTTCGATTGCAATTATTTATAAGATTCAGCAAGCTATATTGAAGGTATTTTGTTCTAGTATATGGCTTCCTCTAGAACAAACAAGGTAAATTTTTAAACGCACAAAGCAAAGCAAAACTAGTTATATACAGTGCATGCAATTTTTATTCTTGTGTTATTTAATGAGAAAGGTTTCACTTTCCCTTTTGATGTGTTAGCGTAATACTCTCTGAATTGAGAAAAACGCATTTGTACTTAATTTTTTTATATATAACATTCCCTATTTTATACAAATAAAATTCCATTGAAAATACCTTTTTTGTGGTTCAAATGAGCATTGTTAACCCATTAATGACGGTTGGCAAGAAAACTAGCCAATCGAAATTTTAAATTTTTTTCCTTTGCTAATAAATTGCGATTATGGTTCCACTTAGTGTTTTTTAAAAATCATAAAAATAATTCTCCCAAAAATCTGAAAAACAAGGTAAAAGTTAAAAACAATTACTGTTTATCCATTTTGAATTCGTTTTTAATGGGTTAATTATATTTAGTATCCAATGAAAGCCCACGTAGATGGTATTCGTAAAAATATGCTTATTTTTTACCAAAATCAAAAAAAAATTTCAAGAATGTTATAGCAATCGTACTCTAGTATAGAAAAAAATAAATTATTTCTAACTAAAATTTATTTTTCAATTAGCTTTTATTTTAAATTCAAATATACTAACATATCTAATAACTGTTAGTATGGATTCTGTATCCGATCATAACATATCCAGGATATCAAGTAAAATCTACATGTGATTTAAATAATGAATTAGGGTCAGAAATTATGGAGCATATTCTGAGACACTAAAGTTGAGTCCAAACTTTCTTACGGCCAGCCTTTCACTTTAAAAGTTCTTTGCCAAGGATATCTTAGATATATAGATGTTAAATCAGAGATGTGGCAATGCCCTTACAAAAGAAATAAGTCGAGAGGAAGTCCTAGTAAGGATCATTGACTATACTCGGTATGTTACAATCTTCTATCCCAGTGCATTAAGATGAAAACAATTTATGTCATTTCATTAAGTGATCATTTTCGTACCTACTCACCAAACTTCCAAGGTTATATACAAAGTAGTTTCCAAATGAACTGGGCTAGAGGATTGTAACATTTCAAGTATAGGCAATGATCCTTAATAAGGACTTCCTTTTAATTTCTCATTGTTAGCCTCCTTCATCAAGTATTTTATAAAAGATCATTGCGAAAGAACTTTTATAGTGCGCTGTCGGCCTAAGGTAAGTGAATTATGACTTTTCAAGTATGCTTCACGTGAACATAATTAACATCTGAATATTTTGTTGCGACTAAAAACTTATTTGGTATCAGCACTTTGGAATTTGCAGGCATTCTCTTATACTATTTATAAATTGCTTGGAGAGATACATACATTTAAGAGGAATCGTCTGTCTGTCCCATATCCCTAATGTATCATTTATTATGCCTCAATATCTGTCGGAGTATAGTTTTAAAACATGAAGTTTTACACCAGTATAACAATTCAAAACAGGTACTCTTCCGTTAGACGGATACTAGTTGGCGCAGTTGTCACTAAGCCTAAATATTTAGAGTTTGTTATAGGGTTGCTAAAGCAAACCTATAACAGTTTGTTAAAGGAATTATAAATAGTTTGAAGTTTAGGTACTCTTCCTTTTAAGTAGGCTGTTGGAACTTCCAAGTACGGTACGGATTCTGCGCTAAGAATTGTTTACATAAAACAGCGCCAAATTATGGCAACCATAGGTAGTGCACTTGTTATTACAAAATGGCAGCTGTTGCTCTTTATTGGCAAAAATCAACTTGGTGCAGAATCCGTACCGTACTAGGAAGTTTTACCCATATTTTATTTATTGCCAACAGCCCCTTTAAATAAAAAGTACCAAAGGTTATTAGTTTTAATGAGATATCGCTGCAATTTGAAATTTTTTACTTGGTACCCGTGTAATGGAAGAGTAGCGCAAAATATTTAGAAAAAATAAGCAAATGTGTTTGTGTTACAATTTTTTAAAAGCTAACTTATTGATCTTTTACAAATATTAATAATAAAACATTATTTTATTTTCTCTTCAAATTTTGTTAATATTTACTGTTATATCTGGTATAAAAATTTATAAGTGTTTTGTAACAATACATCGACCAATATTGTGGCTCAAAAAGTAAAACTTGTGGTCTGTGGACAAAATGACAATCCCTCTTAATGATTTTTAACATCTTTGTAAAAAAAATTGAGGCATTTTTAAAAATTTTGCTTAAAATTTTTAAATCGAATTCGCAAGCAATTTCTTAAGTCGAACACCACATATCAAGTTTGTCATCCCCATTTATTATATAAAAAATTCTTTAAATTTAATTGTAGATATTCATCCTATTATATCAGTAGAGTCGAACCTTGTTATCTATATCTACTCAAAAGTATATAATTGACGACTAAAAACTTGCTAAGAACTGAAGTGCGTGCGTGAGAGTGAAACATATTTTTGCTAAGTGCAGAAAAAAGAACATTGAGATGGCAACAGAATGTCAAAATTTTTTAAAGCAGCACTGGACCAAATTACATGAATTTGCGGTAAGATTTAAGTACACGGTACCCAATTGGAAAACATTTTTTGATCACCAGAGCTAATGAAAAATTTCCTAACTTTGAAAAAACCTACACAATATGGCTCCAGCTAGTTTAAAAGCAGCAAGTATTTTGGATGCCAGTACCGTATACTTGAATGCAACCAATTTTGCTTTTATTGAATGCACGAGCTTTTAGTTTAGAATTCTTCATTCCACTCAAAATGTTCCATCTTTACACTTTGAAAATTTTTCGACGAATATGCTGCCACTTCAGAAAAAAACTATATTTTCCAAGTGAGCAAAATCAACTGTATTTTAATAAATAAAATAGCTTGCATTGCATTGTAATGAATCTAGTTTATTACCACTTTGGATATATAAAGAAAATGTTTTTGTACATTTCACATTTGCTCATACGAAACTTTTTGATTTCCTCCTACCAAAATTGTTTTTATTGCTGTGCAATATGTAGCTGATGTATGTAAACATAACGCATTAAATTGTGGTGTATGAAAATATAAATCTTGTTCATTGTGTCTTTCCCTAATTAATAAATACTCTCAAAGTTTAACATTATTTAAAAGGAAGTTCTATTAACGATCATTCCCTATACTCGCTATGTTATAATCTTCTAGCCCAGTGCATTTAGAAACTACTTTCTAAAAAAACCTTGACATTTGGTGAATAGGTACCAAAAAGATCGCTTAAAGAAATGACGTAAATTGTTTTCATTTTATGTCTTGTCTAATATAAATGAATATTGAAATAGCAGAAGACAAAACCAGGTGGAGCCACTGCATATGCGTTGAGGCAAGGATTTGAAACATAAAATAAAATATATTGGACGCTATTTTCGAGTTTTTAATTTATGCCATTTCATTAGGTGATCGTTTTCGTAAATACTCGCCAAATGCCAAGGTTTTATAGAAAGTAGTTTCTAAATGCACTGTGCTAGAAGATTGTAACATGACGAGTATAGGGAATAATCCTTACTTGGACTTTCTCTTAAGGAACTTGCACTGAAAATTAATCAGATCCATTTAGAGCAACTTGTGAAAAGTTAGCAATATTTTGTTACAAACATTTAAATTTGAAATATCTGTCTGAAAATATCTTGGAAACTATGTCCCTGTCAATGATGAGGGAAAAAATATAGCTTAAAATGGATCATTTTGAATGCAAGCTTTATATTTACCTTGGGAACATTTTGTATGTATAAAAAAAAAAATCTTATTGTAAATAATGCAATTATATTTTGAAATCCATCATCAAAACTTCTTTAGAATTCTTGGCTTAAAACTTTTTTATTACAACTGCTTCCATAATTAAAATATTCTTATTAGAATTACCAAGATAGAGAGGAAGGCATTGTGACAATTCTAGTTGATAAAGCAATATAAATTGTAAATACATCATACTGGAAAGATTGCAGTTTGTAAATTTAGTGAGAAAATGCATTAAAAAGGAGTCATTTCTATTCCAAAACTTCACAAATATTTAATTGTACTGGTTTGATAAACCAATTCTTTTGAGAAATAAAATATGCAAGCCCTTCAGAAAATAAGTTGTGATTATCAGAGCAATACATGAAATATTAAAATTACGATATAAATATGTAATAACAATCGCTTTTCTAATTGTTTCAAAACGCATATTATATTTTTAATCTTTTCACATATCTTCACTTTCTTTCTCACGTTCTCAACAAGCTATTCATGTGAGATTTGTTTACGTCAGCATTTTTCTAACAGTGAGTCCCACACTTAATATTCAGTATTTCTCATTGTAGCATCAGACTGTTTTCGTTCACACATTCATTTTCTGCAGACCTCTCGGCACAATTCCCACGGCTAGTTTCCAGTGCCTTTCACAATACTATTCTTATTCATTCGATGGTCACTTTCTAAAACGTTAAGTGGGATAATTCGTCTCTCTGTGAACATTGCAAATACATATACATACACAGGGTCTTTGCGAAAAGAATCCCCAACTCTGAAATGACGCAACAGTGAGAAATGAAACGACAAGTGGTATGTTGAATCGACGTGTGGAATTTTAAATACACAGATTTACAAAATTGATCAAATGGAGTAAATTTGCTTATGGCTGCGTATGCTTTATGGATGAGGCCGATTTCAGTTTGTATCATGGTTCGTATGCTTTTGAGAAACCTTGAAAAGTGCTGGTAAAAAACCCGTCATTTTCAAATCGGGGTTTATACTCATTTAAGAAAAAAAATCCCTGAGTTTTCCAGAATCATGTTTTCCATCACAGAGTTAATTATTTTTAGAGCACACCAGATAAATATAATCAAATCTTGGTGAGACAAATCCTTCCGATAACTCGCAAAAAAAAATCTATTTTCTTTAAGAATAACTTTCTGCAATTCTATGTTATCAAATAATTCTATAATTTCAATTACTCAAGTTAGGATTAAGCAAATAGCACTGAAGAGTAGGATTTTTTTCCAGAGTAACGACTATTTCCAGGTTTTAGGGGGGATTTTTCTTCCCCCCCCCCCCCCCCCGACATTTTAAGGCTGATTTATTTTCTCCTAGTTTTGACTGAGGTGTATGAACCCTGCAAATTCTTGAAAACCTTGAATTTTTTTTAAAATGTGTTTAAAGTGCTTGAATTTTATTTTCTAAAAATATCGCCACTTAAAAAATTTGGATCAACAAAATGAGCCGAACTCTTCGAACTTAGTTAAACCAACCAGGAAAACAGTGAAGTTGAACATACGAGATTGTGCCATTCCTCCCGCCACTTTACTTACCCTCTTCAATGAGTGTAGCGTGACGTTGCTACATGCTGTGAAAGAACAACATGGCATTGATGCAACATATCTGGAAACTGGTTTAGTCCAATCAAATCATGTAATATCTTGTTTCGTTTTTACATCGTGTGTGCATTTTTAAAAAGTCGCAGGGAAATGCATTTTTAATTTAAGCTGGTTATAAAAGCCAGAATATAATTCTTGGTTGCAGACTGCATTTTGCACAATGTACTTTGTGTGCCAAAAATTTCGGCAAAGCATTGATGGGAGAAAGTGCTTTAAAAAGCCACGTGAAGAACAAAAATTATGTGGATTTAATTTCTATAAAAAGAAGTTCAATTGAACATTGTTACAACTATTACTAACGATAAAAAATACCCTGAAAATTAGAAAATAGAATATTGCTTGCAACAATCAATGTCGTCGTCGATATCTCAAGCGAGCATGATGGAAGAGTATGTAAGTTAAAAATGAACTTTTGATGTTGGAATACTATCGACATTGAATTGCTCTTATTAATCAAATGAAAACATTGATAAATTATTCCATTGCATGTTCACAGATAGCGCAATCGCCACTAAATTTTCATGTGGAGAAAAAAATGAATATTATGTGGAATTTGGAATAGTCTTATCTTCAGAGTATATTAGAAGACAGCTTAACCCATTGACGGTCATGCACGTATATATACGTCTTAGGATCCCTAGTTTTTCTAGCAATACGCAACATTTTTAAGTTTATAAATAAAATTTAAAATAAAATATATTTTAGATATTTTCATTAAGATGACAGTCTAAAACCTATCTAAAACAAAATAAATAAAAGATAATTAAAAAAAAATATGTATTTGAATTAGAAATATAATTTAAAAATTATTGCAGGGTAAACAACTGAGGAATTTCGCCCAATCCCATGACCGTCAGTGGGTTAATCAATAAGAATTTTGTACCATTATTTGACGAAAGTCGCAATATGATGAAACTAGTAAAGCAATCGGATATTCATATCCGATATTGGCTTAATATCCAACCTACTTCTGTTTTTATGGGACATAGTACTGCTTCTAATTTACTCTGGAAGTTTTTTTTTTCCTATTGTAACTTTAAAATTTTCAAAACCCCTACAAATTTCCATGGATGGACTCAACCTTAATTGAAAATTTTATAATATTTTACAAACTCATTATTTTACCAAATTCGAAAAATCCTTTATTAATGTTGGCAGTTATGAACTTCATCGCATCAATTTTAAGTAAAGAATCAAAATTAAAGTATAAAAAAATTAAATTTTTAGATTGTATATCAATAAAAATATTTTTTGTATTTTTTTCCCAATAAATTTGTGTTGATAACGTATCCTTGAATATTTCGAGTTTTTTTCTCCTTCAAGTATACGAAGAGCAAAAGGATCATGTTTTGCAGGAGAAAAACTCATTCCTCTTTATACAGATTTTACAACAATTTGTTATCACACATCTCAATATTTGTAACCAATTAAATATGGCAAACCAGTGTATTTAAAATTCGTACCTGGTCTAGACAGGAAACCACTCATTTCACAGTTATATCATTTATCTGAAAAATCCTATAGTGCAAACAGTGTTTTTGTATGGCGTTGTAAATTTTGTAGTGCCCTCATACTCGCATTCATGATTTATTTCGAAAAAAAGCGAAACACGAATATGGTTTGCTTGTCTGATAAAACAGTTACACCGTAAACAAACAAGTTGGCATTCCCTGAAAAATAATTCGAAATAATTTCAAAACTTTTATGAATCGAAATGATTTTATTCCTAAAAATGAGCACTTATATATTAACACAGCTGAGGTATTTGTACAAAACTCTCCTTCGCAAAATGTCCGATTGAATGTCCTCGTCACAAAACAAAGTCCAACTGCAAATCAAGGTTTATCACAGAGATAAAAGGGTGTGATGAAGAAAGTGTCTTTAACTAATGGTGGCCAAACACTAAAAGTTCAAAAGTCTATGGAATTATTATTTCACTCAAGAGGTACTAGGTTCATACAAATGAAGAGGCTAAAGGGAAATAGTCCGAGAGACGACTGCAGATGCCCCGCCGAACATCATTTTTAATTTAATGTAGAGAAATGATAGAGGAATATACTGGTCTGCCGAGGCAAAAATGTCCGAAATTGTACAAAAGCAGACTTTGAAGGAGTTACACTAAATCCGATGGCCAAATATGTCATAACTTTCCATAAAATGAACATCCTTTTGCAGAGTTCTCACAGTCCTTGAATTTTTTTTAATGAAATTTAGTCCTTGAATTTTTAAGTAACCACCGATAATCTCTATTTTGTATTTTTATGTCTAAAGTATGGAAATTTATGGTCCTTGAATTTTCCAAAAAAGGTCCTTGAATTTTCTTAAAATGGTCCTTAAATGTTTTCCTTAATACGAGTGGGAACACTGTTTTGGTTCAACACTCCTTAATTCGCAATTAAGAAGGCTGTACCAAGATCTTTTTCTGATGTCAAGTACTTTCATCTTTTCAAAGGCGGCAATAAATATTATGCCATTAGTGATAATATTTATTGCCAACTTGGCTCATTTTTAAAAGATGCAAATATTTGGTGCCAGAGATATCATCTGCAACCTTTTCTCATCGAAAATTAAAAAGCAGTAGGTTACCACATGAAAAAAAAGAACGCTCATTGTTTGGCAATCGGATTTAGGTCAACTCGTTAAAAATTGATTTTCGAACAGTTTCGGCCATTTTTGCCCTAGCTGACCAATATATTCCTAATCTACTAGCATGCCTCTAACAAATTTGGAATGATTTTCGATGGGGTGCCCAAACTTGCAGTTGTCTCCCAGTCTAAAGCTCAAGACGTTTCGCTAGCTGATTCTTGGGCTTCGTGGTCTCGCTTTAGTTTTTTCTTGGCTTGAATATCAGCCAGGGTTTGTTCGATGGATCTCTGGTCTTTTTTCTGCTCACTGGGAACTAGAAAAAAATATGAGAGAAAATGTGCATGCCATTTAAAATATCGTAGTAATTGTTATTTATTGTTAAAAAAGGCTAATAATGTTTTTACAAATTGTCCGGCTAACAATTAAAACATAATAGTCTATCGAATAACGATCAAGAGGGATTTGAGAATTTTTTTAGAATTTCCCCACTTCTAGGTTAGCAACTGCAGCATTGGACATGTGGCCTTTGTAATAAACTCTTTTTGTAACTAAATATTCTATAAATATATTTTTTGGTAATGATGGGAGTATAAATCTATGAGTCTAGGAACAAATAAAAATACAAGTGTTATGGGTGTTAATACTTTAAACTGTTACAATTAAACAATGAAATGGGTTGCTAAATGTTATGGGAGTCGAACATAAAACATATTTAAACAAAATAGTATCAACATACTTCTTGTATTCATTATTTTATACTAAATGTTATAATGGTATATTTAATTATATTTTTCAAGAATACGCTTCAACTTATTTCTTTACATATTGTGCAAGAGAAATATATAAGTATACAGTGTTAAAAAAATCTTATCTTCCTACACCAAGTACTTTTTCAAAATAAAATTTATTTGATAAAAAAAGTGCACAAAAAAGTAAACATATTTTCCTCTCAAACCGCATATATTATGTAGAATATACTAGTGTAATGGACTAAAAATAGCTTTGTGCTTTTATTTTTAGTCAATTACAATAATATATGTATATTCAACATACATTTAAAAGAAGTTGAAAAGAAAAATTATATTTTATTTATAACGTATTTATCAAAAGCATGTTTTTAAAAGTTATTTTCTAAATTTTAGTATTATGTGTTATTGCAATTCCATTGTTTATTTATATGTAAATAAAATTTCAAAGAAGAATTAATGTATGCCAAAGTTAAGGTTGATAAGATACACACCACCAGACAATGCATAATAAGAAAGAGGGAATTTGTCCGTAATTATATCAATTATGTTAACAGGAGAGCATCAAACCTCCTATAAATACTACTCCCTTCATTTAACCCTTAATAGTCTGTATTGAGGTAGCACAGACAAGTAGAACCGCAAACTTTAAAGGCTAAAGTACTTACAATTTCATAGGACTAATTCTTAGATGAAGCACCTTTCATCTACCAAAATGCAGATTGACTGCATTGGAGCATTCATGCATGCTAGATTTAAACTACCGCTCAGCAACAAATATCATCAGAATTCAAGGAAAGGAACTCCTACTGAGTGTTCTTTTAAAGGAGAAACTTTAATTTGCACCTTGAATGGGAAAAAAAATACCTCCAAGCAGTTTGAAAATCAACAAAAGACCTTCACATTTGCTATCGTGTTTACCCATTTATGATCTCTATATATATAAGGCAAAGCCCTCACTCACTCACTCACTCACTCACTCACTCACTCACTGACTCACTGACTCACTCATCACTAATTCTCCCACTTCCCACATAGTCACAACTCTGAAAATCGGCACAAATATCAACAATGGTAAAAATAGAAAAAGTAAACTATTCCGATCTCGATTAACCCACTTTAAGGGGTCGAAAAGGGGTTAAACGTTCCAAACGGGGGACATTCGAAAATCCTACTTCCCACATAGTCACAACTCTGAAAATCGGCACAAATATCAACAATGGTAAAAATAGAAAAAGTAAACTATTCCGATCTCGATTAACACACTTTAAGGGGTCGAAAAGGGGTCAAACGTTCCAAACGGGGGACATTCGAAAATCCTACTTCCCACATAGTCACAACTCTGAAAATCGGCACAAATATCAACAATGGTAAAAATAGAAAAAGTAAACTATTCCGATCTCGATTAACACACTTTAAGGGGTCGAAAAGGGGTCAAACGTTCCAAACGGGGGACATTCGAAAATCCTACTTCCCACATAGTCACAACTCTGAAAATCGGCACAAATATCAACAATGGTAAAAATAGAAAAAGTAAACTATTCCGATCTCGATTAACACACTTTAAGGGGTCGAAAAGGGGTCAAACGTTCCAAACGGGGGACATTCGAAAATCCTACTTCCCACATAGTCACAACTCTGAAAATCGGCACAAATATCAACAATGGTAAAAATAGAAAAAGTAAACTATTCCGATCTCGATTAACACACTTTAAGGGGTCGAAAAGGGGTCAAACGTTCCAAACGGAGGACATTCGAAAATCCTACTTCCCACATAGTCACAACTCTGAAAATCGGCACAAATATCAACAATGGTAAAAATAGAAAAAGTAAACTATTCCGATCTCCATTAACACACTTTAAGGGGTCGAAAAGGGGTTAAACGTTCCAAACGGGGGACATTCGAAAATCCTACTTCCCACATAGTCACAACTCTGAAAATCGGCACAAATATCAACAATGGTAAAAATAGAAAAAGTAAACTATTCCGATCTCGATTAACACACTTTAAGGGGTCGAAAAGGGGTTAAACGTTCCAAACGGGGGACATTCGAAAATCCTACTTCCCACATAGTCACAACTCTGAAAATCGGCACAAATATCAACAATGGTAAAAATAGAAAAAGTAAACTATTCCGATCTCGATTAACACACTTTAAGGGGTCGAAAAGGGGTCAAACGTTCCAAACGGGGGACATTCGAAAATCCTACTTCCCACATAGTCACAACTCTGAAAATCGGCACAAATATCAACAATGGTAAAAATAGAAAAAGTAAACTATTCCGATCTCGATTAACACACTTTAAGGGGTCGAAAAGGGGTCAAACGTTCCAAACGGGGGACATTCGAAAATCCTACTTCCCACATAGTCACAACTCTGAAAATCGGCACAAATATCAACAATGGTAAAAATAGAAAAAGTAAACTATTCCGATCTCCATTAACACACTTTAAGGGGTCGAAAAGGGGTAAAACGTTCCAAACGGGGGACATTCGAAAATCCTACTTCCCACATAGTCACAACTCTGAAAATCGGCACAAATATCAACAATGGTAAAAATAGAAAAAGTAAACTATTCCGATCTCGATTAACACACTTTAAGTGATCGAAAAGGGGTTAAATGTTCCAAACGAGGGATATCCGAATGTTCCTCTTCCAATGTAGTCATTTTTCTGATATTTTTTTGCAAATGTTAAAAAAATAAGTCATTCCAATATCGATTAACGAATTTTTAAGGGATGAAAAGACGACGCAACATTGAAACTATACGAGGATTAACTTAATGTCTAATTAACTTAATTCCAATACAGCTACTACTTTGAAATTTAGAACTAAGAGCAAACATAAACACAATAAACTATTCCAGTTTACTATTCACAATTATAAATTTCGTTTAAAATGTCAACAAAGGAAAGTTTCTATTTTGATAAATCAATTTGTCGGGATCGAAAAGGGAGCAAACGTCTGAAGTGTAGAATACATGAATGTCTTTTGATCGCTAAAATGCTAATGGTAAAATTTCGTAGCGCAGCACGGGTATTCAGCTAGTATAGGATATTGCAGAGCCTCAATGCAGGGATTAAAGACGAGTCCTCTTGCATGGTAAGAACCTAACTCCAAGCCATGAGTTTAGAAATAAAATCCATGATCCTCCAATCTTAAATAATAGTTATCAAAAAA
Source organism: Linyphia triangularis (assembly GCA_963978545.1). Taxonomy (NCBI): domain Eukaryota; kingdom Metazoa; phylum Arthropoda; class Arachnida; order Araneae; family Linyphiidae; genus Linyphia; species Linyphia triangularis. The sequence goes on from OZ021727.1 coordinate 8,068,384, forward strand.
CAAATAAAGGGCTAAGTAGATGAAATTTAAAAAAAAAAAAATCTTGAGTGTTCACAATGAATGAAGGGATGTATTTTAGACAAACTTCTGACACTTACCTTCGATCTCTAAACTGCTTAGTGACATATATTTTGATGAATGAAAAAGGCATGTTACATGTAAAAGAATACTTTAAGATCACTTAGGTCAAGTCTTATTAAAGAAAAAGAACTAAAGCGTAAAAAGTCTCGGGGACGGACAATTTAAACACTTTATAAAAGGAGCTTCAAAACAAATACAAAAATTTACGCTGGACAGGAAGTCCTGTCAAATTATGATTAGTTTGTTAACCGGTCACTAAGTTAGGAATCATCTTAAAACAACAAAATCTAATGAAGATAACCTATGCAGAGGCTGTAGAAACTCAGCTGAAACAGTGGAGCATATTTTTGGCAATCATACATAGACATTAGGCTTTAAACCTTTGTTTTTTATTGACATCAAGTCTGATGACTTTTGTAATGTTTCCTTTCCAGACTTTTTGGCCTTCTGTAAGGCAACTGCACTGTTTAGTATGCCATAGGCAGTTTATCTTGTTAGCATGAGAGGTACAATGGGCCTTCTGGCCTTAAGTACGTTTGGCTTTGCCACTCTCTTTCTAATCTAACCTACCTCTTCGAACATTAAATATTTGCATAAGAGTGTGCAATTTTAAACCTATGCTGCAGAAATTCTTCTACCCTCTTCCCCTAAATATTAGTGTTGTGGTGGTCTTGTTTAGAAATAACAGATACAACACCTAGTCACAAGTGGTCACTTTTGTCTAGTGGTTAACACACCTGTTTACTGATCTAGGAGTCCGGAGTTTGACTCCCGGTTAGGGCATATCACCTGTAATGTTGAAGGATATACATTTTGCAAGAAGACATGAATGAATAACGAAAAATATACCAACTTACCAAAGCCGAACTGTTTGTTGGGTGTTGCTATGCGAGCTGCAGCGATACCCGAATCCTTTCCCAGCAACTTTTCATACTTCGCTGCATAATTACTGGTAGGCTCAACTTCCAGTTTTCTTTTCTTACTCTCTTCTATATCATTCAATCTATCTTGTTCCTAAATTCAGGAATGTGATTGACAAAAAAAATAGTAATCATAAGCGTGCAAAAAATGTATACACAAAAGATGTTTTAAGTAAACCACCAAAACATGCTACATAAAGAAAATATAACATAATAATGATTTAATGATTTTTATTCAGTAAGTATAAATAAGAAAAAGAATATTAAATTATTATTAAATCATTTACATTGAAAATTTAGTTCACAAAACAAATTGGACACATCATCAAAGGCATCGGAAATATAAAATTAGGCATTGAAACATATTTACTACCTGTACATTACTGAGATGCAACATTTACCTAAAAGAAGTATGAGAAGAAAAAAACTCTCAGAAATAATAAAGTCGAATAATTTACCAGAATAAAAATAAAAAACCATATATCTAGCCATGCCAAAATAAGATTTCTATTTGTGAAAATAACCACACAAAAAAATAAAAAATTGTCACTTAAGATCAATTTGAAAGGGGCAATTTTCTAAGTGAATGACCAATTTATGGAATTAATTCATGCAATACTCTACTATAATCGTCTAGAATGGAATGAGTATTAACTAGAGCAGGTCTTATTAGAATTAGTTATGTAATGAAATCTCATAGTTTTACCTTTTGTAGAGCTAATTCTTTCGCTCTGGTTGGATCCCACTCCTCGCCGCTCCTGTAGGCACTGAGCTCCTCTTCAGATGGCGCAAATTCCTACAAAATATAGTGCTTGTTCAGAGAACTTTCAAAATGCGGTGTTGCAAGGCACTATATGAAAAGAACAACAATTTTCCTTTTTTTCCTCCAGTGAGATATAGGTACATATGTGAAAGTATGCCTTCTTCCAAGTAATAACTTTGTCCATGTTTAAAAAAGGCCTGTGTACACACTCTAATAAATTTGAAAGCTTCTGTGTGTTTGCATTTTGCAAAAATGAGTGTACCATAATTGTGCCTTTAGCCATCGATATCTCCAAATCTTGTATTCTACTTAAAGTTAAAATTAATTAACTTAATTTAATTAAAAAAATTAATGAAATTATCTAGATAAAATGTTCTAGATGCATTAAAGTGAAACTTTTAAAATAAACTTACATACTGCCTTCTTTCTGTTGAAGGTATATTAATTGTGTGTTTTTTAGAAAAAGTAAATGAGAAGACCCAATTAAAATGCATATCATTTGTCTATTGATATTTACTAAAACCAAATAAAAAAAATTATTCTTCAAAATGCTTTGTTACGAGTTTGTAGACACAGGACAGGAAAGTGGAGGTTTCCAGAGAATGCTCCATGTGTACTGATAATCGTTATATCATAATATTTAACATAATAATATTAATACTTTTACTATCTTTTTATAGTTTAAATGTAAAAACTGATGAATAAAATATTTACTTTTTTGAAAATCATAACGTATCTGTCGATTTCTTCTTCTCCAAAGGCATAGGCGCATATACCTGCAATATCAGCAACATCATGTCTGAAAAAAGTTTCTGTTACAAACAATTCAAGGCTCAGAAATATTAGGCTGAAACTTCAAAATAATTACATACATTTATTACTCTACCAGAAGATAATTGTTAGCAAAAATAAAAGGAACAAAACATTAAAATGTATAAATATTTTAATGTATTTGAACAATTTTAGTTTATAATGTTAATTTAACAAATACAGGCAGTCAATATTAAATAACAAGTGAAATTTTTAAGACTTTCCAGATAAAAATCTGTTGCTTTTCAACTATCTTAAGACAAATGATACAAATTGAATTTGTTTAAAAATGTTTAAGTATTTGTCACATGGAAATTTGAAAGATTTTCAATTTTAATGCATTTGAATCAGCACACATTTTCACAAAGATTAGAGTTTATTGATTATAATTTTTTTTTTAAATTATAATTATTAAATGGCAGCCCATAATTCAATGAAAAATTTCCTACAGTAAGGATACAGATAGAATTCAATAAAAATAGGTTTCACTTGAAATACCATATTTTAACCTCAAGGATGAGGAACTTTAAAATAAAAAGTGATAAATTGCCCAAAATTTTATAGTAATTAATAGTCCTAAAAATTTTAATTAAAAATCAACATTTAGTAAAAAATAAACTAAAATTTGCTGAAATGTGTTCCTCTCGCATTTGGGCATTAATTTCAATTTTCAAGTAGATAAGCACTTAAGAAATACACAAATGTAAAACTATGAAAATACAAAATCATTAGCAAATGTTTAAAGCATTTTATCCACAAGCTAATGAAATGAAGAAACATACACTATGTTACGATAAACTTTATCCATAGGTGCATATTTATGCTTTTGCTTGAGGGGATCTTTAAGAAACTCATTGATGTCTTTTTCAATCTAAAAATAAAAAGTTACATTAGATAACTCGAAAGCCAATGAAAATTTTTATTAAAAATACTTCAAACTCAAACAAAAGAAAATAATAACACCACAAACCATGCAGGGGCGGATTTAGAGGTCAATCACGGGGGGGTGCGATTATGACCGTGAGTGGTTACAGTCGCGGTAATAATTTTTCAACTTGGAAGAGAGGGGGAGGGGAGGGGTATCATCAATTAGTATGATACTACCAGGGTTCAATGGAGAAAAAAAAATTAGAGGGTTTGATCATCCTCTTTTGCGTCCCATATAGCAAATTACCCCGAAAATGTAATAAAAAATTACATTATAAATATTTAGTATTTTTTATTAGAAAAAGAATAGTTAAGAGCTCAAAAAAATATCTCATGCAGATCAGGTGAAGTGTAAAAAGTTCAACAACACTGAAAATTCAACTTTTTTTATGCAAGTTAATTAACCAATATATTCAACATCATAAATAATTTAATGCAGAAAAGAGGCGGCAGATCTTTTAACGACTTTAGACAACACTGCAGGTACATTAAACTCAATACTCATAAAGTTTTAATAATTTCCAAAATTAAACAATGCTTTTCAACTGTGTTTGACATCACATTAGCAAATTAAAATATAAGTTACATAAACTTGAGACTATACACTATAATATTGATCTTTGCATTCAAATTTGATACGGCATTATTTACTGTTTCCATATTTTCCTTTATTTAAATGAAAATCGAGGGTTTGGCGATATTTTTATGTGGGAAGAGAGAGGGGAAAAAAAAAAAAAAAAAAAAAAACTGGGAAAAAAAGCCGAAACGCGAAAATTGGTGATGATATTCAATAGACATTACACTGTCATTCCTTGACCAAAAAACAGAAAAATATCAATCGTTGATGGGCGATGCTCAAGGTTGAAAAGCGAGTGTTAAAGGCACTCGTTTCTTAGCTTTTTCCGCTTTTATCAGATTTCTATGGGAATTTCGGTGGGGACGATTGCGCAACCTTAATTGTAGGTCCCATGGCTACCACTAACCCGCACACCAAATTTGACTATCGTACGTCAATTCGTTTAGGAGTTATGCTGACCACGTACAAATAGACATTTTATCTAGACCACTTTTTTGAAATCAGGATGTTTTAAAACCAGGGGAAAAAGGAAAAAAAAAATCGATTTTTTTTTACTAAATGCTATACACTTTCATTGCCCTATGTAAACATATGGGTAACTGAAAGTAAAAACGTGTTTGGCTATGATTCTCAATATTTTGAAAAGAAGTACAAAACAACATGGAACTCACTTTAAACTGTTAAGGATAAATTACATTTTTATAATTTATGAAAATAATTTCGTTTGACATTGTCAAAGGGTTTTAAGGATTTTGCATATGAAAGGGTGTAGACACAATGCTTATTTCAGTAAAATCAGTTTATTTTTATAAGAATGAAATATTTTATTACAATCTATTCAAATATTACTTTGATAATTGCACACAATATCGAATATCAGTGTGCACGATAAGTCCCTTCTTCGGATCATTCGGACAAAAATGAAATATTTAAACATTTTTCGGAAAAAACAAAGATCTAAACAAATATTGTTGATGAAATATTACATTTTGTGAAATAAGTAAAATTAAAAAAAAAAAAAAATCTTACCAATGTTAGGTCACCTTAACCTTAACTCTACATATTGTTGCACTACTAAGACTGCTCTAACTAAATTAACATATATTCGAACTTTATAATAAAAAAAGAGTGAGTGCGTTGACCTCAATGTGCGTGTGTGTACAGTTTTTTAGTAAAAAAAAAAAAATTATCGTTGAAAATAAGATAGTTTTTACTATGGCGCTCTCAAATTTTTTATTTATTTATTATGTAAACTTTCATTTCTTTTAATTGGTTAAATACGCATCAACAATATTATCTAATTCTATAAATATTTTCTGTATTAATCCAGTATAAATTTCTTTTAAAACTTTAATATAATTCTGATTTGGTTAGGGGGTTACTAATACCAATGGGTACATATGCTTTATTTCTGACATCCGCGAAAGTTTTTAAAGTGCAGGCGGGCCATAATTAAAATGGTGTTGTTTAGATCAGTCCGGAGTCTGTAGAAATTAATAAATCTTTTTGAAATTTTGTATTAGTACTGCTGGGAAAATCTGGTAATGCTGTTTAAATATTATCATAAAATTTTTGAAATGAAAACTTTAAGATATAACTATTTGGATTTTTGTTAATTACGCTTCAAGAACCACAATATATTTAAAACTTCATTGGATTGATTTCATTTTGATTTATTATTTCATTTATAAGGAATAACATGTAAAACTAACAGCCATATAAGCCCTTTTCATCTTAAAGTTTTATATTTTCCTTTAGTTGCAAAAATTCTCTAAATAGATAGATTTTAATTATATCCAACCTGTACTTTAATATAAATTTTGAGATTGCTTTAACATAACACTATATTTTCTTTTATAAATATGATTTAAGGGAACTTAAATTAGAAAAATGTACTCAAAGACCATCTTAAACCGTCAATACACAAATCCTCATATTTAAAAAAAAAAAATTAAAAAAAAAAAAAAAAAAAGCAGATTTTTGAAACAAACAGCTTTATATCATCTGAAAATTAGTTTAAATTTCTGCATTATATTCAAATAAAATTCCAAACTAAATTAGTTACAGCAGGTAAAATTGTAATAATAATAATAATAATAATAATGTTCATATAACCATAGAACCTGCTTTTTCATCACAAGTAGCATCTCAAATCGGTTACATATTGTGTCTCATATTAGACATATTATCAGTCATATTACCATCAAGTTTGAGTCACTCTTACAAAAGCACATTTGAAATTAGAATTAGAAAGAGAAAAAAACAACACACATTTAAAATTTTTTTTAACGTTAACTGATTTAAATTATTTGTAAGACATCGGTATTGTCCCAATATTTCAGTCATTCATATTTAAATAATAAATTCATACAAAACAATTTTGACTTTTATTTAACAGAACAAATGAAAACTGCCAAAAGCTGCGAATGAGCAATATTTACAAATTTGCAATCTAAGCTGACCAGTTTTACAATTATGTTAAATTACTTGATATTCTTCTAGTAGCAATAAATGTCGTTGTATGGGATATTTCCAGGCACAAGTGCTACATGATACTGCACCGGGACAAAGTTAGATTCTGATTAGTTTATTTATCAAGCAGGGAACATCTACCAGATGGTCTTTCAAGGGGAAAATGGACTTCATATACATCTTAAATAAGAGAAACCTCGGAAAACTATCAGGAAGTAGCTCACCAATCGATAACTAGTCAAAAATTTTAAAGTCTTTACTCAATTTGAAAACAGACTACAGAGCGCTAAATATTGCTCGACCCGGTGACTTTTCGTATGGTAGGGGAGTATACCTCTTTTGTGAGTGAGATTGGAGCATAGCAACATTTAAAAACGTGCTAGGCTATGATCCTCAATATTTTGAAAAGAAGTTAAAAACTATATGGAACTCACTTTAAACTGTTAAGGATAAATTACATTTTTATAATTTAAAAAGTAATTTTGTTTGACTTTATCAAAGGCCTTTAATGATTTTGCATATGAAAGGGTGCAGATACAATGGGTTAATCCAATAAAATCAGTTCATTTTTATATGAATTAAATATTTTATTACAATCTATTCATATACTGATGGTATTGAATTGAGAGTTACGTTGATAATTACATAAAATATCAAATATGAGTGTGTAGGATAAATCGCTACTTCTGATGATTCGGTCAAAAATGAAATATTCAAACATATTTTGAAAAAGAAAATGTCTAAACTAAAACAAATTGTTAATGTTATATTACATTTTGTAAAATAAATAGTAATATTAAAAAAATCTTATCATGGTTATTTATTACTGTTAATTATCTTGCACTGCCATACCAATTGAAGAAACAAACAATCTAGACATAGCATGCACCCTCCAACTCAAGCAAGAAGGACCATTCCATTTACTTCTTCCCCAGAGTAGAGGCATGTTAGTAATTTTGCAACTCACATGTGATATGGGATATGGGGCAATGTCACGTGCAAGGGAGGGGATAGTATGACCCCTCAAATTTTATTACTTTGTTCGTGTCCTTCAAATTCAAGGTCACACAAAGAAGGGGTCATTTTGTTCCCTTCCCTGGGCTGTTTTAAGATCTTTAGGAAAGAATGAAGAGAAACTTCTTGGTCTTAATTTAGCCATAGCATCTTGATCGGAACTGTAAGTTCTTGCAAGATTTTGTAGAATTGCAATAATGCTATAGTGCCGATTTGATCAAAGCTTTTTCTTAATTATTAATTAGGCATTTTATTTTCCAATTACAATTAAAGGATTTTTTTTTAAAGCTATTTTAGTGCATGATTTTTTGTACATCGAATGAAGTTTAGGGGGTGCAATGGCACCCCGATATTAAACCTTTATAATTAATTGGCCTCTGATCAAGGAGAAAATCATGCTGAAATTGAGATATTTTTAAATGGTCCTTCAAAATTCATTTTTTAATTTGAGAATCACACAAGGGGTGAAGATTCTTTGAGCTGTACATTGCAGGTCAACACAATCCCGATCTACTTGTCCCTTCTCAAGCCCATTCCTTCTACGGGTAACGAAATAAGGAGTTCGGTTAAGTGGCTTAAAAATCTGTATTAATGAGGCATGAAGAATGTCATAAAAAGCTTAATTTTGTTTGCTGATTTCCATCGATATTGATATTAAATAAAAAATAGATGTTACAAAATTAATAAAATGTAAGGTTTTTTTTTTTTTTTTTTTTTTTTTTTACTTTGAACTCGGTGAAACTGCCATTTAAAAATAATTTAGACGAGATACTTCATGGGGGGGTGCGGTCGCACCCCCCGCACCCCCACTAAATCCGCGCCTGAAACCATGTAACATTTCAGGGATGAGATTGGCCAAAAAGCAAAAAGATTGAACCAAAACTTATACAGGAAAGAAAAAAGAAGTTTTAAGAAAAAGGATGAGATTGGTCAGAAAGAAAAAGGGAAGTAATCCGAAAATTCTTCAAAAAAGGAAGAAACAATATCCAAGAAAGCTGGTGGATGGGACAATATCTAAAAATTTGATTAAAAAAGTATGTGAAAAGGATATTTTACAAATTTTAAAGATACAAAGCCATTTGCAACCAATCACAGCCGAAGTGTATCCAGGTCGCCAAGCGCTTGTGAAGTAATCTGAGAGGAAAGGGAAGAGGGAAAATGTTTTTCCTACACATGAAAAAAAGTATACTTTTCGCGGGAAAAACTAATCTAGATAGAAAAAAAATCGCTGATCCTCGAGACAAGCAAAAAAAGAGGGAAATTTTACATAATAAGCAAAAAAATGGAAAAATCTCACCCCTGAACATTTGCTCGACAATGCATTTTCTCTTAGACACCACAAACATCTACACTTTTTTAAAAATTCCTAGTTTACAGTTAAATTTTTTTTGGAATGATACCTAGAAAGTGTTTATTATGTTGTTTAATTAAGTGTAAGATTTAATGTTAAATCCCAATAGTACTACCTTATATAAGATATAAAAAAGAAATATCTATGTTAGAGAAAAGTTTAAAATTTACAGACGCAGGAAAAGTTTCAAACTTATAGATAAGAAAAAATAAACTAAAGAAAAATAGAAATTTTTTGTTACAGTTAAAACTTTTTTTTTTATTATTTATTTTAAAAGCTTTTTAAAAATTTCACAGACAAATGAAAAGTGCATGGACAAAAAGCATGATTTAAGCTTAAGCTTTCCGTGGGTCGAATACCCCAAAATATGTATCTTAAATTATTATTTTTGATTCATCAATTTAATAATATCAATATAAAACATTTCTAAAACTGGAAAAAAATATAAATTTTTTTTTTATCTTAATAAAATTGCAAGTGATATTTGATTTTTTTTTTTTTGCAAATGTGATTAAAAAGATGATAATTTTCATTATTAATAAATCTAAGTCTAAAAAATAATTTAATCGTTTGTTTCAACGTGTCAATGCGACTTGAAATAGCTTTTAATAAAAGTATTTAAACTGTACTTCCAGATTACACCGCTTTAGTCAATATCAATTGTGAGACGATGGAGGTCGAAATCATTCTGTTTATTTTATGATGGAGTCGATATCTTTCGAAGTATTTGTTGCAGTTAATTTTAGTAAATTGTCCAAATGAGATTCAGTTAAGTTATTCCTGTATTTATTCTTGATGAAAACCACCTTGCTGAAAGTTTCATCATATAGTTTCTTTGAACAGGTAGTGAGAAAACTCTGTCCTACATAGTTAACTCATTATTTTGGATAAATTACAATTATGTAAGAAAAAAAGATCCATACGATGAAGTTTGCTTTTTTTTATCTTGTTTTGCCAATGGGCCACAGAGAAATCTGCGGGGGCCGCGTAGTGGCTAACGCTGACATAGGGGTAATTCACTGGATGACACAGGGGCATTTTAGCTCATCTTCCATCTAATCATAAATGGATTAGAATATGAAAATTATTAATCTAGTTATATTTTTGTTTTATATATTAATTTGTGGCAAATTTATGTCGAAAAGTAATTAATCTAACTGGGTCAAATACACATTTATAAGCCACAGACGCATGGGACACGTCCAAGTCCAGTGCGTCGGAAGATGCATATTTGACTAGTAAAAATAATTATTTTTCCATCTATCTTTACAACAATCTTATATAAAGCAAAAACATAACTACTAGATTCATCATAATTTTAAAGTAAAAATCTGTTTACGAATAGAAAAAAAAAGCCAAAATGCCTTGTGCTTACAGAAGAGAATTGCCAACATAAATTTTAGTTGAATTTAATGCATTTTAAAGTGATTAAATCACTAATTAGAAATATTATAATGTGAGCTAAAGTGTATTTAGCTCACATTATAATATTTATCAACAAGCATCACAAAATAACCTGAGGGTGAAAAGCCATATACACTACTATGGTGCTTTATTCAAACCTTTTCCCGAAACTTGTTAAGCTTCTCCTTCTGCGCCGCTTGTTGCTTTTCAATTATTTTCTTCTGCTCTGTAAAACAAGACAAATAATATATTTCCAAGCAATTTACAAGGTGGATATGAACATGACATTTAAATTAACTCAACCAAACCTTATTTTTTTAGATTGCTGACAAAATGAGTCTAGGTATGTAAATATTATTTACCACAGAATTTTTATTCAAATGGACAAATGCTCACACACCACACAGCTGAGGCATTCCACATGAAGGCCCCCAACGCTGGTCTGACCCTCAGAGGAGGCCAGACACTTCGAACTTTTTGTTGCCAACAAAAAGTTCACCAATGGTTGATGGGATAATACGCCAGTACCCAGGTCATCCTCTACATCAAAATAAATCCTTTCAACTGCACACAAATGATTGCTTGTTGACCGACCTTTCCGTACCTGATAATGCATGCTAAACCTTAATCAAGGCTTAACAGCCTATCTTGTAATCAACTTAATGCTTTAATTAAAAAAACAGTGCAAAGGCAAAACTGCCTCGTTATGGACCAACATACATCCCCCTAGACACACCCAGCCAAAACATGCATGAGAATCAAAAGGGGATAGGTAAGTTACATGCTTTCCAGAATTGAGTTAACATTTGAAATGGGTTCCTACCTAGAGTATCTATCAGTGGCGGCTCATGAACTACAGCTGGGCTGCATTTAAATTTATTAGTTCAAAACTAAAATTATATATTTTACAATTATCTAAAATGAAGATTCAATTTCTACGGTAAGTGTAAAAAAGTCTGATAAATAGCAGCCTCATTGCCTCGATACTCAATTCAAGAGAAAAAACCCGCTTCCAATCAACCTATACTGGTGGGCGATCTTCCTCCGAATAGCAGCCGAGTGTCTCTGAAACAGAGTTTCGGCTGCGATGTTGCCACCTGTTGGCATGGTAACCGGTAGAACCCAACAGATCCTTTCCCTCCACTAGATATATAGGGTATTTGCCAGTGAGCACTTTTCGACCTTCGTCATACCTTGAGAATTCAATGAAGTGATTGGCTGAAAATTAGTATGGGTAGGTCAAAGCGAGAGCGAAAGGAATGTCATTTTGAAACAATGAAGCCCTATTATGATAGTGTGTGTTTTATTGAAAACACAATTTAGAAGACAAAAAGAAGATGATAAACGCGAACTAATTAAAGAAGATAGCCCAATACCAAAGTTGTCCCTCCATCAAAGAAGAAATCAGCATGATTGTAAGTTTCAAATTTCTTGGTATGAATTTTTCCTGTGGCTGTGTGGAAGCTTTTATTTACAAAAATGTTTATGTTGGTATTGGCCAAGTTTGATTGTGGGGGGAATATGTGGATTAAACAAAAAGGTAGCTCTCCGATTAGTAGACGCTTCATGCAATCACTCATTAAAGTAGTATTGTTTTTAAGTAAACAATAACTTGCATTTAGAGGCCAAAACGAGAGATGTTTTTTTTAATCAAAACTATACAGAATGATTTGATTAATTGTTCTTATTTTATAATGTTATGATATAAATGTTAGTATTTTATACAAATTGAAACGAAACTTCGATTTGAGTATTAAAGAATTTGCATTCATTTTTTTGTGATGTACACACTTGAAATATTGCAAAAATAGGTCAAATGTGTTTATAGTTTTTCTGCTTTAAAATAATCTCTAGATTGAATTTTTGCTAGGTAATGGTATCATCTGAATGCTAGAGATTTATTCTATTAGTTTGAAGTACTATTTTGTTCAGAAAATAAATTTGAATATTTAAACTAGTTATCTAAAAAAATGTGTTTTTCGCACGTGAAACTTCATTTAAACAGTGATAACTGAAGTTTGATATTATCTTTTTGAAAAATGATTTGAGAATTAAAATCTGCATTAACTATTAAGTGTTTTGAACCTCAGTCAAATTGATTGGGAAAGGAAATGAATTTTGCTAGATTTTTCAATCCATAAGTGTTTAGAAAAATTGTGATTTTTTCTACTTTCAATGTTAGAAATATTCTATTAAAAAAATATACATTCTAGAAACTAACAGATGGTGGTTCATAACATTAAGAATGATATTATAACAATTTCCAACCATAATTTCTTTTCTTGGCCTCATAAAACTTGAGTAATTGCTCAAAAATATGCTACTTATAGCGAGTTAAATGTGAATTAATTTTTGAATGAAAAAGAAAAAATTTTCATGTAAACATCATTACTATTTACGTATTTTTAAGTGCCCAAAATCCGTTATTTAAAATGATAATTTGAAGGAAAAAAAAGTTCTAGTGATGATTGTGGAAAGTGGTTGTGTGGTTGGGGGGGGAGTCACATTTTCCCAGTTGCATTAACATTTACCATGGGCCTCCACTGGTGCCTATATGGGGAGAGTGACAACAAGACAACATGCTTTTAGTTGACCGTTTGCATTTTGCGATTTCGTTATATAGGAAATGCATGGAGCAACTGTGTAGCTGTTTTTAAATTCCAATTATCTTGAATATAAATACAGGTAAATAAATTTTTTGGAACATATTTCAGTTTAGAAATGTCTAATGTACAAATTTATTGTGATATTTTTGCATACATGTAGATATTCTTTTAACTGCATGCACTTATCTCAAACATTGGCACTTATCTCAAACATTGTCTGTTTCATAAAATTTGGCACATATATTGGCGAAGTAAAAGGCGCCATAAATCATGCCGATTTATCATTCCAACAAATGCATTCCATTAGTTTCCAATTCGATATCCTAACTACTATTTTTATGTCGTGGTGTTTAAGCATGTATAATTCAGTTATTTTACATCAGGGTTTTTAACCATGTATAATCTAGTTGCTTTATAACATATTTTAAAGACATAAACCCTGATAAATTAACTTTGGAACTCCTGTTTTGTTCTTTTGTATATCACAATGGATTTGACTGATTTTAATACTAAACATACTTTGTATAGTTTTTAAATTAACATATATTCGAAAATATGGTTTTATGGTTAAAATTTTGGATCAGCTAACTCTTCTATCAACGAAATATATCAATGATTTTGCATGAGTATTAAAAAAATTGCTATGGCTTAGGTTTAATTCCAAAATATTTTTACAATAATTTTAAAAAAGTGCTATTTTTAAACAAATTTTCAAGGGGGAGATTGCATTTGCCAGAGGTGAGGGCATCATCAGAGTCTTTTCAGAAGCTTGTTTTAGTCGTTTTCAGTTTTAATCCTTTTTGAATTGCCCCGTATTTCCCAACCGTACAGCAACCAGCCGGACACTCATAATTTTTTCGCCTTTGAAGTGCGCATTATGAATGTTTTCAGGAACTCTTTGTGATGAACACTGACATTGGATTCAAGAAAGAGTGTAGTTCAATTTTTGTATTTTTTGCAAAGTGTGCCGACATTTTTTAATTGTAATAGATCACTCTAGATAACAGGTTTTTTTATAAGATAACTTTATTGGTGTTATTGTTAGTAGGTTACTGAGAATTTTTCGTTCTGAAGTTTACCGTGATATAGGCGGGCCATTGTTAGGAGACGCACAGAGGTTTTTAAGTAAATTATAAACTTACGGTTTTGTGCGGTTTCCCGATTATATCTCCCGTTAAATTTTTCCTGGTGTTTTTCTGAAGTTTTACGACTTATCAACAAATCAGATCACTTCACTTTGCAAGATTGTGACTTGATTTAAAGTTGATCCGAGTTGTTAGTTAAGGTATTGAAACTGATATATGGTAGAGTGATCTAATAATGTTTTATGCTAATTTTGTTACATCAGTCATGTGACAGTTTTCCATGCATATATATACTGAATTGATCGAGTACCGATTGCTTTTTTGCTCTTAGCCTGAAGTATGAACTCACCACGAGTGACCGTTCTTCAGTCGCGCACTTAGTAGCTTGATTCTTTTTCGTGTGTGTGTCGCACAGTTGTGATAAGGATGATTTTTTAATTTCAAGCATTTTCTTTTATGTAAATAATTTTTTAACAGTTTTCCTAAATCACCGTCTCCAAGTCCTTATTCTCAATAGTTGTTTCACTGCGAGTTTAATCATTTGTAATTCCAATAACAAACCGTTGCAGGGTTGCTATAGTAACCTTATTACAAACCGTAAACATTTAAATGTGTCAACATTTAGGCTTGGCGCCAAATGATACCCGTAGCACAGAAGAGTATGCAGAGTTTGTTAGCTTGGATGAGTTAGCCTTCTAATTTGGAGGTTTTTATATGGTACCCGACTAACGGAAATGTACCATTTTAACTGGAGCAGTTAAAATTTCAAGCCGGAGAAAGCCAACCAAGAAGTATTTTAAAGGGCTATCAATCAATAGGGCCTAAAATAAGACAAAACACTTTGGAAAACAGGGAGAAATGGGTAGACTTCCATTAGACGGATATCAGTTAGCACAGTTGTTTAAATTATACACAAATGTACAGCCAAACCTAAATGTTTACGGTTTGCTTATTATAAATTACTTGAAAGTTGTTATTTTGGATAGGTTACAGCTGCAATTTGGCAGCTTTTATCTGGTACTCATCTAATGAAGAGCACTGTGAAACCAGCTAACTGCCAAATTGACAACGAAAATATTAAACATCAGTTAGTTGCTCTTAAATGTATGAAAACTAAGTTCTCTTAAAGATTTCAAATATTTTCCGAGAAGTTTACTAACCCTAAAAATATACCTAACTGGAATAAAATAAGCACTTGATTTTATTCTACAACAAGTATATTATTATATCACTGTATTTTAATATAATTTTTTTAAAAAATATTCTAGTAATACAAATTAATAAAGCTCGCAGTGCGCATAATTCTCTCTTAGAATCCCACATAAAAATTGAGTTATTAAATCGCAAACAGAAACTCAAAACAACTGATCATAAGTGCGAAGTAGATGGAAATCACTTGAAATAATAGTACTAACTTTGTAACAATTTATTTCTTTCTCCTGAAAATGATGGAGGTTTCTCCATCGAACTTAAAATTGAACCAAGTAAGTCACTCATGACTGAATTGATAAATTGGCAATGATCTATTTTTTAGAAAAGCTTATTAAAGAATTTCAAACTTCATATTAAAAAATAAAAAGTTTGTTTACCGATTTATTGTTTGCTGTAACGGTAACAGTTAGTATCTCTTAGATCACATTACAAGCAAGTTTATTACTTATAATACGTCATTTCTAGTTACAATGGGAAACCAATTGGAGAAAAAAGCTCAACATGTTTCTTTAGATCACAGGCGCAGATTTTTACTTTTCAATTATCCTATATATAATGTAGGCTCAAAAATATCTCCACTATGAAAGTTCCGTAAAAAAAAAAAAATGTGAAAAAGGCCTGTAGCCCTTTCGTAACCCAAGTCTGCCAAAAGGATCCTCAAGGAAGAGTTTGGTTACTCGGCTTTTATAGATTCTACGATTCCACTTTCAAAGAGATGGAAATGATGGATAACCAGCAGCGATTGCTTGCAACAAAATGTCTGAAGTATCATTTCATGGTGGTCTGAAAATGTCTGTGGATACTCGCCACTTTCCTCAACCACTCACGCGATTCCATTGAATACAAAATTTAGTTTCTAAAAGTTGTGAATTTTTAAAATTCACTACTATTATAAACTACTAAAACAATGAGGAACAACATTTAGTTTCTAAAAGTTGTGAATTTTTAAAATTTATTGCTATTATAAACTACTAAAACAATGAGGAAATGCACGACTGATATACAAGACATGAGTACCAAATGATTGAGGTGTCATAAAACCATATGGAATAAGTATTTGCAGTTTGTTCATTTATGAGAATTTTGGAAATATAGGATATTATTTTATTTTATCGAACCAATTTATTTAAGGATGTATAAATAATTAATTACTTTTATTAAAACGTTATTTCATACATCAGAATATAGTTTTTTTTTTTTTTTTTTTTTTTTTTTTTTAATTTAATACTTGAATGCGATATATAATGCGACTTTCACGAACCCCAAATAATTTTTTTTTATATCGTGTTGGTAAATTCTTATTATTAATTCTTATTTCTTTTATAATTTCTAACTTATTTTATATTTCTAAATACTTATATCCAAGAAATTAATAAGTCCTTAAAATTCTGATGTCTATTCCTTACATACGCCGCAATGTTTTTACTAAACATATATATATATATATATTTTTTAATATTTTGTAATTTTTTTATCATTGTCCATTTAACATTTTTAAAAACTTATTTATGGCTTGCATTCATCATCTCTTACTGTTGGCATGTAGAGGGAGTTAATATTCCTAGGGAAAGATAACTGAATAAATCATCATTTTTAATAAAGGAACAACTGGATGCTATTCTCAAAAGTTGCGTTCCAAAACCACAACTCTTTTCCCGACGAAATTTTTTAATTTACCTTCAGTGATAAACTGCGTTAAACACAGAGTACAATATAAAATGTATAAAGCTTACTAGGTTCAAATTGTTTATCTCGTTGGGGAAATTAAGAATTTCTTTGGAAATAAGTTGCGTTTTCAATTTAGGAGCACAACATTAAATTTGGGTCGAATTTTCTCCTTAAAATGTACACAGTAATACTATGTAAAACGTATAGAGCATACAGAATTGATACAAGTTACATCATCGGGGAAAAAGAATTTCACCATGATTTGAGTTGAGGTTATAGCATCTCGTTTAGATTTTACGAGTTATAAATTGACTTCTAAGTTACCATTTTCCCTGCACTTCCGGTTATAACTTGTCGTTAAATTTGATTAAATCAATTTACTCAGATGATACTTTTTATTTGAAATATCACACGTGTTTGGCACTCTTTAATAATTTTGTCTTGGAACATTGACTTTGCACAGACGAATGGATCGACAGATTCTTAATATACGCTTCTCGTAACTTTTATAGTACAGATCAGAAGCTAAATATGATTAGTTCAGTTTTCCGACGAAATTTTGGCCGATCAAACTGTATAGTGGTTAGCGTGATAGCCTCTAGACCGCGAGGTTGTGAGTTCGAGTCCCGGGTTAGGCATGGGTGTTTGTAAACGTATGTTGGCTTGTCTAATGACGAATGTTTCTGCGCATTATAGCCCTCGTGTTGCTGACGGCGCCAGATAATCTGAAAACAACCAAACGACGAAATTTTGTATTTCCTCGAAGGAAGGGATGACAGTTAAAAGAGACAGGGGCGTAGCCAGGATTTTTTTTCGGGAGGGGCTGAGAAATTATAAATGTCAACTTCGGAAACAATAATTATCATTCAATAATTTACAAATCAAAATTAATCAAACTAAAAAACAAATAAACACTTTTTGGGATTGTAATACTTTTACCACATATAGCGTTCACTGGAAAGAAAATTTATTCGTTAAATGTAGTAATAATCAAATGACCCTTTCTTTTCACAATCGTGACATTAAGTATTAACCCTTTGCACTCCAGTGGCGCCTCTCAGGCGCCACACGATTGGATGCCAAACCACGAGAGGACCATTAGGTGTGATGCGGAAATTCGATGCAAGGCCAGTGACTGTGTTTAGTTTCTATGAAGCAAATCCATAAACACCAGCCGAACCTAAAATGTCTCGAGTTGCTGATTCCTCCGCGCGAAAAAGGCCTGGAGTGCAAAGGGTTAATATGCATGAATAATACTTGATTAAGAATGCTTTAATGAAACACAATAAAAATGCTTTTTAAAATAAGGAAATGAGAAGAAATATCACATTTAAAATAAATTTTAATAATGGGACAATTGTATTTAATTAAGAGGCATTACAAAGTTAAATTGAATTTTCTAACAGTTCCACTGCTGGCAAATTTGTTGAGGACCATCTCGTCTGAAACTGAGCATTGCCTATGGATATTCAGCAAAGCCAGTCCAGTTAAGCGATTTTCGCTTGTCGTACTTCTAAGATAAGTTTTCAATCTCCGAAGAGTAGAAAAACTTCTCTCAGCTGTGGCTGCTGACACTGGCAGAATGGATAGGATTTTGAGCAAAACGTATACGCTGGGGAAGATGTTTTGGTCGCATTCATACAGCGACCAAATCGCTGAGTTTGGTAACATTTCGACCGACATCCACTTTCTTTTCCACAGCTCCCATTCGCCTTCAATCACATCTTTGTAAGTAGGAAGATCATCTTCATAAAAGGAGATGCATGGTTCAATATCTTGAAAACTCTTCCCAACAGCGTGTTGCGGAATAAGGTTTTGCAAGGAAGAAATTGTTTCTTTATGAGGCAAAAAGAGCTCATTTAATGAAGATATCATATCATCTAAGTAGGGTGTAAAAATTGTTATTCTATAGTATTCTTCAGTTGTTTTGTAGGCTATATTTGGGCGATTCTTTTGGATTTTACACACTCTTTGTGTTTTGACTTCTATATTATGTTTTTCAGCTAAGGTTTCAGCTTCATTATATATAGAATTAAACTTATCCACATGGTTGTTTCTCATTTATTGCAACATCGTCGTTATGTTGCTGACTTCACCCAAAGCACTGGCCAAGTCAATGTTAGTACTTTGCAGATACTCGGGTAGGTTGTATGTGCAACCGAGCAGTTTACTGGCGATGCACAAACATACTAGAAAAGAAAACTGGCATGTGCTTTGCAACAAAATGTTTGGCTTTTTGGACGAATCGTCTGTTGAGAGGCCCTCGATTTCCTCTAACGAAGCGATGATTGGCTCTAAAAACTCCTTGAACATTAAACTGGCTTCATGACGTAAAATCCAACGAATTTCACATAACGTCTTAAGTTTCGTCTGTTTTGTGTTGGGTTTCAAGTCTTTAATATTCTTTTTCAGAATATCTGTTCGTTTTGTAGATTTATGAAAGAAACTGCAAATTTCTGAAATTACGCCAAACGCGTTTCGGATGCCCTGAACTTTCGTTGCGTCAGATATGCAGAGATTGAGAGAGTGAGATACTCAATGGGTATATACAGCTTTCGGGTATTTTTCTCTCACCATAGCTTGAACACCACGAAATTGCCCATGCATGTTTGACGCCCCGTCGTATCCTTGGCCACGTAGCTTGTTTTAAATCAAAGCCAAGTTTTAGCAAGTCTTCTACAATTGTAGCTGTAAGACCTGCACCAGTTAAATCAGTGACAGGAATAAACGCAAGGAAATCTTCTCTAGTTTGTACAGTTGCTTCATCAATATACCTTATGCATAAAGACAGTTGTTCTATTTGAGAAATATCTGTTGTTTCGTCGGCAATGATGGAAAAAAACTCTGAATTTGATACTTTTTTAACTATTTCGGATTGTATGAGCTCTCCAAAAATACTTATGATTTCGTTTTGAATTGATGGGCTTATATACAATTTCAAAAAATTAGAAAATAACGAAAACTTGTGTTATTTTCAAATTTTAATTATCCAAGCATAAATAGATCTATTTCTGACTTTCGAGGTTTGAAAATTTCGAAGGGGGGGGGGCTGCAGCCCCATCAGCCACCCCCTGGCTACGCGCCTGAAAAGAGAGTATACTATGTATGGTTAATAAATCAAGTATTGAAACAGTTTATCCTGTCAGGGAAATTAAAATTTCGTCGCGATACAAGTTGGGTTTTCAATTTGAAAGTAATTTTTGTGAAATTTTATCGAATTGTTTCCTGACACGCAATGATGATTTGTTTAGTTTTCCGACTTAGTTCTCAATTTTGCAGATGGAATAAACTGTTTAAACAGAGTAACTACATAGAAGATCAACAAACCATATGGTTGAAACAATTCATCCTGTCTGGGAAATTAAAATTTCATCGGAATACATGTGTTTTCAATTTGAAAGAAATTTTTGTAAAAATTTTTATCGAATTGTTTCCTGACACACTATGATGTATTGTTTCTGGTCAAAAAATAATTTCAATTTTTTTTTTTTTTTTTTAATTTCTCTGCTTTTTGGAACACCCCGACTTCAAAAAAGTGTTCTAGAAAAAAGGTATGTCTGTGTGTACGTGGTCATCAGTATAATTCCCAACCAAGTTGGTCTACTATGGCGTGCGGAGAGGATGGTGTTACATCAATTTGGTGTGCCGGTTAGTGGGGGCCATGGAACCCACCATTAAGGTTTTTGTCAAAATCGCACATGCAATAAGGTTGAAATCATGAAAAAAATCATGTTTTTTAGCAATTACTAAAAAACGGCTCCAAAGGTTTTGATTAAAATCCTTGCGTTTAAGAATCTATTAATGTGTTTTGAACCGTCCCAACCGCCAAAATTTCCGTAAAATTCGATAAAAGCGTAAAAAATTGATAAGTGCCTGTTTTCAACACAGAGCTCTCTGCCCTTGAGCATCACCCATTAAAGATGATTTTTTTTTTTTAATTTTTTTTTTTTTTTTTAAATGCTTAATGTAATGCAGCGTTCGCCATTAACTTTTATGACTTATTTTGGAGTTTTTCGTCGGCCAAATAAACAAAAATATGTATATTTAATTACTATCGATTTAATAATATATAAAATTTCTAAAAACTGGAGCAAATGTTAAATTTTTTTATTTTAATAAAATTAGAATTCATATTGTCTTTTTTTTTTCTTTCCTCAAACAATTAAAAAAAAATATTATTTTTTATTATTAGTAAAAAAAAAAGACAGTTTATAAAAGAAGTGAATATCTGTTATAACGTGGCAATGCGACTTGATCTAACTTTTAATAAAAGTAATTAAACTGTACTACCAGACTACGTTGTTTCAGTCGATACCAATTGCGAGGCGATGACAGTCGAAATCGTTCAGTTTTATTTTATGATAGAATCGATGACTTACGGTGTATTTGTTGCAGTTATTTTGAATAAATTGTCTAAATGAGAGAGAGATTCATTTAAGTTATACCTGTATTTTTTCTTAATGAGAACCACTTAGATGAAAGCTTCTTCATTTAGTTTCTTCGAACATGCAGAGGAGAACTCTGTTCTACTTAGTTAACACATATCATTTCGTATATATTACAATTGTGTTAAAAAAAAATTCCATATCATGAAATTTGATTTTTTTTCCCCGTATGTGTCTTCTGTGGTGACGGCGGGCCGCAGAAAAATCCAATGCGGGCCAAATCCGTTCCGCGGGCCGCTTAGTGGCTGACGCTGATGTAACGTCTATCGAAAAACATGGCCAATTTGGTTGTTTAGGCGATTTTTTCTTCTTGCTTATGTAAAAATCATTCCCAAAAATATCGCCATTCTGGCCATTTTTATTCAAATGATTCAAAGTATGAAAACTGTAAATAACACCATATCAAATTTGAATGAAATGACCAATATTATAGTGTAATTGAAAGCTGTGCGATGTTCCACACCCCTGGTTTAATTATGAAAAAGTTTCAAGATTTTTTTTTTTTTCATGATTTATACTTTTGTAACGTTATTAAAACAAAATATGTTTTATAGATATAGTCAATGCTCCAATAACGACATTGCTGGTGCAATCAACAAAGTAAGTCAGAGTTTAGTGTCCTGCATATTATCCTAATGAATTATATATTCTGGTATTTTTCGAAACTAAAGAAACCATGTTCTTTATATCCAATCACTAAGACATTCAAACATACAACATATAAGTCTCAAGTAAAGTAAAAAACACAGATATAATTTTATACATATATTCTTTATTTCAATTCTACTTCTATACATTCGTTGTACTTATAACTTGTTCACAAAAATCATTGTATTATAAACTCATTACAGAATAATAAAATACATCCAAATTTTCCAAAAAATTTTTCAGTTGACATTCAATGTCGATAGTTTCTCTCAATAAATCTACTTGACAAATTCCAACATTCAGTTTAATTAAATTTTTAATAAAATTAAATGTTATGTTTCAAAATAGGAAGAGGATAAATGATTAACATGTGGTCTTAAAAATATTAGTTCAAACAAAGAATGGTAAACTTATTTCTCTGAGGGACAGTTTATAATTTTTTAAAAGCAATAACAAACGTATGTATTCTTATCAAACATTATTTTTCAACCCAAAATAGATACAAAACACAGTTATGCTACCGATAGTCTTAACGTTTTTATTGGAGGTATATGTTAGAATTATTTCTCTCACTTTCGCCTTGGTGAAATGTCCCGAATGTAATTCATGGCAAAATTATTTTCTAGTTTATTAGGAAAAGAGTTTTAAGATACCAGTATGCGTTGGAATAATTTTTATTCAATTTCGGAAACAGACTAGGATGACATTTAATTGATCAAAATTTAATTATCGAATAAGGGTCTTATCACACCAGCCAAAACATAATATAAAATTTATTTAAAATATTGGTTTTTGCGACACACGGATTTGCTAATAAGATACAATTAGACTTATAAATATATATTATTAAAATAGTTATTACGTCACAGAATTTTTTTTAAAGGAACAGTAAGGTTTAAAATTGAGTTAAAAATCAATTATTCCACGGATGTACTTAATCAAAGAATTTCCTTGTCCTATATTATAAATTTTTAATTAAATTAAAACTTTTAAGGTATATACGGACTCCTGCGAAGGTATTTTTTTTTTTTTTTTTTTAATAATTACCACGTTAAAATATGAATATAATTTTATATTTATACAAATTCAAAACGTTAGAAAAATTGAGAATTTTTTTTGAAAAATAATTTTAAACCAATAATTAGTGGTATTTTGTACGCGAAAAACGGTAAAATTAGATTATTTCCACTAATGCAGTAATAATTTGTTTTTAAAAAACGTATTTGGATTTTGTCAAGTGCGTAATGTTAAATGCTTGACCCAAGCTGAAGTTACCTCTAGTGAAGAAAAGACAAAAAAAAAAAAAAAAAAAAAAAAAAAAAATGTTTATAAATCGAGTTTCATGTTTGCAGCTGTGATTTTTGAACTCTGGGTACCTTCTCAAAATGTGAAACTATTTTCAATACCTTAATGCGCTTATTATCATTTCAAAACTATTGAGCATTTTAAAGTTTTTTTTTTTTTTTTTTAAAGAAGTCCTCCCCCCCCCCCCCCCTTAAATTTCGATAGTGACAATGTGTACTGGTACCTTAAATTGATATAGTTAATAATTATTTTTGCATGTCAACATGATAAAACTGCACATCATCCAAAGCCCAGGCATTATATGCAAAAAACATTGTAATAGAAAATGATTGGAAGACAAGATGCGTTTGATATGGCACAGAGGCATTAACATAGAATTGCAACACCAGCAAAGAGATAAATGCTCCAATCATGAAAAAAGCCTAATATTCAAGAAACAAGTCTTTTGATTTTATTTGGAATGTTACTACGTAACGAAATAACAGTAATAATTGAATGTAATACTTTGTAAAAGTGCAAGTTGTTTTATATTCGATATTTAAATTAAATTTACAGCTTTGTGAAGAAACAAATGTTTTGATTTTAATGTGATATAAATAAATAATCAAATAGCAGTGTAAAGCGAATATAATAACGTGATATTTTTGTGTGTGAAAGTGTAAGGCGATTTTATATTTGATGCAAACATTGAATTTATTAGTTTCGTACATTTTCATTCTTTTGATATTTCTTTCGTATAAGTCATGCCCTCAAAATAGAAAAATATTTGCTGTGGCATTGATTTCTCAAAATATGTTCGATATAAATGGATGTTAAATAAAAATATATTTTATGATTTTCAAAAGTTTCCAAAAAGTTTTTGGCATAGTTTAGATCAGACGTTTCCAAACTTTTTATGGTCAGGACTCAACTGTTTAGAAAGTGGATCAATTTCTATTTATTTTTGGAACTGAGCCCCTCCCCACTCCACCCCAACCCTTCCCATTTCATTAAATAAATACTTTTAATTGTTTTCAACTCTATTTTAATTTAACCATAAAAGAAACTTAATCCAAATTGTAATTAAAAAAATTACTAAATGTATCTAAATTACTCAAAATTACTTAAAATATCACGAATTCTTAAAAGAAATTTATTCTCACTATGTTGCTTGAGGGGGTATATAAACCAAAGGCAATTTTAAATTAGCTATTTAGTATAAAATTTGCCAAAACTGTCAAAAAATTAACAAATTAGTATTGAAACTCCTATGTTTTATAAAATGATCCTCCAGGGCGATGCTTATTAATATTTTTTAAATTTTTTTCTCCATTTTGGTCTTTCCTATTTTCATATGAAAATTTCGCACATTTAAAATCTATTCCTGACCCACCAAAAATTGGTTCACGACCCCCAAATAGGGAAACGGTTATTTTTATAAATATAGTTTCGCAAATGAAAAATTCAAGGAGGGATAAATTAACTCATAAGATAAATAATGCATTGCTAAAATAATATTAATATAGCCAAGTATAAAAGAAATAATTTTCTGTGTATTTATAAATATATATTTGATTTTGCAATACGTAGAAGCTTATTGGTAACATACTCATATAAAGCCATAATTATAAAATAGTCACAATTCTATATTCAAATGTATGTTTAGGTAATGGAAGACGAATTACAAGCTGCATAGATTTAACATCAATATTAAATAGTAATTTCAAATATTCTTCAAAGGTTCATCGACATTTACCTAGATTTACGACAAATAACTACGTTCCAACATCATCGACCAAGAAGTTTAAAACTTTATAAGAATTTCTAACTTCTAGATTGACACATTTCATTAATTTTTTGAAATGGAGTAAAGTTTTTCTATAATTTTTTTTTTTCAAAGTATGGAAAATACAGAATGAAAACAGTTTAAATATTTGAATTTTAAGAACAGCTGCCATTAGATTTCATCATTCTTTTTTCACACCACGTAAATTCAACAAGCTTTCATCGACAGAAATAATTTTTCATTTATAGCGTGTCCCAAACAGGACTGATACATTTAATAATTACAAATATATAGTATATTATTTACGTATTTATTCTACGTGGAAAATTAGAGAATTTTCACCAATCGATTTTCAAAATTAATTTCCCAGTTCGTAAACAGATGGCGCTGTTTATTAAAAGACCAAAGTCATGTTGCCAAACTTGCAAAACTATGTTTTCAAAAAATAATCATCATTTTCAGCAACGTGGAGCAATTGAAACGTCGTTTTGTTATTTTTGCAACGTGCTCAGACCTTGGTTTTTATTAATAGCGCCATCTGTTGCTGACTTTTGTAACTAATTTTGAAAATTGAAGTATAAAATTCCGTAGTTGCTGAATTAGAATACAGCAAATGGTACACATCTAATACGTTCCATTTTTAATTATTATTATTATTATTCGTTTTTTAAATCCATCAGTCCTTATTGTGACGCCCTGTATAATGACATTGATTGTATTGAAATTATGCAACTATGCGTAAAATATCAAGCAATAGAAAATTAACAAGAATATAACAAATTAATACGTTTACTATTCAAGAATATATGGCATTTTAAAAAACAAACCAAAAATATCTATAAAATTTAATACAGAGATTAACTTTTAGATTAGGGTTTAAGTTTTCAAAATTGATTATTTTACTTGCTGAACATATTAATTTAATGCAAGGGGATGTATTCCCGATACAAGATAAACTTATAAGCCAACAAGCCAAGGATCAGTTGAGTTACATTATTATTTTACATAATTATCATTTTAAATTGAAATAATTAATATGATTACAATTTTTTTTTAGAATATAATACTGTAAAACGTGATTTGTTAAATTGTATAAGTACATAATACACACATATGGGACGGAAACAAATTTAAATTTTGAAAAATATAATCATTATATTCGTTCTATTTAGTACAATATTTTATATGATAAGCAAAATATAATTATTAAATCTTACAAGAGTATTTTAAAGGCACTCATGTAGGCAATTAGATCTCAAACTGCAAACTAATTTATAATTACATTTTAAAATAAAAGCAGTTATGGCGGGGAATATATTGGGTTTCACAAAATATTTTTTTCAAAAACTCATAAAAAAAACTTAAAAACCAATATACAGAGTAATAATTGAAATTGGACTTACGAAAAGCTACAAAAAAGAACAACCCATCAGAATGACCTGAAATTTGACCTAATTACACGCGATGAAATGAGAAATGGTGAGGTACAAGGAAAAATTTTGAATTTTTTTTTTTATGCCTTAGTTGCCTTTTTTTTCCCTTTTCCTTTTTTCCCCTCTTCCCTTGCATATTCAGGCCAAATTTCAAGTCATTCTGACGATTAATTCTTTTTGTACAGCTTTTTGTAACACAAACTTTAATTATAATAATCCTATATTTTATTAGCGCATCAAAATTCGGTTACGCATGAACTAAACTTTTTACACGCTATATACCAGGTTATATTTTTATCGATATAATTTGCTGTGGAATGAAGATTCCACATTGAAATAGTTATAATTTGTTTTTGAGCTTGTAATTAAAGTACATAAAGTGCAAAACATAATTCTGTTTCTAAGTACAAAAGGAGGCTTGGAAAAAATTTGATATGTGTTGAAAAGATACAGATGTCATTTTTAAATACTCGATGAGATTAAATATCTTCCACTTTTTATTACCAGGATCATTCGCAGATTCTTTTACTTCAGCATTGTTATGGCTGTGCAACTTTTATAGGGTTAAAAAACACTATGGCCATACTGATCTCTAACAACAACTTCTGGATAGCTTCTATGCTCAGCAAGCGGATGAAGTCAACTTCCCCATGGTTGCCCATAGTTACCAACACAGTCTAACTAGTTTGGGGTAGAGTTGTTAATGTAGATCTGTAGATCTCAATGGCAATTGCTAAGCCTTCTTCAGCTTCAAGTTAATAACCCAACATGCACTGTCCAGAAGTTGCAGTTATGTATCAGTGATAAGCATTTTGTCTGTGTGATCTTATTTATAAGAAACTGGCTGAAAAGTTAGCATTTTTGGAAAATGAGCATCTTTTAAATACCAAGAAACAGAATTAAGTTCATCAATTAGTATTAGCTTGCTAAGAATCACGTAGTAGATCTAACATCCTATGCATGATATGGCAGGCAACGTTTCAATTGAAAAGTTTAGTTTCTTGACGATCGCTCATTTTTGTTCGAAATGGATAAACTTTTTTATTTGCATAATTCTTTTTATAACTAAAATAATTATTGAATTTGTGTACATGATTACCAAAAAAAAAAAAAAAATTACAGTGCTTTTGCAACGTTAATATCAACTTCATCATAACAAGACTGTAATAACAAATTCGTATTGAGAAATGATCGAAAACCGAATGAAATTTAAACACCTTTCCGCTAAAATCCTCATTTCAGTCGCATATTCTGATTTCCTTTTAAATTGAACACTGATAAATGTAATTAATTTTACTTATATATTTAATGCTACTTATCCCTGATAGTAGGCGAAGCACATTAGTAAAATAAAAAGTGTTTACCCAAAAGGCGGCATCCCTTACATGTAGTAGATATCAACAAATTTTCTATTAGTAAACATTTATCTTCTGGGATGTATTAGAATTATGGAAAACAGTCTATAATTATCTCTTCAGTAATATATTTCCACTAATGAAAACAGGCTTAAATTTTGTGCGACAATGCTTCACTGCAAATTTGTATTGGCACAGTATGTTCGAATGCGCATTTTTATGTTTTATTGTGCTGTTAAACTTTGTCGAATTTATAAAATTGTGCTAATTTAAAATTGAAGATGTAAACCTTGGCAGTACTATGGAATTCTGTTATTGTCGTATATAAACCACTTACCAACGACGCCTAGCAAACTTTTTGTTATGTTTCTGAAACTTCATTTAAAAAATCAATTCAATAGAAAAATGAAAACGTGTTGATTAGTTTAGGAATATATATTTTTTCAAAACTTTTCAATCGGTTAACGTTATTGCGTAATAGATTTTATTACATAGTGTACAAGCGACTTATATATGTTGAGTCAAATTTTAGTCAAGCGTATTTACACATTAAATAAATACGGTTACCAACAGTACGTTACATCTCATTTTAAATTTATTGTACCAACAGCACTTTTAGTTATTTTACAACGAAAACACTGCTTGTCGGCTTATTTGTATATAATTCTTTTACTTTAAAATACTTTAAAAAGTTATATAAACAACTAAAAAAAAAAATTTATCTTTAGAGATACCGCCTTTTGATCGAACACGGAACATGTACACGTCTATCACAGATCATTAATTGACGGATATATATTATATATGATAGAAAAATGTAACCACAAGAATACGTTTCCAAAAACACACATACACATAGTTTGCCACAAATAGAGATTTAAATGCTATTTTCATCGATGTTCTTTTAGTTGCCTACTCTTCCACAGAAATGGCCCACACTAAAGAAAACAAAAAATACGAATTAGGTTTAATACGAGAGTAGGTGATATTGAACAGGTTCAGTTTAGCGTGGAAAGAGTGAGACTTCGGACAATGGATGTTTTTTAAAGGGACACTCTACCGTCTATTTCTTTTTTATTATTGTATTTTTAAATAAAAAATATATATGTCCCTTATTTGAGTTTATATGAAAGAAAAATATTTCACACACACACATCTTTTTCCTAAAATTTTTTTAAATTTCTCATTTTTTGCATACTTTTTAAAATGCTAAGGCTTTTTTAAATACTAAACTTTTTCCTATAATTTATTTTAAAAAATTCTATAAACTATATTGTGAAATAATTGGCATTAAAATATGGAATACTCGTAGTAATTGATTATAATATAAATGTTTATTCATAATGACAAATATTTTTTTTATATAAATTTGCAATATTTTTACTTTAGTCTAAAAAAAAAAAAAATGAAAACTACAAAATATTTTATTATTTAGATTGCCAATTTATAAAATAGAACATGCTCTAAAAACTTAAGATATCTCCATTAATTAGAAAAAAAGCAAATGCGTTTCAAAAACTTAATATCAACAAAAAGCCAACAGTGAGAGTAATCGATTTAAAGTTATCATTTCTTTAAAAGATCATTCTATCATCCAGCATAAAATTATCATTTAATTCATTAAAAAACATAGATATAGTTTTAAAATTTTAGATGCGTATTTAGAAGATTCCAAACATTAATTGTAACAAATAAAAAAGAATTGGAAAATTTTGCAACTTTTAAGGTAGAGTGTCCCATTAAGACAGACTACCTGTAGGGTTTTATCACCCCAAGAATGAAATAAAACATTCTTTATCTATCAGGGAAGCAAACGATCGCAATGCAGTAGTAATTCTGAAGAACTATTTTAGAATTTTTATTATTACATTTACGGATAACAATACTGATAATTTGACAAGAACAATTTCCTTCTTAGTAATTATTTTCAAAAATCTGAAGCATTGTGTGTCATTGATATAGTCAAGGTTTTTTTTAAAGGGTGAAAACTTTTGAAATAAAAACCTAACCTAAAATTAACAGATATTAGCTAAAATTATATTTACTTTAGTCTAAATTTATTAATAATTATTTCGACGAAATAAAAAAGAATTAAATTATATTTTATGTAACAATGAGTGGTGGTGTTATTTTTTTTTTACCGTCTATATAGAAATTAAATAAAAAAAAAAAAAAAAAAAAAAAAAAAAAAATACTAGGTAGCTATTATTCATGCGAAAATGTTTTATCTTGTGGCGGTGATTGGGTGACAAGAACTAGCCAAAAGTAAAGAAGGATCTGAAAAATGTGCATCATTTTGTTATTACATCACTAAATGTTCAAAAAGTTTTTTATTTCATAAATTTGAGTTTTAACCATGCTGATGGACTATTTTGATGTGTCACATAATGTAAATGATTGTGTTATTTATATTATTTAGCATAATTTGATAAATGATTTTTAAAAAAAATCTTCGTTATTATTGTTTTATATGCACTGGGTAGTGAAAGATATGTTTATGGAAAATTAGCATTACTAATTACTTTGAAACCGCTCGGAAGTAAAATTATACCTTCTCATACAATTCTCTGTACATACCTTGGGTAGTATAATAAATTGTTAGAGATTATTTTGTGTATATTAAATGGATAGAAGTATGAAAGAGCTGTTTGAAAAACCATTTTGTTATGCTTAGATATGGAATTAGTCAGAAAGTAACAAATAAAACAAACAAGTATACGCTACTTACCGATAATAATTATTATTATAAAAAAGCAAATTCCTATTAGAATTCCAAGCATCTGTAAGTAGAAGAAACTATTAAGATTTGTATGTTATATTTACATCATTATAACAAATAGTTTTAAAAATTAGTCATGAGATTGTTTCATATGCAAATACAAATAATAATTAAATATATCATATAAAATAATGCACAATTCTATGCAATCATTAGGAATGAACCCGAATCAATAAAATTTAATAATAATGGACTTTATTATTTACAAAACATGTATAAGGGAAGACAATAGAATCAGTATAAACACAATGGCTATATTACAAATTGATATGTTTTATTCTAATAAAAATATTTTCAAAATACCATAAAATGGGGGTGACTTTGTGCCCCGAGCGATTATGGAAACATTTTATTTTCCATTCTTATAATTAAATATACTTTTGTGAATAAAACTAGTTGTTTATTACACTTTGATCCACTTAATAAAACAATAAGAACTTATCGGTTATACTTTCTGTAACAATACATGTCATTCAGCAAAATAAAAGACAATTTTCTACTTCCAAGGGTATGATGGTGCAAACTTTAAATCATACTGCAATACTGGTCCCTGCTTAAAAATAATAATAATAATAATATATAAATATATATATATATTCGATTTTGTGTGTATGTTTGCCGATAGCTGGAAAATGTGCAGAGGCCTAATTAACCCCTTTGCCGTCATCTATTCGGACTGAAACTTGGCAGATAGATTCGATGTCGATGACAATGCATTCTATCAAATTTTGGGGGCTGTCACTAAAAGCTCACTTTTACGGAATACTAATAAACCAACTTTTGCTGACATCCAATCGCGCTGAAATAGCATTTAACAAATCATTCAAGAAACTCTTTCCTGCTGCCAAATTTGTTTTAATAAATAAATAGTAAAATTGTTTAACCAGCATAAATAAAAGTTATTTGGATGTGAGTGCATAAATTCGCATTCATTGTTAATGAATAAATTTTGAAATGCAGTTTACAGCATATTTTGCTGATGGAGATGGTGTTTGCATTTAATTTTAAATACTAAAAACAAGCACACGCTGGCAACAGAATTAGGGCTGTGTTAAAGAATATAAAAATTGGCAATGCATAAAAACTTTATTTTTATGAGTTATATTATTAAGATACTTACTTTACAGTTTTGCCACCAGTACTTTCGCCTTAGTTTTCCCGTCTGCTTCCCGAATTCTGACGCTTCGTCGTTCAGTGCATCTTAAGTCCAAAGAAAGGAAAAATTCAATTTTCTTAAAGGTGTATTAAACAGTCAAAGAAAACATTTACCTTTCTTATGCAATGAAAATATCTTAAACATTTAAAAAAAAAAAAAAAAAAAAATGCATTTAATAACATTTTCATAGTTTTTGATACATGCACATTTTTTAATTAATACCAAGTTTAAGTTTTTATTAGTCTAATCTCGAATTGGTCAAAGTGTAATGAAGCATTTGAATGTTTAGCCCTCGTATTACATTTTCTCGATAAAATCTTATTTTGCAACATTATCTAGGGAACAATAAGGAATGTCTATGCCTGTATAGAAACGTGCCATTTTAACATCTTAAAGAGTTAGTTTCAATCATTTTGAAATTCGGTGACTTTGTAAAATGTAAATCATTTTGAAATCCAGTGACATGGTAAATTTTGTTAGATAGATTAATATTAAGAATAATTTGATGATATTCGAATGAAAAAAAAAAAAACCTCTCTTACCTGCTCTTCCGTCTAAATCTGATAGTTTTTCGTCCCTTTGCAAAATGAGATCCACGTTTTTCTTCAGTATACCTGTCACCTGTAAAGAGTACAAGTCATTTCAGAAAATACTTCGATTAGTGGTCTTATTTTTGAATTCAGAACACCCAAGGTCAATGTATTAAGTGTTGGGAATGATATTCGAATGATTTTCTGTTGTGACTTGATATCAAATAATTTTCAAGGAGTTTAAGGGGGTCTGGGATTAAAAATGTTTAAAATTCTCCAAAAAAAAAGAAGAAAACTATATATTATTGTAAAAATAATACAAGTATTTTGAAATAAATTGGCACACAAATTTTATTTCTATCATTAGTATATCTTGAAATATTTAAGTTTTAGTTACATGACAACTATATCTCAGACATGCTATCTTGAAACTTTGAAACTGTTTTTCTCGGTGATGGCTTTTTGTCTTTTTTTTTTTTTTAAGTTTAAATGGATATAACTTAAAAACTACTTGTTACAAACCTATGAAACTTTCTACAATTATTTTTCATAAATATTTCTTTAATTTATTTTCAGGAATTATATTTTTTTATTTAACTTTTTTTAAAAAAAATTGTGGAGCTTAGCATACTAGGGATTTTATACAGTTTTCGGACAAATTTTTTTTTTTTTTTTCTAATTATTTTATTGAAAAATCGCGAAGACAATTTTTTTATATGAATTATTAGAAGTAATTTTATGCAAAAATGAAGTGATTCTTTAAAAAAAGTTTTTTTAAGTATATCAAATTTAGGAAATATTAAAATTTTGAAATTTTTTAATTCATAAAAAAAAAAAAAAAAAAAAAAAAAAAAAAAAACATTTCTTAAATTTGAAAATTTAAAATAGTTTTTTAAGTTTCAAAGCATCATACATTACTGCATAAAAAAATTCAGAAGAATAATTATCAAAATAAAGATTTTAGAATTTTGAGTTCCAGAACTCCTTAAGACAATGGGAAAACATAG
The DNA here is from genome assembly GCA_963978545.1 of Linyphia triangularis. NCBI lineage: Eukaryota > Metazoa > Arthropoda > Arachnida > Araneae > Linyphiidae > Linyphia > Linyphia triangularis. Next base: position 8,101,697 of record OZ021727.1, read on the forward strand.
CCTAATTTAGTTGGAGAAATCCACTATGAGAATAATCCCAATTCTAGTTTTTTTATAATCTTACAGTAGAGTTTAATTTACAAATGATTTAGTAAGAATATTATTTAAATGGGTTTCATTGATGTCTTTTTTAACCAGTTGCGGTAAAATGACGAGTACAACTCGTCATTGGCTTTTCCTGCCTTACCGTATATTGATAAACTGAACTCGTCATGAAAGAAAAGTTACTGTTGAATATGTTAATAATTAATTTCGTTTGAAATTTCTAGAGTGTTGAATCTGGTAATATTTTAACCTCTTTTATTTGTTGTGTAAATATCACAGATCATTACCACCGAGAGCTCCGGTGGTCTGGTTGTTGAAGGCACCAAGCTAATGATCGGGAGATCGTGGAGTCAGTTCTGCCGCCCGCCAAATACCGTATGATGGCTGGTGCACATTAAATAAGTGGTGGCCTTCTTGTTTTGTGATGGGGTTGGATAGAGAGATATGCGCGATAAGGTTTCGACATCGTAACCTTATCGTTGTTCTAAATTACGTGGTGCTTGATTGGGACAGAAATAGGCAGCCGGAACCATTCTAACAACATCATTATTTGTTTAAAGTAAGAAATATATGAAATTTTGTTAGGCAGTCGGATTGAATTCTTATGAGCAGAGTGAACAACGGTTAATATATTTGTGGCGACCTCAAATAATAGATAAAACTTCTGTGCTTTGGAGTACTCTTTTGAACAGTGGTAAAGCATCTGTCTCGAGACACAATGGTCTCTGGATCGAGGCCCGTCGCCCGTGAAAGCTTGCTTACGCTTTATAGGAAACACGTGTTGTGAAATAAACACTTATATTGAATAAAAATATTGCAGACTTTGATGATCAAGATGGTTGGAGTAATTATGAATAATTAAAAAAAATATACGTATGAATCATCCATTTCTAAAAGTACCTATAGTTGCCTAGGGTGCAACTTTTCAGGAAACGAGAAAAATCCTGTATTTTATTGAACTCAATATTTAATTTATGACTGTTATGTTTATGAAACCTGTTAAGTAAATTAGAAACACAATTTACAAGGTCTTAGGTCGGTATTATTTTAAATGAAGCAGTAATAAGCTGTTTTAATATGCAATTAGGCAGTTTTGGAAAAGTTTTTTGTAGTTAGGTAGTTTTGGAATTGGACCTTTTGCAATTATCTAGTTTTGGCACTGTAATTGCAACTGATCAGTTATGGAAATCAAAAACAACAATGAGACTGAATGTGATGTTAAAATGTTTAAAACAAACTACTTTCATTTCCACTTACACTTTTCACACCTTCAACTCTCACTTCTTCTTCCGCATTTGCAATATTTAAACTCATTTTCTTTCACAAGATCACAAAAAAAGGCAGCATAACCCGAGACATAACCTCATAGAAATCCCTCAACTTTCAATCAACACAGCTGAACAAAAATAACTGATTCCCTAAAAGTAGCAGGTGAGCCAACAGTAATTATTAGTAAAAAGTGTAGAAATATAGGTCTACACTATGAAAATGTCCCCCAGTTTTTAAGAATAAACAATTTTGTGGAAGCTTACAACTAATGTGTAGGGCTCTTTTTTATTGTAACTAGCAAGTTTTGGAAATGACTTTATGAAAGCCGCCATCTTAGATGCTAGCAAGTAGGTAGTTATGGAACAGTATCTGAGTTTGCAACAAGACAGTTTTGGAAATGGAATGAAATGCAACTAGGCCTGGTTTGAATTTGTACTCGATTTTCAGTCCTTTTTATAAAAAACCTGATTTAGAAATTTTTGCCGTTGTAAAACTATTTCAAAAGATGTATTTCAGTTGAGCCAACAACATGCAATTAAAATCTCAACTTTTCAAATTTTGTCAATTGGGCACTTTTGTAAATGGACGACTCATATTTTTACCTAATTCGATGATTATAACTGTTTTAATTTTTATATATTTAAAATTACACAATGACGATATATATGAATTGTAAAATGAAACATGTTTTTTAAACAAAAATTAAAGGGTTATTTCAATTTTTCATTCTTACAATCCTATCGTAAGGATTCAATTTAAAATACATAATTAGTTTTCATGAGTAAGAAAAAATTTACTTCGTCGATTTGTGCCCTCGTGGCTTCCATTCTTTTGTGGGCGACTTTATGTTGGGGATTAGATTCCTGAGCAGGAGGCTGCTCCTCAACTCCGAAATCTATTATTTCTTCCGACCTGAAATTTATTTGAAGGATTTTAGAAAAATTTTAAAAGAAATTTTTCTGAACAATATAAAGATGGCCATAGTGTAAGATTCGAATATCCTATTCTTTCAAAACAAGGATGGAATGTGAAAAAAACTATGTTTATAAAAAGAAATATGTATATGAAAGTATGATAAAAATAAATACTTCAAAACTGCAGGGTTAACATCTATAAATTTTATGAAATGTAAATAACCTTGTTTAAGTTTTATTTTTTTTAATTTGTAAAAAATACTATTATTACTATAAATGACATTGTAAATGAGCTGATATATTAACAATTGAAGAGCTTAGTGGTTTTTAATTAAATGAATGTGCCACTTCATATATTCACCCAATAATATCTCCAGTTGTAAGAAGTGTGTTTTTTAATCTAAAGAATAACATTATTTGTTGGTTAAAAATTCAATAGAACTTACCTAATCTAGTAAACTAATATAATTTTAAATTCAAGAAGAATGTAAAATTAATTTAATTAAAGGTTCATGGAGTACCTCTTTTTATAATCTAAATAAAATATAGTTTAAATTTAAAACTATAGTTTTGGCATTTTATATTTACAAGGTTTTGTACAAAGACTTCATCTGAAAAGCGTGTACTAAAACTTTAAAAAACTTTTTTTTACCTGTCGTTAAATTTGTATGCTATTTCTAGAATGAATTAATACAATAGTTTAGGAGCAAAGGTTGATGAAATCATTGGCGGCTCGTGCACTGCCAGAACAGCCGGGATGCATCTAAATTTATTAGTTCAAAACTAAAATTATATATATTACAATTTTCTAAAATGAAGATCTAATTTTTACCGTAAGTGTAAAAAAATCCGATAAACAACAAGCTTCTTGCCTCAATATTCAATTTACGAGGGAAAAAAACTCGCTTCCAATCAAAGGTGATCTTCCTCCGAAAGCAGTCGTGTGTTCCTGAAACGCGTTTCGGCTACGACGTTGCCATGGTAATCAATGGAATTCAATTGAGACTTCCCTCCACGTAATGTGTAGCCAGGCAGCCAGATCAGCGATTTTCCGACTTTGGCTGCCCTTGAGAATTTCTGCTTTAAAATAATATCTAGATGGAATTTTTATAAGATAATGATAGCATCTAGAGGCAAGAGAGTTGTTTTATTCGATGGCTCTCAGTGGTAGAAGTGGGGGGGGGGGGGAGCACAAAATTGGTGACAAATGTATTCGATTTGAGTATTACAGAATTTGCGTTTATTTATGTGTGTCTACACACTTGAAATATCACAAAAATAGATCAAATGTGTTTATAGTTTTTCTGCTTTCAAATAATTTCTAGATGAAATTTTTGCAAGATAATGGAAATGACAATGGTAGATAATGGCATAATCTGAAGGATAAAGAGTAATAATCTGAATGGCATAATCTGAAGGCTATTTTATCAGTTTGAAGTATTATTTTGTTCAAAAAATAAATTTGAATATTTTAAACTCCTTATCTAAAAAAAAAATCATGTTTTTGGCAAGTGAAACTTCATTTAAACAATGATAACTGATCATGTCTTTTTGATATAATCTTTTTGAAAAATGATTTGAGAATTCAAATCGGTATTAACACTTAGATATTTCGAACCTCAGTCAAATTGATTGGAAAAGAAATGAAATTTACTAGATTTTCAAATGCAAAAGTTTTCAGAAAAATTTAAATTTTTTCTACTTTCAAAGTTAAAAAAATTCTATTGAAAGAACTATATATTCTAGAAACTTGATGAAGGCTAATAACATTTAAAATGATATTACGAACAATTTCCAACTATAATTTCTTTTCTCGGTCATATAAAACTTGAGTAATCATTGTTCAAAAATATTGTAATAATAACGAGTTAAGTGTTCAATTGTATTTAACATTGCAGTGAATGCAATATCGTTTGGCAAAAATTTATGTACACATACAATTGACATCATCATTGAAATGATGATTTACATTATAAGTCATTTGAAAATTTAGTTTTCACATTTATCTTATACCAAAAAGAAATTATTGTGGAGTACATATGGTTCTTTACACTGTACGCCACTGCAGATTTTCAGGCACAGTGCGTTTGTTTCAATTGCCCCAAAAGGTCGAAGGTGATACAAGTCATTACAGAAAATATCCAAAGAAACAATCCCTGTATATTGCGTAATTTTGACTTTTACTATTTATACTTTTCAGCCATTTCGTACAATGGCTCTTTTTACATCTTTTATATTAACTTCGATTTTGTATGTTTGTCGATGGCGGGCAAATCCGCGGAGGCCTAATTAACCCTCTTGCATCCAATCGGGCTGAAACTTGGCAGATAGATTCGATGTCGATGACAATGCATTCTATTAAATTTTGTGGCTCTAACTGTCATTAAAAAGTCCTTTTTACTGAATACTAATAAACCAACTCGGCGTCATTCGATCGAGCTAAAATAGCATTTAACCGACCATTGAAGAAATTCTTTCCTGTTGTCAAATTTTTTTTAATAAATAAATAAATAAATAAATAAATAAATAAATAAATAAATAAATAAATAAATAAATAAATAAATAAATAAATAAATAAATAAATAAATAAATAAATAAATAAATAAATAAATAAATAAATAAATAAATAAATAAATAAATAACATTAATCAGAAAAATAAAATATATTTGGATGTGAGTGCTTGAGTTCACGTTCATTAGCAATAAATAAATTTGAAAACGTATTTGACCACACATTTTCCTGATAGAAATGTTTTTGATATTTAAAATTAGATGCAAACACCAAGCGCACGCTGTTTACAGAAACGGCGCTGTATTAATGAATATAAAAAAATAACAATGGACATAAAGAATATATATTACAAACTTTGTCTTTATGGGTTATATTATTTATCAACGAAAACACTATGCAACCGCACTACATCCCATCTGTTAGCATAACCATCTCTCTTAGGGAAACGTGGCATTCCCGGTCTGAAAGTCAGCCTGTTACATCCTCCGAATCGATACGCGAAAGATGCATCGACATCTTTCTCTCGAGCAACTCACAAATAACAAAAGAATCTGCTTACGACATAAAAGTGTTCAAATTCCAACAAGAAATTTCGTCAAGTTAGATCTGTACTTACATTGTAGATAAATGGCGACACTTGATATGTTTCCCTTGCTTGTGTATTCCGAGTTGGAAATGAGTCTTCTACGGATCTACTTGGAACGATGAAGAATCGTGGGATGGTTTTCCCGGGGCATGCGCAGTGGAGTCAGGACATTTTCCGGTTTCAGGAGAGAAATTTGGGATCGAGTTAGGATAAGGGGCGAAACAGTTTAAGGCGTTGGTTGCTTCCGGGCGATAGATTGGTACGAATTAATTAAAGTCGGAATAGGGTAGAATAAATTTAGAATGTTGAAAGCATTTGTTATGCCTGGTGTAGCTATAAATTGAGGACTAAAAATGGAAAAAGACAAAAGTACCAAAAAAAAAAAATCGAAAACCTTTTTTTTACGGAAATATGTCCTAAAGACCAAGCTAAACAAAGTGGAAAACGCCTAAAGCGCGAACTACAGTAGCAGTAGTTCAAATTCAATCTGTAGAATGTACTTAACCATTGCCTTAAGTACCAGATGCGATTCCTGAAAAAAAAATTCCTTTTTGGACTTGGATCGTTTTCCGTTTCTAGTCCTCAATTATGGTTTCGAATTTGTGGTGCGTTAGTTTGAGAATTTAAGTGAACAGAATATTATTCTAATACTTAAAAAGTTTTTTTAATGTTTGTGTTATATGGGTCGTTATTAAATTAAAATTTTTGTGTTATTTATTAATGAAAAATGGAATGGGTATGTATTCAAGGTGATCCAAAAATTATAAAAAGGCAAAAGTCGTTAATTTGATTTTTTTTTAAAATTAGTACGTTGGGCTTGACAGAGTTTTTCTTTTATATTTTTTACAAAGGAAAATATTCTAAAATAGGAAAAATCTACGAAAGTAATTTATACAGATCGTAATTTAAGGATGATTTACACATTACAATAGGTTAAAAGCCAGCTGGTAAGTACACTCCTGTCCACCAGTTAAAAATAATCGCTGATTCTGATTTCTATATATAAAACAAAAATATACAACAGTATGGAATGAAATTTGATACATAAGTGAAAACATGTTGATGAAAAAGAAATGATAAAAGTGATTTTTTTATCTGCATAATCCGGTTATTGGAACAATAATATATATATATATATATATATATATAAATATATATATATATATATATATATATATATATATATCTCCGAACGATGGCTATTATATCTTAGGTTCTAATCATCGTAGAATCTTGAGGTTTGCACCAAAATGTGTTTTACTTACGATTTTATAAACGTTTGGTGCAATTTTGTTTCTTCTTTGGGAACGGTATACTAAGTAAATGTAACTCTCTCTTTAAATATTTCAATACGAACCCCTCCTTTTGATGTTTTCATTATATTTAGAATACTTCGGTTATCCTAGATATCAAATTTCAGTTTGTTATGTTGAGAAACATGTCACTTATAAGCGAAAATGTTTTGGGCTGATCTTGAGGGCAAATTATTTTTATAACCGCGGAAAATCGAAGGTTTTGCATGCTTCAAGACGTAATCTATTACGCTGTTACTTAAAGTGAGCTTTTTTACATTTTTGCTAAAATATTGAGGAGCAAAAGGCAAAATGGAATGAAAACAAATTCTGGAGAGGTTTTCAACCATGATAATTCTAATGGAAGCAAAAATATATATGTTTCTATTTAAAAAAAAAAAATTTAAACTTGTTTTATTAATTAATCATAAATTATTAAGAAACTGTTTAATACAAAAGCTGCATGTTATTTATGTTTGTCCTCTAATAAACTATGATTTTAAACAAAAAGGGCTAAAATATATTAATTATTTCAGAATTTATGGGTAAAAAATAAATTCTCTTTTAAAAAAAAATTTTTTTTTTTTTTTTTTTTTTTTTCGTATTATTTAAATTACTAACCAATTCATTGGCAAATTATGAAAATTGGTATTTACACGTTTTTTTTTTTTTTTTTTGTATTTTAAATATTATGGGGTTGCCATTGAACTTTTTAAAGTTTGGCTTAGTTTTAATATGTAGATGACCCCTTATGATAAAAAGAATTATATATAATTAATAAAAACCTTCTACGATTTACAATCGTACTTGACTTTTGTTGTTTTTATCAATTAGAATACAAGATTTAATTTTTTTTTTTTTTTTTTGCGTACCGTACGAAAAAGACCGCTGAATGAAATGACAGAAATCGCTCTCATTTATGTCTATCAATTATAAATGAAAATTAAAATAGCAAAAATCAAAACCAGGTGGAGCCACTGCATATGCATTGGCGTAAGGATTTCAAATATAAAATAAATTATATTAGACGCCATTTTCGAGTTTTTAATTGATGTAAGAAGAGCCACCAAGCCACACAGGAATCAATTGACGTATTAATAACGTTTTTATTTAAATCCTTAAAGGAGACGTTTCCACTAGCGTGACCACAGCCATCGCTTGTACATTTTACTCTGCTTAAAAACAAATCACAATCCTTCGGTTCGTTGTCACTCGCGACTCTTGATTAGTGATGCCATTCAAGAGTTGGAAACTACTACTCACATTGATGTCATTTCATTAAGTAATCATTTTCGTACCTACTCATCAAATATAAAAATTTAACCACGATGTGCCGATGCTTGAGTTCACGCATGAGGTTAATTCTATGGTGTGAAATTGATTTTCAATGAGTGTTCACGCAGATTTCGCGCATTTTGGCGAACTCTGCCTCTTAGCAATAATTTTATTAAGGTATACGTATAGGTTTCAACATTTTTTTTTAAATTTTCAATTTAAAAATTAGACCTTTGCACCTTGAAAAGTACATATTTGTTAAACTGTTTCCAATATTTTTTTTTTTTTTTAATTTCTTCAGTTTTAAAAATTAATTAACATTTAATCCACTAATTAGGCTAATAGTCCGGGGAATAGAGACTGAAAAAGGGGTCTTACCTTGCAAAAGGTTATGTAGTTCTGATTTTTTAATATGTTATAAAGGTCGGTCCTGTGGTTTATAAACCAAGTTTTCGACCTCCTAACCCTTGTGCTTTCTCCGTGGTGCACCAAAAACTGAGCCGTTTTTCAGTTTATACGTCATAACTCTTTGCCAATATATTTTAGAAACAAACATTATATTCAAAAGTTGTAGAATATTAAATTATCTACAACTTTTGTATACTAAGTTTTTTTGTAGACCTATTATATAAATAGTTATGTCGCATCAAAGTCAAAACTTTTTCTTAAAAATGCTATTTTTTTAAGATTTGTGTCAAGTTTTTTGGTTATATCTTCATAATGGTACGTTTTAGAGAAAAAGTTAGTGAATAAAAGTTGTAGAGCAATAAATTTCCTACAAGTTTTCAATATAAACTTATTTTCTAGGACTAATAACAAAGGAGTTACTCTGCTTTGTGTATTTTCCGTGGTGCACCACAAACAAATACATTTTTCAGTTTATAGATCATAACTCTTTCGCAATGCATTTTAAAAACAAACATTAAGTTTAAAAGTTGTAAAATATTAAATTTTCTACAACTTTTGTGAACAATTTGCTTTTGTAAAGCTATTATGTAAAGAGTTACGTAGCATCAAAGTAAACACTTTTTCGTAAAAATGCTGCTTTTTTAAGTTTTTTGACGAGTTTTTCAATTATATCTTCATAACAATAAGTCGTAGGGAAAATATATTATACAAAAGTTGTAGATCTATAAATTTGCTATAAGTTTTATACAAAAAAGTTACTATCTTGGACTAATAACTAAGGAGCTACTCTTCTTTAAAGGTTTACGAGATGATAACCTATAATATTTTATGTATAGGTAGGGGTTTAAAAATAGCTTCTTACTGCATAGTCTGACAATTATTAATAAAAAAATTAAAACAGTATATATATAATACTAATGATTATGTAAAATAAAAAGTGGAAATATATTAAATAATGTATATATCTATAGATAATAAAAGTAATATAAAATTTACCATTTTGCCGAGATGCACCAAAAATTTCATAATTCGGAAATAAAAATGAGAAATAGAATGCATTCAAGTGGCTGATTCTAAACTACGTGGGGTACATATCTTTTGAGATGGAATAGAAAAGTCACAAGTCGGGTGGCATTAGTGACATGTAAAGGAATTCTTTTAAGGACTCAGTTTCCGCGAAAACACCATATACTGTTGATTGAGATTTGCCACTGCCGAATTCAGGGTAGAAGATTAGAAGAACCGAAAAACCATTCTCAAACCTCCCCACCACTAACCATCCCGACAGAATATTAACCACTCAGTGTAGTTACTTAATATTGGAATACATGCGTTGTAATGTTGGCTGCTTCATCATATCCAATATTACAGGAATTTGCAAAGATCTTCCTAGATCCTAATGTCAGTGTTTCAAGCATCACCGAAGCAGTATCAAGCATTCTTGTTGCTCTCTTTGGTGGTCACAGGGCAACAACTTGAAATGCTCTGCGTTATAAGCAATTTTCCAAATCAACAACTGGGAGCAAGTTAAATCTGTCAAAGCTACCACCGACCCAAGAAGCTGCTACGCACCATGTCTTTCGCACATACCATCAAGTAAAGACATGGATGGGCCATTTGAAAAATCCTCTGGTCTGTGGGTGGAAGATGGACAGTAAAGGACTTCTTCCTATTACAACCACCAGGGATTCAGCTCCTCAATCAATTCTGGCCTACATTTTCTGCCAGCGTAACATAGGATGCACTAAGGCCTGCGGTTGTAGAAAGGCCGGTCTCAAGTGCTCCATAATATGTAAAAACTGTCATGGACAAACCTGTGACAATACAGCGAACATCATAATTGATGACAACGATGAAGACGACCCAACAGAACTTTTAATTCAAGAAGTAGCGGAGGAACTAGCACAGCCTTCGTGGCTAAACGAAACTAAATTTAAGAATTTATAAGTTTTCTAAATTGTAAGTTTTATTGATATTACTATTATTATATATATATATACATTTTTATAATATTTATAATTTTTTGATTTATAATACTATTATTTTAATACCTATATTGTTTTATTTTTTATTAAACTTGACAGGCTTTGCAGTAAGAAACTGTTTTTAATATTAGATCTTACCATTAGCTCTTTTGTTATCAGTCCTATAAAATAACTTTGTATATAAAACTTAGCAAATTTAGGGTTCTACAATTTTTATGATATACTTTTATGGATATCATCTAAAAACTCGACAAGAATCTTAAAATGGCATTTTTACGAAATAGTTTTTGCTTTGATGCTTTTCATACAATTTGTTTTTCATACAATAGTTCTACAAAACAAATTTTGCACATACATTAGTGGTAGAAAATTTAATACTCTACAACCTAAATATAATTTTTTCCCCTATAAAATGCAGTGGAAAAAGGATATGATCGGTATACTGAAAAACATTCAAAATTTCAGAATTCAGAAGGTTTTTGGTGCACCATGGCGAAAATGGTAAATTGATATTTCCGATATTGTATATAGATATATACATTATTTAATATATTTCCACTTTTTATTTTACATTATCATTAGTATTATGTAAATATTGTTTTTAGCTATTTTTAAACCCTTACCTATACATAATATATTATAGGTTATCTCGTAAACCTTCAAAGAAGAGTAGATCCTTAGTTATTAGTCCTAGATAGTAACTTTTGTATAAAACTTATAGCAAATTTATAGATCTACATTTTTTGTTAAATATATTTTTCCCTACGACTTATTGTTATGAAGATATAATTGAACAACTCGGCAAAAAACTTAAAAAAAGCAGTATTTTTACGAAAAAGTTTTTACTTTGATACGACCTAACTCTTTACATAATAGCTTTACAAAAGCAAATTGCTTACAAAAGTTGTAGAAAATGTAATATTCTACAACTTTTAAACTTAATGTTTGTTTTTAAAATGCGTTGCGAAAGAGTTATGATATATAAACTAAAAAACATATTTTTTTGTGGTGCACCACGGAAAACACACAAAGCAGAGTAACTCCTTTGTTATTAGTCCTAGAAAATAAGTTTATATTGAAAACTTGTAGGAAATTTATTGTTCTACAACTTTTATTCACAAACTTTTTCTCTAAAATGTACCATTATGGAGATATAATAAAAAAACTTGACACAAATCTTAAAAAAGTAGCATTTTTACGAAAAAGTTTTGTCTTTGATGCAACATAACTATTTATATAATAGGTCTACAAAAAAACTTAGTATACAAAAGTTGTAGATAATTTGATATTCTACAACCTTTGAATATAATGTGTGTTTCTAAGATGCATTGGCAAAGAGCTATGATGTATAAACTGAAAAACGGCTCAGTTTTTGGTGCACCACGGAGAACGCACAAAGGTTAGGAGGTCGAAATCTTGGTTTATAAACTATGAGACCAACCTTTATAACATATTAAAAAATCAGAACTACATAACCTTTTGCAAGGCAAAATGTCTCTATTCCCTGGACTATAATTTCGAACGGTAATGACAAAAATTCTAATTCACCTACAGATACAATTTTGGTGTTCAATAATGCGGAATACCCTTCTCTATGTTTTGACCCTATTAACAGTATTTTACAGTGTGTATATTTTGTGATATCTTGCTTTAACTGAATCTATTAGAAAAATCCATGTTTCTTTATACAGAATCTTACGTTTAAAATTCAATTTAAAAAATATTTATTTACAAATCACTTAGTATTTAGGGTCAAAACATTAAAAAATGTATGCAGATTATATAGCCAAAAACAAATTTCAAAAAATATTATTTAAACTGGAGTCATTACTGTTTGAATGAAATGTAAAATATAAAAAACTTGAATCTGAGAATAACTTTTAAAAAAGATTTTTTTATATAAATTTTTTTTATTAGTATTCTAATTATTATATATTTCCTTTTTAGTATGCTCCTCCATCATAGGGTTTCCTTCTTTTGTATTGTTTTTATTTTGCTTTCGTTTTTTGTGGCCTTACAAATCTTCCCGATTTTTGTGAGTTTTGCGATTTGAAGCCTATACGTATACCTTAAATGCTCTTTATTATTTTGCTTTCTATATTAGAATTTCAGTAACATATTTACTTACGTATACTGTTTATAGACCATATGGTCGAAGAAAAATCCTCCCAAGAAAATAAATATCGGCCACTCTTTTCGTCTAATTTTTATGGCTGTGGGTCTTGCATATCCACGTTTACACCATCATCTTACGATTCTTGAGAAGTAATTTTGAACCACCGCAACCACTTTCATGGCTTTATTTATTTTACGAACATTTTTACGAATTTTTTGAAACTCTTGGATATGTGAGTGTAGAATAGAAGGTATCTTTTATTGATTGGAGTGTTTATATAGTGCCAGCATCCGGGAGTAATCCAGTTATTGGATTGTATTACGAGAGATCGCGGGTAATTGGATGATAAGAGTTGACGAGCCAGCAAATAGAAAATATTTGATCTACTGGAACAATAAAAAACTCTTTCCTGTTGCATTTTTTTTTTTTTTTTTCAATAAATAAATTATAAAATTGATTTAATTAAAATGAATAAAAGATATTTGTTTATGAGTGCATGAATTCATATTATTTTTTAACGAATGAATTTTTGAAGAATAGTTTACGGCATACATTTTACTAGTAGAGATGTTTTCAATACTTATAAAATTAGATGCCAACACCAAGAACACGCTAGAAGCAGAAACGGCGCTGTGTAAATGAATATTAAAAATTAGCAATTCATGTAATAAATTTATATTAAAAACTTTTTTTTATGAGTTATATTATTAGCGCTTGTTCAAGTAACTGATACCTAACTGTAACTTTTCGATAGTGATTTGTTATTAACTTGAAGCCGAAGAGGGCTTAACATTCACCATAGAGATCCGTATTAGCAACTTCCACCCAAACTAGTTAGAATGTGCTTGTAACCAAGGGCCATCTGTTGCAGAGGGACAGTATGACGGCAATTCAGTTGGATTTATCCGATTACAAACCGCTTTTGAGCAACACTAAAGTTAGAGTTCAGTAATGGCAGCTTTTGTACAAGGTTGGTTGTATTCAGATTATCTGGCGCCGTCAGCAACACGAGGGCTATAATGCGCCGAAACATTCGTCATTAGACAAGTCAACATACATTTACAAACACCCATGTCTAACACGGGACTCGGAACCTGCAACCTCGTGGTCTAGAAGCCAGCACGCTAACCACAATACCGTTTTGTCGGCAGCTTTTGTGCAAGAAAATATCAGTTATCCAGAATATTTAAGACTGTTCTTTTCAAAACTCTTTATATTAACTTGGATTTCGTTTGTGGTTTGCCGGGAAAATCTGCAGAAGCCTAATTAATCCACTTGCCGTTACAGAGTGGCCACTAAATTCAGGAAAGATCTCTGATTTTAGGGCAAACCTTTTTTCGAATTTACCTAACTTTTCCATGTATTCCAGATGAGTAGGCTAGACGTGTGGTTAGCGTTATGGACTCGCATGCTAAAAGTACTGGATTCGAATACCAGGCTAGGCGTGGATGTTCTCTATGGTTCGGAATCCAGGTTAAGCTGTAGGTCACGGCCTGATTAACCGTCATTGAGCATAAGAAAAGGTCGGTGAGCATACAAACCAACTAACCAGATAAGTAGAACATGTATGCCAAATAGATAATACGTCAATTTTTTTTAAAAATAGTTTTGGCGCAACATGAAATTTCTAACGATCAATTCTCCGACGACCAAAATTCAGATGAGCGGGGAAACGTACCTTCAAAATAATGACAGCAAACGTCCTTGATTTTCACGAGATTTTAAAATATTCCCTGACATTTTCCTGATTTTTTTCCAAAATCAAAAAGTTTCCTATTTCTAGGTTCTGTCCAGTCTCTGCGTTATCTGATCGAGTTGAAACTTAGCAGATAGACAATGCATTCTATCAAGTTTTGAGAGCTGTCACTTTTACTAAAAAGTCGCTTTGATACGCGTTTTTTATATCAGTTTCGGAATATTAATAAATCCCATTTAACCTAACATTGTTGCAACTCTTTCCTGTTTCCGATTTTTTTTTTTTTAAATCAGAATAAATAAAAGATAACTGGACGCGAATGCATAAAATTTACTATGGAGTCCAGTCAATTAAACGCTGTATGTGAAAGAATTGTAATCGATCATCACTTTCCTGTAACTAAAATTCGGTGAAAAATCAGAATTAATAAAAGATATCTGAACGTGAATGGATAAATTCCCATTTATTTCTTAAAAACATAAATTTTGAAACATAAGTTTGTCGCATATTTTGCGGATAAGAGATGTTCTTAATATTTAAAATTTAGATGCAAACACCAGGCCCAAGCTGACAACAGAATACGCTCTATGTTAATGGATGTAAAATTGGCAATGCATATAGAGGATTTACATTAAAAACATATTTTTTTTTCATGAGTTATATTATTATAAGGTTTTTCTTGATTGTATATTAAAAAAAGAGAAAATATAACACGGTGGGAAGGAACACACGTATCAGACGACGTAAAACACAAATTTATTAACAATATTCTTCTTTCGAGCTTCCGAAAGTTACATTGATAAAAGAAAGAACACACATATGATTTGAATACAATATGCAAAAAATGCACGCCACGAACTCTATAATAGAAAATAAGAAGGACGCTCTCGAGCTGGACACGCTGACGTCAGTATTTTTTATTTATTTTTTTATTCCACTGTATGTCTTTTTTTATTTTATTTTTAAAATCTCAGTCCATCATATGGCGTTCACACAGACACAACAATAACCTTCCTCTCCATCCTTTGCGCTTAAATTCGCAGTTTGACTTCAGTTTATCACAGACTCTATCGACATTTTACCTATTGAAAGAACAATTCTGCTGGAGAGTTGAGTAGTTTCAGTGACGAAGAAAAACTAAAAGTAAAAATGAATTATCGTCTGCATGCAGAAGGTCGCGTTCCTACAGGTTCCATCTATTGTTCATTGCATAGATATTTTTTTTTTTTTTTAGAATTTGTTATATTCCAAATTACATCAATGTTAAATTCATACAATTGGTACAATTATTAGCTTAACAAAAACAGTTCAACAAGTGCATTTATTTATAAAAAATGTAGACGAATAAAGAGATTGGAAATAGTACCTTTATCAAATTCCAAAATGTATGCAAATTTATTAACAGATAATAAATTATATTTTAAAATTTGTGCTTTGGATAATTTTATTTCGACACTTTTAAAAGTTTCAAATTTTATAAAAAAAACCAGTTTGCTTATTTAAGAGAAAACTCTTTAAATAGTAAACAGATAAAAATTGACTTAAATTGCGTTTTACTATAATGATAGCTTTTAAAACTTATAAGATGAATGAAAAATTTTATGTACTCTAGCTATCACAATTTATTATTTATCAATTTGAAACAGAATTGTATAAACCAATATGTTAAAAATAAATACTTAGTTTTCCTTAGTTTCATCCAAAATTGTTTTGGCTCCAGAAAAATTTACTCGACCAACACCATTTATTTTAAACATAGGTTCAATTTATTTTAAATTTCAATTAATACGGAGCATTTTTGGAGAAGTTTCTTTTGAAAAATTATGCTAAATAAATAGAAAATTTTAGTAAAATTTCCAAAAGCTCGTTGAGTTAAAAAAAAAAAAATTGTCCGAAATTGCATACACCCGAAAATATACTTTATAATGTCAATATAATCCAAAGTACCATAAAATTAAATTCGAGTCGAATATTTAAATTCTCTAGTATTGGCAAGATACAGACACTAGTTACAAATGAGCCATTGAATTCGTTACCACTTAAATAAGTTATAGTATGGTCTCTAGATATGGTGGTCATAAAAAAACTTTGTCGACGTTTGGACCTTTAGCTTCCATTCCCTTCAACAGAATAAGATGAGATTTCAGGTATGGTTATTCAGAGGTATGATCTCGAGATTCCGTAAATGGCAACAAAATGGCGCTCACGGTTGCGGTTACAATTGCGGAAACTCGAAATTTTCGAATGGCAACACCTACTTTTCCTGTCGCAAAATGCTCAGCGCATGCGAAAATCATAAAGATCGTTGGAACGGTACGTGTATCACAAAATGTTATGCACACACAAAAAAACAGATCTGCGAACGGCCAATAAAAACACAATCGGGGCCGCACGGTGGAAATTTGCATATGCTAAAGGCCACACTTCCCATAGATGCTAGCACAAGCAATTTTATCGGTTTTCTACGCTGAATATCTGGTGATAAGCGTTCTATGATTGGTTATTGGCTCTGCAAATATGTTTTTTTTTTAGCGTGAATAACGCGTCCGTTTTTTGTGATACCCGTACCGTTCGAACTCTCTTAAGGGTTGCGCTGAGCATTTTGCGACTGGAAAAAGTAGGTGTTGCCATTCGAAAATTTCGAGTTTCTGCACCTATAACCAGTACCGCCACTTTGTTGCCATTCACAGAATCTTGAGCACCTACCTCAGAATAACTATACATGAATCCTCATTTGTTTAGCTGAACGGCCGCTAGAAGTCCAAATACCGGCAAAGTTTCTTTATGACCTACCTGTATATACTCATTAAACCAAACAGACGACTTTTAGACAAAAGAAGAAATGTGCTAATTTCGAAATGAACTAAAAGCATAAAAACATAAACAAAAACTAAATAATTACAAAATGGGAATATTTTGAATTTTGAAAATTAATTCAAGAGCTTTGACTTGTTCAGAGCTTCTCCTTTTTACTTAATAGTCCTTAAATTTATTCAGTTGTTAAGTAAAACTGCAATGAATAAAAACGATAGCATTTATAAGACTTTTACTTAGAGTTTAAGAAGTACAGAATTTCGAAATACCTTTCTTGAACTTTCTTGCAATATTCTGCAACGAAACGGACAATTTAAAAAAAAAAAAATTCCTCTAAAAGAGTTGAAGGCTTGAAATAGATTTAAAAAAAAAAAAAAAAAAAAAAAAAAAAAAAAAAAAAAAATGGTTTATCTAAGGTTAATTCTTAGATGATTACAATCGGTAAAATCTCTTGCGAACCAAACTGTTTTAAAAACTGCCTTTAAAAACTTCTTGCTGACTATTTTTTTTTTAATTAAAGACTACTTTTAATTACATAAAAAATTACTAATATCTCACCGCTTTGGCAAAGAAGAATATTTCATAAAATACAAAATTGAAAATACAATAGAATTAACACACACATATTGGTACTGAATACATAGAGTTTCTTCGGTGTTGTTTCCAAGTTTCAGTGAAAAAAAGTCTAAACTATTTTAAGCAAAAACGTCTGTACCTTGAAAAGAGAGAGAGAGAGAAAAAAAAAAAAAAAAAAAAAAAAAAAAAAATCAAATTTGAGAAACAAGACGAGGAAGAAGTGAGGGGGCATAATTTGTATTATTGTAATTTGATAGAGATTCTAAATAACTCATATAATAATACATCAATAAATTCATTATTTCAGATATGGTCAATATTAATGAGGGTAAATCCATTTTAAATTGTTCCACCATTAGTAGTGCAGGTCGATTTTAATACAAACATAACAATGCACTGAAGCGAGACGTTGTCTTATCTCGTACTCAAAATTAAAATAGCTCAGGATTATTAAATAAAAATAAAAAGTTAAATTAACAATTAAATTTATATAGATAAAAAGTTCGCTAATTTTTCACTGAAAAAAAAAATATATATATATATTGTGGTAAAAATGTTGTATAAAATATTGATTAAAACGGAAAATGCAATACATTAGCATTTTTTTTTTGTCAAATATATTTTACGAGATCCTTAATCCTGAACTTGATTTCAACTTAATCGAAGAATAAAAAAAATTCTCTTAAATTGTTGCTGTTTACTGAAACAAAACTGCCGGACATTGATTGGTTAATATTTTCTAAAAAAACAACAAGATTTTGAAAATTAATCTTCCGATATATAAAATTAAATAGGAACGCTAATTCATTTCACTACTTATGTACACGAATATTAAATCTAGATAATTGAAAGAATAAAAATATAGAGGCCAAATATTTGTTAAGCTTTAAAATCAGCATTTTTAGTTGATGCCTGATTTAGCCAATTTTGACAAAACATGTTTTTTTTTTTTTTTTATAATACAAACAAGTCAAAAAGTCATAGTTTTAAAACAGAAGTTCACTCTAAAATAAAAAAAATAATAATATTTAAATAAATAAAATTTAATAAATAACAATGAAATAAATAATATAATTTCTGTTTTGATATCAAAATTTCAGATTCATAAAATATTGCAGGTATTCGAAATTTCCTAATACTTATCTAATGTCAATACAGTATACAAATGAAAAGAAAGAAAAAATGGACTTCTGAAGAAAAACTATTTCGCAAATTATCTTTTTATAATAATTACGCCGTGCAAAGATAAAAACAAATAAACAAACATGGCATATGCTGATTCAAAATCATTAATGCACACGTAAAATAGTAAAAACTTTTATGCTTTAGTTGAGCAATAACTTTTCAAAATTATATTAAAGAATATTTTTTCAAATGAGATTCCTTGAAATAAAACAGAAAAACAACTGAAAATATTAGTTAGCCTGTGAATTATGACATGAAGAAATAACTACATTGTTCAGATATTAAACTTCAATAAAAAAATAAATACGAAAACATTGTTTTAATACACTATTATACGAAAGTAATAGAGGCGAGAAGATATTTTATGCATTTTCATTGTATGCAGTTAAAATTGAATGAATCAAGTCCATCTAGTACACAGCAGATCATATTCAGGCATTTAGATCATTTACCAGGCAGTGGAATATATGTTTAGCAACAATGACGGAGTTACACTGGTAAACTCAAGCAGTTAAGTTTCTTTAGAAATATTTTCCTTAAAACAAATAATAAAAACAATATCGTAATTTCTAAAATAAACATATTTTCCACACGTAAAGGCAATATCAAGACACACACACAAAAAATACATTAATAAACAAAAAATTTGATAAATGCTCTCACTGCAAATGATTTGGACACTTTCACAAAACTCTGCACACACTGAGTTGTCAATTGAAGATATATTGCATTGATTCTTAGGAATGTCATTCTCGCAATACAAGGCATAATAACCATCGATATAGGTAAACAACTGCAGAGACTGCTGAACGTTGGAAAAATGAAGTCGTTGGGTGGACGAAAAATACGGATTACGGAAGATTGAAACAAAAATCTTGGATTGTACACAGCAAAACTGTTAATAGTAGACCTTAATTAGTAATAAAGTACCAAAATATATCTACTCTGGCCTTTTACAAGGTTTCTCATAGTCCCACCCAACTATAGAAGTGAAAAGTGATTGGATAATCGTCCACCCATCATCATCATCAACCTTCCCGGCGCGGTTTTTTTTTTCCCTTGTAGACTGGGAAGCGACTGCAATTTGTGGACCCCATCGAACATCATTCTGATTTTTTTAAAGAAATTAGAGAAAAGTGAGTAGATTACGAATCCACTGGTCTGCCGTGGCAAAAATGGCCGAAACTGGTCAAAAATTGACTTTTAATAAGTTGATTAAATCCAATTGCCAAATAATGAGCATTTTTTTTTATTTGGTAACCCTCACTCTTTAATTTTCAATTAAGAAGGTTGCAGACGATTCAGATATCTGGCGACGGTCTACTTGCATCTATTAAAAGAGAGCCAAGTTGGCAATAAACATTACGTCACGGATGACGTAACTGATGTCGCCAATTTGGCTTAATTTTAAAAGATACACATTTTCCAGGCCAGAGATCAAAAATCGTTTGCGCTTTCTCTCATTGAAAATCAAAATGCAGGGTTGCCAGACGAAAAAGTTTTTCTCTTTTTGGCAAATTATGACATATTTGGCAATCGGATTTTACTTCAACTCATTCCAAGTCGATTTTTGATCAATTTCGGCCATTTTTGCCACGGCAGACCAATGGATTCCTAATCTACTCACTTTTCTCCAATCTCTATAAAAAATTCAGAATGATGTTCGATGAGGTCCAAAAATTGCAGTCGCCTCTCGGACTATTGCATTGCCATCAGAGCAGTCTATCCAGTTGCTTATCTATATCGATGATAATTACCGGCTTATCAAATTACTATTCAGGTGAGAAAGTAGAGGTTTAAATTAAGTTTCTGTTTCGAGGAACAATGTGCAGGCTCTGGTGACGACACGCTTTATGAACACACTCCAATGAACAACCTCAGAATGAACCTGCAATTAGCATTCTCAGATTGGATGCAGTTCTTTGTGTTCCCCAGATGAATTATTAAAAAAAAAAGAAATATAAATTCAGTTTCCTGAATTTCCAATCTAAAACAGACTCGTAAAATATGTCTTCCATCAGAAAAGTAACCCTTCCCGAAATATTGCCGCGAACCAGAAAAGTAAATGCCTCACGATAAAATTTTTACCACACTTAAAAAAAGATGGTGGATGCATCATGTAATATTCGGTTAACAGTACAAAGTCAATTCTGATTTGAGCTACGACATATAGTTTTTAAATACATCGACATTCCTTCAGATATTTATTGCTTTGAAATACCCAACCCATAGACCACACTTTCCCGCGGTTAAAACACGCCGCTTTCTTATGTCTAGTAAACGTAAAGATTCACTTCGACATGAAACTATATACAAATGGGATCGAGGTGTGAAATGTTCTAGTAGCTATCACATCAATAATTTAAAATTTCGCGCGTTGTAGTAAAACCAGTCTATTCTATTGAAGTTGCGAAGAAGTAAAAATGAATGTATCCATGAGATTAGCACCAGTAGAAGCACTGTAAAGAGAGATTCTCTTTCGATTGGCGGATGCGTGCAGATGGGTGAATACAAGAAATGGATTATTTTTTTCCTTCTTATTTCTTTTGAGGTCATTTCAAAATTCATTTGGGATGGAGGGAATTATTAAATTTTGCAATGATTAGAAAGTGAAACAAATAGCACTTTTCTGTTAATATGTTTATCCTTTGAAAAACAGATATATATTTTTAAACAGGACATATATTTTTTAAGAAAAAATTTGCTATCTTGAAATTATAATAAGAAAATTAATTTAAAAGGACTTTTTTTACCTCTTAAAATGCTTGGTTGTTTTATTTTAAAATATTAAATGCCACATCGCCGAATAAGTCTTATAATTAAATTTAAATATACTCCTATATCCCTAAATAGTCAACAGATGGAGTTTCCCTAAGAAACTGAAAAACTCATAGTGTCTGTTTATCACATGAATGGCTCCCGCCACGTTACCTAGCGTTGTCTGTTACCATGGAAACAAGTATATCCTTATTTTCCATGGAGTATTCCAGGAGAAAAACATCTTCATTTACTGGATTGTTGTCTTTTCTTCCGACCATTCAACGCTATTCCAAGGCGACCAGTCTTATTTTTACAGCAACCATTACACCTCTAGATGATTTGGTGAGAACTATTCCCAGATAGACAGATTTTTTTTCTTTCTGGTATACGAGTTGTTTTGTGAAACTTTTCCCCCGAAGGTTATTAGTTTTCGATGGATAAATATGTCGCCACCAGAGTTTTATTCTAACTGAAACCATAAAATTGTTGACAGAGCCCAAATGAAGTGGCTTGCAGATGTTTAAAAACAGAAATAGATAAAAAGTTTAAAAAAAAACCGAATGTTCTATTCATAATTATACATGCAGAACACATGGAGTACTGGATATATAAGTATAAGGAAGCGTCAAAAAGCTCTCTTTCGAGGGCTAATGCATTACCAGTTATTCTCAAATTCAGATAAATCGAAATGTTCAATTATACAAATCACTCGCAAATTTCTGTATTTATTAGCCCTTTCTGATAATCCACTAAAGGATAGAGGAACTTTTTAGTGATTTTGGTTCTTAAATTTAGATAGCTTATTGAATTTTATCACACCCAAGAAATTGAACGTAGAAATACTGCGATCTAATGAATACGAACGTCTTTTTACAGTCTACGTTGACTTAAAAGTAGTTCAGAAGCTGTTTTTACAACTACAGTTTTTTTTTTTTTTTTTTTTTTTTTTTTTTTTTTTTAATTTCAAAATAAACCAACCGCATTTTGAGTTTAAAATTGAATATAAGTTCTTGTTTTCATGGCCGCAAAAATTAAGAAAAACTTCATCCGAACAGCTTTTTCAATTCTAATTCCATAATTCTATTGCCATAAGTATGCTGACATGTTGCCATCTAATCATTTAGTCCAACCCAGATAGTAACACGCTAAATAGTTACAAGAACGAGAAGCTACTTAATGGAATATTTTTTTTTGAAATTAGCAACTAAAAAGTTCCTCAATAGACTTAGGTGGATTTGTGCCTGCAGTTGGTTCTTTACAAAACAATTTTTCTTCCATTGGTAGAGTTAAATCTTACAGAAAATTTGTCAAATTCGAATCTATGGGCTTTACAACGCCTCCTTGTATGTATATTCATCACTCCGTGAAGTAGTATAAATATATATACGCGTCCGATGTGAGATTAACTTAATTCGTGTAGCATTATAGTAGGTATATATATTTATAGTAAACCTCTTTTTAAAATGGCAGCACAATATGCGTGGTTAAACCCCAAACGGGGGAGCAAACATCGTTCAATTAAACTACTGATCAGTTAAACATCCATTGAAATCACAGGTTAAACTTTCAGTTAAACCTTCCGTCCTACCACCCTGATTGAACCATGGCCCACCGAAGTCCATTCAGCTCAATCCCCGAAGATCTCAGACAGTCGTCGTTCATTTTAATGAGCCATAAAAGGCGTCCATTCAGTCCACACCAGAGAGCATAACCCAAGAGACACCACGGTTCAGCCTGTCGTTGTTCGTCTAGCCAAGCCAACAAAAGCCCCTCCAGTGTCAAACAACAGATGAATCGGATTCAAAAACCGAGCCGCGGTTTAGACGGCCGGTCTTTGTTCTTTCGAACTGAGCCTAAAGACACATCTCTAGTTCAAAGCCATGAAGAACTCAGACATTACTGTTTAAACACGCTGACGTCCTTCACTGAGGAATTGATCCGGACCGAAAAACTCGGACGACGGTCGGGTCGTCGCACATTGAGCTAAGCTTAAGAGCATCAATCCTGTCCAAGCCACGAAGAGCTGAGACACGAGCCACACATGGTTCAGACGACCGATCGTCGTTCATTGAGCTGAGCCTAAA
Organism: Linyphia triangularis; assembly: GCA_963978545.1. Classification (NCBI taxonomy): domain Eukaryota; kingdom Metazoa; phylum Arthropoda; class Arachnida; order Araneae; family Linyphiidae; genus Linyphia; species Linyphia triangularis. The sequence continues at coordinate 8,125,214 of OZ021727.1, forward strand.
GGCATCCATCCAGTTCAATTTAAACAGACACCCATCGGTTTAGACGTCCACCCCGTCGTTAATGGAGCATGTTCGTGTAGTGCTGCGGTGGCTGCTGCTGCTGTTGTTGTTGTTGCTGCTGCTGCAGTGAACTGTTGTCTGCCTTGGCAGTTGTCGGACTCGTGTTTGGGTCCGTCTCGGAGTCGGAACTGCAGCAGTTGCTGCTGTTGCTGTTGCTTCCGAGTCGTGGCTGTTGTTGTGGGGGAGGAGGTGGCATGCCTCCCATCATGTTGGAGATCTGTTGCTGTTGCTGCAGCTGGTGGGCGTGGTGTTGTTCGGATGCGGAGGAGGATGGCGGTGGAGGTGGCATGCCGGACGAAGACGAGGGATCGTTGGGGTCTTTCATTCTTCGCTCTGCGGCTGCTCGGCTCAGCAGGTACTGGGCGGCGAACTGGTGGCGGGGATCGGTGCGCATCGTTTCCATGTGGTGGAGGAGGCCTAGAAGAAAGAGATGATTTCTTAGATAAAATAGTCTTCGATGAAATAAACACAGCATTCAATCAGGAAAATTTCGTCAGTCAATTGTGTTGAACTTGCTTAAGTCCTGGCTCTTATTGAACCTGCTTGGAGGACCAATTTATCCTAGCATAATGGGATTAGGTTACAGAAGAATACTGAAAACAAGAAGTCAACAGCTGAAGGGTGAAATCTATTAAAACTTTTATGCCTTCTTTAATCCCTTTTAAGTTATAGACTATAATCTGTTAATTGAAGGGACGAAATACATACAGTGCCCTGAATAAATAAGCCGTCAAATCCTTCCAATGGTGGAAAGCTCGATTATAAAGAATATTTCATCATTTCTGCCAAAATAAAGGCTTCGTGTTAAGTTTCGTGACGAGAAAAGATAGCAAAGCTTATTGAAGATCGAGAAAGACCACTGAGCGCGAGACTATTATAGATGATGTTCGAGAAACGACGCCATTTTGATAGGGCTTAGTTTGGCCTGGTTTTTCGCCATGTAAGGAGTCAGTTACGTAAGCACTCCTTTTGTAAATAGTTCCTGTTGTAAATACAGTCAGAGTCAAAAGTGAACGTACACCTCCTTTTTCAAATCAGAAAAAGGAGGTGAACAGACGTGAAGTTATTATGTCGAACAGACGTGGCAGTTATTATGTCGAAGTTATCACTAAAGAAAATCTAGCCCTGAAATATGTAAAAATGCCACTTAAGTATTTGTGAAAAATGATACGAGTCAAAAGTGACCGTACAGCACACATGTTCATCTTGATTTTGTTTTAAATTGCATTTTGAGTTGTTTCAATAAGCTTAGGTTATCTAAAATAAACCTTCCTTTCACTTCATATTGTTGATAATTATGGGTAAGCGTTGTAAAGAAATCAGTGAGAAAGTACGTGAACTCATCGTGCGGTTAAAAAAAATTAAGGTAAATCTTTGAAAGAAATAGGAAAAAAGGTGAAAAAAGTTGCTTATCTATTCATGGTATCATCCCAAGATGTTATGTGACTGGAACTATTCAGATGTGTCCACGTTCAAGGCAACCAAAGAAATTATTCAATGTGAATGCAAGTATATTTCTTCGCAGAAGTTAAACCGAGGCAGACCATTAGTGCTGTCAAAATTACAAAAGGCATTTCCAGTATAAAAGAATAATCGGTTGGTGCAAATACTATAAAAAGGACACTGAATTTTGCTGGGAATAATGACAGAGTCCAAAGAAGAAAGCCTACTCTCTGTAAGGCGAATCGTCGTAAATCTCTACTATTTTTCAAAGGCTTCAAAGACCACCCCATAGAGTACTGGGAGAATTTTGTATTTACTGATGAATCTGAGGTTGAGACACTGATGCATAAAAAAACGATAAAAAATTTAAAGGACTGCAAAAATTCTGAACTACAATGAAGAAATTTATACTAAACTTCAACTTAACTAGACATCACTTAGACGGTAGATCGTCACAGTGCTCATAGGTATTTAATCCATTTTGGCGGCGTGAAAGCATAATGTTCGCCAAACCACAACCCTATAGAGAACAAAAGGCTATAAGGTTTGGGGAGAATTATGTCTTCACTCCGCCAAAATGGATTAAATACCTATGAGCACTGTAACGATCTATCGTCTAAGTGATGTCTAGTTAAGTTGAAGTTTAGTATAGTGTCGACGCGGAGTATGGTGGAGCATACCAAATGGTTTGAGGATGCATAGTAGCTTCAGGAATACGTGAATATGTTTTTGCAGACTCTGAAATGGATAATTCTGTCTACTTAAATAGATCGAAGCAAAAAGATCATAAAAGTATTAAAAAAAATTGTTTATGAAACTCTTGGGGCTTTCAGCAGGACAGTCTACTACAAAAAGTGTGTGGATAAGATACTATTTTGACCTCGTACTGACCTGCTTCTTGCGTGAAGACTGACTGACAGACAGTGCATGGCCACATTCGCAGTTGTGGTCCCTGTAGTCCCGCGACCACTGCCGAAGAGGGGTCCTGGTGAGAGGCGATGTGCTTCCTCAGAGAGCCTTCGTTGACGTACGTCTTACCGCACAGGGGACACTGGTGACTGCCCGTTCGACGCTTGCCTACAAAACAAGCACTCACTGTAACAACAACAACACTAAGAAGTTTTAAGACAGCAATTTTTAAGAACGTTAGAGGACTTGCAAGTACTCCTCGTTTTGACATTTTTTTTTTTACAAGAATGCTTATTTTCTAGCTATGAAGTAAAACATCAAATTAACACGTTGGCTGCCGCGGAATTTTTCACGATTCCGGTCCACGATTGCCAAGAGAAGCCAAGCACTTTGCGTGAAAGATTGTTTTAAAAATTATCAAAAAACAAAAACTTTATTTCTTTGTATAAACTTTTTCTTTTTGAATAAACTTTGTATAATTATATTTTCTGTTCCTTTAAGCAAAACCTGATTCTTTTATTCTCTTTCCTGGGGACATCTATTCATATTTACATTGTTATGCTACGAGTTTCCTCGTAGCTGCACAAACATGGCAAGTAATGAAGGGATGAAATAATTTGTAGTAGGCGTCCTGGGTAACTAAACAACCTACGAGATATCTCGTAGTTGGAAGTTAACGTGTTAAACAAAATACAATAATAATAATAATAATAATCGGCTTAGAGCTGATATTATAGTTTAGCCTGGGCTTTAAGTCTAAGCCCATTACAAAGTTATTACTTTCAATTACACATGTGTATACATAGGGTATTAAAATATAGTATTCAGTAAAAAAAAATTGATTTTTTTTAGTATTTCTCCACGTTTTGGAACATCCTGGTTTCAAAAAAGTGATCTAGATAAAATGTCTGTGTGTACGTGGTCAGCATAACTAACGAACAAATCGATCTATGATGTTCAAATTTGGTGAGCGGGTTGGTGATGGCACAAGGACCAACCATTAAGGTTTTCTAAACTTGTAATATATATATTTTTTAATTCTAAAAATTAAGAGCATTCTATGAACTTTTTTTTTTTTTTTTTTTTTTAAATAAAATTTAATTATTGCCCAATAATACTTCCAAATAAATAAAATTTTAATTTTAAAGGCTTAAGTTGAAAAATAACTTTAAAGGTACCAAGTCCCCTTTTAAATGAAGTTTGTGTCCAATAAAAATTATCTTTAATGATTCGCAATTAAACAAAGCGCAATATAATTAAATTTAAAAACACTTTACTGGAGGCACGCGATATTTAGAGGCTTGAAATCAAATAGGTAATCCCTGAGATATAAAAAGCTATTTTTAATTCTATAGTAACTTGTTGATCAATGTTCCAGCTATGTCTATTGAAGGATACAACCAAACCAGAGATCAGTAAAAGTTGAAGTGCATATCTAAGTATTTATCAATCAACAATTTATTTCTCCCAGCAACTATTACCTAAATATCCCATTTCTTTTTTTCACTTTACAATTTTCGGTGGTGATACATTTTCCCTTGTGATTTGCGTTTTATTGTTTCTTATCGTAAGCAGATGATGAAAAACTCGAACATTTCAGAGGAAATTCCTAGTAAAGATCATTCCCTATACTCGCAATGTTACAAACTTCTAGCCCAGTGCATTTAGAAACTACTTTCTATAAAAACCTTGATATTTGGTGTGTAGGTACGAAAAATATCACTTCATGAAACGACATAAATTGTTTTTACTTAATGTCTATCTATTATGAATGAAAATTTAAATATAAATAGACAAAACCAGATGGAGCCACTGTATATGCACTGAAGTAAGGATTTCAAATATAAAATAAAATATATTAGACGCTATTTTTGAGTTTTTAATTTACGTCATTTCATGAAGTGATCTTTTTCGTACCTACTCACCAAATGTCAAGGTTTTATACAAAGTAGTTTCTTAATGCACTGGGCTGGAAGATTTTAACATAACGAATATAAAGAATGATTCTTACTAAACTAAACTCCAACTTAACTTGACATCACTAGACGATAGATCTTCACGTGCTCATAGGCAATTAATCCATTTGAGCGGAGTGAAGACATAATTCTCGCCAAACCTTATAGCCTTTTGTTCTCTACAGTTTGGCGAACATTATGCTTTCACGCCGCCAAAATGGATTAAATGCCTATGAGCACTGTGACGATCTACCGTCTAGTGATGTCAAGTTAAGTTGAAGTTTAGTATAGGACTTCTTCCTAAAAAATAAAGCCAACTCACTGCATTCAAAATATCAAGTTGAGTATTAAGTCTCAATTTCTTTTAGGACAAGCACTAAAAATATTCGCATCAAGTACATAGAGAAACCTTTCTGGTAAAATTGAAACATACTTTGTGAACATCCAAAACTACTTATTTCACTTAAGCGAATGCTAGGCAGATTTCGACTATAAAAACAGCATTAAAAATACCATTGAATCAGAAAACAAAGGTACATTGATCGATATTCAAAGAGAGAATAACTGTTAATACATAATAATAAAGGAAAGTTTTATTTTCAATTGTTTGAACCATTATTAATACAAAAGAGAGATTGCATCAAAATTCATTTTTACAAATTGATTAAAATATAAATCAACATCGATGGAGATGTTGGACAACAATAAAATTATTATAAATATTTTCTTTCAGGTGCTTTTAAAAGACGACTTCATGCTTAGAGTAATTACTCAGAATGCAAGCGCATAAATATAAAACATTTTATTATTTTTGAATACCCATATCTTAACATATGGTAAAGAAAGTACTTCATTCAGTCAAAACAATATTTCGATATTTTTTTTTTTTTTTTTTTTTTTTTTGCATTTTAACAAGTTTAGAAAAGTGTTGTTCAAAAAAAAAAAAAAAAATGTTCGTATGTCTGTGGTCAGCATAACTCCCGAACGGATTGATCTACGATGTTCAAAGTTTGCACGCAGGTAAGTATATGAGGGGGGGGGGGGGAGAGGCATGGGATCTGTTATTAAGGTTTTTGTAAAAGTTCTGCATGCATATAAGGTAACTGCATTGACAAATTTGTGTCTTTCCGCAATTGTCGAAAAACGGCTGTAATGATGTTGATCAAAACTGCTACTGTAATGTCTTTTAAGGTGTTATAAACATTCCCATCTACGCAAACTGTAGAAATGTGATAAGGGCGAAAAAAGTTAAAAAACGAACGTTTTTAACACTCTTTCTTTTCTTGAGCATCAAACATCAACGATTGTTTCTCCTCTGTTTCACTTACAAGAATGGATAATGTAATGATTATCGAAAAACATATAACTAACTTCACCCTTTTGACACTTTTTTTTGTTTTTGCATATGTAGTAATTATCGCCAGAATATCGCCAATCTGGCCATTTTTTAAAAATTTTTTTTAGTAATAAAAACGGCGAATTGCACTAATTCATGTCAAATTTAAATTAAGTGCAGTGGAGAGTTGTGTTGATGTCCATTTTAATTAGTTTTCCTGAACTATTAAAAAAAAAAAAAAAAAAAAAAAAACTGCAAATAAGCATGCGAACTATATTAATGCTCATAATATTAAATCTGAGTGTAAACTTAGAAACCTCATTAAAAACGACACAATCCAGGTTTGTCCAGTGCCATCTGCATCCAAATTCCAACATAGGGTATCCCCAAGCGTATATATAATTTATTCGTTAAACAAATTTATCTAATTCTGGGGGGGGGGGGGGAAGGTGAAAGGAGAGAAAAGGAGCATTGTTGACAGGGGTGCAAAGTGACAAAATAAGAATATATAGGATTTTTTAAAAAAAAAAATATAGGACAATTTAAAACATCAAATAACTGCACACAGTTGCTACTGAACTTTAAAATTAACTCGTTATACATTTATATACTCGTTATATTGTATTTAAGAGAATAGAAAACACACCTTTAAAAAAAAGAAATCACCTGATCCTGAATATGTCATCCGTTATTGCCTCAATATTCCATCCCTAAATCAAGTTTTATTAATTACATTATTTGCAATCTCGAGTCTTTTGCTTCCAGCATCTATAACTGCTTGAACTGCTCCAATTTCTTAAAGATTTTTTTTTTTTTTATCCCTGTTTGCAATCTTTTGTTGGTTCATATTTACTGTTTAATGTCGGTTGGATTGGCGGAGAAAAGTGGGAAATTTAGCACCGAATGTGGCGAACCGGGGACTTGGTTTTCCGGAAACCCTAGTGACTGTTTGGATTTGACATCACAACGTATTTTCAATTTTGGCGACTTTTATGAAAAAATCGTGGCTTAATATTCCGAATCTGGTACGGATTCTGCGCAAAGGTGATTTTCGCCAAAAAAATGGCAGCCCCGTCACTATTTTAAGAGCAAGAGAACTACTACCTATGGTTGCCCTAATTAGGCGGCGTTTGATGTAAGCAATTCGTGGAGCAGAATCCGTATCGGATTTGGAATAAAAAAATCGTCATCCGACATCATACAGTAAATCTTAACCCTTTCGTTTCCTTCATCAATTATTGATTGAGCACTCAAAATGTTCTTTAGTAGCCCTGCAAGTTAATTACAAGTCGTTTTTATCCGTTTTTCTTGAGGCAGAGTTTTGTTGCTGCATCTCTCTCTCTGTATTATGACCAATTAATTTACTACGGTGGAGAAGAAAACAAATTAGAAATCAAGACCGCGTGCTATGGAAAAGTTCACAAGTTTACATTTTACAACTCCCGCCGGTCCAGTAGAGTTGAGTTGTAGGTTATGCAGCACGTGACGTCACAAGAGATAAAACGCCGACGTTACAACCATCGCTTTTATCAGGTCTTTTTCACCTACGATCGCGCCAAGATTCCGAAATATAAAAAATGGCCACGAACGGTGCCGTTATTACGAATTCGAAGAAAATATAGATCGAATCAATATAGAAATATAGGATATATAGGACAATTGTGAAATATAGGACAATAAGGGACGTTTTTGAAGATTTAAAAAAATATATAGGATTTATAGGACATATAGGACGTCTGCGACCCCTGCAATTGAGCACACAGCACTGTATGTATGAGTCGAAGATCCCCTTTACTTCTAACTTTTTCCTTGTATAGGTCAAAGAAAATCGTTTCTTATTATGTTGTTTCATAACTAACTTAGCATTATTCTTTGACTATCAACTTTTAACTGTACGCATACACAGGTAATATTTCATCGAGATTTTCATCGATAAATATGCAAAGTGGTCAAGTGTAACCAGCTGATCCGTTATCTGTACTTCCAGAAGAAAAACATTGTTTAAGTATCGGATTGATAGTTAAGTATGACAGTTATAATTATTCTTACTATCAGGCAGTTTCAACATACCGTCTGTATAATAACTTATTACCTGTTTAAAGTAGAAAGCGACTGTTTCATTATTTGGAAGCGTTATATTTAAAAATCCTTCACGCTTAACTTCTATTTTGTGGGTATGTTTGTCGATGGGGGAAAAAGGCTTAATTAATGCTTTTGCCTTCATCCAATCGGGCTGAAACTTGGTAGATAGATTCGATGTCGATGACAATGCATTCTACCAAACTTAGGAGGCTGCCACTGTCACTAAAAGGTCGTTTTTACTGAATACCAATAAATCAACTTGCCGTCATCCAATCGCGCTGAAATACCATTTAACCGACCATTGAAGAAACTCTTTCCAGTTGCCAAAATTGTTTTAATAAAAAAATTATAAAATTGTTTTAATCAGAATAAATAAAATATATTTGGATGTGAGAACATAAATTCACGTTCATTTTTAATGGATGCATTTTGAAAAGTAGTTTACTGGATATTTTGCCGATAAAGATGGTGTTTGCATCTAATTTTAAATATTAAAAAGAAGCACACGCTGGCAACAGAAACTGCGCTATGTTAACGAATATAAAAATTGGCAATGCATATAGAGGATTTATATTAAAAACTTTGTCCATCTATTTTCCTTATTTATAAATAAGTATTCTTTATCGGTAATACGTATTTCATCGCTAAGGAATATTTCTTTGTCTAAAAGTACTTCTACTTGATGCAAGAAAAAAGTTAACATTTCGACAAGAGAAACAGTATGGAACTTTCAACGGATTGGATATTATCTGGGACAAGAGTTATCACGAATACTAGGAGAACCAATGTATTGCCATCACGGTTGTCAGATATTAGGGCGACTAAGAAGAACGAATTGTCTTGAATGATCTTCGTGGATCGTCATTCCGTGAATAAGATTCAATTATTCACATGTATGAGTTGAAAATTTCGACCAACGAAAAAAAACGTATTCCCATAATTTGAAGTTCAACTTCTGTATTTGCACCAATCAGTAGAAATTTTTAACATTGATCTATTCTAAAAAAAAAAGTCTTCTAAGTTTGTTATGAGTTTATTAGAAATTACGATTAAACAGGGTGGCCACAAAATTCAGGAAAAAAAGTTCCCTGATTTTAGAGCAACATTTTTTTTTCCGAATTTCTCCAATTTCCTTAGGTTTTCCAGATGTCTAGACACCCTGATCAAATAGAACATGTATGCTAAAGAGATAATATGCAAATTTAAAAAAAAAAAAATAGTTTTGCTGGTAATGAAAAGTTTAAATTATTCCGTAACATTAAACTTCTAATGACTTACCACTGCAAATCTCCATGTAAATAGCGCTAAAATATGGATGAACGTGACTTAAACAATAAAAAATTTCCCTGATTTTTATGAAATTTTAAAAAGTTCCCTGATACTTCCCTGATTTTTTTCCAGAATCAGAAAGTTCCCTGATTTCCAGGTTTTCTCGGTTCTGTGGCCACTCTGTTAAATTAATTTTTAAGATAAAAAAAACCCCCAAAAAAACACAGAAAATTAAATCCTAATGAAATAAAATGTTATACATAGTAAACAATCTGCCCCTGAGTTATGAAATCAGTCGTTCCTTTAACAGGAATACCGTTAATAGATAATAATTTCTAATGGAAAAGTTCATATCGAATTGTCCTCCAGTCATGGAGGCTCGATCGTTGTCTTAACAGGAGATCTTGTCATCTAGATTTCGTACCCAAAACGGTTTTTTACATGCGTTAATTAGGAAAAGATATTCTATGACTATACTAAACTTCAACTTAACTAGACATCACTTAGACGATAGATCGTCACTGTGCTCATAGGTATTTAATCCATTTTGGCGGCGTGAAAGCATAATGTTCGCCAAACCACAACCCTACTGAGAACAAAAGGCTCTAAGGTTTGGCGAGAATTATGTCTTCACTCCGCCAAAATGGATTAAATACCTATGAGCACTGTGACGATCTATCGTCCAAGTGATGTCTAGTTAAGTTGAAGTTTAGTATAGTAAGAATCTGCATTCGTTTGTCAGACTATCTTTTAGAATTTCGGGACGCAAACGCAGGCCAGTTTATCCCTTCGATAGTTTTATGACATTTCAGAGGAGGTTTATTATTATTATTTTTATATGTACACTATAATCAAACGAGGACAAGCCTGCGTCCAAACAACGTTTGAATGATTTTGAATTTAGATTTTAAATTATTCCGCAACTTTTTTTTTATATATAGAAACACTAAGCTTTATTCATTATACTTTTGAAGTTCTTGATTTCTTTATTCTTCAAAATAAAAAATTTCATTTCCTCCTTAAACTTTTCGGTATATTTTCACATAGCCCCATTATCATTTCTAATGTTTAAAATTAATGTTGAAAGTGATGTTATCAGGAGAATAGCTCTCGCCATATAGTCAGGTTGATGGCGGTCACTATGGAAACCAGGCACGTCAGTTTTGGATAGGGGTGAGGCTTGACAAAACTTTCCATAGTCCATAAAGTATACGTTTTTCCACTAGAATCCCCCCACAGAAAATGGGACTAGACTTGTTTCCATGACAACAGACAATTCTAGACTAGCTGGCGGGAGCTATTCTTGTGATAGACAGACAATTAATAACTGCCCGAAAGAGTTACTTTGTTTTCTGTTTGGAATCCAATTTCATTGTTCATTCGAAGTTACGTAACGTAACATGTTAAAAAACTATTGCCATTGCATTGTATAAAACAGTTATGACGTTTGGTCAAACCCATATCCTTTAGAGACCCGAGATTGCAAAGAGATTTTTTTCGCACATTTTTTTTTGTGTGTGTTTTTCCCTTTTGGGAGGATCAAATAACAAAAATAATTGCTCTTAAAAAAAAATTAAAAAAATTATTGCGCAATAAATTTACAAAATGTCCATTTTAATGGACATTCGGTCTATATGCAACACAACATTCAAATCTATTTGAATGACTTTTTAAATTGACATATCCCATAAAAATCACATTTGAGATCAGTCTTAATTATTATTACTCGATGAATTAAAAAAAAAAGGAGTAACTAAGATTAATTATAGTAATAATAGACTAGAAACCCTATTTAGTTCAAAATATGAAAAATTTATATAAACGAAGCAGTAGAATAATGTAAACACTGATAAAGCAGTGTTGCCACTGTTTTCTAGGTCTAAAATAATGCAAGGAATAAAGTTGGTACCATTTGAGTAGAGAAAGTAGAGGGGGATTCAAAAGTAAATGGATCTCTAGAGGATATACCCAAAAAGCAGAACTATTAGACGTTAACAAGCGTTAATAAAATTGGCAGGATATTCATGTCACGTTAGTTAAAGCAGTTTCTTTTGATAACTTAAAAAAGGATTTTTTTCCCCTTGAAATTATTTTCCCCTTTTACAATCATTAGCCAGGTAAAGTCTATGTAACCACTATTAATGGATTGTGATGAATGCGCAATTCATTCCGGGGTTTTGTCTGAAAAGCAGTGTAAGAACAATGTAAGAAGATACCGCGAAGGTTATGGATTTGAAATCCATTCAGACTGATACAATCAGCTGCTAATAGTAGATGGTAACAGAAGTAACAAGGACAGGCTTAGTTAAAGGAAACATAAGATGGGTTTGAATATTACTCAAAAACTTCCGTTAAGTTAAAAAAGATTATTCAAAAAATTGATTTTTATTTTCCAAACTCACTTCCAACTGAAGAGGAAAATAATTAGTTTTCAATCATAAAAATATAAAATGCGATTAGGTTTTTTGTTTTGTATCGCGGAGTTATTCCATGGGCTAGTGTGAAACCAACGCATGTGATAGCCTTGCGGTAGAGTATCGGGCTCATGACCGGAGGGTTTTAGGTTCGGTCCGCCAAATATCGGTATGTACCTAATTGGGGCTGATGCACCTTAAATCTGTCGTGGCCTCAATGTCCTCTCGTTGGTGTGGTGGAGTTGGAAAGAGGGGTTTACACTACAAGATCTCGTATTCTTCTAATTACCTCAAAATTACTAAAGACTTCAAAATTACGAGACGCATATGGCTGTGGCCTTACTAGTCTACGTCTATCTAGGGAACCTTTTGAGACGGATCCTTTGCTTGTCTTGGATTTTTTAAGGATGTGTGGGTTCATGGACAATGTGTAGGTGCTACTCGACAGAGAGGGATTAGTAACAACAACTTTATAATTGGCAGAAATAGACAGTCAGAAGTTCTCAACCAAACTACGCATGAAGTATGAATCGAATTCCATTATTTAATGGGAAAATAATAAATTGCATGAAAATTGGATATTAATGCACTGAGGATAAAGTAATTAATTTGTAGATCCATCCACTTATAAGTAATCTAGTAAGAATAATTTGTGGGTATTTCGAAAATTATGTTATTATTCTTTGATCAGCATAATAATATTCTAGTTGCAAGCAGGTAGTATTTTAACCCTTCATAGTGCAATTTTTTTCTAAAAATGTTATGTTAAAATATTTTTGGGATTGATTTACAAAAAGAAATTAATTTAGCTTATTACCTAAAATTAGTTTGATTTTTAAAAACTTTTTTATTGTTGTTGTTGTGGGAAGTATGTTTCCCACTTTCCACTGAGAGTTATTCAATAGTAATGTTTTGCATTTCTTTTTACATCGCTTTACACGATATTTATTAAATATAATTTGCTAGTACTAAAATCTATAAAAGGAATTCTAAATTAGATGTATTTTGTATTAAAAAATTGAAGAATTTATACCTATCACTTTCCATGAAATTTTGTAAAACAGGGAATAGTGGGAATTTGCAAGCTGCAGAAAAGTATCTTGTTCTCTTCTTCTCATGTGCTTTAGTAGAGCACAAATGGCAACGTCTATATCTCTTTTGTAAAGTTGGCATATGGTCACCAACTTTACTCAATCGTACATCGTCTGAAACAGCTCTCTTGCTGCTCAAGAGACTTACAAGTCGTACTTTGCGTTTACGACTTGAAAATCCAGAAGTGAGGTGTCATGCTAGTCGAAGTCGAAAATTTAATTGGTCTTGAGGTCACGAATCTCTTCTGCTTACTTTCCAAAGAATAAAGGCATTGACAGTTGGTGGGAAGCATACATCCCATTGCCTTATACAGAGTTAAGGTAGTACCATTTTAAAGTTGTCACGAGTTGCATGTCAAATATGTTTTTTTTTTTTTTTTTTTTTTTTTTAATTTTTTTCAGAAGCTTTTGTACATTTTCTTCTTTTGATACTCCTTATAATGATGTTCAGAACTTTACAGTTGTATAAATGAACTTAATAATGTGTTAAACGTAACCCATCAATAATGTGTTAAATGTATTGAGCAAAGAACTCAACAATCAACATGTTGCACATGTTGCAACAACAAGCACACACCAAAAACACTTATTTAACCTTTCGTCTGATTGGCTGATAAGTCATAACTTGTCAAATAATTAACATCCTTTTTTAGGTCTGGTAACCAATCCGACTTTAATTTGTAATTAGGAAGTTTGCAAACGATTTGCCTTTCCTGTCGTCAAGGTCTTCATATTTTAAAAGTCAGCCAAGTTGGCAATAAATATTACGTCATCAGTGAGGTAATATTTATCGCCAACTCGGCTCACTTTTAAAAAACTGGAAGTATTTTTCACCTGGAGAATAAATATCGTCTGCACTTTTCCTCATTGAAAATTAAAGAGCAGTGAGTTACCACATAAAAAAGAGTGCTCGTTATTTGACAAGTTATGATACATTTGGCAATCTGATTTAGTTCACTCATTCAAAGTCGATTTTTGAATAGTTTCGGCCAAGTTTTCCCCGGCAGACCAGTGGATTCATGTGATCTAGTAAAATTTCTCTACATTTTATGTATAAAAAAAATCATAATGATTTAGATGGAGTACCTAAATTTGCAGTCGCCTTTCGGACTAGTACATTTTTGTCACATAGTTTAGAAATACTCTGTATTTGACATACTACAAGATGAGATAACGAAATCACTTCTGCTTGTCAGATGAAATGCACCCTACCGAAGGTTAACTCACCATAACAAAACTAATCCACCCAGATGGATAGAAAGATATTCAGACAGAGCATTGGCACCAAAATCACTGGAGAACAACAGATTGATGTCTATTGTTTACTTAATAGAGAACATTTGCATAAGCGCCAATGAGATTCATGGAAAAAAAAAAAGTAGCCAAAAGGCAAAATTTATTAACAAGTCGCTCATGCATGCTCGCCAAGTCTTTCGCCAAAAGAAGACCCTTTAGATTAAGGAGATTAAACTGGATGGGGGAATTTGATTTTTTGCGAAAGCTGTATGTATAGTTAATGGAAATCGAACCACTCACTTATTAAGTGTTGACAAAGAATTACTCAAGCGTAGAAGTTTTCGCCTGGTTGGAAAGTGCGACGAGTATCATTAAGTGAGTGCTTACTAGTGCGACGAGTTCAGAAGATTGCTGGTTTGTGGAAGAATTGGTTTGATGTCTTAATGTTTTGCGATGAGTGGTTTTGCGGTGAGGAAGTACTATACTAAACTCCAACTTAACTTGACATCACTAGACGGTAGATCTTCACCGTGCTCATGGGTAATTAATCCATTTTAGCGGAGTGAAGACATAATTCTCGCCAAACCTTAGAGCCTTTTGTTCTCTACAGGGGTTGTGATTTGGCGAACATTATGCTTTTACGCAGCCAAAATGGATTAAATGCCTATGAGCACTGTGACGATCTACCGTCTAGTGATGTCAAGTTAAGTAGAAGTTTAGTATACATCATTCCTTAAACCTGCTATGGTACAATTTTCTAGCCTAGTGCATTTAGAAACAACTTGGTAATAAAACCTGGAAATTCAGTGAATAAGTGCTTCGCTTAATGAGTTGACCTAAATAAAAACTCAAAAATAGCGTCGAATATATTTTATTTTATATTTGAAATTCTTTTGTCAATTTCTATACAGTGGCTCCATCTGGTTTTTTTTCTTTTACATTTTGATTTTCATTTATAATAGATAGACATTAAATGAAAACAATTTATGCCATTTCATTAAATGATCTTTGTCGTAACCCCAACTCAACAAATGTCGAGGTTTTATACTAAGTAGTTTCTAAATGCACTGGGTAAAAAGATTGCAACATGGCGGGTAAATTGAATAAACCATATCAAGACTTCCTCTTAAAAAATAGGGGCGTGGAACCTCGCACAACTATTGATTACAGTATAATACTGGTCTTTACATTTATATTTGACATGGAATAGTGTTATCATCATTTTCATTTATTCATTCATTTAAGAAAATGGCCACTTAGGCGGTATTTTTGGCGATAATTCTTACATAGGGAAAAAGAAATCCCCCAAAATGGCGAATTTGGTGATATACTTTTCGATAATTCTCACATTATCCTTTCTTGTAAGTCAAACAGAGAAGAGAAGAAAATGGTCATTGATGGTCGACGCTCAAAGAAAGCAAACTCTGTGAAAGACATTCGTTCCTCAACTTTTTACGGTTTTATCGCATTTTTACCGGAATTTCGTAGGTAGGGATATTTAGAACACCTTAAGAAGCACTAGCACAGTGTTTTTGATAAGATAAAAATCGTTAGAGCTGTTTTTCGACAGCTAAAAAACGTGATTTTTTCATGTTTTTATATTTTGCGCATGCGCAATATTGAAGAAAACCTAAAACGATAGACAAAGACAGACATTTTTTCTAGACCACTTTTTTGAAATCAGGATGTAATAAAACGTGGAGAAGTAAGAGAAGAAAAAAAATCGATTTTTTTTTGGACCGAAAATAATACTTTCACTACCCTATGTTAACATATGGTAAACGAGGGGTGTGTAAAATCGCATAATTTTCAATTACACTGTAATACTGACGTGGACTTGTGCCGTTTATCGATTTTATACTTTCATCACTCATTTAGCAAAAATTGCCAGTTTGGAGATAATTCTTGTGGGGGTCTTTAAAAAGAAATGCATGCGCGATTTTGAAGAAATCGTTAATGTTAGGTTCCTGTGCAATCACCCACCCGCACACAAAATTTGAACATCGTAGGTCAATTTGTCCGGGAGTTATGCCGACCACACTCAGACAGGCACTTCTTCTAGATCACTTTTTTGTAACCAGGATGTTCCAAAAAGCAGAGAAATAATAAAATAATAATAATAAAAAAAATATGGACCGAATACTACACTTGCATTACCTTATGTATACATATGGATAATTGGAAGTAAAAATATCCCAAGATATCGAGGCATGAAAGGTATACTGTCATTTGAAATGAGACCACCTTGACACTGAATTAAATCGCTTATTGCAGAAACCCTATAGCTGCAAAATGTCTAGTTTTGAGATAAGAAAAACTATCTCACACCTTTAAAAAAATAAAAAGTATTGAATATAAAAGACGACTAGTGAACTTTTAATTTAAGTGGTGAAGGATGAAAATTATAATTATCTCCAAACTAGTTATGGGATTTCTGCAATAAGCGATTCCGTTTGGAACATCCCGTCACAATAAATTAATGTGTATTCATTCATTGCGTTCAAACCATTTCTGGATTTTTTTTGGAAAGATCCAGAAATTTGGATCTTCTGGGGAGCTTAAATCAGTTTCCGTTCTACATGTAAATGAAGCCAATTGACTTTCGGACATACTGTTCCCCATCAAATGCTTTGAAATAGGTTGTCCTTGGTTACCGGTCGACGTTAACTAGATGGTGGCAGAGTTGTTAACATAGATCTCTATGGTGATTGATACGAATCAGCAACCAAGCATGCACTATACAGAAGTAGTAGTCAGTGATTATCTCCAAACACTTCCTTCTTAAAAATTTGAGTTGGTTGGTTTGTACGCTCAACGACCTGTTTTTATGCACAATGACGGCTAATCAGGCCAAGACATACAACTTAACGTGGATTCCGAACCACAACGAACATCCCCAGCACCTTTGGCATGCGAGGCCAGAGCTCTAAGCACACAGCCATCAGATGGGCTTTAAAATTTGGGATGCGCGAATGGAAACTTGATGAGATACTCGCAATTCGAACATCATTCTAAATTTTTTTAATAAAATGCAGAGAAACGTAAGTACAGGGGGACTCCGACTCAAATCCCAGAATGAAAATCAGTGACTTTTTAATGACCTTTAAGGGCCTAAATAATGTTTTTAAGGACCTTGGAAAATTTGCTTTCAGGCATCTTTATCTATAAATAAATTTTTAATTAAGAATATCTTACCAAAAAAGAATTTACAAGTTGGCGCATGCGCAATAAAAATAGGTGGGAGAATTCCGATACGATGTGGATAAGTGGCGGTCACGCGAAGATAGTCTGAGTTGTATTTTTATAAATTTTGAAGTTGGGAACACAACATCCGCAAAAAACTAAGGAATTTTAAGGACCTCTAAGCATTTTCAAGTACCCACAAGGCCTTGAAAACAAGTTAAAAAATATCAAGCACTTTTAAAGACCGTGCGAACCTTGTAGTATATATCCCATGAATCCACTGGTCTGCCGAGCCAAAAATAGGCGAAACTATTAAAAAATCGGCTTAGAATAGTTTCCGCAATTTTTGCCCCGGCAGACAGTCGGGATCTACTATCATTCCTCTACATTTTATTAAAAGGAAAAAAAAAAAAAAAAAAAAAAAAAAAAAAACATAATGATGTTCGATGAGGTATCTTTTCTTGTTGTCGCTTCTCAGTGTGTTGGAATAATTTCGCGTTTCGAACTTTGGGATTGAATAAGTATTGTCCCAAAATTTTCGCAGAGGAAATGATGAAGCACATAAAAAATTATAATTTATTCTTTCTTCGAAGGTTCACAAAACTTCTCTGAGCTACAGAAAAATTACCACAAGCTTCGATGCACACAACTTCGAATGCAACGATAATGCGGCCACAGCGAAAGTAAACAAACGATCCGATGCTTTCATAACAGCATCCAAAACTCGACTGATCTGGCGATTTTCGCCTTTTTTTTACTGTCTCAAAATTCGAAGCAAACTCCAAATAACCAATCACGTGATTTCCCGATTGATTTAGATGTTGCCACCTTTTTTCTAAGCTGTATTATTGCTGCTGTAATTATATACAGAATAAAAGAAGATAAAATAGAACTGCAAAATAAATACGTCACTATTTAAAATAATAAAGCTTGGCGTCCACTATCACTGAGCAGAGCGGAGTGGACTAGAGCCAATTACAAGGCTGCCAACGTCTACTGTATTAGCACGAGCCTCGTGCTGCAATGGACGTTGACAGTCTTGTAATCTAACCACTCTGCCCTGCTCAGTGATAGTGGACTCCAAACTTAAACAGAAAATTTGAGTACTCACTCGTGTGAGTTGTGTTGAGTGCTGCCAGGTTGTTTCCGCTCTTGTGCATGATCTGCATGTGTTCCATGAGCAGGTCGGAACTGACGAAGCTCTTGTGGCACATTGGACACACTTGCGCGAACGGATTCGAGATCAGGGCCACGTGCTGCTGAAACAAAGAACGTCATTGGTCAGAATACATCACATGACCCACAAAAGAAAACACTGAAAACCATAGAACGCCGAGTGACAACGAACTGAAAAACGTTCAAAACACAATGCTTTCTACGCGAATGTTTTAACATAATTTGAAAGTAATCAGAGGATATTATTCAACACATTTAAGATGTATTGTAAACACACAAACAATAATATAATTCATATAAACAGAGCTTTTAATATAAATCCCTTATATGCATTGTCAATTTTTATATTCATTAACATCGCGCAGTTTCTGTAGTCAGCATGTGCTTGCAGTTAATTTCAAATAGTAAAAACATCTCTACCAGCAAAATATGCGGTAAACTATGTTTCAAAATGTATTCATCAAAAATGAATGGGAATTTATGCATTCACATCCATCTTTAATTTATTCCGATTCATACAATGTTATTATTTATTTATTAAAACAGTTTTGGGTGCAGGAAAGAGTTTCTTCAATGATCGGTTAAATGCCATTTCAGCGCGATGGGATGACGGCAAGTTGGTTTATTAGTATTCCACGAAAGCGACCTTTTAGTGACAGCCGCCAAAATTTTGATAGAATGCATTGTTATCGACATCGAATCTATCTGCTAAGTTTCAGCCCGATTGGTTAATTAGGTCTCCCCAGATTTGCTGATTTGCTTACCATCGACATACCCAGCCAACCAATCATACACACACACACACACACACACACACACACACACACACACACACACACACACAATAGAAGTTAATGTAACGGATTCAAAAAACACTATATGCTGAAAAGGGATCACACGAAATTTTAAGAAGGAGACGATGTACTCATTCCACTATAGTATTCAGATTTTACAGCAATTTATTCCCAAATTTCAATACTGTAACTAGTTTTGCCAAACCCGTGTATGCCAGTCATTCCAACTTGCCTCTCTTCTTTAGAGATGCTGGATGTTTTTGATTACTTCTATGATGTAAGAGATAAGTCGTAACGAGATGTCACTCCTATTGGAGCAAAAAAAAAAAAAAAAACAGACGTCTATGGGGTTCTTACCTACTGTACATAAACCCGTGTAATCTTCTAAAATAAAGGAATGTACACATTTATTTTCTTTAATTATCAATTATTCAAAGTTCAATCTGCCGACCAAACGGTATAGTGGTTAGCGTGCTGGCTTCTAGACCGCGAGGTTGCGGGTTCGAGTCCCGTGTATGGCATGGGTGTTTGTAAATGTATGTTGGCTTGTCTAATGACGAATGTTTCGGCGCATTATAGCCCTCGTGTTGCTGACGGTGCCAGATAATCTGAAAACAACCAACCAACCAACCATCAAAGTTCAATCTATCTTTTCTAAGTATTATTTTTCAAATTGATCCATTTTTACCCCTGTAATCTTCATTTTAAGAATGTAGGCATTTTGTTCAGTACGTTTTATAATCGTGTAATTTCTTTTTTTCCACTGCATTTATTTCTTGTTTGTATAATTAGAATCATGATATGTTTTTTTTTTTCAATCGTAACAGAATGTTTTTAATGGTATTAAATTATTTTTGGACATTGGTATTGAGTGTTTTTCGAACAAAATCTTATTGACGATAGATTGGCGAGCTTTCCTTTCCTTTGGCGTTAGTTCCTTGGCAGGCTTACGACGAAATGTAAACAAAAATCTTGAAGAGGATTATCTTTGGATTTTATATATGTTACGCTGTTCTTTAAAACGATAATCCATAATGTATCGCCGTGCCAATAGGTTCACATTTTCTACTTGCTACTGTTCCGCAGCGCCAGAGGAACGATCAACTGCCGAAACCGGCGTACTTACGGATTTGTGTTTCCCCCGTCAACCCCTATTTTGGACGACTTTCCAAGCCTATGGCGTAGCTCTAAGCTGTACCAGCTTAATAACTTAGTTCAAAGCTAGGGAGAGACCCCGGGTAGCACAGTCCAATGTCGGAAACAGGGGTTCTAGGAAGATTGGCCGAATTTCGAGCATCACTCCAAAATACACGATTTTTTGATTTTTTTTTTAATCTAGCCCGCCAAGTTTACTGTCAGCCATCTTTTACCGGATAAACATGTCAAAAAGCCATCTTAAAACACATATTTTTTTTTTATCCCTCCATCCTTTCTTATAACACTATATTTCTATTTTAAAACTCCGCATCGACATTTGAAAACTTCTAGTATATATTTACCCATCACTGGGCGAGATTGGCCAAGATCCGTAGCAACGACCCACATCGGGATTGGCCAGCCTATATTGGACAGCCGATTTATGCCACTTTGTCTTTTCTGAAAGAGCCACACCACTTTCCCTTTAAGTAATTCAGCAACAAACTGATAAATTGATTTTTTTACATGTCTGATTCCTTATCATATAAAATGTTACAAGTTCTCAATCCTAATTCATAAATCCAACTGATTTATACAATTATCACCCGTAGCCTCCTTATCACCCCGCAATAAATCCCATCAACCGAAGAAAAGATGTCCGACTTCAGGTCTTCTCCATCACTTACCAATGCAAACTAACACAGATAACCCCCCCAAGAAATTTTACATTTCTCGCACGCAACCACATTATAAAGTTTGAGAAATCTCTCACAGGCAAGGAATTACACCATCTTTAACTAACACTTTGAACATTTCCCAAAAAAAAAAAAAACCCCAAAAAATGGGGCATGTCAAACTGATGGACTGCGGTGGTTGCTTCAGAGCCATCCATCTGGCTTTATCTGGTTAAGGTGGAGTAGTTAGCTTAATGTAGAAAAGCCCAATCCGATTAGAGTCAAGGTTAACTAGTTAATCACGTTGCACTGGAAATGGGGGCCTATGTTAGTCACGTAAACAGGCCTCGGAGAAATTTGCATTCAATTAAGAGAACTAAAAGGTTTTCGCTGAGATTTGTAACCTGTCTGGTTAGTTTGGACTAGTTTTTTTTTCTCAAGTGGTTATTCATTGTACAGAGATCCTTACTTTTCTGCTCGACTGTGTACGCTCAACAGCCTTTTTTTTTGCAGAGTAAAATCGTTACCTACACTATATATAGCGCTGCCTAAAAAAAATTACGTGTATTTTTTAAGGTCCCTACAAAAAAAAAAATTTCACTTTTCAAACCTGATTGTCCCACATAGTGCATTAAGTCCCTACATATTTTCTAATTGCATTTAGAGTCTGCATCAGGCTTAATTGCATCAGTTGGATAAGCACAAAGTGAATCGACATTAAACACAAACAAAACATCTCAAAATTGTTTTATTCATACATGAATGCATTTCATGTCATTTTAATAACAAAACTTTTGTCCCCACTTCTATTTGAGGGGCTTTAAGTCAAGAGTGATGTAAGTCACATTTTGAAAAATTGTGACTTAAGTCCTTAGGCGCTAACTTTTCACTTTTACCACGGAGGCGAGGTCCACTAGGTGGATAAACTTGAGGATTTGTGAGGGGGGGGAGAGGATTGGCACAAGATTTTCGGACACCACTTTTTTTGTTGACCTACCTATTGAATATATTACGCTTATCTACACATCGCGCAATAAATGGTTCTCGAATTGTTTATGACTTATGTAGCAAACTTATTGTGTAAGATTAGTTCAGGAACATTTCATGGAAAAAAGTAAGTGAACTAACTAGCTAATTTATCATTATGAAACAATTTATTACAATATCAAATCATTAATTTAAAATATATACTTTTACGACACTAAAAGAGAGAAAGCGAATCTAAATAATTATGAATACTAGTTAATGATAATAAAAAAAAGAGCATATGCCAGTAAACTCATCATTACAAAATTACTTATTCCCGAATCATACAATACTTTAAAATACGTATTTTTATGAAACTGCACAAAAATGATGACAGCGGATTTCAATAATTCTAAGTGATTTTCCAATATTTCTGAAAATTTGTATTTTATACACAATACATTAGAAAAAAAGGGCAAAAAAAATTCACAAATTAAAAAACACTTTGAAACGTATTTACTTGAAATTATAAGTATATTGGAAAAACACATGTTTACAGATTGTTGGAGCAATGGCGAAATAAAACTTTTGCTCCCGTGTAGTTGGCGTCCATGCTTAAGTCCAGATATACAATCTAGAAAGACTAAACTGCTGAAAGAAAAAGTTATCTAAGTCCCAACCTCAATAGCAACCTCAAGCTGCAGCATAATACAAAACAGAAGGTAAATTAAGAGTAAAACTTTTTGTTTCTCAAAATGAAGATCGATGGACTTAGACCACTCTGAATTTAGCCCCTTCATTTGATTCGGGTGTGAAAGGGTTAGTTAAATGATACCGATTCACCAAATTAAAATCTTTCGAAGACCCGGTTTAATTATTTTCAAATGAAACACTTTACAATGGATTCTTTGAAATGCTATTTCAAATCAAACTCTTTTGCATGATTAAAATTTAATTATGAAAACAAGTTTAATTTAATGCTGACATACAAAAAGAAGCATATACTATGAGTTAGGAGGTTTTTAACGTTTCCAAGAACCCCTCCCCCCCCCCCCTCCTCGGAAAATATATTCCAAAAGTCTAGTCAACTGGAACTATTTGTCCCAATCGTCTAGAATGTCGTAATAATAACCATATGTTTTGATGACACGCAAAATCGTGAATTGTTCCAAACACTTTGGTCGTAAAAATATGAATGCTTCCTATTTTTTAGAAGATGCCAAAATCAATGGGAGAAGGTCATTATTGACATAAGGGTGCCAATTAACGGAACTTTTAAGTTTGGGTACCATTGTGGGATAGCAAGTAAAAAAGCGAATAGAATGTTGGGTTTTATCAAGAAGACTATCTCATCTAAATCCAGAGATATTATTTCGCCATTTTATAGAGTATACAATGCAATTCTGGTCGCCTCATCTCAAGAAAGATATTGATTTGTAGAAAAAGGTTCATGCTAGAGCAACAAAATTGATACAGGGAAACTAGACATTGAATTATGATGCTAGATTATGGCACCTTAATATGTATACATTGGATGAAAGAAGGTCCAGAGGGGATTTGATTCAGCTCAGCTGTTTAAATTTATCGAACAGGTGGAGGACAAGGGACCGGACAAGAGGTCGTGCATACAAACTATTTAAATCACATTTAAACTCCAATAATAGGAAAAATTATTTTTACAATCGAGTAATTGATAAGTGGAACAAACTGCCGGACATCATCGTAAATTGTATCGGATTCAACAGTTTTAAAAGACAACTGAATCTATTCTGGGGGATTGTTCAGGATAGTTAAATTGGACCAACCTTGATGACTCTCTTACCTGTAATTGATCGTCATTTTTGTACCTGTATTTTTCATAAACCTTGAAGTGGTTAAATAACTACACAAGGTTATTTGCAGATAATACATAACCTTGTAATAATTTGATCACTAATGGGATACATTGTCCTGCTCATCACCGAGACACAAACCAGGATGTATAAGTCCATTAGGATTGAAAAGGTTAAGCAAATAACTATTACGCTCCCCTATATCCTTGGTTTCAGGGGCGTACTGGCCATAGGATTGTCAGGTGCAATCATTGGGCTGGTCAGTGTCTGTAAAAAATTGGCCGGTCCGGTACCGAAGTTAGTTTCTCCCCCCCCCCCTTTTTTTTTTTTAGTTTTTGAATAATTTTTCAACACAAATCTCAACCCCCCCCCCCCTCCCTAATTGCCCTGGTGAGACAATAAGATTTAAATATTATCATACTACTTTTACTTATTTTCAGGGTGGCCACAAAAGTTCCCTGATAATTCTCTGATTTTACGGCAATTTTTTTTTTTTCAAATTTCCCTAATTTTTCCAGTTGTGTAGGAGTAAATGACGCTCAAAATACGTATGAATTGGGAAACTTACCTTCAAAATATTAGAAAATTTCCTTGATTTTCGTGACATTTAAAAAAAATTCCCCGATATTTTCCTGTTTTTTCCGGGATCTAAAAGTTCCTGTTTTTATGATTCTGTGACCACTTTGATTTTATAACCTTTACAAGAGGTGCAGTTAGTACTTTAAAATATTTAGGTACGAATTTTAGGGATAATTCCAAAAAATTTAGGGATATATCTTTAAAAACTGATAGAAGCTCCAAACATAAGCACGCTTTTTCAGAGCTTGTTTCACTTCAGGCAAAAAAAAAAAAAAAAAAAAATTGACGTCAAACAACTTTTGAGCAAGACAATACTTATATAATTAAAAAATTATACTATTTAGAAATTTCGAATTTAATTTAATCCACTTATTTAACTTTTAAGCAACATTCAAAAGTACTTCAAAATAATATTGCTTCAACTTTAAAACTTTAAAACTCAAACTACCTTGAGTTTTGCTATAATTTAAAAAAGTTTGTCAATAATTAAAACGTCAGAAAATATTTTCGTACGAGGAATATCGGGGGGGGGGGGGGTCGCAGTTTTTAAATTCTTTTCAGGAATTAGTGAAAAATATAAGGGCGATTCTGAAATTTCAGCACCTCTGCTTTTACTGGCTTAATATTTATTTCTGTAAGTGAGAAAATTAGTATTAAGCATGAAAAAGTTTACATTTAATGTTTTAAGTCTTTATTTTACATATTTATTATTAAAAAAAAAATCCAAAGTGTGGGAAATGCAACCTCCATGGAATGTCCCCACCCCTGTTTTTTTAGTGTTAGCTGAAGAAATAAACCCTAAACTATATTTGTAAAAAAATCTGGGTTAAACATTTATTTATTACATAAATAATTAACTAATCACAAAGAAATATAAATTTTAATTTATTTTAAACACAAAAGTTGTCCCTGTGTGCTGAGGTAACCTCCATGGAAACCACCATGGTGCTGAGTTAACCTCCTTGATTAAAATTCTACTAGATAGCAGTACAGTCTTCTTTAAAAGAGCTGAAGTGAATATCAAGTCGACTATTTTACCTGGTGATGTTGTTGGATGTGCGTAGTTGTATATTGTTTGTAAAAAAGCTGCCGAATCCTCAAAAATCTGGTAAGTTAAAAAAAAAAAAAAAAAAAAAAAATCATACTTTAGGCGTCACCTTTTATCAAATAGCCAATTTTTTCTTCTCTAAAAGCAAAGCCTGTGTATTCTCAGTCATTTAGGTTAAGTTTTAAGAAAGGCAATCTACTTATTTCTACTTATTTATAACCTCCATGTATTGTGTTAACCACGAAGCTTAAAAGCAAAATTAGAAAACTGGTTTTTTAGAAAATATGTTTTTCCTTGACCTTTTTTTGAAGTGGCAAATGTATTAGTTTTGTTAATAAAATTCTAAGAGTAAAATTTCACTTTTGTTGTCCATTTTTTATTTTTATGTTTTTTACCTCCTCAAAATCCCTTTAATTTCAGAATCGCCCACAAGTTCAATTTTAGGAATTTTAGGGAGAAACAAAAATTTAAGGAATATTAGGAATTTTAGTGTGAATGCGATGCATTTTCTAATAAACTAGTTAAATTCATGAACGTTATTTTATAATTTAGATTTCTTTGGTTGGTTGTTTTCAGATTATCTGGCGCCGTCAGTAACAATAGGGCTATAATGCGCCGAAACATTCGTCATTAGACAAGCCAACATACACTTACAAACACCCATGCCTAACACAGAACTCGGAACCCGCAACCTCGCGGTCTAGAAGCTAGCACGCTAACCAGTATACCGTTTGGTCGGCTTAGATTTCTTTGTTTCAGTTTTTGAAACAAACTATTAATTGCTTATGAAAACTAAGTTTGCTCAAAGGAGATAAAACTAGTAGAGACAGAGAAAACTTAACTAAACTAATTATTATAACAATTCAACTATTAAAATTTACAAATAAGATTAAATACTTATTGAAATTAACTACTAAATACGAATACTTCAATAACAAAATATGTTAATTACAAGAACTATCGAATTATTAAATGATTGGATTTATTTTAATAAAATTTCATTAACGACGATATTAACAATTTTTGGCCTGCGCAAACCTAAAATCACGGGGCCGATTTCATGTTCCAGTACGCCCATTGCTTGGTTTGTAAAAGATTTTCGCCATCTTCTAATACAATCCCCCAACTACCATAGAAAGAGCAAATCGTACTCCTGAAAAGTATTTGACTTTTAAAAAGCATCACCCAAGCAACTAAAAGTCACGCACCACCAACAGCACCCTAATTCCGAATTCTCCAGCAAACCCCGACGCGTAGTGATCCGAGACG
Source organism: Linyphia triangularis (assembly GCA_963978545.1). NCBI lineage: Eukaryota > Metazoa > Arthropoda > Arachnida > Araneae > Linyphiidae > Linyphia > Linyphia triangularis. The sequence goes on from OZ021727.1 coordinate 8,151,667, forward strand.
AACCCGACAACAACTTTTCAATAAAAAGGAGACACTGGATGTTGTCCACCTGGAAATCTTCCTCGGTGACCACACCTCGCAGGGCATTCGCCAGTCTCGATTTTTTGAGACACTGTCTAGACAGACCCCGGTGAAATAGGTCGAGGGCCCCTTTCTTCTTATTTGGTTGAAGTTTGTGGGACACACACACACGAGAAAGTTGCCCGAGCTTGCAACTTTTCCGTGCGAGGAGTGGGAGGGATTTCGAATTTGGTTTTTTGGAGGAGAAAAATTCTAAATTCGGGGTGTCTTTGGATGATGCTGAAATTTCTAGTAGTCGTGGTTGGAGAGACTGCGTTGCTGTTCTGAAGAATAGTGTTGAGGAGTTTATTGTAGTAAATTGAAAAGTAAAAAAAAACTATTCGATAAAAACGATGTCTTGCAATAAATCTTTTACAATCTAAATTTGCGTGTTTTGGATGCGGTTTATTTCTAGTTACTGATAATGAGGTTGAAGAGATCGCATTGCTGTTCTAAGGAATGCTAAGGAATGGAAAATTTATTGTAGCGAACTGAAAGATAAAAAAAAAAGTACTCCATGAAAACCAAGTTATATTCCCAATTTGGGTGTTTTGGATGCATTTAAGTTCTAGTTGCTGATAATGTAGTTGGAGATATTATATTGCTGTTCTGAAGAAAGGTGCTGCAATCTTTAAGAAAAAGAAAAAAAAAGAAAAAAAGGAAAAAAAAATCCTAACGAACTCTTATATGCAATAGCATTGAACTTAAGAAATAAATACATTGAATTCCCAAGACTAGTACGCAAAAGGATTGGAATTTGCAATCCTTTGATTAGCTTAGACGCCTTATCCATCAGGGCATGCCAAATGCGAACAGGCAGGATTAAATTGAGTAAAATTTTCTGAACTTTTTTGTGTGTATTCCAAAATCTTAACAGAATGCATTGTATTGTAGTCGACAACGAGTCTACCTGCAAAGTTTTAGCTCGATTGGCTGCCAACATATAACTTCCAAGACATGTACAGCTCCCAAGCAAGAAACAATAAAGAAACCAAATTTTACGCAAAAGTGATGAAAGCCAGTATATGATATCAAACTTTGAAAAAAGATTCAGAAAGAAAACAACTTTAAACATTAATACTATATTGACAAACAGCTGAATCTAATAAAACTGAGTTTTCTTAATTTTTTCAGCTATATTCAAAGTACTGAAATTTTAGCCAAAAAGGCTGAAATCAGAGTTCCCACTAAACTGTACGATGTCTGTTATGAATGTTTACACGAGATATCAGAACCACGATGATTCTAGGAGAAAAAAAGTCGACAGACATTAATCTTAAATTCATGCTGTACAAACTTATGATTAGTTTTGGATAATGTTCAGAGCAGAGAGCTAATCTCGGTAAAAGATCATTCACCAATTTTGAAAAACAAATAAGATTTTTGTTGATTACAATTTAACAAGTTTTGATAAGTTTGTTTATAAAAACTTTTTAAATAATTAATAACAAAATTATCACTTGCTATTTTACTATCAAATATTGTGCATTATCTCTCACTGTAGTTGTTGTAAAAGTCTCTTACTGGTGTAGTGTAAAAATTATTGTGCTTTAAAAAAAAATGAAGCCTTATGGCGCAGGGACAGGCGATCCCTCTTTAAAGAGATTAATTTTACGAGAAATTTAGGATAATTTAGAAACCAGTTCGAAAAGGAACATCTATTAATTCGTCGCAGCCTTAACATTGAGCTAAATTTAGCATTTAAATTCGAAATAAACGCGCTTTTAATGCAATATTCCTATTAAATGTAAGATGTTCACGAGCTCCAATAATTCCTATCCTAAATTTAGTTGGAATAATCTTATTATGAGCGATACGGTTAGGAATAGCGAACTGAATGTCTGTGGAGTTCCTCTCTTAACAAAGTGAATTCTCAATTCATTAAACGTGAATTGGATTAAGGCGATAAAATTTTATGTAAATTACATCTCGACACTAGACTTAATTTCAATGTCTCTATAAACGTCGGCTATAAGTAAAAGGGATCTAACACTAAGGAGTGTTTTAGAAAGTAACGTGAAGCTAGTACCTTGAATAGGGGAAGACAGTTTGGTGTTCTAAACGGTTCTAGACAATAAATATTTTAGACAAATAATGGTGGTTTCGAATTCTCTTTGGAAACTGCGAAGAGGAGATTATATTGGAAGAGGGTTTTTGCTGTATATGAAATTATTAGGCCAAAAAGCAGAATGAAGGTAAGGGAGCTCCGATATCCTAGGGGTAGAGTATGGGGTTCATGATAGGAGGATTGTGGGTTCGGTCCTCGGTCTGCCAAATATTAGTGTGAACCAGTGGTAGAAGTGGGAAAAGAAAAGTGGGTGGATGCCCAAAAGTTGGAGACAAGAGCATACACCTCTCCCCACCATAATTTTTATAATTTCGCATTTTACAATAAAAATATTAAAAGTAAGGACATAATTTATACTTCCTAACACTAACATTGAACAAGGGTCCAAAATTTATTGTTATTTTAATGAATATTCTGCAACTTGGTTTTTTTTTACTTGGAAGTAAGAGATAAAGTGGAGTAATATTTCTTGTATTTTAGATTTTATAGTTAGTTTCTTTTTATTTAAATAGTACTTCCAAATGTGCATACTTTCATGAAATTAAATTAATAGAGAACTTTAAAATGTTTCTTTCTTTTTTAAAATAGTTTGTCCTTATATGAAACAAGAATAGAAATTTTCCTTCAGAACATTTAAAAAAAAAGTTCCTCCAAAGTTAAAAGTTGACCAAATGAACATTATTTGTAAATAAAAATAATTATATCTTTATACAAAGTAGTATAATTCATATTTATAACAGTATGATATATATAACATAACTATTTTTTTTTTTTAATTTGAAAACTTGAAAGAACTTTTTCTCGGTGTTACTACATTTAAAGTTTCACGTTATTTTTCTTTAGTAGTTTTCAGACGGAGACGGATTGAGTATTTTTAAAAGTGAGGGGATGTATTTCAGATGTTTTAGAAGTTGGGGGACGTATTGGAGTTTTCTTGAAAAGTGGGGGGGACACGTCATCCCGCTTCTACCCACACTTCTAGCACTGGTGTGAACTAATGGGGGGTTGATGCACATTAAATCTATCGTGGCCTCTAAGTCCTCACATTGGTGTGGTGGGGTTGGAGAGAGGGGTCTAAACTAGAAGATTTCGATCTCGGATTGTTCTAGATGTTCAATATTACGAGACGTATATGGCTGTGATATAAGTGGCAGAAATAGGCAGTCGGAAGTTCCAAATCAAAGTGCAAGGGAATTGAATGCGATACGTAAAACCGTAAAAACACTTTTGGATTTGTAAACCGTTCCATTTAGTTATTTTGTCATGGATTGATTTTTTTTTCTCCCAGGGGTGAAAACAATCAAAAAGTAAAAAAGGGGAAATATCAGCGTTATTTTGAACTACAAAAATAGACGAGTAAGAATATAATTGTGTATTGATGTGAGTACAGAACAATGGTACAGACAGAAATTAATTTTTGAGGGAGTTACAGGCAAGTTTAGTCTGATAAAACCCTTCTTTAGTCCCCTAAAAATAAAAAAGTGTATAAAAAGATGAACTTCTTAGAGAAAAAAAGTGGAAATCCGCGTAAAAGCGGAAATTTTTTGACCCCCTATCTCCTTCAATGTTTAGGTAATGATACTTGGTTGTGAATTAGTTGAGTATGAGAACGAGATGAACTATATTATGCTATTAGATTAGTTCACCAGTTTTTAGCAAATAGTCCAGAAACTAAAATAATATCTGTGGAGTACTGATGAAAAAAGTTTGGTGGAAGTAACAGTTCCTGGTATTGGGTTACTTGGATACTAAACGGGTGAAATATTTACCGAGCAATATGAATTGCAAAAAATTTTTTTTTGGTTTGTAAACAGTTATTATCTGAGTTATTTAAAAACAAAACAACGCTAATGAGGATGAAACTCGGCATGAAGAAGAAGAAATTTAGGTAAAACACCGAGAGGTAGAGCCAAGTATAGGCATCCCATCAAACATCATCATGACGTATTTATTGACAAAGTTTAACCCTTTTGAAGCACGAATTTCGATGTTATTTCCGATTTTAATCACATTTGGTATGGGCCATCTTAATAGGTAGAAAAATGATGGGGTATACTTACTTTTTGCAAAAAAAAAAAAAAAAAAAAAAAAAATAATAATAATAATAATAATTTCTTAACTTTTGTAAGTGGTTACGTTATTAAACCACAATGTGAGTAACATAAAACACAAATGACATACCTAATCAAAAAATTTCTGAAAAAAAAATTTACAAAAAATTGCACTTTGTTTCAGGTCATACAAAATTGAAGAATGACATAGATTATTTATGATATATGGTTTCAATGTAAAACCAATCTGCGGATAGAAATAAAAAAATTAAGTGGTTTCTGTGTGGAATCTTTATGCTTCAAAGGGTTAAGAAATACAAGTATTTGAAATCAGAGAAGTCAAATTCGGAATCACTATGCGTTAAGAAATAGAAGTATTTGAAATCAGAGAAGTCAAGTTTTTATTTGTATCCTTCCTCATTGAAAATGGATGGGTTACGAAACAAAAAAGTGTGCTATTTCGAAAGTTATGATATATTTGGCTATCGGATTTAGTTCAATTCATTTCAAGACGATTTTAGAACATTTTCGGCCCTTTTCACCCCAGCAGACCATCAGTTCACAATCTGCTAACACTTCTCTACATTCTATACAAAATTCAGAAAGATGTGGAATGACGTATAATAAACGCACAGTCGCCTTTCGAACTATAACTGATGCTGTCAACAATAAAATTATTTGATCCAGGACAGGCAATTAAGATCTAGGGCACAACCAGAAAGTTTCTTTTGGTATCAATGTTGGTTTTCAATCAAACATTTAAGTTTGCTCCTATGCAGAACTTATCATCCCATATATGAAGGGCCACGGCAAAAAACGAACCATTTTTTTCGAAATCGATTTTTTCCCGCCATCTGCAATGTTTATAGCTGATAGTTTAACCTCACGGAGTCCTCTGGCAAATAAATATCACTGTATGTGAGATTTTTGCCTACCATTGATCTTAACCCTGATACAAGCCAAGAGACTTGAAACTTCAAATCAGCATTTCTGGAGAATTGAGAAAAATGGACTCTGATCGTTCTTTGCCGTAGCCCTTCATCTTCCATCAATATTTTTGTAGTTTTTGCATATGCCTATCAACTATTTTAGTACGTTACAGTAGGCTTACTCTGTCTGAATGATGGAAAACTGAAAACATTCCTTTGAAATAAACTTCATTTACTTTACTAGGAGTTTCCCGTTCATTCATAACAAAGCATAGGAATGTTGGAGGTCCTAAAGATGGTTTCTTATCATAAAACCCCTCCCATTGGTTCATCGTCTGATCACAATCAATATAGCACAGTAAATTAAATAAAAAAAAAGGATATCACTAATTATATATTTCGGCGGTTCTCAAACTGCAATCTGCAAAACCGCTGGTGGAAATAACTTTATTGATACTTAGATTTCAATAAGATGTCATCCACTTGAAAGTGGGGATAAAAATCTTATACTAAATTTTCAAAATTAGTAACAAATGTTGCTAACAGGTGGTGTTGCACACTGTAGTTCTTATGAATAAAGAGTGCTTTGTAGTTTAGAGCGATCAGTCTTTGGACAGTTCCACTGTTTAAAATGAAGGAAAGTTAGCGGGATTGCAACGACTGATTGAAGGACAAATTTATAACATATTTCTAAAACTTTACAACTTACAACGCCATCTGTTGGCACCATCTGTAACTAATTTTGAAACTTCCGTTTTATATTCTTACAGCTTTCCAAAAGAATTATACTTTTTGTTTCATTCGGGGCTTTGTTTTTTGAGTTATTTAGTTTTAAAAATCGGGAAGTCCTTCGTTGGACACAGCAGCAAGTTTGAGAACCACCGAATTTCAGTCTAGAGGTGAGGAGGGGGCATTTACGTTATTCTGGCTACAGCTCATTACTTTCGAGCCATGCGTCCTCAGGGATGAGTCGGTGGCGAAGCACTTTCCGCACGTGTTGCACACGTAGGGTCTGTTCTTGGCCCGCTCCACTTGAGACTCGTGGTTGCGCAGGTGCTGCTGAAGATTGGACAGCTGGATGAAGGCCCGGTTGCATTCGGGAAGGTGACACTTGTAGGGACGCTCACCTGATAACAACAACACAAGGTCAAGACACAACATGTAACATCCTATACTAAACTCCACTTTAACTTAACATCATTTAGACGGTAGATCTTCACCGTGCTCATACTGGGTTCCCACTCAAATCACAGAATGAAAATCACTGACTTTTCAATGACTTTTAAGGACCTAAATAATGTTTTTAAGGACCTTTGAAAATTTGTTTTCAGGCATCATGTCTATATATAAATTTAATAAAGTAAATTTTACCAAAAAAGTTACAAATTGGCGCATGCATAATACAAATATGTCAGAGAATTCCAATACGGTGCGGATAAGTGGCGGTCATGCGGGGATAGCAAGTCCGAGTCGTATTTTCAAAAATTGTGCAGTTGGGTACACATCTGCAAAAATTAAGGACTTTTAAGGAGCTCTAAGCATTTTCAAGGACTTTTAAGCATCTCTAAGCATTTTCAAGGCCTTGAAAACAAGTTCAAAAATATTAAGCACTTTTAATGTTTCAATGACAGTAGGAACTCTGTCATAGGAATTTCATCCATTTTGGCGGCCTGGAGGCATAATACTCGCCACACCGATATAGCTTTTTTCCTTCTCTACAGGGTTGCTGTACTGAGCTTCCCAGTGTGCCTTAACGCCACCAAAACGGATGAAATTCCTACGAGCATGGTGAAGATCTACAGTCTAAATGATGTGAAGGTGGTGTTTAGTATAGCAAGGATCATTCCGTATGCTAGCTATGTTGCAATCTTCTAGCCTAGTGCATTTAGAAACTACTTTCTGTAACCACCATGACATTTGGCGAGTAGGTAAGAAAAATATCACTTAATGAAATGACATAAATCGTTTTCTTTTAATGTCTATCTATTATAAATTAAAATAGCAAAAGACAAAACCAGGAGGAGTCCCTGCATATGCATTGACGCACGGATTTCAAGTATAAAATAAAATATATATTAGACGCTATTTCCCAAGTTTTTAATACATGTCATTTCATTACGTGATCATTTTCTCACCAAATGTCAAGGTGGTTATAGAAAGTAGTTTCTAAATGCACTGGGCTAGAGTACTGTAACATGGCGAGTATAGGGAATGATCTTTACTATACTAAACTCCAACTTAACTTGACATCACTAGACGATAGATCTCCACCGTGCTCATAGGCAATTAATCCCTTTTAGCGGAGTGAAGACATAATTCTCGCCAAACCTTACAGCCTTTTGTTCTCTACAGGGCTGTGGTTTGGCAAACATTATCTCGGGTAGGTTTTGGTGACTATTTATTAAAGTAGCGGATAAGCAAAGGGGAAATTCATGTAGAAACCCATATACAGCACATATCCTCCAGGTTCTTAGGAAGTCTCCAGGCATTCCCGGGACTCCGAATGACTTATTATTAAGCACCGCCCTGGGAAAATGTGTGATGTATGGGAAGGCTATGTCAAGTCCCTCACCAGAAGCGAAGCATTTCTGAATTACAGTCTGGATCTGAAGAGAGCTATATCAAACTGAACTTTAATGTATTTTTTTTAAAGCAATGTCTATTTTTTTTTTGGGGGGGGTATATAAATTGTTTTTGTTGCTTTTGTAGTTTTCGTCATGAGTAAGATGCGATTGGTGGATGTTTTAGTGTGAATAATCATATTGTCGCTCTAAATGCAAAGCGGCGCGGCGTAAGCCGTATGTATTATGCTGTATACGCTTTGCAATTACTTTAAATTTGAAAATTTTTTAACAGATGGATCTTTTTAATGTGATTTTCTTTGGTTAGGCATTTAGAAGTTAGCAATGTGTTGTGAATGGAAAGATAATGAATTATCTCCTACTTTTAAAATATTCACACAGGGTAGTTCAAAAAAGAGATTTTCGATCTTTAAAAATGAGTCCCATAGAAATACAGCGTGACAAATATTGAGCTGTATGAAATAAAATTAAATAATAATAATAACTAAACATCTACTAAATTTAAAACTTTCATGCAAATTTTAAAAATAACTCGAGATATTCGAATTCAACTTATGACATATTAGTAATAAGCTGGTTGGTTGGTTGTTTTCAGATTATCTTGCGCCGTCAGCAACCCGAGGGCTATAATGCGCCGAAACATTCGTCATTAGACAAGCCAACATACATTTACAAACACCCATGCCTAACACGGGACTCGGAACCCGCAACCTCGAGGTCTAGAAGCTAGCACGCTAACCACTATACCGTTTGGTCGGCATGTTCGTAATAAGATAATTAATAAGAATTATTTACTAATTGAAGTCGTAATAAAAAAAAAATATTTGTTATTTGAAGAATTATCGCCAAGTGCTACGGATATGATGGAAATTTATTTAACTGTTTTCGAAATGTTACAGTTTTAAAGATCGGTACACACCCTGTAAGAGGTACGCACTAATTCTCATTAATGTCGACGTTATTGAGAAAACATTATTATTTTTAACTGAAGGAGTTTTTATCAATAAAATACATTACGTTTAATTAAATGTTTAAAATTGCGGGAGCACACTTTTTATACTCTGAATTACCCATATGTTTACATAGGGCATACATAGCATAGCATAAGGTAAACAAAACAAAAAATTCGATTCTTTTGCATTTCTCCACGTTTTGAAAACATCCTGATTTCAAAAAAGTGGTCTAGAAAAAATGTCTGTCTGTGGCCAGCATAACTTCCCAACAAATTGACCTACGATATTCAAATTTGGTGTAAGGGTTACTGGTGGCCATGGGACCTACCACTAAGGCTTTAGTCAAAATAGAGCATTCGCATAAGGTAGCTTTAAAAAAAATTATGTTTTTCAGTAATTGCTAAAAAACGGCATATACGATTCTGATCAAAATTGTTGTGGTAATGCTTCTGAAGGTGTTCTAAACATCGCCACCTCCAAAATTCTCGTAAAAATGCAATAAAAGAGTAGAAAGTTAAAAAACGAGTGCCTGTAACACAGAGCTCTCTGCCCTTAAGCATCGCGCCCATCAACGTTTTTTTTTTTTTTTTTTTTTTTTTTTTTTTTTTTTTTTTTTTTTTTTTTTTTTTTTTGCATACGACACACAAGAAAGGAAAACGTAAAGTATATCATAAAATCACGAATTTTGCCCTTTTGGGGTTTTTTTTTCTCGTGTAAAAATTATAACCAAAAATATCGCCAAACTGGCCATTTTTATTTCAATGAGTGAAAATTTGAAAACGGTAAGTAACAACATGTAAAATTTTAATGCAATGACCAACATTATAGTGTAATTGAAAGTTGTGCGATGTTCTACACCCCTAGTTAAATATATGTTCACATCGGATTTAATTGATTGCCCTCAGTCAAACTTAAATGTTAGTCATAGAAAAATCTTTTCTTTCCTAAACGCTTCATAATTCGATAACGCAGAATAGATCAGAAAAAATTGCAACAAATATTACGACGCAGTTCTTTTATTTAAACATTATTGAGTCCATTTAGCATTGTTTCATCTTAAAAATACCGTAACAGTTTAAACAATAGTTATACTTCCAATTGTGTGCAATTTCATTGTTAAACACTAATATAGCATCATTATTAAAACTTTCGCCCAATTTGTGTTCGACAAAAGAAGACGTTAGCACAATCTCGAGAATTTATCGTGATTTCATTTCAAAATGTTTAATTCGGGCGTTATCGTGGCATTTTCTGTCATCATTCCATTCATATGGTCTGTTTATAATTTGGTTGTACAACAAAACGCCATTTACAGCCTTTTCATCGCTATCTACATCTGCCTGATCCAACTGATTGAAAAGGAGATCGAGACAGACGGAAAACGACAACACGCTCAACGAGACAATAAACCAATCAAAATCCTTAAATCAGAGCTATTTCATCAGGCCACACAAACAGACTACTTCTACAAATGTGACCAGAGCACACAAACTGAAGTTCAACAATTCTCCACAGAAGCTCAAACAATAGAATACCACCAGGATACTCATACTCAGACTGATGACAGCGGCAATCAAACCGGAATTGATGACACCAAGCAAGCACCTAAAGCCACGACTAATGACGATGAACAATATGATTCAAAAGAAATAATTTCTTCTCAATGCTACAATACTGGCATTCACCCTACATCACTTATAACAGAGCCTAATGCATCTTTCATAAATCCAGTTATTGTTCCACCTGGTGGCCATATAAAAAAACAAAAAACACATTTAATCCATTCATTGAGAAGAAATATCAATAATTTTTCAATCTTCAATATCATTAAAAAGCAAAGAAAACAACGATATCAGCGTTTGTCTGATGATTGAGATGAATGTATGTCATGTGTAAATAGTTATCTGTATGTATTGTAAATATTTATTTGTATATAGTTATATTTTATTATTTTTTATGCTCTATGATATTTTGTATTAGGCCTTATCTCCAAATCATGTATTGAAATTTAACCCTCATTTACATTAATGTTTATAAGACAATTTGGATTTACAATAAACCGGTTTAAAAAAAAAAGTGGAAATTTACTTTTAGTTTTGTTTTAGGGTTATGATGGCAGAAACATGTAAATAATTATATCTATGCTAGGGATGAAAATGGGTTATAACTACTCCCATATCCTTCACGTACAATTTATAATTAATTTCTTAGCATTATTACCATAGATATTTACATTTATGAAAAAAATGTTGCTTTTATTTAACATGAAAATAATGATGAGTTCCACCAACTATCCAGTCCAATATTGGGAAAGGGTTGGCCGGATAACAAAAATCCGGATAGGCCAGAGTTGAAGAAATATAATTCACGTTTTGCCCCCCCCCCCCTCCCTCTCCCTATACCTAATCACATTATGCACCAAGACTAATGTGACCAAATGTCTCGATTTTGGCGGGACAGTCCCACTTTTCACCTCTGATTCTGGAGATCGAAAAATCTGGTTACATTAACCAAGAAACACTCTGATTCGATATTTTCTGACCCTTTAGTACAGGTCGGGACTTAACAACTTCACAAATGTTTCATAAACTGTATGCTTTATACATTTATTATAGGAGAAGTAAGTTCAAGAATGAAAATAGTGTACACATTTTAAGATAAATTTTATACTAACTTACTTGAACCGTGTTAAGTACACAAGTCGTATTTGCAAGTAAGTTCAAAATGAATAATTGTGGATAAAGTTTGAACAACTTTATGCAGCTGATGCCAATTAACTTTTTTAATATTTCCCGTGCAAGGCCATCAAAAACCAGACCATTAAGTAAAACAGATTACAGAGGACCACATGGTAACAAATCAGTAAGGACAAAAAATACAAGTACAACCACTGGTCTTAGCAGGGCAGTATTGTGGTAAAGAAAATTAGGGTGTTCACAAATTCGTTGGGCAATTTCGTAAGTAAAAATGTAATGTAATGTAGTAATGTGTGAAATATAAATTGTAAGTTACCCTTTCAAATGCAGATTAGCTTCAGTGTACCCCAAGTTTGTGGATAGAGGGAAGACTTTGTGGGAAAGTGAATAGAGATGGCAGAAAATGGAAATTCTAAAATCCTCATGCCATCTACGAGCATGAAAGAAATAGTCCCAAGGCAAAGTGTTTTGTGCCGTAAATTTTACTAGTGTGTTTAACCCATTTTTTCTTTGCTGAAAAAAACTGTTACCGGATTCGTATACCTGTATATTCTTCAGATTTACCTAACACCAATTTTGAACGAAACAGTTTCTGAAGGTTTTTCATCTTTCAACAAGACGGCTTACCGTGTCACTTTCACATTGAGGTGACTTCTTTCCTCAATGCTGAAATACCAGGAGGGAATGGTTGCGGAGGTGTTATTATATATGGCCAGTAAAATCACCAGACCGAGATTTCAATGTACAGAGCTTTGTGAGAGACCATGTTTATCATCCTCTACTTCCGAAATCCATTCTGGAATCAAAATCTCCACTGCACTTGATTTGATCAGCGTGAACATGTTCTCTAACAATATATATGGCAAGAACTAATTTACCGATGGGACACTTTCAGAGTAACTAAAGGTAGCTTCATCGAACTTTTATGGAAATGATAAAACTTTGTTATAATCTCGACATACTTGATCAAGAAATTATGCATAATAAACCCTTCTTTTTGGCCAACTAATTAGTGGACACCCTGTATAATAGTGTAATAGAGTATATACCCGTGTGAAGTCGTGTGTGCTGCTGCACGTGCGACAGCTGCTTGAATCTCCTGTCGCAGTAGGAACACTTGTAGGGCTTCTCTCCGGTGTGGATGCGGATGTGCTGCAGCAGCTGGTGGTTGGAGGAGAAGGACTTGAGACACTGCTGGCACTGGTAGGGCTTGATGTCCCCGCGGTGGGCTTCGCGGGAGTGGTGCTGCATCGCAGACTTGTGCATGAAGATCTGCAAAGAGACAACACTTGTTAGACACAACATGATCTTGAGGAGACATGGGACACTGAAACTACAAAAATATCACCAAAAATGACATTTTTTGTTTTCTTTCCATGTGCTGACGTACCTAGCTTTAATTTCGCGTTTGAATTTTTTGAAATCCGGTGATTTTAAGTAGTAAAATTTTGATTTTAAATAACTATTTTAAAGTATTGCACACTTGTCGGCAAAAGTTAAAAATGCATTTTTCTCAGTTTCGCTTTTTTTTATATTTTACGTATGTTCAAAAAGTTCCTTGCGATTCAGTTTTGAATAAATACACCTAATTTTTTTTAGAAATAATTTTTAATGTACTATAAAGAGATACATGCATGCTTTTTTATGTCACATAATTTTTTCGATTTCTTTTCATGTTGGAAAGTTGAAATATGTGCATATTTTAATGAAAAATCAGTGGCACCAAGTTTGAAATTTTATTTCTGTTCAACTATGGAACCACTGATCTCTACAACAACTTCTGGAACGCTTATTAGAGGTTTCTGCTGTGCAAGCAGATGATGTTATTTGAATACTTCCCCCCATAATGCTTTGAAATAAGTTGCCCATAGTTACAAACAAATTTGAACTAGTTTGGGGGAAGTTGATAGTATAGATTTCTATGGTGATTATTAAGCCTTCTTCCACTTCCAGTCAGTAACAAAGCATGCGCTATCCAGAAGTTGTAGTAGAGATCAGTGTATGGAACCTGAAGATAAAAGCAACGTGAAAATGTTTATAATACATTGATAAACAACTTCAAATTTTTCTTTCACGTTCGTTAAAATATTGTGTCGCGAGGAGCATTTTGGAAAAAGTTGAAATTTCGTACAATTTTAATGCATTTTTTGTCAATAATTTACTATCATATATTATCTGCTCAAATTTTGTTGTTGTCTTATAGGTAATATCTTCTATGTTTGTGCAGAATTTTATTTAATTCTAAGCAAAACTAAAGTGTCCCATGTCCCCTTAAGAGGGTTCTCTTCTTGGTGACAACTCGCTCGGAAAAGCAGCTGCCAACCTGTGGTACTTATAACCGATTGATTACCCTTCTGAATAGACTGAGAGGCGACTGCAATTTTTGGACCCCATCGAACATCATTCTGAATTTTTTATAGAAATTGGAGAAAAGTGAGTATAGATTAGGAATCCACTGGTCTGCCGTGGCAAAAATGGCCGAAACTGATCAATAATCGACTTGGAATGAGTTGAACTAAAATCCGATTGCCAAATATGTCATAACTTGCCAAAAATAGAACAAACTTTTTCGTCTGGTAACCCACTGCATTTTGATTTTCAATGAGAAAAAGCGCAAACGATTTCTGAACGTTGGCTCGGAAAACTTGTATCTTTTAAAAGTAGGCCAAATAGGCGACATCAGTTACGTCATCAGTGACGTAATGTTTATTGCCAACTTGGCTCCCTTTTAATAGATACAAGTAGACCGTCGCCAGATATCTGCACCGTCTGCAACCTTCTTAATTGAAAATTAAAGAGTGAGGGTTACCAAATAAAAAAAATGCCCATTATTTGGCAAGTTATGGCGCATTTGGCAATTGTATTTCGTTCAACTTATTAAAAGTCGATTTTTGACCAGTTTCGGCCATTTTTGCCACGGCAGACCAGTGGATTCGTAATCTACCCACTTTTCTCTAATTTCTATAAAAAATTCAGAATGATGTTCGATGGGGTCCAAAAATTGCAGTCGCCTCTCAGTCTATTAGAAAAACGATGGAGTATACTTCCTTTTTGTAAAAATATTTATTTTAACTTTTGCAAGTGATAATTTCTACACTTCGTGGTTTCGCAGTGAAAACAGTCAGCGTGTTTGCCACTAACTTTTAGAGACCGGACTTATGACTTATGTTGAAGCTTTTAACGGGCCCGATGGACCAACATATGTTCTTTAATTATCACGATTCATAAAGATATAGCATTTCTGAAAACAAAAACAAAAATATATATACATTGATTTTTCTTTATTTTAATAAAATTACAATTGATATTTGATTATTTTTTCAAATAATTAAAAAATAATAATTCGTGTTATCAGTAAGTTAAAGTCTTCACAAAAAAAAAAAAAAAAAAAAAAAAGTGGATTTTTTTTTGTTTCAACGTGACAGTGAGACTTGACCTAACTTTCAATAAAAGATTTACACTCTATTTCCAGATTACTCCGTTTTAATCGATATCAATATTGTAAAACGATGGCGGTCAAAATCATTCAGTTTATTTTATGATTAGAGTCGATATATGTCGCAGTCAATCTTAATAAGTTGTCCAAATGAGATTCAGTTGAGTTATTCCTGTATTTATTCTTGACTAAAACCATCTTGCTGAAAGCTTCTTCGAGCAAGTAGTGGAGAAGTCTGCCTTACTATTTTGGCCAAATTACAAAATTACGTTAAAGAAAAGTTCATACCATAAAATTTGATATTTTGAAAATATATAATAATTTCCCGTAATTTTGTTGTGTCTACATTGGCTACAGTAAAATATCTTTTTTTTTTTATTAAGTAGTACGTTATAAGTAGAAGCGCCAATTATGGTTCTCCGTAGCCACATAATAATATCAACAATTTAATAACGTTCATTTACATTTTATATGCAAAAATCCGTCTCGCTAATATATATTTTTATTTCAACCACTGATTTTGTTTAATATAGGATTTAATTTGTTTATACTGCGGCAGTGATGAATTAGGATAAACAAATACATTTTATAGGCAATTTAGCTTAAAAATAATTAATACCGTTGTAAAAAAAAACAATTTAAAAACCAAAGTAGTTCAAATTTTGGGAGTGCGAGCTATCATTGAGAACAAAATTCAATTAGGCGCATCATTACTAAGCTCATAATTGTCGTAACTATTCCAAATTTAAATAACGCAAACAATTCGTAAATGTATTAAATGTCCATTAAGATTATACTACAAAAAACATACCTGTCTACAAAATATGTCGATCAAAAAGAGATTATCAGACACGGACGTGCTAAATGCATTAATTACTCAATTTAAATGACCTTGCACTTATCATAACATTTCTAAATATTTACGAAACCTATACAATGTATCAATATATATGTTAACTATAACCCAGTACAAAATAGATTTGACAATGTAATAAGATTCGCAAAGCGATAACATACAATTAAATCCGTCAACGTCATTGTCCCACGATATCTTGATTGTTAACTAGTAAGAAAGGTAAACCATTAATGCATTCCGCAACAACATTGCAATGAAGGTGTTCGAAACGGATAGTTTGATAAATAAAAGACACGACGAGTCGGTTCATTGAAGAACAATGTTTTGTTTGTTTATTAGAACAGACAATAAATCAACAAAACAAAGCAATAAATTAGAATTAAGGTGTAAGGAACGGAAAAACACCAATCGATTAGAATCAGGCGTCATAACTTATTTTGTCAATGGATTTAAATTAAATTCGCAGATCGAAAAGAAATTGAGATGGACTTGAATTTTGATCAATTATGCAAACAGTAGTAAATTCTAAAAAAGACGCATTTTTTTTAAAAATAATATTTTTAAATTATTTCTTTTTTTCCCCCTTTTAGTTTTCAGTGTTTCGGACTCCAAAGGTCTGAAACAGCACCACTTAATATAATCTAATTCAACGTCAGCCGAAACATTAAATATTAAGAAATGAAGGAATTGGTAGAACATTTCAAATGATACTTAAGGCTGACAGACAAATGAGACAGGCGAAAACTGGCAACTTCGTCGATCAGTTACCAGTCAGCGAAACCAGTTGAGTTCTCCAGTCACTACACGTCAAAGCTAGAACTATGTAAAGGTTTCATTCAAGCAAATTAGGCAAAGCTCGCTTGTCACGTGATCGCCTGGTGGCTCTAGTCTCTAGTAGATCAAACATTTTCTATTTACTAGCGAGCAAACTCCACCACCTGCGGTCTTGCTTGATTACCGACAGGGGGCGTAATGTTCGCTCAACTGCTAGATTCTTTTATATGCTGGGCTCTGCGTAAACGCAAAGTTGGCATTCCGATCAACGCTACCTTTCACTCAACTTACAGGCTGGCCTTTAGGTAACGTTATTGAGTATTTGGCACACACGTAGTTCATAACTACCCAAAATGATATTTTGCTTTTTTTTTTAAAATTTTTAAAATCTTCTCAAATTTATGAATGTTTTTATTTATTTATTATTATTAACATTGAGTTTAGTACCAAATGAACACTACATATTAGCCGATAACATGGTCCTAAAAGTTATATTTCCCCCTAAAAAGTCATTTTACTTCGCTGAATACTGGTGTGTACTCTAAGAGGGGCTAATACACATTAAATAAATTTTTGCTTCAATGTCCTCTCGTTATTGCGGTAGGGTTGGATTGAGAGGTATGAGTGATAAGGTTTCGACCAAGTAAACTTATCGTCAGGTTCAAAATTACAAGGCGTATTAGACTGTGATAAGCACTTCATAGTGGCAGAAATAGACAGCCGGAACTAAACTGAATGTATTAAAACTATATATCTTCTGACACTAGGGCTTTTTATAGAGTTCTTCATACAAGAAAGTTCGTTCGAATAAGAAAATAACATAACCCATAAAAACAAAGTTTTTAATTTGAGTCCTTGAATTGCATCACTAATTTTTATACATTCATTAACACAGTATCGTTTCTGTTGCCAGCGTGTGCCTGGTGTTTGCATCTCGTTTTAAATATTAAAAACATTTCTAGCGGCAAAATGCGCGGCAAACTACGTTTCGAAATTTATTTATTAAAAATTAACTCGAATTTATGCACTCACATCCAAACATCTTTTATTTATTCCGATTAAAACAATTTTATTATTTTTTTATTCATTAAAACAATTTTGACAACAGGAAAGAGTTTCAACAAAGATCGGTTCAACGCTATTTTAACGCGATTAGTAATCGGCAAGTTGGATTGTTAGTATTCCGTAAAAGCTCCCTTTTAGTGACAGCCGACAATATTCGATAGAATGCATTGTTGTCGACATCGAATCTGTCTGCCAAGTTTCAGATCGATTGGATGACGGCAAGTAGGCCTCCGCAGATTCGCCCGCCATCGACAAACCTACACAGAGAATCGAAGTTTATGTAAAGGATTTAAAAAAAAAAGAGTAGACAGTGGGGATGAAACTTGTTGAAGCGTAACCCCTATAGCACGTGTTTTCTCATTGTTTTGGAATTCAGACGACAACGCACGCTCATTTGCATATTCCCCTTCTCAAATCCAAGCCCCGAAGGCAGCCCCGAGAGACAGGTTATAATAGTTAAGAAACTTAATGTTCATCCATTACAAGAGCGTCTGGAAAAGATGGCGTGTCTGGGATCTCGTTGCCAATTTCAGACATCAGAGATCTCATGAAGGGATACTAATGGAGGGGGGAGGGGGGGGAGGTCATATTTTTTTTGTGGCTTTGGTGGTCAGATTAGATTGGAGGTTGCGGTGATGAAGCTGAAGTTGCGCAAGAAAGTTTCTAAGTAACCAAGTTGAAAAGAATAAAAAATTATCGAAATTACCGAATTGCCACTATTTCGTAACGATTACCTTTACCTGTTTTGCATTATCATAAAAACTTAGTATTAACGTTAAACCCAGCGGAGCGATCAAATGACTGCTTTTGAGATTTTAATCAAAATTTGTTAAATTCCGAGTTTTCATTTTTCTTCGTAAAGCCCGAAAACATAAATATTTTAAAATTATTATTTGATAATTATTTTGTGTTTTATGCAGACTTATATGAAATATAACAGACTTATATGACGAAGTGTTTCTGGAATTTTCCTGTATTAATTTGGCGAAGTGTTATAATTTGTTGTAGTACGACACACATTACAAAGAAATACTTTTATTCATAATTATTTTATTGTAATTACGATAAGACAAATAGGTTCTGGACTAGAGGTCAGAAATATCTATCAAAATAAATATCGATACTATATCGTTGCATAGAAAAAAGTATCGATAAAATATCGATATATCGATACATGATTTTTTTTTTATTTGAATTTCAATTTTGCCTGAAACAAAGTTTTTCGGAGTGAATTTCTACTTAATATGATTGCTTTTTTGTAAGGTGATTACTTTTTCAACTGAAATTGATCTATTACAAAAAAAAAAAAAAAAAAAAAAATGATATTTTTGCTTAATTGGTGCAGTGATTTTAAGAAAAATTTAGATAATTTTCAATAGCTTTTAAGTGTATGGCAAAATATTGAATATTGGTGACATTTTAACTGTCTCTCAACCAAGTTCAAACTTTAGTTTTGAAATTTTTGAAAAAGGAATAAAGAAAATTGAAAAAACACATGAAACTGCAAAACGATCATCGAAAAACTAAAAATGTTTGAAAATATCGAAATCGTGACTTTTATAAATATTTTTAATATCGATATATATATTTTTTTGAAATATCGATAAAAATATCGTCTTATCGATATATCGCCGACATCTATTTTGGACGCTTATTCGTCTTGAAATTTCTTTTAGCTAAGAACTTATTTTTTTTGTTGTTTAAGAAAAAAAAAAATATTTTGAAATTGAGTTTGTAGTTAAAAAAATGTCTTCTTAAACTCAATTATCTAAAAACTTGTTGTACAAAATTATTTAAACGCACGTTACATGTATTTTTATTAGTATTTTTAAGAAAATTATCTGGAAAATTAATTAAAGTAACTGATTTTATCTTAATATAATAAACTTCTTTTATTCAACGAAACTAGTTGTAGAATTTTGTTCATCAATCTTTTCAAAATTGTAAAAAAATGGGAAAAAAAATCGCACAAAGTCGGTTAGATGCAGAGTCGATTAGATCAAAATATAGTGTTAAACATTTTTGCATAACACTTTCTCTAAATAGCAATAACTTCCATCGATGTTCTAACGAATCTTAAACTGATTAAATTTCATTTGTTGAACAAGAAAGTTTAACGAAATTTATTGTACACCTGTTTTCAATGAAAGGACCTTATTTTTTATTTAAAAAAAAGTCGCTAAACAAAGTTGCGTTTAACAGTGAAACAATTGAGAATTATATTTTACAATAGAAACACATAATAATTACTAAACAATTATTGTTCAATTGTATTCGAACAAATGTTTACATTTATAAACGTAGCAGAATAATAAACCTGAATAAGTCATTTTAATTGTTAATAAAAATCACTAAAAATTATAGTGTTCCAATTCTACATCAAAAATTGATTTAGAATTGGAACTCTGTAATTTGTAGTGACTTCTTTTAAGACAAAAGTTTCAACTCAAATAACACATTAAGTAAGAATTTCATTCTTAAGATTGTCCCACAGATGAAGTAATAATGAAAAAAAATTCTACAGAATAAGGCAATTAGCTATACCTGAAAAATTCAAAATACTTCCGTGTTTCCACCGGTAGCAAAAAAATAATTATAAAGGCAACTGCCAAAACACCATTTTTTTCTTTCTCACAATTTAATGATTCGGTTAAAAATTTGCCTGGATGATAATAAAAAGAGAAACAATAAGATGAATCCGCATTTTTTAATGATTTCTCAATTTTTTTTTTAAATAAATCAGAAAGCAATTTCAGAAATAAGTCAGTTCTAACATTTTTGTTAGAAATGCCGTTGAAATTATTGGTTTAGGCTTAGTGCAACGGAAAGTCGCCATGGGGGGAAAAAAACCCTCATGATTTTGATTGAAAGTTCGCAATCTAGCAATCCAATTTTTTTCTTCAGTTTTCACTCACAGAGTAATGAAAACCATTCGGCACAGTAAATTAAAAATATATTTACCGTACGTTAATACGGAATGGTTTTCCTGATGAATTGCAACCATAAAAGAAAGGGGGGAAAAAAGTAATCTCAAATATACAAACATTACTTTTGCATCAAAGCGTAATGTTTGGTCGTAAGAATCAGAGTAATGTTTGGTCGATTTGTAAACAATGAATCCTCGAATGCATTTCCTTGTTCTTTAAGATAATTTACTTAAAAACTAATGAATTTCTCATCTTTTCACTACCCTACTAAGAATTCTTCGGGTCCTCTTTTGTTTGGTGGGATTGTTTAAACAGACATTTTTTGAAAATTTAATCGGTAATCATTATTAAATCCTTTATATTAACTTCGATTCTGTTTGTGTGTAGATGTAGATGGCAGGTAAATCGGTGGGGGCATAATAAACCCCCTTGCCTTCATTAAATCGGTCTGAAACTTGGCAGATAGATTCGATATATATGACAATGCATTCTATCAAATTTTGGCGGCTGTCACTATCAATAAAAGGTCGCTTTTACGGAATACTAATAAACCAACTTGCCGTCATCCGATCGCTCTAAAATAGCATTTAACCGATCATTGAAGAAACGCTATCCAGTTGCAAAAATTGTTTCAATAAATAAATAATAAAATTGTTTTAATCAGTATAAATAAAAAAGATATTTGGATGTGAGTGCATAAATTCACATTCATTTTCAAGGAATAAATTTTGAAAAGTAATTTACCACATAATTTGTTGATAGAGATGTTTTTAATGTTTAAAATTAGATGCCAACACCAAGCACACGCTGGCAACAGAAACGCCGCTTTGTTAATGAATATAAAAATTGGCAATGCATATAACGGATTTATATTCAAATGTTTTTCATGGGTTAATATATATATATATATATATATATATATATATATATATATATATATATATATATATATATATATATATATATATATATATTTTAATTCTTTATATGAACTCTGATTTTGTTTGTTTGTGGCGGGAAAATCTGCGGAAAGTTAATTAACCCACTTGCCGTCATCCAATCGAGGTAAAACTAGGAGAATAGATTCGTTGTCGATGACCTGCCATTTTATCAAGGTTTTTTTTTTTGGGGGGGGGGGATAGTTAGTCCATGGTATGGAATGTATGGCTTTCTTTATAGTGGTTAAAAATTATGAAAACTTGATTTGAGCTCAAAATCATTTGAATAAGTTCATATTGCACAAAAAAGTTGATGCATATAAAGGATTTACAATTAAAACTTTTTTTATTTGCCTTAATATTGTGTTTGCTTGTTAAGAATAGACACAGTTTTTTTTTTTTTTTTTTTTTTTTTTAAGCATTCGTTAGGGTAATCCGGATGATTATTATCCGAAAATCCCTTGCGAATTTTTTACTTGATTCAGTATAACGAAATTCGCTGTTTTTAAAAAAATGTAGGGGGCGCAGTTTTCTAAAATGAATAGGTAAGAATTTTAAGGATAATTCCAAAAGCTTCAGAAATATTTTATAGGTAGTTCCAAAACTTTTAGGAGAAATTCTAAATATTTGAGGGGTAGTTCCTCAAATTTTAGGGATAACTAAAAAAAAAATAATAATTAGGGATTTCTTTCAAAGCTGACATAGGTTCCTAACACAAACATTCTTTTCAAAGCATGTTTGCGGACATTTTCGACGTTTTCAATTTTTTTTTTTTTAGGAATTCTTTAAAATGTAAGTACATTTTACGAATTTTATAGAGAAAAATGTACGGAATGTTAGGAATCATAGGGAGAATGTGATCCCTAAAAATGTAAAAATGTCTGTTCATTCATGACGCTGAAATTTTCCCTTAAATCTGAATCAGTTTTATAAAATTGGAAAGGTGTATGCTGTTGGAGAACAATTGGGTCCTAACACAATTTTGGGTATAAGTGCAGCTCATAAATTAATAAACTGATTTCTATAAAACTATTTTCTAATAAACTGATATAACTCATTTATTTTTTAAGTTATATATTCTGCATTGATGTAACGATCAACTACTACAAATGCCTTGTATATTTATCTGTCGGCAAACTTGAACTATTTTTGTCATCAAATTTTTTGTTAGTTAATATTACACAAATATCGCCAAATTCGATAAATTGGAGGGAGTTTTTTTTTTTTAATCCTATCCACATTAATTATTTACTTCTATTTTTTATGATGCGGAAGTTATCTCCAGACGAATAATAGTTTTCGATATTTTTACGTGCGTCGAGTGGAGATCAGTAGTCGAGTGAAATCCAAGTAAAGATAGTTACAGTTACAGGAAGTGGTTATTCTGCGGTTAAAGTCAGAATAAAC
This sequence comes from Linyphia triangularis, assembly GCA_963978545.1. Lineage (NCBI taxonomy): Eukaryota > Metazoa > Arthropoda > Arachnida > Araneae > Linyphiidae > Linyphia > Linyphia triangularis. The sequence continues at coordinate 8,174,409 of OZ021727.1, forward strand.
TGCCTTTCATAGTGGCAAGACATCAGACACATAATTATTACATAACTTCGAAACAAACTATGAGTTACGATGACTGGTTCCCACTTTTCTTTTATGTTTAGTCATGAAATTTCGCAAAAATTGTGATAGTAATTCAGGAAATACTGCCTTTCGAGAGCAGTTATTTTCTGGAGTTGTAACGCTTCAATACGTAAACAGTTCTGAGAACTCATCTTCAAAGCAATGTCACAGAAATGTACAGCTTTGCTTTAGTGATTTTCTTTATTTGCATTTGAAGTTGCAAATCAAATTTTTCGATTCATTGTTTGGTTAAAAAAAAAAGAAAAAAGAAAAATCAAATGTGAGTCCAGTTAGATTTCTTATTGAAATTCATCGATGTAATTGTAAATGCAGCACTGAAGCAGTCTAGATTCAGAAATTGAAAAGAAAAAAAGTTATCAATTTGTACACAAATACGTCAGAATTAGATAATTTATTTTTAAGTATTTGTGATTTTATGCGATAAGCCCTCACTCAAATCAGACATGATATAAGGGGCTTATACACGAGGCGAGTAAAATCAAGACAGTAAAATTCTCCATGGATTTCTATGGCGAATTTTACGGTCAAGGTCTTTCCTACTCACCATATTACTCGCCTCGTGTATAAACCCCTAGCTCTGAAGCAAATAAAGCTGAGCTTCACGTGAGAGTAGTGAAAACCAGAGTAAAAAACACTAAATTTTTCAGAAATAAAACTACTGTACACAATTATACTATACTGAATCTAATGAAACCTATTTATATAATATTATAAACTATATTCAGGGTTTCTGCCAGAATAAAATGTTGCAAACCCACAACTTTTCAAGAGTTTCGAAGACCAAAGCAAATAATTTTCCATGACTCCATATGCGCGGAAACCTCGTATATTAAAGTACTGAAATGTCGGTCAAACAAGCTGAAATTAATATGAAAGCCGTTAATATGCACATTACCTAACAAATTCTTAGATTAACTGTTTTGCACACCTAGTACCGAAATTTCGTCCAAAATCACTATTTCTTTTTTTTTTCTACCCTCCCCCCCCCCCCTTTTTTTTTTATTTAAAAAAATAGTTCATACATGCCTGAAAAGAATGATGTTTTTTTCGTATTCTTCGGGTGACTAGAACGACACAAAATTACCTGTTATTTAAACATCACTAATGGGCGTAAAGCAATGAAACGTCTGCTTAAAGTGCGTTTTTCGAGCACTAGTGTTTTTCACAGATGTTGCGTATTCAAATCCATAAATCTCCGAAACCATTAACAATTGGTTATTCAGATTTTTGGAGCATTTAATTTATGCAGTTATAAACATTTTCGCATCACACAATTTTATTTTTTAAATTTTGTTTTAAAATGTAACAATTAGCGTAAAGGATAACATGAATAAAAATAAAAAAAAAATCAATATTTTAACTTTGAGATTTTTTTTTAATTTTTCCTAATTCACCCATTCCACATACTGTGATGAAAATATTTTCTTTATGTAATTATGTAATACAGAAAGCTTTCACTTTGAAAAGAAAAAAAAAAAGTTCTTGACTTATATCAAATTATGCAAACATCAATTATTAGGAATTTTTCTTGGTTTTTAATTTTTTCAAAAATAAACACAATATTAAAAAAAAAAAAAAAAAAAAAAAAAAAAAATCTCAAAGTTATGTTAATAGTATATCATACATAAGATATATTTTTGAAATAAAAATATTAAAAATAAAGTTTTTTTTTTTTTTTAATTTTTGGTACTGGATCCTCTTAATGCGCAGAATCAATAATGTTAATCATTTTACCTAGGTAATGTGTCCATTAACCTCTTTCGTATCGTTAAAGTTCAGAAGAATTAATTGATTGATGACTGATTCTATCAACAAACGCGTTGATTGTATTAACTAGATTCTTTAGAAATCGAAAAATAAATAACATTATGTTCATTTTCTTAATTGTAATTGACCTTTAAACCACATTTTGTAATATAGTTTTTTAATTGATTGATTATTGATTCCATGAACTAATTTTTTGATAGTATTAACTTGATTAGATATCGAAAAATAAATAACATTATATTAATTTAAGCGTACATAATCGTTCTATTATTCAAGTAAATATCTTATTTTCATTTTTAACGAGTGTCTAGTTGGTAATGTGCAAGATTAACAAGGTAATTTTCAGAATACCTAGGTGATTTGAGAAATGAAAAAAGTTTCAACACTTTAACTTATTATCCTAGTTAATCTACACATTAGTTAGATAATCTGAAGAATAACTGATTTCTGCACTGTAGCGGTAACATTTTCACTAAACAGTACCGTATCTGTCAAACAGTAGGTGCGTAACACAATTGAAATAATCGCCACAAAAATGCATTATTATTATGACCCATAGTAACTTGAAGAAATATAGGACAAATATTTAATTAAAAAAATATAATTAAATACTAATAAAAAAATCTAATCTCATAAAAACAAATTTTTTAATATAAATCCTTTATAAGCATCGCAAATTTTTATATTCTCTCACACAGCACCGATTCTGTAAACAGCGCGTATTTGGTGTTTGCATCTAACTTTAAGAATCAAAAACATTTCTATTCGGAAAATGTGCGGCAAACTACGTTTCAAAATTTATTTATTAAAAATGAACGAGAATTTGATTCTTTTTCAACTTTTTCAATTGTAGTATTATTCTGCGCGCAATACAGCCCATCAAAAAACGGCTGTCAATAAACAATAAGTAATTCTGAAACAACTTCTGTAATCCTCAAACCAGATCGAAAGAAAAATACACCACTTAAACGACTCAGTGATGCGGTATGACAAAATCTCTGCCACGTATCAAGTCATCCCTGTAATGGACCATAAGTGGCATAAAAATGATGGTCGCACTCCCATGGTCGATAACGCGATCCTCCGATAGTTTCTTCGTGTTAAAATTCGAATTTAGTTTTAAAAAGAAATACTTCCCCGTTGCACACCATATTATTTCAGCAGCGTCTGCATTTGAAACACCTGTGCGCTCAATTAAATACATGCGCACATACTGGTTTCCTCGTTTTCATTGTTCTCACCAAAGGGGCAGTTTACATTTCAATTCCAAAGTTGTCAACTGAAGTCTTGCCGACCAAACGATATAGTGGTTCGCGACTCCAAGACCGCGAGGTTGCGGGTTTGAGTTCCGTGTAAGGCATGGGTGTTTGCAAATGTATGTTGGCTTGTCAAATGACGAATGTTTCGGCGCATTATAGCCCTCGTGTTGCTGACGGCTCCAGATAATCTGAAAACAACCAACCAATCCACTGAAGTTTTTATACAAACGCAAAAAAAAAGCTAAGCGCGTTCGTTGTAGTAAGGACGTTGCTGTGGCTCAGTATCATAAGCTCCATAGGATTGCATGTTTCGCTTCAAGTGGTTTGACTGAGCGACTATAATAAGACCTTAAGCCATCAAAACGAAGTTTCTATTGCTAATCCAAGTTGCCTATTCAGTAGATTGGTTAGCGCATCAGACCACCACGTTGGTGCGTCTCGGTTTGAATCCGGGGTAAGACATGGATGTAAGACACGGATGTCCTAAGTCAAGGGCGACGATGGCCCTTCCACTGGGTGCCCCTTCACAAGTGGTCATCTCTACCGGCTTTGGTTGGTTGGTTGTATTCAGATTATCTGGCGCCGTCAGCAACACGAGGGCTATAATGCGCCGAAACATTTCGTCATTTAACAAACCAACATACATTTACAAACACCCATGCCTACACGGGACTCGTTGCCTACGGTCTAGAAGCCAGCACGCTAACCACTATACCGTTTGGTTGGCACTCTCTACCGGCTTTGTAGTGGCCAAGTGACTGCAAGCACTAAAAGTGACTGTAAGAACTTAGGCCAGCCATTAGAAAAAAACTACCAATCCTTTACATGCATTGCAAACTTTTATATGCAACTGCAACTTATTTCAGAGATTTACAGCTTACGTCGCCTTAAAAACTTGGTGCCGACCAAACGACATAGTGGTTAACGTGTTAGCTTCTAGACCGCGAGGTTGCGGGTTCGAGTCTCGTGTTAGGCATGGGTGTTTGTAAATGTATGTTGGCTTGTCTAATGACGAATGTTTCGGCGCATTATAGCCCTCGTGTTGCTGACGGCGCCAGATGATCTGAAAACAACCAAATCAAAACTTGGTAGAATTCATTGGCATCAACAACGAGCATATCTACAAAATTTCAGTTTGACTGGATGATGGCAAGTGGGTTACCTTCGATGCATCATTAGAAAAAAAAAATCGCGTGCAATAGAGACGTTTTAAGGGCAGTTGGTTGTATTCAGATTATCTGGCGCCGTCAGCAACACGAGGGCTATAATGCGCCGAAACATTCGTCATTAGACAAGCCAACATACATTTACAAACACCCATGCTAACACGGGACTCGAACCCGCAACCTCGCGGTCTAGAAGCTAGCACGCTAACTACTATACCGTTTGGTCGGCATTTTTTTAAGGGCAGCTTCCAAAACTTGATGAATGCATTGTCAACGACAACGTGTCTGCCGAATTTCAACTTGGTTGGATGATGGAAAATGGGTTAATTAACCCTCCGAAGATTCCCCGACCACAAACACAAACACACACACAATCAAAAATAATAAAAGGATTTAAAAATAAAAGTTAACTAAAGACGGATTGTCCATCTAGGTTAGTGCATCTCATTACAAAGCCACCAATGAAGTTGAAGTTAGCTATATTTACTTCTGTAGATAACATGACAAATTCTTCAATGCATCAAGAACTATATTGTTAAAGAATTGGTGAATTCATGAGTATTTAAGATTACTTAAAGGAATTAGCTCTGGACATGAAAATTTGCAATGTTGTATACATAAAAATTGGCAATGCATAAAAATCGGCAATGCATAAAAATCGGCAATGCATAATAAAGAATGTATAATAGAAACATTGTTTTTATAGATTAATTTTCTAGGTATAATTTTACTGTGAGCAGCATTTTACAAAGATCTCTTGAAGGTGCTACAAATGTCGAAATAAACCAGGTTTATTTTTAATATACTAAGAAGCGACTATAAATGTAAGTACCTCCCCAAACATCATTTGGAAGATTTTGTACAGTGTAGAGAAATGCTAGTGGATTATGAATATATACTGGTCTTCCGGGGCAACAAAATCGTTATGTTTAGAGCAATTTTTTTCGGGGTATGTACTAAAATCTAAATGTTTACTGCCAACTTGGCTCACTTTTGAAAGATGCGAATACTTTTCGCCAGCGAGGTGAAATTGTATGTACTCTTCTTCATTGAAAACTAAGGAGCGGTGGGTTATGAAATAAAACAAGAGTACTCATTGTTTGGAAAGTTATGACATATTTTCCAATGAGATTTAGTTTAAGTCATTCAAAATCGGTTTTTGAACAATTCAGGCCATTTTTCTTCCAGCAGACCAGTATATTCAGAATCTACTACCGTTTCTATACATTCTATAACAAATTCAGAATGATGTTCAATGGGGTAGTTAATCTTGCAAGTCTACTCTCAGACTATGACCAGCTTGTGTTCAAGTTACCCTAAAGTGTAAAATAAAACCAGAGAGATCAAAATTGTCTTCTCCTTGAATCCCGTGCAGTACATCATCCCACATTCTTCGAAGAAAGCTGCCAGGAAAGACTAATGTCTTCGTATCGAAAAGCAAAGATAACCCTACACAATCCTATTCCAACCGAATCGGAACACTTCTTCTTCCTTCTTAACTACTTCTTAAAAGGGTTTTTTTAGGACTGAGAAAACTAACATAACCAGTTCTTAACGAACAGGAAACGACAAGGTTAACGTTGCACAATCCTGTGCTCAAATCCGCCTAAGATTTGTTTTTTTGGGGCTGACTGGGTGACAAACACTTTGTAAATCGTGATAGCTCAGAATGTTCTTTTTTGCTCAGAGCGAGGAGGGTACAAGGTTCTAGTTTCTTTTCTTGGCATTCTTTTGTACAGGTGTTTATGGTTAGAAGGAATAAACTATTTAGGTCTGGCTTTTGTGATGGAACGGGAAGGTTAGTTAGAGAAGGTTTTTTCGGAGGAAGGTCGATTTTAATGACGGTGTTTAAGGTGGCTTGGCGCAAGTCCTTGTCAATACCTTTTTAAGAAAGAAACACGACATTGGACCTGAATGCTGTTTTGGAGATATATGGCGGTGGAAAGAAATTAAACCACCGGATTACTTTTTCAAGTTTTTTAAACACTTATATTACATGATTATGTTTTTTTTTTAATTTTTTTTTTTTAATGGCTGTTTAATGTGGAGATTTTTAAACTGTATTTTAACGAAGCAATGTTAAATGTGGGTTATTATGGTCTGCATTCATTCTTTTCACCGCAACTCTTGATATAGTAAGCGATTTTGATTGACCACCCTTACGTTTTTTTCCTATTCGAGACATAAATCTGTGTAATCGAACTGCAAAAAAAATAAAGATTGAGCAATTAAAATAGGTTCTTGTGATTTTTTTTTCTCAATATAAAATTTTCCATTCTTTGACAAAATGGGCCAACATCAAATATAAACAATTTAAGTTATATCCTATACTTATTCTATCACAACTTAGAAGACTCTAAATCAAAGATTTTTGATTTTTTTTTCCCCCCATCCTTAGGAAATAATTTTTTTACGCTAGTAAGATCACATGAAAGTTAACCTAACATAAAAGATGTATTTTCCATGGATGAATCAATGATTTCCTTAATAAAACAATAAGCATTACGGTCTTTTTTTTTTTTTTTTAGGAATATTTTAAAAGTTTTATATCCCGTTATCCCACCTTCTAACCTTAAAACACTTAGCAAAATTTCATAAAAATTTCACCAGCGTACTCATCCAGAAATCCGAACTCTGATCTAAATTAAAAAATCAGAATTTTTAATATCTCAGATCGGTATTATACATTCACCCTACTACCAAAGAAAAACAGAAGAATCCTCCTTGAAGCAAGTGCAACCTATGAGTTCGTTTCCTTGCTAGGAGCCTACAAGAGAGGTGAAACCACTTGTAACGAAATGATCTACTTTTGACAAGGTTACCGCACTTCCCAGCAACGCTTCCTCCCTAACTCACGGAAGGTTCGATCACAACGAGAAATCCTTGGCGCAAAAAATTGGCGAAACTTGGCAGATAGATTCGACGACTATGACAATGCATTCTATAAAATTGTGGGGGCTGTCACTGTCACTAAAAGGTCTCTTTTACGCAATACTAATAAACCACCTTGCCGTCATCCGATCGCACTGAAATAGCATTTAACGGATCATCGAACTCTTTCCTGTTGCTGTAAGTGTTTGAATAAATAATGAAATCGGTTTAATCAGAATAAATAAAAGATATTTAGATGTGAGTGCATAAATTAACATTAATTTTTAACGAATACATTTTGAAAAGTAGTTTACCGCATGTTTTGCTGATAGAGAAGTTTTTAATATTTAAAATTAGATGCAAACACCAAGAACACGCTGACAACAGAAACAACGCTTTGTAAATGAATATAAAAATTGACGATGTATATAAAGGATTTATGTATAATAAAAAAATTTACGGGTTATATCATTTTTTTTTTATCTCTTTGTGTTTCTACAACACAAAACTTCAATAATCCTGTTCATTTCTTTAGACTTGAATTGAGGGCCTGAGAAGCAAAGGGGTCTGTGACTTTTCTTAATTTTTGAGAAAATACACTTTATAATTTCTTATTTATATTAAATTCAATGAAAACTAGTGATATCTTCATCCCAGAGGTTAGTATTTGAACAACAAATAATTTTCATACAAATTTAATATAAATAAGAAACTTTAAAAGTGTATTTTCTCAAAAGTTAAGAAAAATCACTTGGACCCCTTTGTTTCTCAGGCACTCAATTTATTTAAGTTGTTTATATTGGCATGATAATTTTTTTTATTAAAAAAATTTCTCGGAAGAAGACCATTTTACTGACATGCATGTCAATTACAAATACTCTAATTTGCATAATGCTACATGAAAATACTACATGAGTTTTGGGAAAATAACTTGGAGGAACTAACTCAAAGAGATTCCTAATAGTTCAATCGCATAAAAAAAATTCAGTTTATGTTGTTACTTTAAAGTTTTTATTTATCCTTGCTTTTGTACAAGAAATTTATTTTAGCTGAACATGTAAAACAAATATTTTCTTAAATTAACCTAAGTGAAGGAGAGATAAGTGGTGGTTTTGAAGTAGAGGTCCAAGGTCACCATAAAATTTGGGAACCACTGATTCAAGTATTTAAAAATGTACGTATGCGAGAAAATCATATAATATAATAAAAAGAGCAAGTCTTTAAAATGTCACGGAAAATATTAATTGAAAAAGTCTTCCAATTCCATGTTATGGGGTGACAAGATGACACCGATATCTCAATTTGATTGTTGAAAAGTGGACCAAAGTTGCTTTTCCCATATTCATTTTTAGTTCCCAAGAGAGTTAATATTAGAGAAATTAAGTTGATAGAATGCAAATTGATGTTTGGAATATGAATTTTGAAATGTATACTCAACGCACCATTCCGAAAAAAAAAAAAAAAAAAAAATGCATTTTCAATTTAAGTACTTTAAGAAACCAATAAAATTAAAATTTTTAGGCGAACCATTGATATATGCGCGTTTTCAGAAAATGCCGACTTTCACAAATAGAACAAAAATTATCTGAAAAATGTCGTGCAACGACTTTTGAAGAATATGAATTGCACAAAGTTATTCCACAACTTATAGGTTACATTCAATATATTTCATGCAAAAAAAAACTTTGGATCATATTTTTCTTTTAAGGTTGTATGACCAAAATAATTTGTTAGACATTTGTTGCATTTTTTTTTTCTTCTTTGTAATCTATTAGATAGACTACTCCATTCATCTTCCATTACAATGAAGTGTAGATTAATGGGGGCTGCTGTGGGGAATATCCATCAGGTCTTAAAGTGCCTTCATGTGTGTGTTAAGAATGTAGAGAGAAAGGTGCTAACTCAGATGTCAGTGTCATTCATCCTAATTGACTAAAATTTTACGAGACATAATTATTACTATTTTTTTTAGCTACCATATAAAGTTGCTCTCAGTGTTGCTCTTGCGAAAAATTTCAAAAATAAACAGCAAGCAACCATGCTAATTGCATACCATAATAATTTCAATAATTAAATTTTGTCCCAGAACTATTAACTACTGAAAGTTTACGCATGTTAAATTTTAATATAATATATATATATATATATATATATATATATATATATATATATATATATATATATATATATATATATATATATATATATATATATATATATATATATATATATATATATATATATATATATATATATATATATATATATATATATATATATATATATATATATATATATATATAAAAATTCGTTAGTCAAAGCTGTGTTTCAAGTATGCTACAAGATCTAAAATGTTGTACAACAAAAGTTTAAATTAAATTTTGTTCAATTACAACCATACCACTAGGCTTTTTTGCACACGAAAAGGGACTTTTGCGAAAACAAAAATTATCAAATAAGTGAAAGCATTGTAAAACGCTAGTTATAGGAATAACCAAGTATAAATAGGTTTTTTTTTTAATTCTAGATAAAAAAAATTTAAAATTGACAAAAGCACATTAAAAAAAAAATCATTTATCTCTGTGAAATTAATTTTAATATCTTTTTTTAACGAAAACTAACAAATTGTACAACCTGATTTTGTTATACATTTGATTTGAAACACATCTTTAACTCGGTAATATTTATTGCAGCGCAAAGTTTTATTGAATATTGTTTGATAGCATTTCTTATGTGACCGAACCGAACAAACACAGCATTAAAAATATTCCATTAGGCGAAAACAAACATAAATTAAAAAAAAAAAAAAAAATCTACCATTCATGACCGAATCCTGCACTTTCTCTACAAAGATTGCAAAAACCAAACAAACAGGGCTCTCCGGCACCTCCATCTTTTAGAAGACAGACAAGACTCACACAAGCCGAAGAACAACAAACCAAGCAAAGAAAGAAAGAAAGCGTGGGGGAGGAAGAACCAAAAGACAAAAGAAAAGATTGTCTCGTGCCACCTAAGAACAATACACAACGCATCTAATGGATCCGAAGATGGGGTGGCAACAACATTCAAATTCATCAGGGGGGGGAGGATAAAAGTGAGACTGTCTGGGACTGTTGTTTTGGCGGAAAAAAACCGGTATCCCCCCCCTCAGTTAAGGTCGAAACCGCGCTTATTTTCTCCTTGTCTGTCAATAATAATAATACCTAAGAGTCAAGGGGGAGATAACATACTGCTTTTACTACACCGTCCGGAGTAGTACAAAGGGGGCCGTGCAAAAATTGACGGTTTGTCGAGGCTTCTCTTCGTGCAGTGTTCCTAGTGAAATCGCAGAATCAAAATCAGTGACTTTTTAAGGACTTTTAAGGAGCTAAATGATATTTTTTTTAAGGACTTTCGGAATTTTTTTTTCAGGCATCATGTCTTGAATGTGTGACTTTATAGCTGTTTCGGCCGTACACTTAATATCAAAATCTTTCAATCACAATTTGCATTTTGCCGTATGACTTTGACAATGTTGCAATCCATTTTTCATATGCAGTATGCTTTAGCCATAGTACATTAAATGTGCATTTTCTGGGCATAGAATTTTCAAGTTGCACCAGCTAAAAAAAAAAATAAAAAAAATTCAAACAGCACTCGCTGGTCGCAAACTCTTTTGGCTCGAGTGTTCGTCCCACAGAGTACAGTTTGTAACTAAAACTCTGTTCGACTCTATCAATCGACAAATGGGAACCAAACGACGCACAAGATGACGCATGTGTGATACAAATATACCAAAAAATTCCTGAGCTGCACGGATAACTGGAGGTCCCACGGGAATAAGCGAATCAGAGATGATTTTTTTATACATTTGGGCACACAACATCAGAACAAATTAAAGACTTTTAATGACTTCTAAGCATTTTCAAGTAGTTTTAAGGCATGGGAAAACAAGTTCAAAATATTAAGTATTTTTAATGACTTTTAATGACCGTGGGTAGGTGGGATGGTTGGTTGGTACGCTCAACGGCCTATCTTTATGTACAATGTCGTGTAATCAGGCCTGGACCTACACCTTAACGTGGATTCCGAAATTCCAGGCCTAACCCACGATTCAAACCTGCCACCTAAGGCCACAGTCATCAGATGGGCTTAATGACCGTGGGAACTCTGGCTATACAGCTGTCCTAAGAAACGTCTTCTATTAGTGTAACCTCTTCCTATAGGTTTCTTGCAGAGTGCTTTAAAATAGGGCTCCCTTAGCTTTGAAGTGGCATTACTTTGGAACAGTGAGGAGACTGAGAGAGGAGACAAGTGCTGCGTTGGATAGACAGGCATGGAATTTTAAATACACTATTTGGCGAAATTAATAATTTCAATACTGATATATGTCGTCCATTCAGTAGATTGGTTAGAGCATCAGACGGTGGTGCGTCTCGGTTAGAATCCGGGGTAAGGACATGGATGTCCTAAGTTAGGGATAAACGATGGCCCTTCCACTGGGTGCCCCTTCACAGCCGGCATTGTAGAGACCAAGTAGTGACTGCGAGCACATTGCAAGTGACTGTAAGTACTTGGGCCTACCATTAGATAAAAATATATATATACTTAAATGTGGCATCAAATTATTTAGAATCCGAATACAGCGGAATGAGTCTATCGTTCTCTTCATAAAAAAAGGGTCCTATGATCCTTTCGGTGGACAGCGCAGTCCAAAAGGTCAGTTTTCCAGAATGCGGTGATTTTGCAAGACACGCAGATGGGTTTTCAGTACTGACAACCCATCTGCGTGTCTTGCAAGAGCCCTTTTCAAAGCTAGTGAATATAGTATACTATATTCATCAGTTATGTTTACTGACAAATCAGTCCAAATGAAAATAGGCCTCATCTCTAAACCATACGCAGTCGCAATCAAAATTTAACTTACTCCCATTAATAAATTTTGTAAGACGGTGTGTTTAAAATTCGGCCTCTTATCGCTTCATCCTGTCACCTCACTCTTTCTTAATTATGTCATTCCAACTTCAAAGATTCTTTTCTGAATGATATTATTTTCTGAACGAAAAAATCATTCCTTACGGTACCAAAAAAAAAAGGAAAAAGTTGTAAAAATACCTGTTTAACCAGTGGTATCCTATTTATATAACCAATACCCATATTAAGTTTAATATGAGTATTGGTTATATAAATTGGTTATGTAATTGACAATCACTGTTAAACTGGTATTCTTAAATCTTTTTTCTTTTGTTGGCACCATAAGTAATGGTTACTTATGGTACTATAATTGTACGTAATAGTAACATAAGTAACCATTCTCAACTTACATAAACCTACGTTGTAAAGAAATTAATTGGAGTTACTGCCTTTTTTAGTTGGGCGGTAGGTTACTTTGAAACGTCGCAGCAACAAATTCTGTATTTCTGAAGGTAGTCAAAATTTCAAAGAGAGAAAATATTTCAAAAAGGGAGGCAAAATTTCAATGAGGGCGCCTCCTTGGAAGGTACTTCAAAAGTTCGACATTTCTTTTTTTCACGAATGGAAATGAACTCCGAATAATCGCACCAACAAACACGACCACCAACACAAGTGAATCTGCCACCATCACCGTCGTGTGTACTCTTTTTCTTTTAAATCAGAAAATACAAAGCAGTGATCCTTGGGCAATTCAAACAAAGTTCTCTTGTATATTACGCGCTTTTCGCTTAGTTTTTAGAGACTTTTAAAGAATAAGGGGGTTGACAACATACAGTAAGAAGTTATATGAGACATAATATATAATTATATAAAAAAATAAAACTATTAACTGTTATCCTTTTAGATATTTAAAGCGTAAAAGAAAACTATTAACCGGCACTTTTTTATGAGTATAACGCATAAACATATAGATGTATAAAACTATTAACTAAAACTATTTTTGAAGTATAACGCACAAAGAATAAAACTTCTAATCTCTAACTATTTGGATGCATAACGTGCAAAACTATTAATTGGAACTCTTTTAGAAGTGTAATGTAACATCATATAAAACTATTAACCATCAATAGTTTCAGTGTAAATCGTGCGAAAGTGTAAAACTATTAACCGGAACTCTTTTAGAAATATAACGCACAGACATATAAAACTATTAACCACCGCACGTTTAGATACATATAATACGCAAACGTATAAAACTATTGGCTGTGATAATCAACTTCATTTAATGGCAGAAATAAACAGCCAGAACCGTTCAAATTTAACAAAATAAAACTATTAACAAACTTTTCGACATATTTATTGCGCCGCAAAAGATACTATAAATCTCATGCAAACACAAACAACTACTTTCTGATTCGAACTGCTAACTAATAAAGTAATAAACGAGCATAATATACAATCAATGTAGAGGAAGAAGATTCTTCAAGCGAGGTTGTAAAAAAAACTGTTTCTCGTGTTTTATAAACGGTCCCCCCCCCCCCCAAAAGGGATTTAGTGTCGTGCATCGCCCCCGAGGGGGGTTGGAAATTCGAATTCTTTCGGAACGTAAACAAGCACTTTTTTTCCCCCTCCTTAGAAAGGACAGGGGTGTTGTAAACGAAATGCATCAATCTCGAGGTAAATAAATTAAGAATGGTTTTGTATCCGGAACTTCGGTAGTGACACGAAATGGCCGTTTAGTAAAAAGGTGCTAATTATCTTGTTGGCTGTTTTTTTCTTCTCTGGATGTTATCCCCGGAAGAGGTCAATATCCAGTGCAGAGGTATTTGTTGTTGTTAAAGAGGGACGGTCAGTTTGGTTCTTTTTTTGTTTTTTTGTGCCATACTATCTGCCGTAGTATTGGTTTGAAACATGCGGATTTTTACAGCGGATAAGACAAACGTAATAAGAGATCGTTAACAAAATTTGATGGGAAAATGACAGATCGTTCTCTTATTATTATTATTATTATTATTATTATCTTTTTTTTTTTTTTTTTTTTTTTAAATCTAGCTTATAAAATAACATAACCCATAAAAACAAAGTTTTTGATATAAATCCTTTATAAGCATCGCCAATTTTTATATTCATTAACAAAGCACCGTTTCTGTTGCCAGCGTATGCTTAGTGTTGGCATCTAATTTTAAATAATAAAAACATATTCATTTCCATTCATGCAGCAAATAAAGGTCGAGCTTTTGAAATACCTTCCAAGAGGGCATCCTCTTTGAAATTGTGGACTCTCTTTTTGTAACACTTCCTCCCTTTGAAATTTCGATTCAGAAATACCGAATTTATTGCTGTGACGTTTCAAAGTAACTCACTAAAACTGCAATTAATTTCTTAACAACGCAAGTTTATGTAAGTCGAGAAAGGGTACTTATGTTACTAATACTTATTGTAATAGTACCATAAGTAATAAGTAACCATTCCTTATAATGCTAACAAAAAGATAGATTTGTCGGTAAGTAATTTGATGATCAGTGAGTGAGTGGGTGGCTCTCAAAATATGTCGTTTTTTGAAGTTTTCGAATTTGATTATCTCGCTGAAGTACTGTTCATAGCGGAGAAATGTAAATATTGTACATCCTTAATGTAAATATTGTATACCGTTTGTTTAAATATTGAATATGTTGCTTATATTTTTCCTCAACTTCATTAACATATATATATTTTTGGTCTTTCCAATAAACAAGCTGAAATAATCATATTGGTTAATGTTTGATTTCTTGATAAGTGTTTGAGTATTACTTGATAGGATTCTTTTTTAATTTAATGAAAAGTCTGCTGTCGAAGTATATGTTAATTAAGAAGTCAAATATATCCTAAATAATCAAATCTTTAACTCTTGTAATGGGTGCTAAATTAAATAAATCATTATAAGAAGAAATGTAAATGTGTTCCTGATAATATAACTTGTCATAATTACAATAACAAAAAATTAAAAGTAGTCTAAAAATTGATAAAAAAAAAAGTCCTTATCAAAAGAGGTGTCTATTATGTTACATTGTACCTTCATTTCGTACAAATTATCAGGGATTATTTCATATGATTTATATGATTTTCAAATAAAATTAATCTTACAGCAAATATTTAAGCTGGCAAATATTTAATTTTCGAAAATCTAGGGAAGACATTGGTAAATGTCAATGTGATAGATTACCTTGGCTTCTAGAAATTTAAAAAAAAAAAAAAATGGAGAAAAACAGTTAAAATTACAGATAAAAAGGCCGTAAGTGGTGCAATTTGTATTTTTGTTTTAAAATTTAAAAACAAAATTAATACATAGCTAGTAATTAATATTGAATTGAAATTTAGATAAAAATTGGTGTATGCTGACCAAACTATTGAAAGCAGGAGGGCTACAGAATTTGAGAAACAAAATTCCCTGGCATTTCCCTGACTTCCAGAAAATTCTCTAATAAATTCCCTGATGTGCATTTCTGCAGACGTTAACATTAAAAAAAAAAAAAAACCCGAAAGATATAATAATGGCAAATTTGAAAGTACATCAATTTAATAAGTAAATGCAATTTTAAATAGTGAACGTATAATTGCATCAATATATAAATTTAAGCTAAAAAGCAAAACGAAACATCTTTACAGCATGAAAATAAATGGAAAATATTAATAAAAAAGTACAAAATTTACACTTCACAAACTACACCCCTAACTTCAAGGAAAAGCAAAGCTAGTACAATACTTTTCTTTTTAATTTTAAAAATGACATAAATAAAACATGTTATTTTCGTTAATATATGTCATAGGTTGTATCCAGTTCATATTAGCATAAATTTAAAACACTGTCCTAAATATTTGATAAACTTGGGCATGCATGAGCATGAAACTTAAATGATCAGCATTTTCCTATTTTGTCACACTAGGTACATATCTTTCATGAAATATGTCTTTTGGATTTTGTAGTTGACAAAAGATAAACAACATATATTATACGAAAGAAAAGGCCTGAAATTAACAGCTTCTAAAAAGACTTCAGTCAAATTGAAGTTGGGGGATTTTTTTTTTTTTTTTTTTTTTTTTTTTTTAACCCTAAGGCTGCCGGCGGTCGCGCTTCTAAGTTATAGAATAACTACAAATCTAACAGAAATAATATGTAAATAACAAGGTTTGTAATATATTCTGTTGGGGGGGGGGGGGGGAACGAAGAAAAGAAAAAAAAAAGAAGAAAAAAAATAATCATGTCTGTAAGGAATTGAAGTTTGAGGATTTGTTTTAACAATAACGCGCAGGCATCCGCGATTCTAAGTTAGAGGATAACCAAAAATCTAAAATAAATATTACGCAAATAATTGTTCCAGGTATTACAATGATCCCAGATAGTAAAAAAATAAAAAGCGGAACATCAACAGGCGGGAGGGAGGGAATTAACCGGTTAGGCTTAGCTGCTGAGAATAGAAAAAAAGTCGGAATCGTAGTACTCCCAAATCGGCCACCTAGCCAGATATTGAGGAACTTTTACAAAAGCACATGACATTTTTTGGTTCAATGGTATCCGCACCGGGAATGCGAGAAGGGGGAAAAAATTCAAAATTCCCTGATTTTTCCAGAAGAGCGAAATACCCTGACATTTCCCTGAATTCCAGGTTCTGTAGCCCACCCTGGTGTAGTTTTGTGGTCATCAGATGACGCGCATTCTTTTTTTCACAGGAAACGAATAAAAAAACCACTAAATAGCTTTGATCCTGGTCTCAGAAAATGCAATCATCAACAAGAATCCATACAAACTGCACAGAATGGAGAACCCAAACTGTGTAGTTCTGTGGACATCAGATGACGCGCATGCTTTCATCACAGAAAATATATACAGAAAGAAATTTATTCTGATGCTGGTCTCAGAAAATGCAATCATCAACAAGAATCCATACAAACTGCACAGAATGGAGAACCCAAACTGTGTAGTTTTGTGGACATCAGATGACGCGCATGCTTTCATCACAGAAAATATATACAGAAAGAAATTTATTCTGATGCTGGTCTCAGAAAATGCAATCATCAACAAGAATCCATACAAACTGCACAGAATGGAGAACCCAAACTGTGTAGTTTTGTGGACATCAGATGACGCGCATGCTTTCATCACAGAAAATATATACAGAAAGAAATTTATTTTGATGCCGGTCTCAGACAATGCAATCATCAACAAGAATCCATACAAACTGCACAGAATAGGGAACCCCCAAACTGTGTCAAAGTTACTGAGGTTACTGTTACTTATCGAGAGTGAGATATGGAGTGGGAACACAGTTGTCCCTTTTGGGAGGTAGAAGTGATCCTGGAGCCAGAGGAGCCCATGGAGTGGTTGTCTAGTTCGCTAGAAGTGGAGGTGGTGGAGGAGGAGAAGGAAGTGGTGGAAGAGGAGGCGGAAGAGGATCACCATCATTTGGACTTCTTTCTCCTCCTTTTGCACTGTCACCTTAAGCTCTTGGGTTCCTCTGGTGAGGGGTCACAAGTAGAATAGGCGGTGAGTGTGGGAAGGAAAAAAAAAAGTGGGCGGGTTGGGTGGCGTAAAAAGGACTTTCCAATTCCATTTCTAAAGAGAGCATAACATTCCAACTCCTCAATACAGTCATTTAACAGGTCTCAGTGAAATAGATATGGATATAGGATTCAAACAGATGAGGATCCAAACAGATGACTCTCAAAACTAAATATCTAATCAGAATTCGACAGAGAAACGTCTAAAACGTAGGAAGGAAAATGTCTTATGAAATCGTTTTGAATGTATTCGTGGGATTTTTGCTTATTATAATATTCCATTTCCATTTGAATTTTCACTTCTTAACTGGATCTTCTAAAACTGGTAAGCTTCTTAAACTGGATCAGTCGATGAACAGCAACTGTACTCAGAAGCTTCGACTTCGATGCATTCACAGAATTTTAAATTTCAGCCCGATTGGATGAAGGCAAGGAGGTTAATTAGGACTTAGCAGATTTGCCCACCATCGACAAGCATACCCACATACATAAGAAAATCGAAGTTAATATAGAGAATTTAAAAATGATGTTGTTTTTCTTCGATTTTTCTGTTTGAATTTCTGAATTTTATACTGTATACCAGAATTAAAAATAAAACATTTTTTATGTAATTTTTAAAAAATTTCATTAAATATGTAATTAATCAATTAAAATTTAAATGACTGATTAAGTCGTTATTAGAACGGACATAAACGTACTTGTACTTAACTTAGAGTTACTATTTTTATTACAAATAAAAGATATTCTATTGATACTTGTTCCCTACTAGAATTGTGAATTTGGCTTCAATATTTAGTTAATTATAAACTTTTATAAAAAAAGTTTGAAAAATACATGGTTTTTAACAAAAAAATGAAGATAAAAAATATTCAAAAATTTGCTTATAACAATATAATATTTTGTAAAAAAAACATACTTACAACTATTTTGTGCAAAACATAACTGTAATTTTATAAAAAGGAGCATGCATACTGAAGTAAGGTCTGTTCGCGTACAACATCAAAAAGTGATTCTTCAGAAAATAAGTTAGAAGTTTAATACATTAATTAATGTAATACGCAACAGATTCACAATCCCCCACTCCCTCTGTAGTATTTTGAGTTTCAGAAAGGAAATTGTATAATTTTAAAGGTAATGACTTTTGGAGAATAATTTTTAAATAAAAAAACAAAAACGTCTACTTTTGTCATACTTACTGATTCCCAATGTATATGTATACCTTACACCGTTATTTTTTATGCAAATTTAGATAACGATCTTTTGCTACTGTTGTAATAGCTGTGTAAAAATTGATACGTTTTTTAGGTGTGAAAACAGTCAAAATGTAAAAAAAGAGGAAAATGTAAGCAGCGTTTACTTTGAACTACAAAATTTTCTGATGGGGATTTCAGGCAAGTTTAATCCGATATAAAGTCCACTAATAAAAATAATAAAATTGTACAAAAAACGGAACTTCTGAGAAGAAAAAAAGCTGTAATCAGCTAAATGAGGAAGATTTTCACATCTGGTTTTTTAAAGCCATACTTTTGACAAGCCTGTAAAATGAAACGTGATCTCTGTGGATGAGGGGCAAATTGAAATCTGAGAAAAGTGTAAAAGAACATGGTCACATGTTTATCAATGCGAAAATGAATTTAAACGTGTGGATACATATTGCATTTCATTATTTTAAAAGAAAATTAAACGATTATTATACGCATTTATTCATTTTATTCAAATTAGAGCAAACTTTAAATTTAATGGGGTGGGGGGGGGGAGTGGAAATTAAACCTTTCGCATACACTCAAAATAATTTATGTAAGGAGGAGTAAAAACAAAAAATTAAAAGTATAAGTAAATAAGTATTGTATTATTATGTATGATCTTGTAACTATTGTGTATTGTAGGTATGATCCTGTAACTTTTAAAGTATAAACTGTATGTGGTGCAATGAAGTTAATTTTGTAAAATTAATTTTCTCGGTATATTATGTAAAAGGCAATTTTGATGTTTCTGTATAGTATTCTACAAATCCTGTATCTTCTATCATGTTATTCGTCAATTTCTGTATTTTCTGTTATGTATGCAAATTCTCTCTCTCTCTCTGTATATATATATATATATATATATATATATATATGACTAACCCTGTTGTTGGTCTAAAAATGTGTATTTGTATTCACATAAATTTTTCATTTTGAAAAATTCATTTCAAATTCTCAGAAATGAAAAATTTAGGTTGAACCTAAAAAAAAAATTGTTTTGGATTTATCTAATACACATTATCGCATACGCGATAGGTTTCATTTACACAAATAATTTAAAATATACTTCAAAATACCTAATATATATTTTCTAATAGAATAAAATTAAAAAAAAAAATTTTTTTTTTTTAATTTAGTATAAAATTACTATAAATGGATTTTAAAGATTAAGGATAGAAAGAAGTCGTTTATACAAATTGCTTTTTACGATACCTATTTTAAAAAGAAAAATAAACGACTTTTTATGCAATTTCATAAATTGTATAAAAAAAATATAAAATATTTCATTAAATGGGGGGAGATGAAATATTTGTTATTATTACTTACCAAATATTATTTATTAAATATTATTATTTATTAAATATTATTATTTATTAAATATTATTATTTATTAAATATTATTATTTATTAAATATTATTATTTATTAAATATTATTATTTATTAAATATTATTATTTATTAAATATTATTATTTATTAAATATTATTATTTATTAAATATTATTATTTATTAAATATTATTTGATATTATTATATATTATATATTTGTTGTTATTATTATCCAAAATGAACATTTTAAATTATACATAAACAATTTTGTTTAGTTTTTCTAATGAATAGTTTATAATTAAGATATGTATGCATAAACTCTGTTGCTAAGTGTGTGTTTCCATATTTTTCAAACATTAAAAAAAAAATACGAATTAAAAAAAAGTATATACGTCTGTAATTGTGAGTATCTTATTAAGTCTGGGCTTCCAAACTACATTTCAATAAGAAATTTTATTATTTCAAATAATGAATCTAAAAATTGATAGTCAGCTGTTTTTTCTTTTATTATTATATTTGAAAATAAATATACAAAAAATTAGCAGACAGGGATTTTTTTAAATTTTGTTATGAAAGCATTAATGAAAGAAGCAGCAACAGTCCAAGTTACTTTATGGTTGACAGATTCTAAATAGCACATGAGTCGAGTTGTTAACTTGTTTTATGATATATCTAATTTGATAAAAGTAATTTATAGACGGTAATAAAACTCCACATATATTTTTCTACCAACAGATATATATCTTCTAATTAATCACCCATTTTAATCTTAAGATAATTTTTAAGACACTCTTCATTTAAAGGCGCCTTCAGTCATAAATCAGAAGATAGAAAAATTCTCTCTGAAAAAAATAAACACTACTCCACGACGCCTAAAATTCCATCCCGAATTGCGGTAGAAAAACATTTTCATAAAGCGAATATATTTTTCAGATATTCTCATAAATTTAAATACGTCAAAATCCGAACTTCAAAAAGAGGGAAGAATCCCAACGTCTTGCTTTTACCAAAAAGTGGAAAGAAAGAAAAATCAACCCTTTTCATATTGAAAAGCCTCTTCAAAACTTTTAATATGCTTCAGATGCGGATCAAAAGCAGAACGGGTCTTTGAAGAATCCAACCCCCCCCCCCCCTCCCCACACCAGAGGAGGAAAAAAAAGATTATACACTCAAAAGAGGAAAGTCATTAATTACAGCAGATTATTAAAATTTTAAAATTGCTCCGAGCTAGGTGATACGGTTAAAAGTTAAGATAAAAATCGTTTGGGAATATTCTCCAGTAAAAGAAATGGCCGCGATCTGCGAACTAAAATTGAACTAAACTAATTAAAAGTGCTACAGTTAAGGTTATCTTGTTGATCTCCCTTTTGATATTATAAGATGAAGATATGATTTTTGATATGATTTTTGAAAAAGAATTCTCAAGTAGAGATGAAGATTATAAAAGCCTAATTTTTATTTAGTCACCGCCGTTTTTCTCGTGGAATTTTATTCTTGGAAACTATAAGCAGACGATTTTTATGGAATAAAAATAGTTTGGCTTATCCGATTTGAATTTTTAAACAAACCACGTTCTTTTAAAGGAATTTTTAGCTTAGGTATTATTATTATTATTATTTTTTTTTTTTTTTTTTTTGTAAGTGGAATAAACTTGAATCATTCTATACACGAGGCCTTTGCCTTCTCAGAAATAAACTGCACAGAAAAAAAAATATTAATAATAATAATGGGAAAGAATTTTAATGGCGCCACAAGAACTTCAAGTCATTAAAGATGTTTCTTAAAAGATAAGAAAAAGCAAGAAAATGCTTGTTTCATTAATAAGCTATTGTTAAGAGTAATTTTTTATCTTTTAAAAACTTTTGAACCAGATCTAATGGAGTAAAAAAATAAAACGTTTAATAAGTTCGTTATTACTATTATTACTGCTTTTATAAAAAAAAATGCTCGAGAAGAAAAATATAAAAATTTTGAATTAGTTTATATTTAAAAAAAAAAAAAAAAATACATTTCTAGTTATAATATAATATGGTAAGTAAAATCAATTAATATATTTTACTTCATAATAAGGTCCTTATTAAAAACTTATTCCCATTCCTTTTTGTTTTAAAATTCAACGATTATATTACTTAAAAGTTGGTTCGTAGAACCATGAGAATTAAATTACGGTTCACAAACACTGAAAAATATAATCGCTACCTTTTACGAAATCTTCCCCCCCCCCCCCTCCCCCCTTTTGGACGTTCATGTTTTAAAGGTTCATTATTGAGGAATTTATATCCACAAAAGTTAAACAATCAAAATTTAAAAAAAAAAAAAAAAATCAGCAGGAGAATACCTGATTGTCTTTCATAAAAGTTGTTAAATCTAGATGATTAAAAATCGTAAAAGTTCAGGAATGAAATTTTTGATACGGAAAATGAACAAAACGCTAAAAATAACATACGTTTAAGAATTATAAAGAGTTGTACTCAGTTACAGTTGAAGAATGAAATTTTATTTTATTAACATTGAGCAGCAAATAATCATATAAGTTAGTAAATAAAATTTATTATGGAGAAATAAACTCTATTCCAAAAAAGAGAATATTTCATTAGATAATTAAATCGTAACAGCAAACAAATGTCTATTTTGAAAATCTTTGGAGAATTCTGAAAGTGAATTAAAATAATAGCATAGTAAATATCTCACAACTTAAGGGAAATCAGAGTTACCACGGAAATTGAAATTTATTCCATTTTATGTTCATTCTTAACTTTCGCTTTTCCTACTATGAATGGAATATTTTAGCGCTTGCAGAATAATATAGTTCATTAATAAATAAAGCATTATGTTATTAAGAATAATACCATAAATAATTAATAAATGTAAAAATTATGTATAAATAATTAATAAATGTAAAAATTATGTATAAATAATTAATAAATGTAAAAATTATGTATAATAATTAATAAATGTAAAAATTATGTATAAATAAATAATAAAAGTATTCATAAATAAAGAAAGTAATAATAAATGCGTATAAATAAAAAATAATAAATGAATTAATTAAATAATAAATGTACTAAAAATAATAAATGAATAATTTATTCCATTTTATATTCATTCTTAACTTTCGTTTAGAATTCGTTTAACTGTAGAACTTTCGTTTTCATTAAGAATAATACAGTAAATAATTAATAAATGTAAAAATTAGATTTAAATAAATAACAAAATTATGCGTAAATAAAAAATTAATAAATTAATTAATTAAATAACAAATGTACTAAAAAAAAATTATAGATTAAATATTAATAATAACAAAAAATAAAAAATATAAATTAATAATAAAATTACTAATGAATAAAAAGAGTATTAAAAAAAGCATGAATAAAAATTTAATAAATTATTCAATTAAATAACAACTGTACTAAAAAAATAAAATTATAGATTAAATATTAATAATAAGAATAAATAAGAAATATAAATTCATAATATTAATTATCAATAGATTTATCCTATTGTTGGTTTATAGTATAGTGAATAGGAACCACCTCCAATTTCTCAAAATTTTCAGTATAGCAAAAAACATTCAAAATTACTAATTTAACAAGAGCTTAATACGTATCTACCATAATTCTTATCAGAAATCAAATTGTAGCCATTACTAATCGATAAGTTATTTCTTCCTGGTTTCACATACAACAGAAAGGAAACAAAAGTGGCACCTTTTGAAATCCTTTATATTAACTCGATTTTGTATGTATATTTGTGGATGGCGGGCAAATCTGCGGAGGCCTAATTAACCACCTTGGCGTCATCCAATTGGGCCGAAACTTGGCAGATAGATTCGATGTCGATGACAATGCATTCTATGAAATTTTGAGGTTGTTACTGTCACTAAAAGGTCGCTTTTACGGAATACTAATAAAACAACTTCCCGTCATCCAATCGCGCTAAATTAGCATTGAACCGATCATTATTGAAACTCTTTCCTGTAGCCAAAATTGTTTTAATAAATAAAATATAAAATTGTTTTAATCAGAAAAAACAAAAGCTATTTGCATGTGAGTGCATTAACTCACATTCATTTTTAATGAATAAATTTTGAAAAGTAGTTTACTGGATATTTTGCTGATAGAGATGTTTTTAAAATTTAAAATTAGTTACCAACACCAAGGAACAATCTATGGAAAGTTTTAACAGTTGAAGGGATGAGTGCATGAAGGAAGTATGCAACAGAAACTAGTTTTAGAGATAGTCCCACTTAAAGCATTTACTTTTGTATTCTTTTATATTAACGTGCCTTTTTAATAGATCAAATATATTAATATATTAATTATCAATTAAAATTTCAATAGAATAAATAATAAAATTACGTGATAATTTTTTTTTTCATAAACAATTTAAAATACGTTTCGAAATAGTTATTACTAAATATTTTCTCATCGAATAAAATAATAATGGAATTAATAAAAAATATTATTTTTAATTTAATGCAAGCTGATAAAGAAACGAATACATTTTAAGGATAAAAGATGGAAAAGATAGTCCTAATAATTTTTAAATGAATTTATTCAAATAATAATAATAATCATTATAATGTAAGTTTATGTAGGAAATATATTTAAATTATATAAAAGTCAGAAGTATTTTTTTTTTTTTTACAATTATTTGAGTATTTTCTGCGATATACTATGTCGTGTATGTTCACGAATTTGAAAAAAAATTAAAACTTTTGTTGCGATTACAGCAACAAAATTATTTATTATTGCAACAAATAAATAAAATTCCCACATTAAGGGCATACATTGCCCAGCAATATAAGAAAGTAATTCTAAAAGCAATTTCGCAATAATAAAACTTAGCTTAATCAAACCCTGACATTTATACGGTTTCCTGGTTTGATAAAGTTCACAGGGTATTGTTTTAATGAAACTTTAAATTGAATTTGAATAAAATAAATAATCGATAGCATTTTTTAAATTGAAAATGACAAATTACCCAACGGTGTCAATAGCCTTAAGTTCGAAAGAGGGCATAGGGTACAATTTAGGACAACACTTCTTCGATTAACTCAGAACAAAAACACGGATATAATTTAAAACAACGCGATGCAAAATGGGAAAAAAAAACACCAATAAAATGGCGTAAATATACGAATTCCAATTGAATTTTACGCAACAGTTGTCGTTTGCTTTTCAATAGAATTTCAGAACCGGAAATACATATGTTTTCGATTGGCAGGTTCTATTATATATTTTTGAAATCATTAGAACTAAAAAGTTAATATTTATAAAATGTTATTGCAACCTCGGTATCGGAAAAATAATTAAAAGTACACAATTCCAATCGATTCCATTTTCAAAAGTTTGATCATAAGTAAACATTTGTTTCATTTATAGGTAAATAAATGTGACGTAACGTCTGTAAAAAGATTAAGATTATTATTTAATTTTTTTTTTCTAAATATCGCAATCTGTTAACGACTGTTTTATTTATACATATATTTTAAAATACAAATATTATTTAAAAGCAGGTTAAGGTAGTTTGAGGAAAATAAATAGTTTTTCAAATCTAATAATAGTTATTCTGAATAGTAAATTTGTATAAGACAGCTAATTCGTTTGGTATTCAAGGTTAAACGATGCATAACATGCTAAACACGTAGACTGCCATTCCGATGAAAACAGCAATCATACTAAAGAACAAATCGTTAGATAAGATATTTAGCTGAAGAATTTAAATGATCAGCAAATTAAAGTTGGAAAAAAAAAAATGAAAAAAAAATTAATAATCAATTTTAGAAATGCTAAATGCTGTAAAATTCTTTTTAAATCATACAATAAATGTAAGTACGAGTTTCTTGTAAACTAATCTAACAAAACATAGCTTTCTTCAAGGAAGCGAAAAATAATCTCAGTAAAATCAGCCGACTTTAATATTTTTATACGGAACTAGTTTCCAACGTGCAGAATCAGAACGCGATGAATTTTCCCTAGTAGCGAAATGTTTGATTTGACCATATATTCAAAATTACATCCGAAAATTAGTTTTTTATTAAACATTACAAACCATGACGAGCACAGTAAGGGACAGAGTAAAGGCTTTTTACACCTCACCAGTCAGAAACTAGTCGAGGTCCCCACTTCTAGCCACTGGAGAAGCCAGTTTGTCACGTGCTCCCCTGTAGCTGGCAACTCCAATAGATCAAAACATTTTTAGTTGCTGGCGGATTAATTCCAATTATCCAATCACATATGTTTTCCTGTGAAGACCATCGATATAGATAAACAACTGGATAGACTGCTCCATTGTCAATGAAAAGAGAAAAACGCGCCGGGGATTGCGAAGCTGGTGGGAAGATTAACCAATCACAGTTCACTTTTATAGTTGGATGGAAATGCGAAAAACCTTGTAAAGTGTTGGAGTATATATTTTTTTTGTACATTATTACTAATTAAGGTCTACTATTGACATTTCTGCTGTGTACAACCCAAAATTTTATTTTCAATCCTCGGCAATCCGTATTTTTTATCCCACCAATGGCATCTGGCAACGGCTTCATTTTCCCAGCGTTAAGCAGTCTATCCAGTTGTTTATCTATATCGATGGTGAAGACAGACTAGCAGAGCAATGCTTACTCAACTGCTGGATTGATCCAGCCGCTGGCAACGTTCAAATCAGCCTTAAATAACGTAGCAAAACATTAGAGTAGAAACGTGATTGAAGGCATTTCATCGAAGTAGCACATGCACATAAGGTTAAATATATATATTTTTCAGCAATTACCCCCCCCCCCTCCTAAAAAAAACAAGCCTTTAACGTATTTTGATCAAAATCACTGTGATCATTTCAAAAGTGTTCTAAACGTCCTCACTCCCGAAATTCCATTAAAAATTCAATAAAGGTGTAAAAAGTAGAAAAACAAACGTCTTTGGGATAAACTTATCTTCCCTCGAGGCTTGCTCCTCACGGATCATTCTGCTGCATTTAACTTACACCGACAGAATAATGCAATATTTATCGTCGTCAAAATGTCGCAGAATTGACGCCTTTTTTTTTTTTTTTGCCATTGTAATAAGCATCACCAAAAATATCACCAAACTCATCAATTTGACGTAAATCTAGAATTTATATAGTGTAATTGAAAATTGAGCTATTTTGAGATCCCAACTTCAAAGTCAAGGAGTGCGACTAAAATGTGAGAATCCCCCCCCCCCCAAAAAAAAAACAAGGGACAAGATTGGCAAAAAAGCAATAAGACTGTGAAATCATAAGCGGGCAGAAAATGTGTACCAGAATATTTATAGGCGTATATTACATATAATATATATAAGAACTTAGAAGTCCCAAATGCCTGTTCAAATCCTGCAATTATTTAAAAAATAACTCCTTTGATTAGTTCCTGTAATTAGTTTCAAATTCCGAAATTTTAATTGAGATATCCCAGCAAAAGACCATAAAAAAAAAATCAGTAAAAAAAAAAAAAAGCCGACATAGATAGACAGAGCAGGGCGGAGTCGTAAAAAAATACAATAAAGCATGATGTTTTACAACTTATAACAAAAAAGTAGATGACATTACTGCTGCAATGAAAAGTTTTTGCGTAACACAACTTTGTTGGACGTTTTCCGTCTAGAAGCGGCGAGATGAAAAGAAGTTGTAGAACTTTAACTTAAATGTCTAGCTTTAACTTAAATAATCGAGTATTTCCACATGAGTGGAAAACCAGCGGTGCATTCAGTTTATAAATACAACATATTAAAGCGTTCGCAATCTCGATTACTTTCAATTGCATATAGTTATTCTAGAGCGTGAGATTTCTATAAAAATGATACAAAGGTATTCAATTCTTGACCATGGTCAAAAAGGTTTTAGATGTGAAAGGAATGCGACCTTTAGTCTATTTGTACTTTGAATATAGGGAGAGAACTATGTTCCTCCTACATCAATTAAAAAATCTTCTTTCGCAAAATTCCCTATAGGCCAATGTCGGAAACGGGGATTCTAGAAGACTTCCAGCCGAAACTCGAGCATCGTTCCACAGAACACGATTTAAACTAGGGGTGTAAAACATTTCACAACTTTTAATTACACTATAATACTGACGTGTCACGTGTCATTAATCGTTTTTATATTTTCACCATTCATTTAACAAAAATGGCCAGTTTGGCGATATAGGGTCTTTAAAAAAAAAAATCCGCCAAAATAATGATTTTGGCGATATATTTTTCGATAATTCTTATATTATCCTTTTTTGTAAGTGAAACTTAGGTGAGGAAAAAAAAAACGATAGTTGATGAGGTATGCTCAAGGAAAGAGAAGTAGGTGTTAAAGGTATTCTTTTTTCAACTTTTTAAGCCATTAAAGCATTTTTACGGGAATTTCGGAGGTGGAGATGTTTAGAACACTTTAAGAGGCATTACCACAGCGATTTTTGTGAAAATCGTTAAAGCCTTTTTTTAGCAATCATTGAAAAACATGATTTATTCAATGGCAGCTATCTTATGCGCAAGCGCGATTTTGACAAAAACCTGAATGGTAGATTCTCGTGCCATCACCAACCCTCACACCAAATTTGGACATCGTAGGTAAATTCGTCACACACACAGTAAGACATTTTTTCTAGATCACTTTTTTTGAAATCAGGATGTTCCGAAACGTGGAGAGAGAAAAAAAAAAACATCGAAATTGTTTTTTTTACCAAATACTATATTTTCAATACCTATATATACATGGGTAATTGAAAGTAAAAAAAACATAAATAAGCATGTCAAAAATATCACAACACATATTTTTCCCTCAGTCTTTACACTTCGGATTTAATATAAATAAAATAATTCAATTTTAAAAGTGTGCGTCAACATTTCAAAACTAGCATAATATATCCGGCATTAGGCGGGATTGACCAATAACGATTTCGAACGGCCGATTTACAACATTCCACATCGGAATTGGCCAATGTCAGCCGAAGTTGTGCTTCTGGGGCTTTGATGTTGGTAGACAGTTATCCCTGGTTTGGGCAATTCGAAGTACATACAGACCAGTACGCAAGAAAGCTATACATGTCCAATAGCATTACAATTAATCCAATGATTTTAGCTAATAGACGAATGAGAAAATATTGTTTTAGAAAACCTGCAATTAAGAACATAATTACATGTTTTCTAAAACGATATCTTTTCATTCGTCTATTAGCACATTGGATTAATTCCAATGCTATTCTATCAGTGACATAAAAAGTTCGATTCAGAAAGTGTAAATACATACATTCAAAATATTTTGGATTTATGACTATTTATATTTGGGAACAATTTGCAAATTTCTGATTTTCGCTTTATAATGGTTTTCTTGCAAACAAGCTTCATATAATGAACTAATGAACATTTGACATTACATAGAGGATTGGGGTTTTGGTTGTTCATTAGTGTAAAACTTTACTTTCCATTTATGAGCTATATGAGAATCATTACGTTTCTTCAACGTGCATAAATTGCAATTTTCTCTTTTCTACAGTGCTGCCATCTACTGTATACTATCGCAATCCACCTAAGTTGGTTGGTTGTTTTCAGATTATCTGGCGGCGTCAGCAACACGAGGGCTATAATGCGCCGAAACATTCGTCATTTGACAAGCCAACATACATTTACAAACACCCCTGCCTAACACGAGACTCGAACCCGCAACCTCGCGGTCTAGAAGCTAGCACGCAAACCACTATACCGTTTGATCGGCGCAATCCTCCTAAGTATTTGGAGTATTTCTGATTATTTTTTAAAACTTTAATTGTAACAAAACTATTCTCCAGAAGCGAAAGACTTAAGCCTTTGAATTAAAATATCATTTATCGATCTCCGCTGAAAAGGGATCTCTGCATAGAAAAACACCATGCGGAATTAATATACAATATTTTATAATTAAAAAAATAAATATAGACAAGATAAAATCAACAATAGAAATCACTCGACACCAAATTAAACTGAAAGCGCACGTACAGAAATGACAACAAGGAATTCAGATCTTAAACAAACCAACTTTTCAGGAATCGCATCAACAAAGCTATATCCCTACCATCCACATTCGAAAAATGTAAACAAACTCACCGATCTATAGACCCCTTTCCTCACCTTCGAAGTCCCCTACTGACCTACTTTAACACATCCGTCGAAAACGCAATGAGAACACAGAGGAAGACCGACACAACCGTTGCTGAGTTAATTTCACACCACACCATCACTAAACATTTGCCACTACGAAACTAATACACTAGAATCTAACAATTATCATCAATTCAATCTTTCGTAAACAGTCTAAATTCGGTTTTAAACATTAGATCTACAAACAGTCATCATGTGTAGGTATAGGATGCTTAATATTGTTGAATATGGATAGACGCTTATCCAAAGCAGCTGGATGAAGTGCGGAAGGGGGTGTCTGGTACCCCACTGTCAAGGTGAGACATATGAAACTGGGGATGGGTGCTGTAAAAAATGTTTGGGGAAATAATTTCCTGGGTTTTTTTTTCCGTTAACGGCCAAAAAAAGTGACGCTTTTTGTCAAGTTATCGGAAATGTTGATTGAAAGTAGTTTTTGAATGGTTTGAATATCCCAATTCATTATATTATCCAATTTATTGTATCTTTAGTGCGTAGCTGTTGAATAGTCTTAAAATAAGTTACTTTATATATTCTTCCGCTTCGTCATAAGATAAAAAAAAAAATCTCATTATTTTAAATATTTAAAAATATGCTCACCATTTTCTCTAGTAATAAAATAAACCTTGCAAAGTTAAAACTTCACTTGCTTAGGTTTATTATTTGTCTTCCCAATACCTTGAGTAACTATTTCAACTATTTGATACTTCTACAAAACATGTTGGTTTTGCAAAGAAAGGGAAGGGTTAAAAAGGAACTAAAACTCGAAAACTATACTTTTTTTTTTAAATAATTTATATCTCAGTCTTTAATGTTAAAGGGTTAAGTGGTAGATATGTTAAGGGAGAGAGGTGTGATTTAAAAGGTATGTTTAAGGTGCTAAATGGGTTAAGGGGGGATTAAATTAAAAGAATTTTTAAGATTTTGACACCCACCAAAAATGTTTTTAAAGCTCTGTCTCTCTCTAAAACAAGAAACAACTCTTCTTGGTAGTCAAATTGAAATTTCAGATACACTGCACAACACTACTGAAACCGTAAAAAAGCGTTTTGCATAAAGTAAACTGTGGAACGAAGTCATATATTCACAATAATATAAGTTGTAATAAGTTAAAATAAGTTAACAAAATGAATAAAAGTGTTCAACACACTTATGCCATTAATTTTCTTTTGGCACCCCTCTAGAAAATACTATTGACAGGGTTCCCACTGAAATCATAGACTGAAAATCGATGACTTTTCAATGACTTCTAAGGACCTAAATAATATTTTTTAAGGACCTTCGAAGATTTGTTTTGATGCATCAAGTCTTGAATGTGTGACTTTACAGTTGCTTTTCCCAGAGCGTTATTATCAAAAAATTTCACGCACAATTTGCATTTTTCCTTACAAACAGACTTTGATGATGGTCTTTGATTTTTTAGCTAGCAAAAAGTAATCACTAATCTCACATGTTTGTTTCAAAGAGTACAGTGTGTAACTAAAACCATTCGATTTCTACTCCACCAATCAGAAAATACGAACCAAACGATGAACAAGTTGATGCATGCTTAATACAAATAAACCATAACATTTTGGCACGGTGAGGATAAGTGACAAAAAATTAAGGACTTTTAAGCGTTTTCAAGTACTTTTGAGGACCTTTAAGGATTTACAAGTATTTAAGGCCCAGCTTAAAAAAATATTAAGCACTTTTAATGACCGTGGTAACTTTATATTGAGGTTGGTACTGATAGAAGCACTTCGTTTGAATTTTCTACCACAGGCCCACTTAATGACAGTGTACTTATGGCAAGTCAAAAGTACCGACTTCGAATTCTGGGTTATGCATGGATCTTTGTCGTGATTCGGAATACCAGTGGTAGAAGTGGGGGGAAAAAGGTGGGGGGGGGGGACGGCCAAAAGTTGGTGACAAGTGCACCCCCTCAACGATAAATTGTATAATTTCGTTTCTAATAACAATAAATTTATAACAATTAAATAAATAACAATTAACTAGTAGAAAGGAAACAATTTTCAACATGAACAAGGATCCAAAATGTATTGTTATTTTAATGAATATTTTGCGACTTAGTTTTTTTACTAGGAAGTAAGAGATGAAGTGAAGTAATAATTCAACGTTATATACATAACTGTTTATTTAGATTTAAATGTTGTCTCTAAATAAGCATACTTTCATAAAATTAAATTAATAAGGAATTCGATTTTTTTTTTTTAAATACTTTGTCTTTATATTTTTTTCTAGTTCCTGCAAAGTTAAAATTTGACCAAGTGAAAATACCTATATCTTTATACAAAGTAGTAAAATACATTTTCATAACACTATGACATAAATAGTATTTTTTTTTTCAGTGACTTAAAACTTTTTCTCATTGTCATTACATTTCGCATTTCCCTACATGCTTGGTATATTTTTTAAGAAGAAAATCTATGCTTTATTAATTTTAGTATTATCTAATATCCCATGCCCAGTATTGCTTAATGTTCAAAGAAATTTATAAACAAAATTAGTGATAAAAACTGAAAAATATAGTCGGGAATAAATAAAAAAAAATTATACAATTTTGAATTACCTGACTCGGAAGACAGTGATAAGATGAATTTGTTTCAACAATTTTGGCATTGATAGTATGTACAAGTATTGTATCGTGCATTCAAAATTTGAAAGTAAACAAATTGCAAAATGATATTTTACCTTCTTAAAGGAAATGTTATTTTTCAGCTTTCTCGTTTGGCTTCATGGATAATTTTTCCTGCACATTTATGAGTTTTACTGGTTTTGTGTTTAAAGATCTGCTTTCTTAAGGATTCTCGTTAGTCAAATTCCTTGTCTCCATGTGGCAAAATGTTACACCCTACCCATTCGTTAGAAAGTTTCAAACCTTGTTTTTTTCTGGTTCCAAGCTTTTTAGCAGCCTTTTGTATGAATTGCATCCAAGTTTTTGTTATTCACAAATAAGCCATGGATACTCGTTGTATTTCTGAAGGTGCGTATCATTTTGTGTCCAATACTTTGGATAATCATTACTGCAGTGCGTTTTTGCTTACTGTTGCTGCCACGTGCTAGATTCTCTCTCCACGTGGTCTCTTCAACTTGATGCACTTGCACAAACTCCACTGCTCCTTCCTCAACGTTCTATAGTGTATCAGTCATTTTTCTTACAGTTTTGAAGCCAAATATATCAATCTCATCTTGTTTTGTACTAGATGGATTACGAATACAAATGCCGTTTAGAATCAGAAGTAAGAGTTAATGGTTAAGTTGGAGGAATACACGGTTTTCTACTAATAATCAACAAAACAAAACATTTCAATGGTCGAGGACAAAACAGGAAATGATAGTGCAATAAATGTGTCTTTTTCTATCCACTCCTTAATAATCCCAGACAACGGGCGCCGAAACTCGCTGCGCATTTCCAAGAAAAATCGACTGAATCTGCTTTAAACAAAACAAAAATGAAAGTATAAAAAATAACAAACAGCCAGAAAAAGCAGAAGTAATGAAAATGGTTAACTCTATTTTTCCCCCCTCCCCTTTTAGTTTTTAGACGGATTGAATATTATTTTAAATTGGGGGAATAGATTTCGGTAGTTTTAGAAGTAAGGGGATGGATTTCAGGTGTTTTTAGAAGTGGGGAGACGCATGGGTATTTTCTGGACAAGTGGGGGGACGCGTCTACCCGCACTTCTAGCACTGCGGAATACACGTTAAATTATAGATTCCGGCCTGATTAGCTGTTCTTCGGCACAATGATAGGTCGTTGAGCTTACATACCAATCTCCATTGGAGATAGACCTCTAAAACATGGCAGCATTTAGGAGAGAGAGAGACACACAATTCCATAATTCAACATGGGGCACATTTCAAAAGTTCAAATTTCCACACAGGCAAGGATATTTGAAAAATTGACAAACGGCTGAATAATCAAGTATAGAAAAAAAAAAAATGCAACAGTTATTACTAGGTTTCTCTACATTTCTATTTTCAAGCGCACTGCTAAGCAATGAATTCTATATCGTCACCAGCAAAGTAAAAACCGAATTTCGTTTTCAAAAACACTGAATTTTTCTAACGATAATTCATTGAGGAAAATATAGATTTTATTAATTAAACCAACGCTTCTCAAACTGTGAGTCACAACAAGTTCATAAATATGAAAGTTTTGAAATATTACAAACGTTTATAATCGAAGATAATGTGAACGTTTGTGATAGCGTTTTTTTTAATATTTCAAGTATTTAATAAACTCAAACTATTTAAATTATTATAGTTATTTTTTTTTTTAATGTTTCAAATATATAAAAATATATTTCAAGTATTAAAAGAATAATTCAAGTATTTTTAAATATTAAGAAATAAAATATTCCAAACGTTCCAAAATTCAAAATATTTTATAATTCAAAATATTCCAAAATTCAAAATATTCCAAAATTCAAAATAATCTAAAATTCAAAATATTTTAGTAATCAAAAGATTCCAAATATTCCAAAATTCATACTTCAAAAATTTTTACTACAAAAATAAATACACAGAGAAAGAATCAAAATTCTATTCAACACACCTGAAAAAAAAAAAAGGAATAACAAAACAGAACTAAATGGTCACACTCAATTCATATAATTAACACCAGAGTCTTTAACAGACCAACAAAATCCTGTACTTCACCAAAACAAACTAACGCGTCTCAAATTACAACACCACCAACAAAACAACTCAATCCTCTCAAAGCAACTCCCGACAACACAACTCAATTAATCAACCCCCCATAAAAATCCAACTCGAGGTTCCACAACTGTCATTTCAACTCTTTAAAAGCACATAACTCCTTCCATCCCCAAAACAAACAAAAAGGACTCCTTAACCGACTTCTTCCTTAACATGCAAATTAGATCTCTCTTTTCTTTTTCCGGTGCGATTCCTTAGGACAGATCTTCTCGGGGTCCTGGAAGTGGGATAATTGCAGAGCGAAGGAGACGGAAATTGGCGGGAAATGGGAAAGGGGCGCAATAAGTTAATGCCGCACTTGGCGACTGTCACGCAAGAGATTAAATTCCGTGATTGACTTCCAGTGAGAGGAGGACTAGTGAGCACTTATGATTGCGGAGAGGAATTGCTTCTTCACAAGTTCATCAGATAATGTCATTCTCTTGTCGAGTTTATATGGGTGTCCTCAACGTGCTTAAATTACTGTTTTCTCTATCTTTTCTTTTCTTTTTTATTTTTTTTATTTTAATGGTGCTGCGGTACACTTTCAAAACTTCCCGATAGTTGTCGAAAAGGTTAATTACTTTTTCGGAAGTTTATCAGATATTATATTCTGTTGCCGATATATTTACTTAGGAGTCTTAAAGGTACTTAAATTGCGATTTTCTCTAACTTTTTTTCCCCCCGAAAATTGTGGACTACTTCTGATTTTCAATCAATAACATAATATGCAATTGTTAATGTACTTTTCAAGAGAAAATCAAGCAGAAGGCTCCGATAGCCAAGCGGTAGAGTATCGGTCTCATGAGAGGAGGATTGTGAGTTCGGTCCTCAGTCCGCTAAATATCGGTGTGTACCTAATGGGGGCTGATGCACATCAGTCGTGGCCTCAATGTCCTCTCGTTGGTGTGGTGGAGGCGGGATTTACACTAGAAGATTTCGATCTCGTATTCTTCTAGATGCTCAAAATTACGAGACGTATTGGGCTGTGTTAAGCACTTTATAAGAGGCAGAAATAGACAATCGGAAGTTCCAATCCAAGCCTATCAGATAGCTTTGGTAACACTGCCGTCATGAGCTGAAAAAGGATCTAAATTCAAAAAACTTCAAATACTTATATTTTGACACTTTTTTAATAGTCTTTAGAAAATAATATTTTTATTTCAATGAATTGCTCAAGTTGTTCAGTCACATAAATCTATACAACAATAAAAAAAAAAATGCAATGTCAAAGGACGAACTTAAAAACGACAAAATATGCATTTGAATGTTTTTGGACTTAGGGTATTTTTAAAGTATGACGGTATAACAGATATTTGCTCCTAAAAAGAAGTTGGTTGGAAGAACCTTTAAAAAGAAATCGCTAAGACTTTGCTTCTACATGTTACATACGTACAGTATAATTTTAGACAGGGACTAGTTAATTATACTAAACTTCAACTTAACTAGACATCACTTAGACGGTAGATCGTCACAGTGCTCATAGGTATTTAATCCATTTTGGGGGCGTGAAAGCATAATGTTCGCCAAACCACAACCCTATAGAGAACAAAAGGATTATGATGAGGAAAAGAATTATGTCTTCACTCCGCCAAAATGGATTAAATACCTATGAGCACTGAGACGATCTATAGTCTAAGTGATGTCTAGTTAAGTTGAGGTTTAGTATAGTTAAGGAATTGTTACATTACAACTAATTGCAAATTGCTTTTGTGGCTTATGAAATAGTTATTAGGATGCGGCTATATAAGCCTGTAATAAGAGTTGGTGACATATGGCGATGTTTAGTTTGAAGCTTTTCACTAAGTTGGTGATTTTGGCGACAAGGTTTGCCACCGAACATCAAAGATTATTTGAATTTATTTAAACCAAAAGATATGAATTTTGAGCTATTAGAGAGAAGCTTTTCACCCCAAATTTTAGCATTAACTTGATATTTTTACAGAATACGGATCTCTTCGAGAACTTCAAAGTGATATACATCAGGTGTCTAGTATTGATAGATTTCGTTGTGGGAGTTGCAAATAGGCTCACTGGTGATTTATAGTACTTTCAGAATTTCAGTACTGGAATGTTCCGAACTTTTTAATCGGAGGTACAGCTAATGTGAGTGTAAAATTTGAAATCTTAGCTGAGAATATTGGCCTCTAGAAGACAGAAGAGGGACACACTGGTCATAATCAATGCAGTATAAAAGTTAAAAACATAATTAACAAATTTATTGTGCTCTAAATCATTTTTTAAATCCTTTATATTAACTTTGATTTTGTGGGTATGTTTGTAGAAGAAGCCTAATTAAACCCCCTTGCCGTCATCCAATTGGGGTGAAACTTGGTAGATAGACTCGATGTCGATAACAATGCATTCTATCAAATTTTGAAGCTGTTACTGTCACTAAAAGGTCGCTTTTACGGAACACTAATAAACCAACTTGCTATCATCCAATCGCGTTAAAATAGCATTTAACCGACCAGTGAAGAAATTCTTTCCTGTTGCCAAAATTTTTATAGTAAATATATAATAAATTTTTTTTAATGAAAATAAATTAAAGATATTTGGATACGAGTGCATAAATTCAGGTTAATTTTTAATAAATAAGTTTTGAAACGTACTTTGTCGCACATTTTTCGGATAGAAATGTTTTTGATATTTAAAATTAGATGTAAACACCAAGCACATGCCATTTACAGAATCGGTGCTGTGTTAATGAATACAAAAATTTACGATATTAAAAACTTTGTTTTTATGTGTTATATTATTTCACGCCCGCAATTACAGCAAGAGTTTTTTTTTTTTACTTAGAAGGAAAGCTATAAAAAATATACATTAATTGTGTTTGTTTATTTAGTTTTCGACATTTTAAAAAGTGTGTTTTTCCAACTAAATTTAAATCACAAGCAGTTGAAGGTGTGGTCTGCATAAAACAGCAAAAGCCGTTTATGTAGCAAGTTTTGTGATGAAACACGCATGCATTATTAATTTTCTCTTAGATGAAGTAAGGACAGACCGCAGCATTTCCATTGGTTGAGACTTTCTTTTTTCACGTCCAGAGATATCTATCAACCAATCACATGAGCGGTTTTGGACGATTAACCTTGGCATGCTTAGTTTGGAAACCAACTCCAATTCATTTTTTTGGCATTGACCACTGTATGAAAGTGGGCGGCCACTCACTATCATTGGCTGATGGCCATTCAAAAAACGCTTAACATGTTGAACTTTTGCTCATCGATGTAAAGTTATTCATGTAATCAATATTTTCCAATTTTTTGACAAAAGCTTTCATCTTTACTTTTCTACAAAATATTTTTTCTCCCCACTCCAAACTTTTTGTAAGTTTTGAAAAGCGTGTGACTAATTGGAAAAAATATTGACAAATTTATTTTAAATAACGATTAAAAACGTTAAATAATAGTTATTTATGCAGCTAGCGTGGGAAGAGTTTGTAGAGAGCAAGAGTTTTTCAAACGGTTGTAAAACGCTAATTGTTTGAAAAAGTATTTTCCCACGTGTTGCATACAATCTTTTTTACAATCACGTGCAAAAAAAATATTTTTAATGCATACATTTATTAACGTTGACAACTCAAGTATATGTCGGTTGGTTGGTTGTTTTTAGATTATCTGGCGCCGTCAGCAACACGAGGGCTATAATGCGCGGAAACATTCGTCATTAGACAAGCAGCCAGCATACATTTACAAACACCCATGCCTAACACGGGACTCGGAACCCGCAACCTCGCGGTCTAGAGGATAGCACGCTAACCACTATACCGTTTCGGAATATATGTCATTTCAATGCCAAGACTGTATATATTTGAGCATGAGGAGTGCAAGAAAATACTTTTCCGCACTCCTAGCGAAAAAGTACTACTTTCACCACTATTTTTTATTCAAACCAATAAAAAAAAAGTTTAATTTTTCGCGAGTTGTTATAAAAACGTTATTAATAATAAGAAATTTGCAGTTTTAGCAATCTAACATCTGATTCCTCGGTAATGTTTGAGAAGATAAGAATCGTTCGTTTTCCAAGACTGAACTATTCCCTAAAAATTCAATTCGCTTCT